>OZ038380.1:25897739-26533021 GCA_964036045.1 Eutreptiella sp. 'Long Island Sound 2002'
AGCTCAAAAATCGAAGTTTTCGAAACTTGTTTTTTTTGATATTGTGACCACCTAAAATGACCATCCAAGCTATGGAAAGCATGTTTTAGGCCGTATTTATGTGTTTTTCACCCTTTTTGGGTGTTAGGTCGGGGGGGGGGGGGGTCTCCCAAGGGACGGGTGCACAACCTGGCTTATGCAGTTTTTCACCCCGGACAGCTCAAAAATGGAAGTTTTTGAAACTTGTTTTTGTGATATTGTGATCACCTAAAATGACCATCCAAGGTATGTAAAGCATGTTTTAGCCGGTATTTACGTGTTTTTCAACCCGATTTGGGTATTAGGTCCAAGGGGGGGGGTCTCCCAAGGGATTGGTACACAACCTGCTGATGCAGCTTGTCACCCTGGGCAGCTCAAAAATCAAAGTTTTCGAAACTTGTTTTTTTGATACCGTGATCACCTAAAATGATCATCCAAGGTATGTAAAGCATGTTTTAGCCGGTATTTATGTAGTGTCGAAAAAATGACCCCCCTTTTTTTGGGTCGAAAATCATGAATCTTTTGGTTTTTTTCGATTTTGAGCCGAAAAAGTGTTTCCGGGTCCCGACTCCATAGGGTTTGTATGGGGCGGAGTGGGACGAGCGCTTATGCAGTTTATGCACTTTTCAGCCATTTTTGCTATGTGGGGCGGTTTTGGCAACCTCGGTGACCCCGTGGTACCCACTCTAAGGGGTGCGAGTGGGGATGTTGTGACAGTATATGCCAACTGGGATATGGAAGGACGTTTTTTGCAGTCTGTAGCTTTGCCTAGGGCCGTTCACAACGCGTGCCAAAGACGCGAAATGTTGTTAATGGCCTAGTGAATGGGCCGGTACACAACTTGCTTGTGCAGTTTTTCACCCCAAGCAGCTCAAAAATCGAAGTTTTCGAACTTTGTTTTTTTGACATTGTGACCACTCAAAATGACCATCCAAGGTATGTTACGCATGTTTTAGGCCGTGTTTACATGTTCTTCACCCTATTTGGGTATTGGCCGCATGGGGGGGGGGGGTCTCCCAAGAGATTGGTACACAACCTGCTGATGCAGTTTTTCACCCCGGACAGCTCAAAAATCGAAGTTTTCGAACTTTGTTTTTTTGACATTGTGACCACTCAAAATGACCATCCAAGGTATGTTACGCATGTTTTAGGCCGTGTTTACATGTTCTTCACCCTATTTGGGTATTGGCCGCATGGGGGGGGGGGGGGGTCTCCCAAGAGATTGGTACACAACCTGCTTATGCAGTTTTTCGCCCCAGGCAGCTCAAAAATCTAAGTTTTTGAAACCTGTTTTTTTGATATCGTGATCACCTAAAATGACCATTTAAGGTATGTAAAGCATGTTTTAGGCTGTATTTACATGTTTTTGACCCCATTTTGGTATTGGCCAAACGGGGGGTTCTCCAAGGGATTGGTACACAACCTGCTCATGCAGTTTTTCACCCCGGACAGCTCAAAAATGGAAGTTTTCGAAACTTCTTTTTTGATATTGTGACCACCTAAAATGACCATCCAAGGTATGTAAAGCCTGTTTTAGGCCGTATTTACGTGTTTTTCACCCCATTTGGGTATTATGTCTGGGGGGGGGGGGGTCCTCCCAAGGGATTGGTACACCACGTGCTTTTGCAGTTTTTCACTCCGGACAGCTCAAAAATCGAAGTTTTCGAAACTTGTTTTTTTGATATTGTGACCACCCAAAATGACCATCCAAGCTATGCAAAGCATGTTTTAGGCCGCATTTACGTGTTTCTCACCTTATTTGGGTATCAGGTCGGGGGGGGGGGGGGGGGTCCTCCCAAGGGATTGGTACACCACGTGCTTTTGCAGTTTTTCACCCCGGACAGCTCAAAAATCGAAGTTTTCGAAACTTGTTTTTTTGATATTGTGACCACCCAAAATGACCATCCAAGCTATGCAAAGCATGTTTTGAGCCGTATTTACATGTTTTTCACCCTATTTGGGTATCAGGTCGGGGGGGGGGGGGGGGTCCTCCCAAGGGACTGGTGCACAACCTGCTTATGCAGTCTTTCAACCCGGACAGCTCAAAAATCGAAGTTTTCGAAACTTGTTTTTTTGATATTGTGACCACCCAAAATGACCACCCAAGGTATGTAAAGCATGTTTTAGGCCGCATTTACGTGTTTTTCACCCTATTTGGGAATCAGGTCCGGGGGGGGGGGGGGGGGGCTCCTAGGGGATTGATACACAACCTGCTTATGCAGTTTTTCACCCCGAACAGCTCAAAAATGGAAGTTTTTGAAACTTGTTTTTGTGATATTGTGATCACCTAAAATGACCATCCAAGGTATGTAAAGCATGTTTTAGGCCGTATTTACGTGTTTTTCACCCCATTTGGGTATTAGGTCCAGGGGGGGGGGGGGTCTCCCAAGGGATTGGTACACAACCTGCTTATGCAGTTTTTCACCCCGGACAGCTCAAAAATGGAAGTTTTTGAAACTTGTTTTTCTGATATTGTGACCACCTAAAATGATCATCCAAGGTATGTAAAGCATTTTTTAGGCCGTATGTACATCTTTTTCACCCTATTTGGGTATTAGGTCCCGGGGGTAGGGGGGGGGGTCTCCCAAGGGATTGGTACACAACTTGCTAGTGCAGTTTTTCACCCTGGGCAGCTCAAAAATCGAAGTTTTTGAAACTTGTTTTTTTGATACCGTGATCACCTAAAATGATCATCCAAGGTATGTAAAGCATGTTTTAGCCGGTATTTATGTAGTTTCCACCCTATTTGGGGTGTGTGTTGCTCGCGGTAGATTCTCTGCGAGGTGGACTTGCCGAACGCAATAGAATTTATGAAACTTGTTTTTTTGCTATTATGATCACCTAAAATGGCCATCCAAGGTATGTAAAGCATGTCTTAGGCCATAGTTACGTGTTTTTCACCCTATTTGGGTATTGGCTTGGGGGGGGGGGCGGGCTTCCAAGGGATGGGTACACCCACAACCTGCTCATACAATTTTTCACCCTCGGCAGCTCAAAAATCGAAGTTTTGGAAACTTATTTTTTTGATATCGTGATCACGTAAAATGATCATCCAAGCTATGCAAAGCATGTTTTAGCCCGTATTTATGTAGTTTATACCCTATTTTGGGTGTGTGTTGCTTGGAGTAGATGCTCTGCGAGGTGGACTTGCCGAAGGCAATAGAATCACCTCGCAGAGGTTGTTAGATCAAAGCCAGGCAGGCGTATATAGGGGAAAACGCCACATACCCCCCCATTCTGGGCCTTTTTGGGCCTATTCGCGTACCCTACCCCAAGGGGTTGAATTGTTAGTTTAACCCCTTGTAAAATCATTATTTTGTCCAATAAATGCATCCCCCAATGAGTTTTTGGTCTGGACCCCCCCCAGACCCCCCCCACTTGAAACCCACTTTTTTGAGGTTTTTAGGGAGGGGTGGGGGGGTGGGGGGGGGGGGTCAAAAATGTCGAAAAAATGACCCCCCCTTTTTTTGGGTCGAAAATCATGAATCTTTTGGTTTTTTTTGATTTTGAGCCGAAAAAGTGTTTCCGGGTCCCGACTCCATAGGGTTTGTATGGGGCGGAGTGGGACGAGCGCTAATGCAGTTTATGCAGTTTTTCAGCCATTTTTGGTATGTTGGCGGTTTTGGCGACCTCGGTGACCCCGTGGTATCCACTTTGAGGGGTGTGAGTGGGGATGTTGTGACAATATATGGCTACTAGGATATGGAAGGACGTTTTTTGCAGTCTCTAGCCTTGCTTAGGGCCGTTCACAACCCGTGCCAAAGAAGCGAAATGACTGTTTCCACCAATAATGGCCTAGTAAATGGGCCGGTACACAACCTGCTTATGCAGTTTTTCACCCCGGGCAGCTCAAAAATCGAAGTTTTCGAAACTGGTTTTTATGATATTGTGATCACCTAAAATGACCATCCAAGGTATGTAAAGCATGTTTTAGGCTGTATTTACGTGTTTTTCACCTTACTTGGGTATTAGGTCGGGGGGGGGGGGGGTCTCCCAAGGGATTGGTACACAACCTGCTTATGCAGTTTTTCAACCTGGACAGCTCAAAAATCGAAGTTTTGGAAACTTGTTTTTTTTGATGTTGTTGTCACCTAAAATGACCATCCAAGGTATGTAAAGCATGTTTTAGGCCGTATTTACGTGTTTTTCACCCTATTTGGGTATTGGGTTAGGGGGGGGGGGGGGTCTCCCAAGGGATTGGTACACAACCTGCTTATGCAGTTTTTCACCTTGGACAGCTCAAAAATCGAAGTTTTCGAAACTTGTTTTTTTGATATTGTTATCACCCAAAATGACCATTCAAGCAATGTAAAGCATGTTTTAGGCTGTATTTACGTGTTTGTAACCTTATTTGGGTATTGGGTCGGGGGGGGGGGTCTCCTAGGGGATTGGTACACAACCTGCTTATGCAGTTTTTCACCGTGGAGAGCTCAAAAATCGAAGTTTTCGAAACTTGTTTTTTTGATACCGTGATCACCTAAAATGACCATCCAAGGTATGTAAAGCATGTTTTAGGCCGTATTTATGTAGTTTCCACCCTATTTTGGGTACGTGTTGCTCGGTGTAGATTCTCTGCGAGGTGGACTTGCCGAAGGCAATAGAATTTTCTCTCCTAAAATGATGATTTTACAAGGGGTTGGACATCTGGTACCATATCTTGGGGTATCCTACGCGAATGACCCCAAAAAAGGGGGGTATATGGCGTACGCGCCTGCGCTTGATCTAACAACCCTCTTCGAGGTGATTTGTGACGTATGTGCACCTCTATGCTTTGCTTGCCCCCACACAAAGGGGCGCGGGCTGAAGGCGAGAAGCTCTCATTGCAGGACATGGCAGTCCGGGACGGGGTCCCAACTGTTCGGACTCCTGGAGGGCCGGGATCACTGTCTGGTGGATGAGAGGCGCAGCAGCGAAGGTTCACAAGAGGCACAAAAGCTCAGGATAGAAGTCAGGCATCCGCACTGACCGCCACTGAACTCACCAACTCACCAAAACAGGGTTTGGAGGCCGGAAGAATGGGCGGGGGGTGGGTGGTTAGGGGGATGGATAAGAATTGGCGAATTGCCAAAGCATTGGGATGGGAACCGTGTGAAAAAGTTCAAAGGAGGTGGGAAGATGGCGGAAAGGGGTGAATAAATTGAGGCATAACTACCCCATCTCCCCCCATCTCCCCAATTGCTCCAGAGGCCCGCCATCCCCTTGGTAAAACCGCACCCCCACACGCACCCACTAGAAAAATGAGAATCTTGCCCCTCGCCAACACACATCGCCATGGAGATAGTGCAGATGCCTGAAGCGTGTGCTACATGGCACCTTGGATCTTCATCTCCTGAACCAGGACCAGGAAGAGGCCGAGTGATGTTGTGGGCAGGAATGGATGGGAGCAAAGGGGGAATGGGCTTGAGTGACACTCCCCTTTGTGGGAAGCACTCCAATGCAGCCCTGGCCCCGCCGTATGGCCAGGCATCGTTCCTTGTCACCGCTGGTCACAGCCTTGTGCCTTTTCGCTGCCCACAAAACTCCCATTCAGAGACCGCAGACCGTCTGGGATGAGCTCGCTAATGTCATCGGTCTCCAGACTCACTTCTCGGACGATCTCGACTTCTTCAATACCCAGTTCCGCCAGTTGAACCTCATCCCTGGAGGCACAGCGCAAGAGGCAGGAGTGTGGGCACTTTCAACATTGAAATTCAAGACGACGGACTGTGGAATACTTCCATGTAGAGTATCAAGAAGCTGTAGGGTGAATATTTGCCCAACACACCCCAGGTCCCAGATTTGCCCTTCCCCTCGAGCCCCAAAGCAGACCACAAGCTTGCCACACTGCCAGCCAAATCAAACCCAAAAGCATCCCTGCGGAGCACACATCAGAACTCGAAATATCCCATCTTAAAATGTACAAAATGTGACATTACAGCCTTGCCCTGTGGGCACGTGTGTGTGGGCCCATCATTTTGGATGGAGTGTGTTCCCAAGGGGTGCATGGCTGGCATGGCAGCCGCTACCATGGCCCAGCTCCCATCAAGCCCCTTCCTTGTCCCATGTCCATCACATGTCGAACATGTGGGCCACACAATCAACGAGCTTTGCCCACCCTTGGATCCATGGGTACAGGAGGTCGTCGGGGATTCCTCGTTGCTCGCTCACGGGCATGAAGACGTTAATTCTTTCGGTTGCTATCGTAGCAGGCAATGAGGTCGGCTTGGAGGCAACAGGCATGGTTTTCACCTAGCTTCTGCCAGATCTCCCCCTTAGGACCACGGTGCCAGTCCCAATCAGTCTTCAACCTCTGGGCCAAGTTGGCTGTTACTGCCAGGATTTCATCTCCCTCGGCGCCCCGCATTTTGGTCTTAATCTTGAGCTTGAACCCCCTGCCGCACATCTCCTTCTTAACATCCTGATGCGCCAAACAGTCGCTTCTTGAAGCAGTCCTCGTGCCTCTTGATCTGCTTGACATCGAGCTTGGCTTGCCCCTCTACAGATCGCATGTGCGTCCTCTTCCTCTTCTGCAATGCTGGTTGGTGCTGTTGCTGTTGATGCCCATTGCTAGCGCTCATGAGGTGGTCTCAGCGAACGACAGGCGGGAAGGGTAGAAGGTGCTGTTGGTGAGTCTCAGCCGTGGGTGATGACGTGGGGATGCCAAACGAAGAAGAGGAGGCCATTTTAAGAACACTGGGCGATGTGTAATGTGCACGTGCACCATGCACCTGCAAGCATGCGCATCACGCCCATGCACAAAGGCACATGTAGCACACACATGCAGGACGTCCGATGTCATACGTCTGACGGGTACTTAACCATCTTTGTGTTAGGCAGCTGACATGCACAAACAACATCCATGTTAGACAGCGGACATGGCAATGGAAGAAGAAGGCACTAAAGGCAAGTCGTGCAAGGTGTTGATACTTAATGCTGGTGCCACCCCTTTGGTGGGTACGGGACTCTTCTTGGGCTTTGCCTTGGTGATGCCCGAAGCCTGTCCGCTTCGCCCCGCCCGGCTTCTGAGAAATAGTTTCACCAGAAGTAGGTGACGGGGGTGCAGCCTTCACAGGTCTTCCCCTTCCCTTGCCCTTGGAGGGTGTGGAACTTGCACGGATGATTGGCTCACTAGACCAGCAAGGGCACTTGCTGGATCTTGTTGCTGGAGTACTACAACTTGTTTTTTGGCCTCAACAACAGCTTGTGCAGCGGCCTTCGCCATGGCACTGATCTCTGCAGCATCTGCTGCCTCTTTGCTGCGCGATCCTTTGACCTCTCATCCATGGACTATACAGAGACACGGCCTCCCGCAACCTTCTGGCTCTTGATCTCCAGTTCCCATTTGGGATCTTCACCACGGGAACATTCCTCTCACAAATAAAGGCCACCAGCTAGTCCAATAGCTCAGAGGCATCCATCTCACTCACAAGGGCATGCCACGTATATCGCTGGTCAACCATGCTCTTGAGGTGCGTGTGAACGAGGATCTACTTGCTCAATCCACCAGCATAAACGAGGTTGAATGTCGAGTCCCAATCCGTATCTGTCCTATCGCTGGATGTAGCCACCGCAAGCTTCCTTATAGTGCTTCCCATGAGTTCTTCACGAGTGGCCTTGAAGCCAGTTGACTTCCAAAAGTCGGACAACAACACCTTACTCATGGGTGGGTAGACATTGTTGCGCCTCATGTGATGATAAGCATAGGCACCAATACGCCCAATTGGCAGAGCCTTCATATCTTGCTTCTGGGCCAAGGCAAGACAGGTATCTAGGGTCTCTGAGACAAAGAACTGAAGATGTCACACCCCGACATTGACTCATGAATGATTCGTGTCTGACGCCTGACATGAGATTGAACCACGCATATAGAGTTTGCACAGGCATACTTTTGCAAGCAGGGACTTCGCGCTTCGGGTGCATCACATGGTATTTTGCAAATCTCAGTTTCTTAATCCACTGCATTTTTCCATCCACTTCATTGTTGATGGCTGTTCCCACTTCATCCAACCAGTTCACAAACACCATACAGTCGGCGTAAAAGGTTGGCGTGCTCTTTGAATCCAGCAATCCATACAACGTTAGTGGATTTGTTGAAATCGTTTAAAGTCATCGAGATCGTGTCTGAAGCGCAAGTGCACGCCGGAAAGTGTGCTAGTGGTCCAAATGTCCTGTTAACCTCTCGCTTCCGTGAAAGAAAACATTGTTATGGATCATGTCTCAGGTCTAACATTAAAGAATGACAGTTTGTGTCAAACGTCTGGCATCAAAGAACACCGGATGAGTAGCACACAGCAAGATTTTGATACCTGCAGAGTCCAACTTGTCAAGTTGTGCATTGCCATGAACTTTTGTCTTCTCCGCCCCAGCTTTTGAAACCAAGTATCGCAATTGACCAACCAAAGCGGCGCATTGCCGCAAAGAGCTCTTTCGTTGACAGAACAGCAGTCTCATGCTCTTGCTTTCATCTTCGGCAGACACCATTCCAATGCGCCATCAGATCTGCAAGGGTGTGCTCCTTTGTGTTGTGTTGGGAACGCGGATGGGCCCCTGTTACAGCCTGACATTCCTCCAAGCTGGTGTTCACTAGCAAGATACGCCCCAAGACGTGCTTGTAACGATCATGAAGTTGATGAGCTTTGTAATGGTGCTCGTTGATAAGGCGTTTACGAATTTGCGGACAACTAGCCGAAGAATGCTGGCCTCACAATACCCAGCACCGTCTAGCTGGAAGAAAAGACACTGACGGTAAATTTCATGTCGGGTGTCTGACATAAATTTATCATGACACCTGCATGTCACACATCTCACACAAACACAAGGTGCAAGACATACTTCCACGGTCCTTCGGCAAACAGTCCACTGGTCCAAGGTCTTGTCCATTCTACATGGCAGGGGTGAGGTCGTTGACGTGGTTGGGATAGATCTTCCGACACCGCCCATGGTGTGCATGCAGATCCCAAACCAGCATGTCCAGGGATACAATGTCTATCGTCGGTTTGTTCGGGGCGCCTTTGAGCATCTTGACAACAACCTCATCTGCATTGTCTTCTCCGATTCCATCATCGCCGTCGTCATCATCGTTGAATACCAGTATATGTTGTGATTCAATGAGTGCCTTACATGAGGCTCATGCAGGACCATCATGCGTACTTAGAGGTTCCACATCTCGCTTTGATGCTGTGGTGACAGCCCCCGCAATGTGACCAGTGTGAACGCCCTCCACTGCATCCTCACACTTATTGGCATCACCTGCTCAGGTCTCGCTTTTGGTACGGTCATTCTTTGCTGTGTCGAGATCATAAGGGTCTTGAAGGCAAACTGCAGTCACTAGTGAGTTCACCGTTTCACCGGCAATCAAGTCAGCAGGCTCTATTCCAGGAGCAACGGGGCTTGCCATTTGAAAAAAATGGCAAATGACAGAAAAACCAGGGCTAAAAGTACGGAAAACGACCCAGACACCAACAACGATGATGTGCAAATGACACAACAAACAAGCAAACCCTTTCAGCAGGGCTGCAGAATGCCGAACTAGGTGCAGCAACATCAGCTAACATGCACCAACTTCCAAAAATGGACCAGAAAAAAAGCATAAAAAAGTCTCCAGATGCCGAAAAAAAAACCCAACAGAAAGAACCCCCCAGATTTGCCTGATGCAGACCTCTTGACATTAACATTCAATGGCATGGCAGTTTGTGGCAATTGGCTATCAGCAGATTAGTGTAGAAAAAATCGATCGTTTGCTGAACATGGGCTCTTTCACCCTTTGAGAGAAAACAGCTCAAAAATGATTGTGTTCAGCAACTTCATAAACTGCAGTATTCGATCTTTCCTACCACATTTCAAACATTCCTAACACACACAAATCAAAGGATGAATTAATGGGGTTTTGACAATACCCATTGATAGCCCGGTTGGTGTCACTACATGTCACACGTTTGACACGTGCTGTGTGTCGCACATGTTAGACACCTAACGTCATTCTGATGCAGTGCTCTTTTTTTTCATGAATGAATCAGTGTCTGTGAAGGCTAGTTGTGAGTGGACAATGTATATTCAACAGCTATGCGGAACGGGAAAACCCTACAGTTTCACACAGCACTTCATCGAAGATGCCCTGAACAAGGGACTGGCTCGTCGATTTGTGCAGCACCTGGTTGACGTGTGTTGCAGCGACGGCAACCGGAAAAAATGGGTTCTATGGCTTCAATCATGGGGTACGGCTGATAGTTCCAACCATTGGATTGGGCTCTTCTAGAGTTGTCTACGGACCTTGCACACAGCAATCCGGAAGCAAGCCGTGCCACAAATTGTGCAGCGCGAAGCCCCGAAGGCGTTGACTCACCTAACCAACCTACAACGCACCGCCCTTAAGGGTCTGCGCGTAGTTGATGCTCGAAAGGAGCAAGTGTGTGTCTGCGCGCACACGCAACTGCAGCTGACAAAGTCTTTATTAGCCGCAGCCTGTCTCTTTATCTTGTGGATAGAAAACTTCAATAACCACAAATATAGGAACCTTAATGAGGTACAGGACAAGTGCATTAATGGAACTACATGCGCAGCCCTTCCAATCATGGACCCCCTACATACACGGTTCTGTGGGCAACCCACACATCTAACCTTGATTGGCAATGTTGACATTCTTGGCCCATGGCTGCACGATGCATCTAGGCACAGCGAAAACAATGCCCTTACATTGTTACAATCCAATTTCCAGTTTCAGTGTGTGTGTGTGTGTGTGTGTGTGTGTGTGTGTGTGTGTGTGTGTGTGTGTGTGTGTGTGTGTGTGTGTGCGTTTGTGTGTGTGTGCACCCCTGGACATCCATAGGTACGGTGTCTCCATGACTCCATGGCACACCTTTGACATCACGGGGAACAATGGATCCTCACATGATGGCCTTCTAACGTCATGAAGAAGAGCCATTAATGAGTTGCAGCGGCACACCAAGGCATGTCAGACGTCTAACATGACATCGCCGATACTTTCATATGTGGATATTTACTTAGGCGGCCCTTTACGCACTTCCCAAAATTGCCACAGTTCCCAAATGGGTACCACCCCAAAACGGGGGCTAAAAAACCACTTTGAAAAATTGCACAATTGTGCTCTGCAGGGAACACCCCGAAAAACCTGTGAATTATCCAAAATGACTGTGTGTAGGGGGTACTACATGTGCCAGTCAAAAGTCATGTATTCCCTTCAAATTTGGGCACTGCAGTGTCCATCCGAAGAAGAATCCAATTGTTCCAAATCATCCGCTGGTGCATTTCAAACCACACCGCAAAATGCAACCTAAAAAATGAAGCAAGGAGGATGACAGGCAAGCACATGCAAAACTCTGGTTTGTGTTTTGTTACCGCTGCTGACCCAGTCACTGTGATTGTATGCGAAGCGTGAGAAACAATGCACCACCAGTGGTGCCGACAAGCAACGGAGGCGCCGCCAGTGCAGCCAATGCAACAATCAATGAGGGCAACAATGCCTGCAAAAGAAATGGCGCAACAGGGGTAAAAAAATGGCGAGTCGATGAATTCGGGCACTGTAGCGCCCAACATTACCAAAACATGAAAAAGGGCACCAGTCTCACACCTGCGTAGAACGGGACGCGCGACAGTGTGCAAATCGAGGCGAAAAAACTACTCACATAGACACAATCCGTGATAACCGCGCAACGCAGTCTATTTCTTCTTTGGGGGAGCCTTCTTGCCCTTGGCCTGACCCACTTTGGCGTGAAACGTATTGAGGGGGCTACTGTCCTTGGCCTTTTTGGCTGGCTTCTTGGGGGGACCATCAACCTCATCCCCACTGTCGTCGGAGGACGGCTTCTTCTTGCTGGGTGTGCTCCTCTTCTTGCTATCACCACCTCCGACCAGCATGATCTCCTCCTCCTCCTCCTCCTCCACATCGTCCCCCCCCTCCTCATCCTCCCCGTCCCCCATCCAAGCGTCCCAGTTAACCAAGTAGACACAGTCCATCTCCTGCACATAAGCCGCTAGCTGTTCACAGAACTCGTGAAACAAACCCTGGCGCCCAGTGAAACAAGCTGCCAGACATGGGGACTCGGGAGGGCAGGACAGGAGCTGTGCTGGCAATACAGCCGATGCTGTCAGAAGCAGGAGCCACACTTCATCCTCGGACTGTCTGTCTCGTCGGGAAACAATACCAAGCACACGCAGGAGCCAACCAGCCGCTGCCAGACCAATGGTGCTGCCGTATGCACCCTGATCGCAAATGAAAATATTCGGGACCTTCACCCTAAACTTGTCTGGGACACAGAAGCAAATAGTCCTCTCCTCGAACCGATAGGTCGGGTGACCGACTGCGTGATCAAAAAAAGAGGTCATAATATATTGCTAGCCTCCACACTCCTCAGAATCGCGCAATTGATTAACCAGAAAATTAACGTCGGCCGCCATTCCACCAATAGCCACAGGTACCAGCTTCCCAGCAACCTTCAGCACCAGCGGATGGATATCGTCCATTTGTTCCTTCGTACACTCAATGAAGACCTGTTGTCAAAAGCACACTTCATTACAGATGGGCACTGCAGGGCCTAAAGTGACCAACAATGCAAAATCGATCCCATTTTCCTGCCTAACGGTTGCATACCAGTTTGTACTCCCTCAATGCAATCGTGTACGGAATAGCCTTGCCAGGAACCAACGCAATTGCCTCTTCCCGAGCTCCAGTTGCTTCAGTCCCATCCTGCGGCTTGTGGAGCCACATAGTTGTTGATTTCTCCCCATCAGTCGCTGTCACTGCAGTTTCCTTGACAAGCCTCGCCAGTGCAATCCTCAGGTCAGCTCATTCCTCATCCTGCCACAGCGGTGCTTTCTGGATGGTGTCCCAGTTGGGTAACGGATTTTCGGCACTCCGGGTCCATTTCCCCAGTGACAATTTGGCGGCCCTCGGCGACTTTGCAAGCAGTTTGCGGACTCTTTGCATTTCATGCACGTTCACTGTTAGAACAGGAGACCACTGGTACCACTGGGATCCAAACAGCCTTACGTCATGTGTCGGGGGGGGGGGGGTCAACAGCGATCGCGCCAGACCCTGCCGCCCCATAAACATACGTCGAGAAGGATGTATGAGCGTGTTGTCCGGGTGAAGGTAAAGCATCTCCCACAGGCGGTCCCGCTTCAACAGTCTGGCCTTGGCATGTAGTCCTGCGATCTTGGCCCCATCTCCAGCCATGTACAGCAGTATTTCATCCATCTGGTTGCCATGCAGTCCCGTTAACGGCCGCAGAGTGTAGGGGTTGAGCACTGCGGTGCAAAAATTAGGGTCGCATGGAATTTGGGCACTGCAGTTCCCATGAACACCAAAAGACGACGAAAACAGCTACTCGGAGGACACAGTACCTTCGCCGGCAGTCTTCTCGAAGGTGTCAATAAACTCAGCCACGCGGCCACCAGATATCTGCAGTAATGCAACCAGCGGTCTCCAATTCTTCCAGATTGAGTCCTGGCAGGCATACAGTGTTGGACAGGCCACAGGTACGCAAAGGACTAACAACGGTGGTCTCATCGTGCATCTCTCATACCATGGATGTTTTCTCCCCCAGCCGGCCACACTTCCGCAGAGCCAACCAGCAACATCTCTTTCGCTTTGCCCTTCTGCACTTCAGTCCAAATTCGAGCGCCCACTTGTCCCATACTCAGCTAGGTCAATGAGTGTTGTACCGCGTTGTGATCCCCTCCAATAATCTCTCTGATGTCAACAGGGCACTCGTGTTTGATCTCCTCGCAGTAGACGTGTTGTAACCAGTCTAGCAGCGCCCGTGAGTTCGCACAGTATTCTCGGTGAAGTCTTTGGAGTGCCGTCAGGATATGAGCCCCGCCCAAGCAGTAGGGAATTTCAGCCGAGACAAAAATGCACCACAGGGAGATGGGAGATGGGAGATATCACCGAGATGGGCACTGCAGTGCCCAAACGACAAGAATGTGTGAAAATGCCAATGTGTGTGTAACAGGCCGGTAGTGTACCTTCGTTTCGCCATAAGAGAATGTTTGAGATAGGCCGGCAGGGTGGATTTGTCCTCAGGCTTGCGATCCGCGATAGTACTGAGTCCTCGTCCCTCTCTCTGGTCTGCCCACGCGTGAGGTCGGTGTCAAATTTTATCTTGGTCAGCTGTATCTTGACCAGTTCTTTCTTGATCCACGTTGTCCGGAATGTTTCCGTTGCCCGGTCTGTCACCGTCCGCTACACTGGAGCCTGCCCCGACTGCGCCCATGTCTTCTCTGCTGCGTGAACGGCTTGTGATGCGGTCTGCTGCTCATCCCCTTCCGGTAGTTCGGTATCCGAAGGCATAGCTTAGCAAAGGGGCTAACAAAGGGTCACACGGCACACTACAAAAGGCCACAGGGCTGCAAATTGTTGATTTACACGCTTCGAATGTTGATGACTACTGGCAGCGCTCGACGATTGAACACAGATGGCACAAATAGCATCACAGGCGGATGCACCTGGTAAAAATCGAGGGTCAAACTCATTCAGCTCAGAAAGGACAGCAACGGGGGCATCCGAATCATCGCTTTGAACGGACACTGCTTCTGGAGGGGGGGGGGGGTCCGGGTCCCACCCATCATCACCCACAAAATCAGCAGCCCTCAAGCCTGGATCTCCAGCTGCCCCACCAGGAGGGGGGGGGGGGTCCTCATCACTGTCACTGCCGCCATCAGCATAGGGGGGGGCGGGTATCCGGGCGGGGTCCCTTCGCGCCAAAGCGCGAGCTGGCCGGCGTCGCTTGTACCGGTCTGGTGTATTACATGCGCGTTACATGTCATGTGCCTGTGCTACTGTTGTGTCCATATCACCTGGAGGACGTTGTGGCACGTGTCTACCCAGCTCTGTCATCACCTCAGCATCAACTTTAACAGGTTTAACAAGTGTTTGCAATGTCTTGGCGCATAGATCTCGGTAATGCTCTGCAGTGAGCACCGTATCTAGTGCACAAGGAAAATCCATTTTGGCAGGATCCCACCTGTCTTGCACGATACTCAACTTTTGACTGGACCAGACCAGGGGTGGTATAACACCAACATCAAATCGCGCCATCAATCTAGTGAAACGACAATCAACCAGTTGTGGCAGTCCCTTGGGAACATTAACGTACTGCAGGTCCTTTGGGGTCTGGCCTGCAACGGGAGTGAGTATAAACAGGTCATGCACCTGTTGCAACGTACAGTTCCCAGGGTGTTGTGCCATTAAGTGCACAACACGGCTTAACAGGGCAACGCACGGTTCCTCACTGTGTGCCACCCCAGGTAAGCGTGCAAACCACTGGGACCACAACAACCTAGCAACAACAATGGTGCGCACATATTCAACCTTGTCCTGATAACCTAAGGTGACCCTCACAAGGACGTGTAGGCAACGGCTCAGCAATGGCCTTGCAGCGTGCTGCTCTCCCTGTGCAGACCAATGACAATCCCTCACTTGCGACCCAATGATAAACAAGGTTGGAAAGTGCCATACAGCAGAGTTACCAACCCTTGCACTTGTGTAAGAAGTGTGCTGTGATTAGCGTTACCCGGTCGGTGCAAACCCCTTAGAGTTTGTAACCTCTGTTCCAAAGGTTGGCGCCACTTATGGGCCAAGTGCAAGAGCACCAGAATCATACGCTCCATATAGATGAGTTTCGGAAAGTTGGGCACTGCAGTGCCCAAATTGAGTGAACCATAGGAAAAATAGGTAAATAAAGGGAAGAATCTTCTGTAGCACAGGGTTACACAATATTTATATGGGTGCCATGTGCCATACACTACCGGGGTACGTGTAATGAACAGGGGCACGTTGTACCGAGCATAGTTGATGCTGTAAACGAGCTTCAGGACGCGGTAATGAATATTTTCGTCGACCAACAATGGAAGACGGTGCTGTGTGTGCTGCTGCACCTCCTGGAGCCCGTGAATAATAGAGACAAGGTCGGGGGTGGCGGACACAGTTAGGTCTGTGAGAAAAAAGGGAGTCCAAGCTGGGCTGGTAACATTAGCCCGTCGTATGTCCAAGGGACAACGAACATGTTGAAGGCGGATGGGTTTGTCCATTAACCCTTGCAAGCCATCAATGAAGTTTTTATGGCTCAACACCAACAAGTCTGCAGTGTACCCAATCCTCTGCCGCAAAACTGAGAGGCTAGGAAAAGACGGCATAATGTCAAAAGGTCGTTTCAGCAGTATGATAGCACCAACTGTACAATTAAGGGACCGGTTCTCATTACCGGGCACAGGCCGGAAGTTACGCCTATAAAAATTATCGAACCATAGGACAGCGGGTTTACCTTCCAAGGTCTGCCAAAGACTGGTGCACGCAGTTGCTCCTTGAACAACAAAGGAGGGTACATGGTAAGAACATTGACCCATGTGAGCCAAACACCTATGTTGCAGACGACTCTTGGGTTGGACACCTACAGCCCTCTTGCCACGTGGACGACACCTCTTGTGTAGAACACACCATATATTAAAAACCTCTTGCTCAGCAACACGGAACCATTGGTCCGGCAGACAATTAACGGTACGCCTGTCCCTTTGTTGGATGTATTCACCAACGGACCGCCTACTTCTCCACTCGAACCGGAGATCTAACACCCACGTACAAAACTCATCGGCACCCTTATCCCTACCCACAGCCTGAGATAGATCCTCCTTTGAAGCATATACCTTCGAACTAAGGAACTGCCGGAAGGGAGCCGCATCCATGGACAAAAGTCCCGTTTGCAGGCAGCAAAGGTAAGCGGACAAAGAAAACCGAGGCACCATCACAAAACAAACCTGATGCGGCATAGGCCAAAAGCAGCTAGCGAAGATCCAAACAATGCATCCCCCAATAGACGTGGAAGGTTCCAAAGCCCGGGTACACTCCAAGGTGGCAGTCAGACGACCGGCAATATATTTCCAATGAGCAGAGGATGAGTACCAACGTCCGATGAGTCATATGTCCTTTGTCAGGTGTTACGCAATGGGAACCAATAGGAGTGAAATGCGGAGTTTTAAACTTTTTGGACACTGCAGTGCCCAAAAGTAGTGGAAGTCCATTTTCAAGTGCACATTTGGACAGGAATGGAAGTGATTGGGCAAGGTACATTGTACGTGGCCTTCCGAGTATAACACCGCGGTGCGATGACCCATTGATAACGGGTATGCCAAGTTTTGATGCCTGCTGCTGTCTTAGGACATCACCTGTGGAGATGACTACAGAGGTGTACTGGAGAACCCACTGAAAAAAGCCATTTCTCATTTTTGGGCACTGCAGTGCCCAAAAATTTTAAATGATACAAATTTCAGCGCGGAATAGGGGGTGTATACGTGCACCTCTAGAAGCAACAGGCTCTCTGCAAACCTCTGCAAATAAAAGGCAAGGTTGTTGTATTCCACGATGAAAATACACGTGGAGTTGGCCGAAAAAATGATATGCTTTTTTTGGATGCAAAAAAAGGATGTTGAAAACGCCATGAAACGTGCCTTTTAGCGACGAAGTCTACGTGCGTAAAGGGCTGCCTAAGATTTATGGGAGGAGCATGAAAACAATGTGTGTTGCGGGCTTGCAACATATAAAAATGCGAGAGGGCATGGCCAAACACACCTTTGCTTTTTGGACTGTGGCACAGGTACAAAATGGTTGTTCTCAAGGTGTGCAATGCATACCCGCCACTTTGGACTGCATGAGTTTCCTAGCTTCCTAAACTACCCCAATACAGATATCGTCCTCTGTGCCCCTCAACTCATTCTCATGGAACGTATGCTCCTTGCTGTCTTTCTTGCAGCCCCACTTTCGGGCAACAACCTACAGCGCTCCATTGCAGGGGGGCGCGGCATGTGGGCAAGTCAATGGCTGCTTGCGAGCCCATCCTCTGCTCTTTACGTACTTTGTAGACAATCATCACTAAATACGTCCCTCTCCTTTATAAAAGGACGTCATGTTAGGCAATGCCACTGCCGTCGTCACTTTTCCCATACGGGGCGTAATGTCAAAACTTTTTTGCAAATGCAGTGGCTTATCTTTCGGGGAGTCTATGGACACCGAGGGAGAGAGCAGTACTTGGATCCCAGCTCGTTGGCAATGCTCAGTTGGTGAGACTATCACGATGCCCTCCTTGCATGTGCATACGTGGAGGAAAAACTTGAGACAACCCTGAGTGCATTGGCTTCCCTGACCAAAACCAACATGCGTGTTGAGACCGTGCAGCACTTTCGCAATCTTTATTGCCGTGTCACACCGACCAGCAACCGCAAAACCGAACGTGCTGGCCCAAACTTGTTTTGTGTTTTGCCCTATCATATCCTGGTGCGCCTTCGTGCACTCATAACACATCTGAAGCAAGGCCCATCCCTTCCCTACACTGGGTTTGGTGGCGAGGACAAAAAGGCTACAGGACAAGTGGCATGGTCAAACAAATTCCATTAGCATACTTGACCCGTTTGTTGTGCCAGAACAAACGCATGTACGGTGTCTCAACCATGCTCTTGCTACCAATTCCACTAACAGAGATGCTGTACCCGATGCTGACCCACTAACTTGGTGAGCAGCGCCAATATGATAAATGCCGAAGAAACACAGCACCTCATTACCCGGTATTTTCCAATGAAGAAGTCCATGGCCCCTATGCGAAACACTCTAGCGAACCAACCACTAAACCTTGGACTGCTAGGGCCAAATATCTCACCACAGTGAGTGCATGGCAAAGGTCTGACACGGGGTGCAAGTGTGGCACAAACTTCAAAGGCACGAGCCCAAAAACGCAAGTCACAGGGTCAACGGCCTGAAAAACCTGCCCATGCCCTCCCTCCCGCTGCAAGGCCTCCGGCGGCCAAAGCACCATACTTGGTGCGAATGAGGTCTCGAAGTGTAGATGAGTCTGCATAGTCCAAAAGACACTGTGTTCATAGAAACATTTTGCCCCACTGTGCACCCTTTGTTAAACCCAATCTTATCCAACTTGGGGGGGGGGGTACTTGTTCCTAAGGTCCGCGCTGCAAAACTTGCGACCCTGCCTGTGCCCAGTGCCGGACTGCCTAAACCCGCATAAAACCAGCAATCTCAGAGGCAACAACATGACACTATCAATAGCATACTGTACATGGGACCGCTTGATGTCCTTACTAGCAGTGAGTTGTAATCAGCAACTGATTGCTTGATACCTCCAAGAACCAATGAAGCCATGGGTGACCTTGGGCCCGAGTCCCTTTGCACACAGGATGATGAAGTGGATACCGCTCAGTGGGAGTAAGACCCAATGCATGCAAGACTCCATGTACAATGCATGTACAATCGGTGTACATGCCATTCGTAAGCACATACAATGCGCATGCACATGTGACCTCATTTGTCCACACTCCACACATTATTCTTAATTGGAAAAATGTCGCACACACTGCAAAGTATCGCACACGTCAACAAACATGTCAAGAGAATGACACACCTATGACCACTTCAAGTGTGTGGCACAACACTCCATGCCTCACATCCGGCACTGCAACATGTGGGGTGCTCAAGTGCAGCTGCTTAGGATCAAAGGCATTGAAAACCTGCACGTTGTTGGGAAATCTCAAAGCAAGAATTGGCATATTCGTTTGTCTACGGAGACATCATTTGTGACGAGAGACACATGAAATGTTCTAGGCGTTCTGGACGAATTTAAAAAAAGGTTCTACGACGCGCACAACGTCCGGAACGCGCAGAACGAATTGGTGTGGCTCCGGGGACACATGTAGAGCCACGCGTGGAATACGCGCGCAACGCGCACGCGCAACGCGCACGACGTGCTGTGGAACAAAGTACCGAAGAAACACAGCACCTCATTACCCGGTATTTTCCAATGAAGAAGTCCATGGCCCCTATGCGAAACACTCTAGCGAACCAACCACTAAACCTTGGACTGCTAGGGCCAAATATCTCACCACAGTGAGTGCATGGCAAAGGTCTGACACGGGGTGCAAGTGTGGCACAAACTTCAAAGGCACGAGCCCAAAAACGCAAGTCACAGGGTCAACGGCCTGAAAAACCTGCCCATGCCCTCCCTCCCGCTGCAAGGCCTCCGGCGGCCAAAGCACCATACTTGGTGCGAATGAGGTCTCGAAGTGTAGATGAGTCTGCATAGTCCAAAAGACACTGTGTTCATAGAAACATTTTGCCCCACTGTGCACCCTTTGTTAAACCCAATCTTATCCAACTTGGGGGGGGGGGGTACTTGTTCCTAAGGTCCGCGCTGCAAAACTTGCGACCCTGCCTGTGCCCAGTGCCGGACTGCCTAAACCCGCATAAAACCAGCAATCTCAGAGGCAACAACATGACACTATCAATAGCATACTGTACATGGGACCGCTTGATGTCCTTACTAGCAGTGAGTTGTAATCAGCAACTGATTGCTTGAACCCTCCAAGAACCAATGAAGCCATGGGTGACCTTGGGCCCGAGTCCCTTTGCACACAGGATGATGAAGTGGATACCGCTCAGTGGGAGTAAGACCCAATGCATGCAAGACTCCATGTACAATGCATGTACAATCGGTGTACATGCCATTCGTAAGCACATACAATGCGCATGCACATGTGACCTCATTTGTCCACACTCCACACATTATTCTTAATTGGAAAAAATTCGCACACACTGCAAAGTATCGCACACGTCAACAAACATGTCAAGAGAATGACACACCTATGACCACTTCAAGTGTGTGGCACAACACTCCATGCCTCACATCCGGCACTGCAACATGTGGGGTGCTCAAGTGCAGCTGCTTAGGATCAAAGGCATTGAAAACCTGCACGTTGTTGGGAAATCTCAAAGCAAGAATTGGCATATTCGTTTGTCTACGGAGACATCATTTGTGACGAGAGACACATGAAATGTTCTAGGCGTTCTGGACGAATTTAAAAAAAGGTTCTACGACGCGCACAACGTCCGGAACGCGCAGAACGAATTGGTGTGGCTCCGGGGACACATGTAGAGCCACGCGTGGAATACGCGCGCAACGCGCACGCGCAACGCGCACGACGTGCTGTGGAACAAAGTACCGCTGTTGGGGGGGGGGGGGCGCGTCCTCACAGTTGGGTATCCAGCCTACACGGTTGTTCCACCAGGGTTCGCACTAGTCCCATGGCCAGGGATGGCAGAGGCTCCGCCTCCATGACCGTCTTGTTCCGCCCCACCACGCCCATGGCAGACTACACGTCGTTGGCGTCCCCGAAGCACTTGATGTGCATATGCTTCCCGCACGCTCTACACGCCCAACGCGTACTCCCGTTGCGGCAATGCGTGCACAAGAGGCGGCTCGCAAAGCGCTTCGGTGCATGCACCATAGGGACCGCAGCGGTTGGCGTTGTGTTGTTGAACTCCGCGCCGCTAAAGTACCGCTGCTTGAGGATGTCCCATTGGATTTCCCACATGGTGGTCTTGTCGTCCACCAATCCCAATGCCTTGGCGGTGGCAAAGGCATTGCCGGCCGCGTACCGCACCATGAACGCACGCACAGTGTGGCTCTAGGTCATTTGCCTCCCCAGTTGGCGCATTTGCGGCGCCATTTGGTTGGCCCCGTCTACGGCACGGGAGAACTCCCGGTAGCACGCTACGACCGGAGGGAGAGGGTTCCCTCTCCGGTCTTTGGGCACCTCCTCCCCATACCAACAATTGGTAAGGAAGGGGACCAAGCGTGCGGGTTTGTGCCCCACCTTCGGGTTCTTGTACACGGCAAGTTCATAGTTCTTGTCGGCCACAATTGCCCGTGCCATGTCGCCCTCCTGGGTAAGGGCGGCTGCCCTTGTAAGGCCGGCATCTCGCTTATCACGCTTTGAAAGCATGATAAACGGCCGACTTTGGGCCGCGAATTCCTCGGCAAGCCCATGACTTCCGAAGAAGCTGTCCGCACAAAGGATGGTGGACTGCGGGATCATCCTCGCCCATGGACGCATGATACCCTTAGCGTCGTACTTGCCGCAACATGACCCAAAGCGGAGGACCTTGCCGCAACGCCCCGTGTAGAGGTAGACGTCGAAGACGTAACCCCCCCCATTGTCCGCGAGGACGTACACTTTGATGCCCGTAGAATGGGGCTTACGGGCAATGTGTTGCCGTAGCCCCGGGCATCGGCCACCACTATGGGGAACGACAGCCTGGTCCCCACAAACCGCCCCACCAATTTCCCATGGAGCGCTCCATGTTGCGTTGCACTCCTCAATCAAATCCGTCGCATCGGTCCGTAATAACCGTTGTAGACGGTAGTAGATTTCCCGGGGGAGTAGGGACGCCATATACTTGTTGTACGCAAGGTGGCGTTTGTCCCAGATCCCGTCTACCTGCATGGGACGTACCATTCCCAAGCAGATTAGGAAATCATTGTACCTGCGCAGTGGGATGCAGGTGCTAGTGCTGTAGCACACGTACGACACATTGCACATGTCGTACGCGTGTACAGTGCTGCCTCTACCATTGCCCCTGGGGCCTAGAGACACGGTCTGCGTGTCACATGCGTCCTACAACGATCTCAATGGCACTGGCCAACCTAGCGCGTCCTAAAGCGATTTCACTTTGCGGAAACGGCGTGCACGTCGCGCACCACATACTTTTCCACCCATGGGAGCAGGGATCGATGGTTGTTTTCCAGTACGATTGCACGCTGCACGCCACATATGGGTTGCAGCATATACTCCCAGATCTCATCTAGGGAATAGGCCCATAGTTTCGATCTTCCTGGTCGAACACCATGCTCCAGATTTGCGGCGAAGTCCGGGCGGGGTAGGGGTCCTGATTGGAGCTTGTCCAATGCTAGCATGTTGATGAGCTGCAGACCAAGAAGGGGGTGTCATGTAGGTGGGCTACAATAGCTGCAGAGCATGCAGAACGCGTCTAACACTAAGCCTGTCCCGGAGCCCTACACGGAGACAACGCCCGGGACGCTCTGGACGCGCACAACGACCGTACCTGATGCCGGGGACACGGGAAGAGACAGCGGGCGCGACACGTGGAGCACGAAGAACGCGGGGTCAGAACGTTTGTTCCGAGCAACAGTCCATGACACTCATTGGTGACAAATATATATGTATATATATTGTCTGACGGTCAGAACGTGGGTACCCCTCCGCAGCTGCAAAGGCCAGAGGGACTTTACGGATCCTGCCGTCCACCACCCAAAAGCCCAAAGCCAAAGCCACGGTAAGGTACAAAAAGAGACCGGTGATCAAACCTCACCACCATCATTCGTCCCCACAGCGGAACCACCTGTCTCTGCGCTCAGGGAGTGGCAAACACCACTGTACAATAACGAACAATATATTAGGCGGCGTTAGCGCCGCCACCATTGTGGCGTCTCCTGCGACGCTGCTGCAGGTGCGGTGTGGGTGTGCGGTGGCGGTGTGTGAAAAAAAAGAGGCTGGGACATCTGCCGTCCACGAGCCTCATCGGGGTCTGGCCACCCCGACCCATCCCCCCACCCCTCCCCTCCCCCCCACCCCTCCCCCCCTTCCCCTTCCCCCTCTGCCTCCGAGAACTGGGTGAACATGTCCACGTCGCTGGCATCCCACGCGTCGGCGTCGTCCTCAGCAGCTGTGGAGAACACGCAGGACATGCAGCACATGCAAGCGGTCACCAGGGACATGCGTGGGGACAGCGCGGAGAGCGTGCAAAACGTCTGGAAAACGAAGCGATGGCGCCAGGGACACATCGGGAGACAACGTGCGGAACGAATACGACGCACGGCACGCACCTGTGACCTGGTTCGCCAGTGTCCATCTTTGGTTCTTCCACCTCCTCCTCCTTGATCGGCACGTCGTCCATCGGGCCGGCTTCCTCGGGAACCACGGGGGCATCTTGCGGCGACGGGGCTGGCGGTTGCTGGAGCTGTTCTTGGGGCGGCGGTGGCGGTGGGTGCAGCTGCTGTTGCTGGGGCGGCGGTGGTGGTCGGTGGTGCTGCTGGTAGTATTGCGGCGGTGGTGGCGGGATGCAATCCGGCTCCCATTCCGCCTTCATACCCGGTTCTTCCCACTCCTCATCCTTGTACTGCGGCTGCTGCCCGTACAGCTGGCCGTACCGCTGCCCATACTGCCCATACTGTTGCCCGTACTGCGGCGGTTGGTACGGCACCGGGTACTGCGGAGGATATTGCGGCGGCGGCAGCTGCGGGGGCATGGCCTGTGACATGGAACACATATTAAGCGCGGCGAACACAGTTATTGTCACCAGAGCCAAATCGGGAGACATCACGCGGAACGTCTGGAGCGCGCAAAACAAACAAGGAGGCCGCCAGGGACAGTGCAAGAGACAGCGTGTATCACGTGCATCGCGCAAACAGCACCACACCTTGTGGCGCTTCCATGCTTGAAATTCTTGGTACTCTGCCTGCCGCACCAGAGTCCACGTCTTGTGCTCCGGCTCCTCAGTCAGCCCGTGGTCGGCCTCGAGCATGTACCTCAACAGTCTAGCTGCCCGCACGGTTCGGTTGTACTTCTGGATCAACTCGTCCAGATCCATGTCCATCACATCCTTGACGTGGAAGCCTCAGACGTCCGACATCTCCGACCGCGGCCCTCGAGGCCGGCCTCCAGTGCCGAGAACTCCCCGAGCCTCTCGTCTAGAAAGGCTTGCCAGCGGGATACCCGCGGGTTTCGGCTTTGGGTCCTCCGCCTTGAATTCCCCGGCCTCCGCGCAACCACTAACGCAATCGCCAACACGACAGAGAATACTCTTTGCGGTGCCCACTGCCCCGGCGGTTGGGTACAGCTTTTGGAAATGCTCCATTGCCTTCGTGACCGAACTGCGATTCGTCGTTCCACAGGACGGCGCAGCTTGGATCGTCCGCGGCTCAGCGCGGCTCAGCATGGTCACGGCGAGGCCCAGATCTTGACGCACTGCAGGACACGAAACACGCGCTGAACGACATGCATGTCTCCAGGGACACATGCGGAGTCGACGTGCGCAACGAATTGGACGCGCGCAACACGAGCGACGGTCCCCGGGGACGCAAGGAAAGCCTCCATGCACAGCAGTCAGCACGTAGTGCACAGGCATACCTTCAGCCACAGTTGCCGCCTTCAGCTGTCCGCAGCAGTTCTTGTAAGGCGCTGGAGAAGAGCAAGGAGAAGGCGAGGCCCCATTTCCTGGTGGAGACCCATAGCCGCCCGCCAAGCAAGCTCCCTACTGGGCAGACAAGGCAGGAGAAGTTCACCGGATCGGCGTACCATGTCCGATCCATCGAGATCCTGAAGAGCTTCTTCAACAACGAGTACGGGTACTCGCTGGGGACTTTCGTCCACCATCCGTCTTTGCCGCCTTCAAGACCCCCTTCTGCAGCACTGGGCTCTTCTCGGCACTCTCATCGCTCTCACTGCTGCTTGAGCTGCTGCTGCTGCTACTCGTGCTGCTCTTGCTGCTGCCACTCTTGGAGCTGCTGCTGCTTGCACTTCCCAATGGTGATAGTGGTTCCTCCGGCACTTCCAGCTGTGTCGAGCGTGGGGCGCGCCGGGGCTGCGAAGCCATCACCGCTGGCTCCGCCTTGATCTGCTGCACCTCCTCCTCGAAAGCATCGTCGTCGCCTTCTGCCACGATCCTCTTCGCCTTCCCCTTTGGGTCCTTTTTCTTTGGCTTTGCTTCTTCTTTCCGCTCCTCCCGCTTCTCTTCCTTCCTTCCTTCCGGCTTGCCCTTGCTCTTGTCTTCGGCCTTGTGCTTCTTCTGCTCCTTTTTCTCCTTCTTCTGCTTTTTGTCCCCCTGCAGGACACAAAGAACGCGTAAAACACGATCAATGTCGCAAGGGACACTACGAGGGACAACGCGCGCGACGCGCAAAACACATAGGACAGTTCAGACAGGCTCCAGGGACCGATACAAAGACAACACCACGGACGTCCGGAACATGCACAACATGTACCTTCTCGGGATCATCGGGGATAAAACCCCACAATGATCCAGCACGGATCTTGTCGACGCTGATGGACACGGTGCCCTGCAAAGAAGCACGGGGGGCAGGGAGGAGGTGCTGTAACTCATCGTAATCAAACACACCGAGCCGGTACATAACCGAAGTATACCTGTGCTCTGGTGCCCTCGATCTTGCGGCCCTTCTCCTTTGTTGTACGGACCATGTACGTGCAGGACTGCGTCAGCGTCAGAACCCGATGATTGTTCTTCGTCTTTTTATCATAGACTTCTTCCATGCCGGAGACACACCCGGCATGGTACCCGGCTGCAAAGAAGGGGTGAAATCACCAGCGGCACACGAAGAGGCAACACGTGAAACTCGAGCAACTCGAACATTGCACACATACATGTTTGCTGCTTCACTTGAAAAACCACCGCCGCATTCTGGTCTTTCGTGGCGTCGCAGCACGACATGGGGTCGCACTCGGTGAGGTGGGTGCGGGGTAGCTGGTACTGACTAGGGTACAAAGGCAGCATGGCACATAGTGCTGAGCAACGAAACAAAAATCCTGCACAGGTGATGGGGAACACTGCGAACGTGCAGAACAGGCAATTCGGCCCTGGGGACAAGAGCACAGCCACCACGCAGCACCCGCAGAGCAAGCCCTCTGAGGGCGTAACTGACGCGGCTTGGACATGTACACACAGTTCTCCGAAGGCCTCCTGTGGGCCACGGCGGTGTCACGCTCAGGGCGTAAATGACGCGACTTGGACATGTAGACGCAGTTCTCCCTCATACATGCACTGCAAGGCGTGCACAAGTGCTGCAAAACACGTAAAACATACTTCACAAAGTAATTGGCGCCGGGGACAGTTGTGGAGCCAGACGTGAGAAGCGCGCGGCACGCGCGGGACACGCGCGACGTTGTTACCTACTTGTATGGGGTCATGCAAGACATGTAGGACACGTATGACAGTGGAGCCACGGTCAGCAAAGTGGCTCTACACCCAAAAATGATGAAGTTACAAAAAACGGACACTTCCAGTGCGTTCCTCGCCCTCAAAAACCCCTAGAGCCAACCAACCCTCAACGGAGACATGCACGACAAATTCGGCTCCCGAGAGCCATAGACAAAGGAAGATATGATACCAATACAAAGAGGTACTGAACCATTCCCAATTAGTGTGTTCTGCAATGTGGTGTTGCACATTAGAAAGCAAGGCAAAAAATGCACACCTACGTAGTCTTGCATGGTACGACGTCCGGAATCACCTGCATGCTTTCAATGGAATAGCAAACACGCAGAAGACAAAGTAAGGCCCGGCTAGATGTTGGAGGTGTGAGGCATCAGACACAAAGCTGTTAACTTTTTGAAACAAACCACGTATACAATTGAAAAATAAATGTGTTCCCAGCAATGAATTTTTCAATGCCCGTTTCATCCCTTGGTTTGAAAGCGCAAGAAACCCCATGTGAGATGCATGTCACATTTGTAATGTGAGATTTCAAGCTCCCCGCCCCACCACAGCTTTGCACGCCCACGCGAATTTGAACACGAAGTACTGCAGCACATGTGTGGCCAAATACCTGGTTCCATGCCACAAAGCTGTCACTCTCCACAGCAACCCTGCTGCATGTAGAATGGTAAAAAGCTTAGCCTATTAAAGTGACTCCAACTATGGCGGGCATTGTGTAAAAAAGGACACCCGAGGGGCGGAGCAAGAACCCATTTCTGAACCCCGACCCCCTCCGTGGCGCCGCATCAAAGAAAATCACCCACTATTCATCAGAATTTTTGGGGTTTATTTCACAGAACACCACTTCGCGTGAACCTGTGATGCAAAATCAATAAGACATCTAGGGTCAACAATGGGTGGTTTAAGACATGGGAAACCCTATCACTTTCACTCACTTTCCATCTGTACCCCTAGCCAAGAAAGCTGCTGTGCCCCACTGTGATGTCAAACACCATTTTAGGCAACCTAGGAACCACACCGTCCCCTGTCTCTGCATTTTTCATGCCACAAGCTTGAACCATGCTCGAATCAGCCCCGAAAGCATTCCATTGCTGTTCCGCATCATTCTCGTCTCCGTGTTAAATATCTTCCCAATGAAACCAACTTCCACCACTGGAGTGACCTTTGACTTCTGAGTTGGGAGAAATTGCGCCACATTCAGCTTTGCCTTCAAATTGCGCACCGCCCGCTTTAATTCCCATCAGCTGCCTCCACCACGACATCCTCAAGGTATAAGAATTGCAATACTAGCAACTTTGCCACCGCACTTTTCACTAGTGCAAGCGTCAAACGTTCGCATATGAGCAGAGACCACTTCCATCAAAAGGGTAACAGTTTGCAAGTAAAGGACCCCCCTTGCACTGCGACAAAGAACCCTTCTCTCTATTCTCTCCTTATATCGCTGCTAGCACCAATTAATGACATCCAATTTAATCAAAAACAGCCTCCGATGTTTTCTCATTAGTAGACCATTTCGTAATTCCTCAATTTGAAGCAAGACAAACTTTTGGGGATGCATGGGATCGGATTCATTGAGCTTCATACAACTTATACAATTCAATGAAGGTGCACTTGTCCTAGTTCTTCGGAATCACGCTCGGTGAAGCCGAAGGTACTACGGCTAACAATTACAATGTACCTCGACGCCTCAAGGGACCCCCTTCCACCAAAGTGCCAAGCATTTCAAGAAGACCACGTCCCTTACTTTCTCCTACTCCCCCACGAACATCAATACACCACTGCTATGTGCCCAAGAAATTATCCGGGACTAGCCTCTCCCACAGTGGCTTGCTAATATGCACATACCCACACACAACCAGACCTCTGGCTGCTAGGGTCACAGCCACTTTATCAGAGCAATCCTAGTCATCCTCCGCGCCCTCCCACTTACTGTCCAGGACATCCGCCCAATTTCGCAAAACACTTGGCCACCTTTTCGATTCCCGCCAAATCCGCAACCGCCAACGGCAATACCCATGCCGCGTCCTGAGATTTCTTGCATCTTCTCTGTTTTATTGAACAAACTTACCCACCACCACCTCCACATCCATATCATAAATTGCCTCCATCTCTCAGAAATGCTACTTTATCTTCCTAGTTGCATGCCTCTTCCGGGTTCCACACACTCTCCACTTCTCCCGTTGAATGGATTGTGCTGCTTTTCCTCCCTTCATAAGAGGAGCCGAGAGCATTCCCATCCTAGGCCTCTGCCGGCCTGAGGTGTCGGATTTCGCGTGTGATCGAGGATGCCCGCCACTACAATGCTCCCCAATACCATAAGCAAACAAGAATACACCATCTTTTCTTGTGAGAATCGGTTGTCTCCTTCTGACTTCGGAGATCAAGGAGTATATTGGGGAAGCATATGCCTGCGCCACGCTAGGTGTCTGCCACCCTCCCATGAGTTGCACCGGCAGCCTCTGGCGTCTACCGCCCATGCTTGTGCGGCTAACAGAGGGCTCACCGACTCAACCCAGTGGGCCTCCAACTCGCCAAGGGATGAAAAGCTGTATGGGACATTTGGGTTTCCCCCTCCGTTCCTCCTGTCCGTGTCTACAAATTTGAGCCACATGTGGGGCCACGGGCCGACATGCTGCAAATGCACACCTAGTGTATTCTTTTCCCCCATCAAGGCCATTATCCCAAGACCATTTTTGTATGCGCTCCAAGCTTCACCAAGCTGTAGCGGGCTTGACGTGGACAATGCTGCGAGCGCCAGGCACTCCATTTCCGGCCACGTGAACTGCGAATTTCGCAATCTGATGTCACAAATAACATCATTGGCGCCCATCGCACTCCCTTACCACGTGTCTTCCTTCTTAGCTTCTCCAAACTCTTGGCGAACAACCAATTTGACTGTTGGACCACTAGCTCGATGACCCTCAACTTCTGTGCCAAGTTGAGTCCCAACGGCTGCTTCTTGGCCGGCCTGTCATCGTAGCCTTCTTTGGATCTGCAACAACCTACCCTGCACTGCTTCTCTCGGTGCAAGCCGGCCGCTAACCCTGCTGCAGCACAAGAGTCACTGCAACGCTCCCACATATCAATGTCTCGTCCCCTTTTCCAATCGTGCCCACAACACCCACGTGTAACAGCTTCCAAAACCCCCATTCTCCTAGCAATGAATTCTTCGAATCCGTTCCGCATGTTCCTCGCCTCGTCATCCCAACCCCACATGGGGTACGGCTCCTCGGTATGCCGACGACCCGTCCCTCTACTAACGTTTGGCCGGAGGCCGCCTTGTGGGAGTACTGGGAGGGGCGATTGGGGGGGGGGTCTAGGGGGGCTACTGCGGGGGGGGGAAGGGGGTCGAACACCTCCAACCAGTTGGGTATGCGGCCCGGGTGTGATCCGAAGTGTGGGGGTCCACCACCCCAACTCAAGGGACCACACCGAAGCATGAAAATCCATCACCCCAACTCAAGGCCCCCTTGGGGGGGGGGGGGGGGTTATTGGCTTCCTAGGACCCGCAAAGGCGCAGCCCCTGTGCCTCCCCCCCGTGTGCACACACGCCTACAGTGCCCTACATCCAAAAACCTTGGCCTACAAAGCCCAATGCTTCTGATTGCAATCCCTGCATGGTTTACTGGGGGGAAGTAAGAAAGCTCACCACGTTACTCCTCTCGTTTTAAAATGCTTGCACCCATTCAGCAAGCGTGTACATTTTGCAAACGAGCCGTAACGGAACTTTTGAATGGGAAGCGAAAATCGCGCAAATATGGGTGCACAGAGGAACGATTCTGGCCAAAAACGACTATTTGCCAGAGTTGGAATGGTAGCTATAATTTCAAAAATTCTCATTCAATTCCGGGAACCGGGAACCGAAAACGGGAAAATTAACTAAAATCAAAATTTGGGAACCTACGAAAAGAAATGGCCCCATTCTGAGACCCTACGGCGTCACCGTGCCCCACAAAATGCCCTATTCCCACTGCGGGCTTTCCCTGTGTCTCCGGCGCCACTGCAAAGGCGAATATGCAGCAAATTCACCTGAAAATCGCGCGAAAATCGCGCGATTTTCACGTTACTTTTCGCGCACGCGCGCACCTCCACTGTGTGGCGTGCACCAACTCAAGTACCCAGAGCCACCACAAGCCGTGCTTCAATATCCGCACGTCCTAGGCCCGCCGCTTGCGGAGTCTGAAACGTTGTGGGAGGACATGTACATAGTTGAGGTCACTAAGTGCGCTCTTGCGGGCACACCGCGCCAATTGCAGCAGTGTCACGGGCCCGTGTCTACGCATGGACCTCTTGGTGACATCCCACCCCTCTTGACGGAGGGTGTCATCTATGGTGTGGTTATCAACCACAACCTGCACCCCTGGGGCGGCCATGCAGCAGGCTTGGGCCCCCACTATTGCGCAGCATGCGCTTTAGCCTATGGTGGCTGCCTTCCATGGCAAAGCATGAAAATTGTGAGAGGATTCTCCACTCGTGGGCAAAGAATTACATCTGGTCAATCCACAAATGTGAGCACAGCAGCTTAGGCAACGGTAACACTAAGTGGGCCTTGCCCATTCTTATACTACATTCGCGTAGCCTTCTTACCTTGCCCCCGGACAGCCAATCCGTTTGGCATGCATACACGCACATCTGGGCAAAATTGTCCCACCACTCCACAAAAACATCACCCAATAGTCTACCTCCCACCCGCTAGTTGTTCATTCCCCACTCCTCAAGGCATATTGTAATGAGTGCCTCCCAGCGCCGGGTGCGCGCGAATTGCACAGCCGCGGCACATTCCTACGTAACCTTTCCCTTCCCGTTTGCCTTGTCATTGTTCAACCTCCCCTTTGTTACCGTATTTGCTTGAATGCGGGCAACATCTAGAATGGGCTGAAACAAACTGCGTACAACGGCAGCCGCAGACTTGCCCGTTGCACCCGCCACTGAGTCGCGCATGCCCAAAATACCACATTTAGTGACACGCAGCACCCCGTGCACCCCATAGTCGGTATGCACCCCATAGTCGGGAATGCGGCGGTGCCAACTTCGGATTGGAAGATACCATCGACCGGTGGTGGGATGTGGTTCTCCCAATCGGAGCGATTATCAACACATTGCAGCAGAAGACATCGTGCCCTATTGTACCTGCACACCCAACACACCGAGGCTTGTGGAGCCTCGGCTTTCCAATTCTTGCAATTGGCTATTAAAATTTGTGCCCGGCCATCGGCAAACGGAAAGAAAAGGATTTTACGGTCGGAACCGCCGGTATCCTGGAACACAGCCTTACTTGCGTCCCACAATTGTTGGTCGAAGTCCACTCCTTGGGTGGCCGTGTACAACGTGGCCCACTCCTCACTACACCCGAGTAGCCACCAGCTAGCAAGTAGGTTGGGGCTGCTTGTTCCCCGAAGCGTGCAATGGACGTACGACACCTCATGGCGTGATGTACCATCCACCGCAATGGGCATTCAATGTAGTCTTGGATCGCAGGGTTGTTGGACGTGGATAGGTTTGACCCGTCGACAACTATATAGGTGCTGCAACCGCTTTGGTAACGGGCAAACGGCACCATAGAGTTACACACCTTCACCCGTTGCGGCAAAGAAGCCGTCCGAAGCAGGCTGTGCGAGCTGCTGCATTGTGGCCCACACATCCTCCGAGGGTACACGTTCAACTAGATCAGGGTGGAGGTGCTGCGCCTCGGTCCTCGATAGATGGAGTGAGCGGATACGCCACACTGCCGTGACGGTCTTCTCCAACAGGCATGGTGCCGTAGGGTTTGCACCACATATCCCCCCCCCCCCCAGGCTACCAGCGTCAACATGATGTGGCCGGCAGGTGTTGCACCGTGTAGGGTGCACCTGGCTCCCAGGAGACGACGTCCTGTAATCCATGGAGTCGGCATGCCTTGTGTTGTCTAGACTTCATATGTGAGAAGGGGCTCCTTCCCTTGGCTCCAGTGCCACGGGGCATGATAAGAACACCACACTGGCAAGAAACAGGTGGTAGAACATTGTAGGTCACCTAATATTGTGCAGGGTGCAGCCTATGGCAGTTTGCAGCGGACTCCAAGGGCAACTCACAACCATCCGAAATGCACAACAAAATGAATAAAAAATTGTTCAAAAATCGCCGGAAAATCACGATTGTCTGAAAGGCTCAGTTGAAGGTGCTAGTGCATGAAGCATGCCAAAATCGCGCGAAGATCGCGCGATTTTCGCGACATTGTTCACGAATGCAATGTACAAAGGTCGCAATCTTCGCGACACTGTTCGAAATGGAACGCAGAGCGGTTACAAAGGCGCTAAGGGGAAGCCTGGCTTCCATTGTTGGCCATCGAAAATCCCGCGGGGGGGTTTGGGGATTGAAAAATCGAAGCTACATGCAACCTTCACCATGGTCTCCGTGGGGAACTTGGATGCCACAGTGTCGTGAGTTGACATTGTGTCCCCGAAATCGGGGAGGACATTTTCCAAAGTGGGCCCCGCCCGCTTGCTGCGACAACAACAGTTGCATTGTCCAACCTGTGGCGGACAGCTGGCACTTGGCGGCCTCGTCCTGTTGCCGCCATTCCTGGGCAGCACCAAAGAGGTACTGCAAGGGCCCTCCGTCCCCCCCCCCATGGTCCCCACCCCCCGGTGCTGCTGATGCTGCACCGGCCCCTTTGACCTGCATGCTGCCAGCTCCCTCACCCACGCGCGGAGCTGCGCGGAGCTGGTCCCTCTCCGTCTCTGCCGCCTTCGCCGCATCCTTGACCCGCTAGGCATCGTGCTGCGCATCCTACAGCTTCCCCCTCATCTAAAAAACCTCCCCCTCCGCAACCACTGCCCGCTGTGGCTAGTGGGGCTAGGCCTGCTGCTGCTGCAGCCAATCCGCCACTTGGGCAGTGGGGAGGACAACGGGGACACTGAGGAGAGGCGGGCGTGCCCTGTTGGCCTTGCGGGGTTGCCCCAGCCCCTTTCCCCTCGAACCCGTGCTGCTGCGCGAGCGGGTGTCGTCGTCGCCCGCGTTATTCGTTGTCACCCCCGTGGTCGTCGTCGCCCGGCCCCCCCCCCCGAGCGCCCCAATCCCCCCGGAGTGCACCCGGGTCTCCCCCTGCGCATGGGAGCGCATCATGAGCCATGCATGGTCCATGTGCGCCTCCAAGCAATCCCCCCACCCCCTCGCCCCGGTGAACGGCAAAACCCCGTGCCGAACCAACTGTCCCTCAGCCACCCCCTGCCTCCTCCGAACCGCCATCTCCAGTTTCCAATGCCCCCCCGCAACCGGTACGCGTACAGCGCCACGACCTACTTCGCCTCCCTCAGCTGCACCCCTGACGCCATGGTGAAAACGTAGAGGAAGGAAATGCGGAGGGCGGGGTCGGCCCCAGCCCGCGTCTCCACGTCCACCTCCCACGTGGCAACAACAAACTCCAACCTCGCCCTTTTCCGCCCCGGGAGCTCCAACTTCCAGGCGACCCCTGGTACACGCTAGAAGACGCAATCTTGATCTAGCCTAGAAAGCTCTAGCTAGAACGTTCTAGCCTAGATTAGATCAATACTGGAACGGTATAATGTCTACCAACATATCCCAATTTCTTCATTGTTCCGTGCGTGCGTGCGTGCGTGCATGCTTGCTATTGTCCGTAGTGCATTGTTCCGTGCTTCCTTCTTTCCCGCTTAGATATTGCACATTTCTTTGCAATGAAACGCCCCGCCACTTCCCCCCTTGCTCCCTCCTCAACCGGGAAGGATACTTCCCTCTTGTCTAAGGCACTACGGGGGTTGAGTGGGGCCTCAAACCTCAAGGATCAGCGGGTGGGCCATTACTTGGCCACGTGGGCGCTATCATGCCCCCTAGCACGGCGGCAATTCAACAACGCCGTCCAATACGTGAACTCCGCCACTTCTACCCACACCACGGGTGAGGCATGCAAGGCCGCCGTTGAGGCATACGCCGCCTCCCTACTTCCCCCCACCGCCATGTGTGAGCTAGTGCTCAACATGAGGGCCCCCAAGTCCTCGTGGAGGACCCTCTCGGAGCTCTACGCGCTTTGTAAGTTGGAGTATCACCGCACCGTCCCTAGTGGCCCCTACTCCCGTCCAATTTTTACCGAGCGGGCTTTCCAAGCCCGTTGGAAGGAGATGGTCGCCCCGGTGCAATTGGATGACCCCGTTGCCACGGTGTTGCCCAAGGCCACCGGGATCTCATGGCCCTTCGCCTCATGGGTCACATACATCCTCTCCCGGCCGGGCTTGGTGCGGTCAATAAGCCGCACCTTCCCGTTGACGTTCATCGTCCGGGCGGATGCCTACCGCGTGGCCGGGGGCAATTGGACCCAACTCACCATCTCCTTCTCCAACTTCGACCGCTTGGCCCGCTCCCCGGCGGGGCCTTTGGGTGTTGAGCATGGCCAATTGCGATGACAAGGCCATGGACACCCTTGGGACGTTGTGGAAGAGCAATTGGGAGGTACTCCTGTCACCTAGTGCCTTTCACTCGTTCTAGTTTTGATCTAGTCGGCCTCAAACACCGCTCGCTAGACGCTAGATTGGACTAGACTAGAACGAAATTAACCACCCCCCATGTCTCGTGTTTAGGTGATTCAAGATATCATCGACACGGGGCTCGTCCAATGGGGGGCTTCCAAGGAGGAGGCAAAGGTGATCCTCGGGGGGGATCAACCGTGGACACGACAGGTGATCGGGGTGTCCACATGCCCCCAAGTGGGCTCCATGTTCAATGAGGGGATATGGAATGCCCAAACGAAGACTTGGGAGGGTAGTGCTAACCCGCGGACCATGGAGGGTGATGGGGCCAACTACACGGCCTTCCTCCTTGGGACGCCATCCTTGCAAGCCGCCGGCTGGAGTACGCAGCGCATTTTGAAATTGCCACGTGCCCGGGTCGTCTTGTGCATTTTGCACTTGACAATGGCCATGGGCCGCTTGTTGGGGGACTTTGTTGACCGGGAGGCTAGGTCGGTCACCCCTGCGCTCCGTCAACACCTGCAAGTTCTCCTGTCGGAGAGGCGTGCAGGTTGGAGCGTTTCTGGGTCACCATCCCCGGACGGGGAGGAGACGGCCAATTTTTTTGACGCATGGCCGGATATTGCTGGGTGCCTCGTCATTAGGACAAGCACGGCCAAGTACAAGGCAATCGCGAACATGTGGGACCTGTTGCAGGCCCTCTATTGTACATATCAAGGCCCTAACCCATTGAATTGTGCTGCTGTGGCGCGCAATTTCCGGCGACGCTGTACTGTTGGAACAGCATCATGGTACCTACTAAGACTTCAGGAGGATGTAGATACCATGTTGCACAACATTAAGCCATTTGGCCTGGCTATGTTCTCGGGTGACATTTTGGAAAGCATTGACCGCTTTCTAAACATGGGCACAACGAGCACAGCAACCTGGGGGGGGGGGGCTGTCGGGTGGAGGGGGTGGACGAGGTGTCGGGTCTTCAGTGGTCGGCCATCCACAGGGAGGCCAATGTGCAAGCACGGTGCATGACATGGTTGTTTGCGTACTTTGACGTGTCGTGGGTTGTGCATGGGGGGCCGCGGTCGCAAGTGCCATGCTCGGGCAGGTATGCTATGGAGGTAAGGAGGGGCCAGGGTCACATGGAGGCTTCCTTGAACCAGAGTATTTCGCAACAAGATGGCATCGCAAGAGCAGTGGGACGAGCTGGTGAGGCAGGTATATGTCGTGCTCTGCGTTCTAGCGGTGATCTAGGGAATCGTTCTAGTCTTGATCTAGGCAGCACGATCGGCCGCTAGACTGTCGCTAGAACGCCGGTAGAACAGTTGCCTAGGACGCCGCTAGAACGCTCCTGTGCTACACAATGCAGCGACCCAGGCGCTGATTGCGCAGATCCTGGAGGCGCAGAGGGGTGCAGCTCCGGCCGAGGAGGCGGAGCCAAAGGCCGAGCAGGCCCCGAAGGGCAAGGCACCCCCCCTCGCCAAGCCCAAGTCCAAGCCCAAGCCCCAACCCCAAGCCCCACATCCACCATCGCCAGCCCCTCCCCCATTGGTCGCCCGGAAGCAGGGGGCGGCAGCGGTCCCCGAGGAGGAGGAACCGGAGGTGGAGGAGGCGCGGGGGGAGCTGAAAGGGCTCTTGGATTCCCGCGCCGCCTCCAAGGCGGCCAAGGCAAGGGCCGAGACGAAAGTCTCGGCCTGGGAGGCCAAAATGGCCAGCCCCCGGGAGGAGGGGGCGGATGCGGAGAGGATCCGATGGGGGGAGGCCAACCTTCGCAAGGCGAAGGCGAAGGTGGCGGAGAAGGAGGAGGCGATCGAGGGGTTCGATCGGGCGGTGAGGCGGAGCGAGAGGGAGTCGGCGGCGGTGGTGGGGAGGGTGAAGGACGAGGAGGTGGACGAGGTGGTGGAGTTGGAGGCGGAGATGGAGGAGGGGATCGTGAAGGAGGAGGAGGAGGCGAAGGTGGTGGTGGCGGCGCCGGGGGGGGGGGGGGTGAGCCAGTGGCTCAGGGGGTTGATGGAGTCGAGGGATGCGGGGGCCATCCAGGCGCTGCCATGGGACCTGGCAGTCTTGGCTGGCCCCCACCCCCCAAACCTAGACACCCACAGAGTCGCCCCGGAGAGTCCGGTATGGACTCTCCGGTTTTTGTTGGTGCATGGGGGGGGTGGGGGACCGCCCCGAAATGGGGGTGAAGATGTTTGAGTTGGTGCAAACCAACATCTTCACCCCCGAGCGGAAAAAGGGGGGGGGGCACCCACTGCCGATTCGTCGCCCACCGCTGGGAGCGGCTGGGCTTGGGGGGGGTTGAGTGGGTGGGGAAGGCCTGGGTCTGGACGCCGACCTGGTCGGCGCTGCTGGACTTCGGGGGTTTCAGCCCCGAGATGGCGAACCGGGGGTTGTATGCCGGGTTGGTGCACGGTGTCGCCTCCCGGCCCGAGTCCAAGCCCAAGCCCGCCGCAACCCCGGCTGGAGGCCCCCCGCAGCCGCACCCCCCCAACCCCGCGGACGCCTTCGCCAAGGCACTGGGGGCCATCTCCCCCGCCCTGGACCGCCAAGGCACGGTATGTTGATTGCGTTCTAGCGTTGATCTAGCGAACCGTTCTAGCGTTGATCTAGCCACCGCCGTGCCGCCGCCGCTAGAACCTCGCTAGAACGCCGCTAGAGCATTTGCCTAGAACGCCGCTAGAACGCACCTGAATTTTGTTCGTGTCTTCAGGTTGTTAGCACGCAGACGTGTGGAGCCGACCCCCGCGGGGTGCGCGTGGAGTGGCGCGATGGCGGAGGGCGGACGCGCCTCGTGGGGGTCACCGAGTTGAGCCGGATGATGGGGACCAACCCCAATTTGGCACCCTCGGTGCTTGAGGGTTTGGGTAGGTGGGAAGCGGGCAGGAGTGCGGGGGGCATGGACACGCGGCGCAAGGGTTGGGGGAGGTTGCAGGACCGGGCGGGGGATGACAGCAGCAGCAGCAGCAGCGGCAGCAGCAGCACCAGCAGCGGAGGGGAAGACACACCCCCCCAAGGCCCCCAAGAAAAGACCCCGCCACTTCGAGAGTAGCAACGAAGAGGCGCCCCCCCCCCCAAGGGCAGCAGGGCAAGCCCAAGGCCAAGGCCAAGCCGTAGGCCAAGGGCAAGGGCAAAGCCATCCTCCCCCCCAAACCCCAAGCCCCCCCCTTGCAAGAAAGGGGCCGGGACCCCTATGGGGATGTGCCGGGTGTGGGGGACAGCCGGTATGTCCCTTGGGCGGAGGGGAGCAATGGGGAAACTGTCAGCCAAGTGACGGTGTTGGGGGATTGGGATGAGGAGTTGGACCCGGGGGAGTTGTGGGTGGTGTCGTAGGGGTCCAATGGGGAGGGGGAGGGGGGGAAGAAGGGGAAGAAGGGGAAGAAGAGGAAGCGGGAGGAAGAGTTCCGGGTGGCGCGGGGGCTCCTCTTCCTCACCCGGGAGGAGGCGAAGGCCCACCTCCGGGAGGCCTTGGAGGCCGGGGACGACGGGGACGACGGGGACGACGGGGATGACGGGGATGACGAGGGGGAGGAGGGCTGTGACAAGGGGGAGGGGGGTGACAAGGGGGGTGAGGTGGGGGGTGACAAGGGGGGTGAGAAGGAAGGGGACACGGGGGGTGAGAAGGGGGGTGCCGGGAGCAAGGATGAGCCCCGGCAACCCCCCACCACGCAGGAGGGGTAACCTGCGTGTCGCGACTCGCAAATGGGGGCTTGGGGGGGCAGGGGGGCTAATCGGGCTAACCGGGCTGTTCGGGCTAACCCACCACCAAGTGACCCGGCGCCGGCCCGCCAAGTGACCTTCCAAGTTACCTATGGGGTGCGGTGGGGGGCTAACCAGGCTAACCGGGGGGTGGGGGGGGGGGGGACCCGGCTCTCCGTGAGTCGGGTCCAGCATTGGGACCCTGTGATTGGCCACGGCTGGCCATGGTAGCCGGGGCGGCTTCTCTTTGAGGAGTGGTGGAGCATTCATATATATCGTTCTAGCGGCGTTCTAGCGAACCGTTCTAGCGGCGTTCTAGCGACACTCGGTAGAACGTCGCTAGAACGCCACTAGAAGGAAAACTTTTTGGACTCCAAAATCAGGTAAAATCAGTGAAATTGTGGAAAAAAAAAAGTATGGGCCCCCGGGTATGGATAGGGGGGTCCAGGTTAGACACCTCATCCCCCCCCCCCTTGCGGGGGGGGGTATCCCCCTCTTTTTTTTGTTCTAGCCGCTCTAGCCGGTTCTAGGCTACAACGAGATTGGGTATTCTAGCGTGTACCAAGGGGAAGGGGGGCTACACACGCAGCATCGACAGGAATGCAATGGCGGGGGCGTCGGCCGAGTACCGGGTGGCACCAGTCCGGATATTGGGCTGAGCCACGACTGCAGCTTGGGAAGGTGTTTGGGCAGCCTGGGCGGGAGGAAAATGGACGCGACCCGCCGTGCCTTCGGTGGGGTCTGCGGGGCCATAGGGCCCCATAGAAGGCCCAAATGGCGGATGTGTACGGCGCAACGCACGGGTGTCAGGCTCCCAATAGATCCATGTCTCTTATACATAAATAGTGATAGCGGAAGAGCAAACATAATTACAACATTCAAAAACGTGCGAAAATCGCGCGAAGTTCGCAAAGTGGAAGCAAGTAGCGAACACACGACGTAGTGCGCATGGAGAGCACAATCGCGCGAAAATCTTTGACGCGTCGGACGGGGGGAGGATGTGGGGGGCGGTGGAGGTGTCCGTGTGGGGCAACTGATCGCCGGACTCCACACCGAACAGGATGACGAAACCGGGGGGCATGGGGTGCACTGATGCGAAGGGGTTAGGCATCCTACCCGTTAGCTTTGTTACGACTTTTTTGAACACGCTACCAGCCAGGGGCTCTGTCTTAGACGCTCTCAACTAGTAGCGCTGGGACAGGGAGTGATCGGCCGTTTGTTGTTCCACGGTTTTTTGGCTAAATACGACATCGAAAAATTGTGGAACTTTATTTCCCCTACCCCAGGCTTTCTCCACCCGTTGCCGAGGCACCTTACAATCCGCCGAACTGAGGGCGTCTCCGTTCACCGTATACCCAAGCCCATCAACAAAGTTGATGGGCATGGGAGGTGCAACACCGTCGAGGAGAAGGGAGGCGTTAGGGTTTGCATAGGCCGGGGGGTCCTACAAGGGGGCGGTTCGCATAGGGGGTTCGGGGGTAATGAAGGTGGGGGGTCGGCGAAACCCCGATACCACTTCTACCCACGCATCTGATGAGCGTCAGAAGACTGATGTCAGGGATATGGTGGAGGGGGGGCACCTCAGGCTCGGCGGGGAAGGTCCCCGAGTCATCCAACCACTGAGCAGTGGCGGTGTGCCACTAAAAGGGGAAAGAAGAATGGTCCCCCTTCAGAGCCTGAGCAGGGAAGTACTCGTTCAAGCTGATCATATCCATGTGCGGGGGGCAGTGGACGAGGATATTGGTGGGGTAGATCCCGCAAACCCCCGATTTCAACTTGCCCGACCCGTGCATCGACATGAGCCCCAAGAGGGAGTCAACCGTTTTGGGGGCGGGGATAAGGCGGATGGCCCTCAACTCGAGGAGCGCCAGCGGCAGCTGTTGCCACAAGTTTGTGGCCCACCCCTTCTAGCGAAGACCACCCACACGCTCCGGTTCCCTCATGTCAATATGGATGAGGGTGGGGTAGGGGTCCAAACCCTTTGCCCACTCCACCACCTCCTCCTCTAGCAGGCCCCCCGTGTACTTGGCTTCCTCCCAGAGCTCAGAAGTACCCGGCTCCGGTGGCGGGTACTCTACCCACAAACATACCCACAATGTACCCATGGCAAGGAAAAATGGGGGAAAATGGGGGAAAATGGGGGAAAATGGGGGAAAATGGGGGAAAATGGGGGAAAATGGGGGGGGGATGGGGAAAAATGGGGGAAAATAAGGAAACTTGGGTGGTGCAACTGGTCCCCTTTCCCCCCATTTCCTTCCCATTTCCTCCCCATTTTCCCCCATTTCCCCCCATTTTGCCCCATTTTTCCCCATTTTTCCTCAGGAGCTTTCCCCATTTTCCCCCATTTTTCCTCGGGGGCTTTCACCAATGCGCCCCCCCCACAGCCTTGTTGCCAACCTAAACCTTGATTTTTGGGCTTTTCGGCCCCTAAATTTCCCATTTTTCCACCAAGCAATCTGAATTTCCCTCATTTACCCCCATTTTCCCCCATTTTTCCTACTTTGGCCCATTTCCCGGATAGTGTTCCGCTAAACGTACCCAAACTGGGTACTTCTGAGCCCTGTCCTCCAGCGTGTGCGGGCGGCGGGGGCGGGCCGAGAAGTGGGCATGGGTGTCGGTGGTTGGGTCGGGCAGGCTACCATGTTGCGAGAGGGCCATTGCAAGAGGAATCATAGCTGCACAGGGGGGATGAAAGCATGGAAAAGTGCTGAACTTGAAAAATATTGTGCATATGCGCGAGATCTTCGCGCGATTTTCGCGTGAATGGGAACTACATGCGAATGTTATCGAGACATGCCTACGAGACATGCTAATATGCGGGAGAATTTAACAATTTTTTTTTGCAAATCTAAGCGGCATTAGCAACCACTTGAGCTACATTTTGCGTGTTTTTAATTCTTTGTAATTCTTTAATTTTTGGTGGAGTAAGCAAACGGGCAAACACGCACGGAATAACGGGCAAAACACGCCAAAAGTGGGCTACATGCGCATGGTCATTCAAAGGTCTGGTTCACAAAGGGTACATGGAACTCCACCATGTTGAGTCGTGATCGTCTCTCATGCCCTCCCTTGGCGGCAACACCACCTTTGCGTTTTCATAGGTTGTCCGAAGTCTTTGAGCTTGAAGGTGCCGAACTGGATGTCAGACGACCTGCTTGAAAGCCGTGAGTTGTTGCTTTGACCATTTCCTCGCTTAATTCTGTGGCCGCCTTCTTCTCCTTGGCTGCCTTTTCGTTGGCCTTCGTCTTCTCCTTCTTGCGACGAGGCTTCTCCTTCTCTCTGCCTGCCCATTCCTCCTCCTTCAAAAGCGTTAGCTTAGGAGGCCTTAATTGCCCGGGGGGTGGGGGGGGGGGGTCTGCGAAATGAAGGCCATTCATGGGGTGGAAAAAATGGTGACTTACTACCCCCTAATTGCAGACAGCGCACAACGTATGAAATTTTTTGCTGAAATCATGCCCCATATTGTCCAATTGGACCATTTTGCCTGCAATTGAGGACACTACAAATCATGCAAAACAGGCATTCAAATTCAAAGAAATAGCACTCAAGGACAAATTGCATTGTCCACAGAAGGGGTTGTGTTGTGTACTGATGGCACACCGTGAAACAGTACATTGATGTATGGTGAAACAGACCCCCGTTTTAAGGAAATCTCAATGAGACGCGAAATTTCGCCACAGTTGGCAAAATACAGTATATTGAGGTATGAAATACTGTCAGTGCATTGCCTCCTTGCCACGGTACAAGATTGATACAAAATATCACAGACATACGAATCGAAATATAAGGAACTCTTTATAATCAATCGATACACAAACATACATCACAGAAATTACCAAATGTTGCCTACAAAAGGCAATTCCACGTGCCAACACCCACAAAGGGTGTGTCAGAATAACAAATCAAATAAAGTCAGACACAAATTAAAATTCAACATGACTGCTAAGAGGATGGTGCTTCTGCAATCACCATCGTCTCATCATAGCAGTCAACACCAAATCACCGTCGTCGTTTGTTCCCCAAACGCGTTCCTTTTTGAGCTTGCTGCTGTGGTTGGGCTGCTGGTGCAGTCCCACCACTCACCAAATTCGCAAACTTCTCCAATCCCTCTGGTGACGGTGACTGTCCTTTCGGCTCAAACAGCGCATGTGTATTGCCTTTGTTCGGCGTGACCAATTGGTGCCTTTGCTGCTGTGTCTGCTCCTCATCATCTTGCGTCGCTGGAGCCTCAACAGAGGGTGATCGAGCCCTTTTTGTAGGCGTTGCTTGGGGCTTGGCACTGCCACCTGCATCGACACCGGGGGGATTGCTGGCTGCCCCCTTCTTGGCCTTTGGCTTAGATGCCTTCGGCTTTGGGGTTCCCTTGGGCTTGGCATCCACGTCCGGCATACTATCCATGCAGTCCTGCTCCTCACGGTCATCACGTACATAAGCCATTCGAGTTCGTCGACAGGCACACCCTTGTCCAGTTGTGGCAACACAAACTCCCAGTAGATTGGGGCCAGAGAGTCAGCCTCTCTTAAAGTACCAGTTGTGAGCTCAACAGTTTCTTTGGGTAGTTCATCAACCCGGCTTTGAGGAAACCAAATACAACCGAAATTTCTGGCTTGAGACGAATGTGAAGCTGAACAGCCAGATTTGGAGAGGAAGACCCCACCAGCACCCAGTTTGTAAGATTCATCGGGACTTTCAGAACCTCCAGCACCCATTGACCAGCCTCAGGACACAGGGTACTAGGTAATGGGCCTTCACTGAACATAACGTACATCGGCAGCTAAACAGATGGTGCAAATTGGGCAAAATGGCGGGAGTGGCGAAATTTCGCTTCATTTTTCGAATTTGGCTGATTTGGGGTACCAATTGACAGGGGGAAACGTACCTTCCTTGAAATTGGAGTCAACGTGACAATTGTCATCACTGATTGCATCATAGTGAAATTCGGACTGCGGGTGCCAGTGTTGTACACCATGACACTCACCTGATTCACTCCCTCCTCAGCTAGGTCAGTCTGCAGCTGGCTCATGATGATTCAAACGTCCGCCAATTCACCAGCAACCACCAGTGGTTTCTCCATTGAAACATGTCGCAAAGCAAGAGGTGGTAGACCCATGGACCAGCCGTTTGGAACCTCAATGACAGCCAATATGAACGGCAACCCAACGACAGTAGCATTCAAAATGGTAGTAGGATTCAGAAGACAAAGCTGAAAGGGGGACTCACCGCCAGTAGCATCTGCACCAAAACCAGAGACTGTCTTCAAGTGGACCACATTCCCTTCGGAGCTGGCAATGTCAAAGGAATTGCGAGGTCTAGCGAGGTGGCTCGTGAAGTCTACATATTTTGAGGATGTCCAGAATTCGGCCTTGCACACAGAGTCCCAGGGAGGCATAGGCATGTCATCAGTGTACACCCAGTCTGCACAGCGGAACTTCAATGCACCAATCCCCTGGATATGACGCTGCAGGGTAGCAATCTCGGATGTATTTCCTGTTGTAGAGAAAAACTGGGTGTCCGTACCATGTTTCCACCTGAGACGCGAAATTTCGCCACTATCAGCAGAATTCGATGATGTCATAGTGCAATTCATGATGCCTCCACAACATACTGCGGGATGGGTGACCCAACTCCTCTGGACAGTCATGATGCATAACAATCCAGCCCCATCGCATTTTCCGTTGACATTCACGTGCCACTTTAGCCAGTCCTGCAACAGTAGCTTGTGGAGTCTCCATGTATTTGGCACACTGTGCAAGGTATGGTCCAATAAGCCCCTCCAACGGTTTGAATGATCCAAGTGACAAGGGGATCCTCCTGTTCTCGAAATTGTGTATTCCATCAATTGCTGTATAGCCAGTTGTGTCAATCATTCTAGCCAAGGGTAGCCAGCGTCGTGCCACAGAATCCTACAGGGCATATAACCAAATTTTTTCGGGCTCAGGACAGTAATGCGCATCAGAGCAACAGTCACACACCAGGCTTCCTTCATCAGCTGTCAGTCCAGCCTCCTCCAAAATTTGGCGGCACACGTCAGTGAGACTGAGATCAGCATTCTCAGGCTCCTCCAAGTTCTCCATCAGCACCCCTGCCCTCTCACTCATGCATGCTCCTATGCCTGACAGCTGTGCTGTCTACTGGTGGCCGGCTAGGCGTCTCCTCTGCCGCAAGGGGGTATCCCACTTTAGAACCATACACTCAAACTCTAGGTGCCATCTCAAAGGGTCCAGATTCTTTTTCTCATGTTCACTGGCCAGTCTCCTCGCCGCACAAAAGACATGCTGACCACCAATGATCCAGAAGCTACCCACTGAGGCAAGAACAGACAAAAATTCGTCCCGAGGCCAGTACACAAACGACAGACATGTAGAAGCAAGTGTAGTAACATACAATTGTCAGGCCAGATCAGTATCCCTTGATGATCCCCACGGGAGGTACCCTTGCCAAATCCTCCAGCCGCAGCTTTAGTCTGGTCTCGCTGACCTTCCGGATTTGCCCATGCTCGCGTTTGACATCCACCCGCAGGACCTTGTGGGATAACACCACTGTCTTCTGGACGGCATCTGCTAGAGTGACTGTTTTCGCAGTGGCCTTCTTGTTCCCCCGGCTGTGCGGATTCCGTTGACTGGAGCCCTCGGAGGACCCCTGCGAGGGTTGTGATGATACGGGTGGCTCTGGGGCCACAGGCACACTGGTGTTTGATTTTGGGGGTACAGATGGCATGACAGTGGGGGCCTGGAGGAAATCAGGGTGCTCTGGGCAAGGATCACATTGATAGACAGTGGTGATTTGCTTGTTTCCGGACCATTTATTCTAAAATTTTAGCCTTCGCAAGGGGAAATCCAGGAATTCTGCACAGAGCAGCTGAAATCGAACATCATGACAGTCTCAGCAAAATGTAACAGGCAAAATCATGAGAGTCGGGATCACACACAAAAATGAACAGCACATCAGTGGTACAAGTGGCAGCAGTGTAACAATACCCTGTGGGAAACAGGCTGAAAACACACAAAACCCAAAAGGAAGCGAAATTTCGCGTCTCAAACCAAAATGTGCGAAAAACAGTATTGAAAACACCAAATATCTCCAATGTGGCGAAATTTCGCCACTCCAAGCAAAAACACCAGAATCAAGGGACAGTATCTGGTACATTGTGAAGACAACAATCTATGTCAGTCCCATTGTGAAGTATCCTGTCCAAAAACCTCCTCTTCATCCAGAATAGCAACTATGTCGTCATCATTCGACACACTACTGTTATCACTGTCCCTGTGCACTGCAAACAAGGCCACCTCGGGGCCATCATCCTCGTCATCGCTCGCATTGTCCGCACCCGGGTCCCCCCCCCCATTCGGAGGCTGCACCCTATTCTGCGGTTGCTGTGGGCCAGGTTTGGTTGGTGCTTTTGGATTTCTTGGGGCAGGTTTGGCGATGGGTGCACCGTGTCTGGGGGGGGGGGGGGGGTGAGGGGCGCTTGTTGTGCAACCGGTTTCCCTGGTTTGGGTTTGGGTTTGGGTTTGGGCTTCGGCGGCCCGGTAATTTGCATCACTCTCTGGATGTCCACATTCCGTTGCCCGGCAATCATTGATGGAGGCACTGTTTGCTGTAGAACCGTAAGAAAGTCATCGCTGGGGGGATTCTTACGAAGAAGGGTCCTAATATATTTGTGGAACACACTGAAAAGAACGCTACGTGGTGGAATGGCTGCAAATGTACTAGGAAACCGAAGGTCATCTACACTACGCAACACAACTGCTTCTACTACCCGAAGGGGTGGCGGCTTCCATTGTACAATGGGCAAGGATGCAACAGACACACTCAGAATAAACTTCCTCAGATTGGACCCATAGCGCTTCACACACTTCTCTGTCAGTGAGAACCGCAGGTTCTTCCTCCCTGTCAGGGTCTGACTCAATGTTACAAAAATTTCGGAGGTGCCACTCAGGGATGTGATGGTAGTCCATATCCGGCACCGTGCACACAACCTGCTCAACATAGCCTCCCCATATTCCTCACTGTGAATACAACTGGGCGTTAGAGAGTGCCAACGCTGCCATGTGACCAGAGCACCAACCAATGTCTTGATGTACTCGACATTCTCCCATTGATCCCCCACCAAAGAAAGCATAACCAACAAACAGGACTCCAGCACTGCCAAGGCATTCTTCCCACTTCCGGGATCTCTACCAGCCCAATTGCAGTCTCTCACAAGGACACCGATCCTAAATGCAGCAGGGCAATACTCCTTCAAAAACACCTTCAACCCCAAAAGTAGCTCCTTGCTTTTAGACTGCATGTCGTTCAATGGTCCATTCTGCGCCGCAACGGCAAATGCATCAAGTTTGGCCTGAACTCTTGGTAGAAAAGTGCCAGCATTATGACAAAGCGCCAGTATTGTCTTCTCCATATGAAGGAGCTTAACCTTTGTTGGTACCGCATCCCCTTCCTTGAAATCGGTGTGTACTCTCTCAATCAGACAGATAATGGGCATAAAGTTGCGGTAAAGCATGGTAATCATATGCTTGTACGGGTGCCAAACCCCATAGATGAGGGGGAGGCTTGACCGGTGCAACTGGAAGTTCCATGAAGTGTAACTCTGCCCATACAGGTATTTCAAGAGCTCATAGTGAATCTTCATATCCACACACAGGGGTAAATCATGACGAGTTGCCTGCTGCACATGCCGGATTGTATTTAGCAGTTTGGTTCAGTTTGTGGTCCAGTTTGGTTCCACAAGGTAGTGGAGACAGCATCATTGGTTGCCAACGGAGAGATAGCACATTCTGCCGCACAATGTCCAGGGGGACTCTGACAAGAGTACGCTGAATCATGTCACGAAGAGCATCAACCCGCCGAAACAGATCCGCATGACGAAGTTGTAAAGCATCAACACGTGCCGTAATTGTCCGAACGGCATCAAGTCGTGAGACATGACCCGGAAATGGTGGTAGGGCTGGCAAATGTAACACGGCCACAGCTGTGCAATTTATGGAGTGGTCGGGATGCAGCGGGTCCACCCCATAATTCTTTTTCACCCAGTTGTCATACCAGAGCGCCATCTGGTGGTTCTGCATGCTTTGCCAAAGCCAAGTTGCTTGTTCTCGTGCATTGGCAGTAAGTGAGGGCATAGCTGCATGCACAAGTCCTGTGGGAGCCAACAATCGGCGGGTCCTCCGGCTCAACGAAATAGGCATTGGTACATCCTGGGACTGTGCATGAGGGGCTGCAATCTTTCTCAGAAGTCGCCACAAGCATAGCAATTGATTCGAGAAAGCAGTGTACCAACGGGGCTTCTTCCGTATTCCATGGGCAAACAGCAACCGCGTAAAGTCCTTCCGTGATCGTCGATTTGTCCGCATTGCCAGGGCCCAGACGGCCAATAACCTTGCAGAGCCCCCATTGGCAACATCCGTCATGAGGTCATCAACGTTCTGAAACTCACGACTTGCCACAACCACCCTTAGCAGTGCCGGATCCATGTCCCGTGGTCACCTCAAAGCAAATACTCACATATTTGCCTCAGAACACGGAACATACTGCATGTCAAGATTGTCGGAATGTTCATAAAATCCATCAAAGGCACAAATTTCGGGACAAATAAAATCAAATTAGCACACAAATATACAAATACACAATGAGGGTATCAAAACATACAAAAATGAAAGAGTGGCGAAATTTCGCGTCTCATGAGAGAAAAAATGCATGAAAAAGGGGTATGATATCGGCCAATTTCAAAGGAGTGGCGAAATTTCGCTTCATTTTTGGAATTTGGCTAATTTGGGGGTTGAAATTGACAATTTAGAATTGAAACATTGGTATGGTTCAAAAAATGGCTTTTAAAACACCAACTGAAACAGTGACCCCCCCCCCCCCCATGCATGTCATACCCTAAAAAAACACCCCAGTTGGGGGTAACAAATTCGACTTCTGGAGGGTCACCAAGGCGGGCAATTAAGGCCTCCTAAGCAAAAAAGCTTTACCCTTGTCATCGCATTTCACAAGGGTATTCCTAAGCTTCACCTTCATTTCTCCATAAGACTCCGAAGAACCTTCTTCCTGCGTCAGCTCACGAATCAGCCTCATGAACTTAGGTATATCTCTTGGAGATGCCGCTTTTTTGGGCAACATTTCTGGATGCTTGGACGTCAGAATACCCGCTCCTTTGATAGGCCTCGGGCCACTGCCTAGATCTGATTTTGGGGTTGCCTTCTCTGACATCATCGTATCATTGCCCCCCGGCGATGCACCCACAACTTCATTGAAATTATGAAAAAAAAACCTTCGGTAGTGGCACACTAGCTGACTCTGTTGCCGTCCGACCCTCCTTCTCTCACTGCTTGGGGTACGATGAATCATAACCTAGCCTGCTCCAACTGCATGACTCATCCCGGATCCAACACCTCTGGTAGGCAACTATTCATGAACTGCGGCCCAATGGGGTCGAGCCGATGACCATACCACATCTCATATGTCAGTAGCCAAAAACGCTGCTGCTCGCCTCGTAGGCCGGGAACGAACGTGTCAATAAGCCCGATCCAGATTCCCTTCCTCCTTCCTCCGCTATGTGCTTCCATCCCGCAACGGCTGCATGACCAACGATGGTGGTTCCCAAGAACTTGGACGATGAGTCAAACACCTTGTCGGCGTACTCTTGCAATACACTACTGTCCAAGTTGTCATGCCCACTAGGCATCTGCAATCTAAAACAAACTCTATTGCCTTTGGCAAGGCACCTCGAAGTGAGGCCGACAGTCAGTCAATCAGTCAGTCGCTAGCCAAGCAATCAGAAAGGCAGTCAGTTGGGCAGGCACGCAGGCAGATAGGCAGGCAGATAGGCAGGCAGAAGGCAAGCAAAAAACACAAAGATAAGCTTTTTGGCGTGAGGGGGCCACAACTACAAAATAAGGGGAACCTAATTTTCAGGAGAAGATGTGCTGGTCGAATACCAAAACACTCGATTTGCGACCGACTGACCGGCAGTTCGAAGCCCGGTTGCTGGCAATGGCACCCGCTAGCTTGCGACATCTTTTAATTAACTCCACCTTGGCCCGAATCCCCCCCCCCCTTCCCTCCCCAGCCCCGCCCCCCTATGTCCCCGATGTCCGGTTTCAGGGGGATAGAGGCCTCAAAGTCCAGAAATCTATTGGGGAATTGTTTTGTCGCGCAAAATAATGATTATACAAGGGGTTGGACATCCAATATCATGCATTGGGTATGCTATGTTATGGCGTCCGCGCTTGCGCTTGATCTGACCATCTCTCTTTAGGGTGATTCACAATAAGCAGCAAAAAATTGCACTGTCCAAGACGAAGTGTAAATGGACAATCAAACCAATCCGTATAACCTATGTCTAGGGTTCCACTCAACTTAAAGCCTGTATTCCCATGCGCAACATCAAGACAAAGCCACTCACTTGGCAGGGCATAGCAGTTGGTGCCCGCAATCCTTGCTTTCACCCTATGACTCGCTCCTCATCATGCCACCTTGAAATAACACATTGGGGTGTTGGGTCCCCTAAGCGGTGCTCGACCAACAGCACACGCTTCTATGGAAGGTACTATGGAGGGTACTCCAAGGTGTGTCAACGGACCATGCCATGTACCAAGGCCGGAACATGGACAAAGCCACTCCCTTGGCAGGGAATAGTAGTTGGTGCCTGCAATCCTTTCTTTCATCCTGTCACTCGCTCCTCATCATGCAACCTTGAAACAACACATTGGGGTGTTGGGTGCCCTAAGTGGTGAAAGACCAACGGCACACACTTTGTGTGGTCGCGGCGCTGGGGCTCCCGGTTTGTCATGGAAAAAAGGGCATTTGCAATCCCTCAAATACAGGACGCAGGGATGCCCTCGCAGCAAAGCTAGCTATGGGCATCATTGTGCGTATACGTTGACAAGGGCATCATTTTTTACATACATAGGCATGTCCCTCGGCTGTCCAAGAAAGTTCAACCACAAACTAAAAGTGGATCCAAGAGAGTTGAGAAGCCCTTTCATGAAATTGGCGTGACAAAGCCCCAACCACTAACTTCATGACTTTGGGGCTAGCATGCACGGCGACTTTGCCCCGACCCATAGGCATATACCTCAAATTGCACTATGACTTGCCCTTACATGGTCACCGACCTTTGAGCGAAGCCACAATCATGGTAAACAAGAGTGCATCAAATCAATGCACTATGTGAGATGGGCTACCATAACACTATGAGCAATGGTGTTGTCATTTTCGCGGGCATGTTTGGACGGAATTCGTGGTTTCCTCACCATGTTTGCCCTGTTGCGCTTGGTCATCCCTCTGGGACCCACCACAGATGATGGAAACGAACAATATCCAATCCACGAGCAAGATTAGTACTTAAACACTCACGGAAAAAGTAGAACCACAAATCAGCCACAAGCAAAACATAGCTCACCGACACGTCAATATAAAAATCTATTTTGGTTTGACGGCGAGGGTGCCCCCCTTGTTTTGGTGGATATTTGAGCCCCCCCCCCCCAAAAAAAAAGGGGGCACCGAGCTACTCGTATTTGGTATCCCAAAATGATTATTTTACAAGGGGTTAGACATGTGACATCGGGCTTTGGGGTACACTATGCGAATGATCCCCCCAAGGGGGGGGGGGGGGTATACATAGCTTGCACCTGCGCTTGATCTAACAACCTCCCTTAGAGGCAATTTCGCCGGCGAAACTTTGCCACCTTTCTTGGCAACACACCCGCGAAATTTTCCCTCAGCAAAATTATTCCCCCTCCCCGTATCTTGGGCTGGTCCAAAGGGGGTGCTAACATCACATGCCACGGTGGATGCTTCCAATATCCTCCTGCATACGTGAACATTGGTCCTGATTTAAGCGGGCATTGCATAATGTGTACAATGCTCATATTACACGAAAAATGAAATCCTGAACATGCTGATAGCGCCCCCATGGACACTAGCAAAAGGCCCATGGTCATTCCAATCTCAAACCTGAGCTGAACCAGGCTTTCCAAAAAACAATATCCAACAGCTCATCTCACAACCAAACATTACGCAACCACATCACACACATCCCAGCCATCGTCCAAGCCGCCAGGTTGAAGGCGAATTGCAGGGAATGGCCAATATAGCACGGGTCTAGGACGGCAGCCCCCCACACCGGGCTCGGTTGACAGGGCCAACCAAGATCAAACCCACAGGTCCCTCAGGTGACCTGATCCCCAAAAGTCAGAACAAGTAACTGGTACTCAGAGAATCCAAAGACGCCATGTTCGCCCATGTTCAGTGGAAAATTTTTCAACCATTTCACCGAAAAATTTACCGTGGCCCTCGGCATAGTGACTGCCCGTTGAGCCCCTTCCCTTGCCCCCCGAGGTACACAAAGGGTAGAAGAGGGGGTGGTACCCCGGGGGGGGGGGGGGGGGCTAATTGGTTGGATTGAGAAGTAAAGAAATGACAAACTTGCAGAAGAAGGCGCGAGGGGCTGAGGCCCAACGGTCTGTGTACCAAAAAACAAGTGTCTACTTTGAAGTTTAATTAAATTGAAGTTTCGAATGAGCGGGTTGAAACCCAAGGGGACGGAGGGCATACCATGCCCCGCCCCCCTTGGGGCGTTCTCGCCGCACGTCCCCCCCAAAGCCTTTGTGGACCCCCATCCAGTTGAAAGCCTGACTTCCCCGACGTGCCCACTGTTACCTTGAAATGCTCTGTAGTGAGGGCCAAAGAGGGACCAGCCGGACTTACTCAGGGAGAGCAAAGAAACGGCACCGATGGAGCCTTGGGTAGACGTTTGGATGTTTGCCGATGCTAAACTTCCCGGGGGGTGGGGGGCGTTCGAACTGCTGACGTGCTCACAGGCATCAGTTTCCGGCCCGCAATACCCGCCCTTCTCCCAACGTAACGGCACACATACTTGGGACGCCACTGGTCACAGCCTTTACACCGGGCGGTAGTCACAACGTTTATCATGGCACAGTGCTGACACGCCCAGCCATTCGCTGTGTCGGCATCCGTTCTGGCGGCCCCGCAGCTCGAGCACTCCGCCGCACCCTCGTTGTCATGAAAGCACTCGCTGCAGGTCCAGGACAGCTCCACCGCTGATGCTGCAGTCACAGGGGCTGGGGCTAGATCTGGGGGCGGCGCCTGGCCCGGCAGTGGAGCACCTTCTGGCTCTGCTGACTGGGCCCCCAGCAGCTTGAAGGAACCGATGTCAGGGGTCATTATGTCCAAGGATCTGATGAGATCGCTATTGACCTGCTTCAGTATTGCATTCGGGTCGTTGTCCACCTGAAAGCAGGGAAGCGTGTATGGCACACGTGGGGCTGCTGCGGGTTGTAGAGGATGGAGCTGGCCGTGCATAGGGTGTGTGGTGGTGGTGTAGAGTACCGAGCAGCTTGAGCAGCCGAGGAGGGCTTATGGCTGTAAAAGGGCTTGAGCAGTAGTAAGAGGGCATTGAGGCGCTCGAGAGGGAATGAGGCCTGCCAGGAGGTTTGTTGCGCCGTCAGGAGGCTCCTGCAAGGAGGGGTATCGTCTTGTGAAGGCAAGTGCGGAAGAGTTTTTGCGTGCAGCATTACCGAGTTGTGATGCAGTACCAGCAAGAAGCGTCAATTGTCTTGCGAGGCTTGCGAGGCTTGCTCCCTGTACCTGGGGGTGCGTAGATATTTGGAGGTGCCAGAAGGGGTGTGCATCCCCAGTGCAGTGTGCTGATCTGAGCACACTCTGGGGCCGAGGAACACTTGGCAGCGAGGTTCGCCCTGGTCCTTGTCCGACCTTCAACCCTAGCCATAGCCTCAGCGTTCGCCCTGGTCAGATCCCGAGTCTCAGCCTCAGCCGTAGCTGGAGTCAGAGCGCCATCCGAATCCAAATGGAATCTGGGCAACCTCTTACCGACACGAGGACACGATGGGGCCGAAATACCTCGGTGATTGCCGCGGGGGTCACCGGCACCTCCGCCAGGTCCGTCTTCTCCGCCAGGTCCGTCTTTGGGATCTCAGTTTCGACACAGGCTTTGGGGCTCAAGGCTGACACAGGCTTCGCCACAGCCCTGGCCTTGGGCTTCGGCTTCGGCTGCTGCACGGCGGGCATTCCACCGGCCCTGACCAACACCCTGACCGGTGATGCCTGGGACATGGGTGACTGTAGCTCCGCAGCAAAGGCACCCGCGGCGGCCTTGGGGCTGAGGTCGAGCTGCAGGGAGAAGCCGTCCTCTTGCGTGAGTCCGCGTAAGGGGCCAGTGAGCCGCGAACTGGCGCCAGAACTGCAGAAATGGTGTGCGCGGCCCAAGAACTAGACCCTGGTCGAACCCAAGCCCGCCCAACCCTTAGCCTCTGTCCCCCCAGAAACGGCCAGAACAATCCTCATTTGCCATGGTTTGCGGGTTGAAGGCGAAGCCAGTGTCAGACATCTGCGGGCTTGAGCGCTTTGAGTACCTACAACGTGGCATACAGCATATGTTCAAGTCCAGTGCTCCCAATTCCTTGCGCAAACAATGGCCCAAGCCCCCACATTCCACATTTTTTCGACAAAACCATTGCTCATAACCCTATGGCACACAAACTCAGGACATGATGTAATAAAATGGGCCACTTGGGGATTGGTGCACCCCGCCAGACCAGCCCAAATATACAGCAGAGCCAACAAATCCGCTCCCCGCCTGCATATTATGCCAACTCCAGCAAAGGCATCCCTTTTTAGCCCAACGAAAAAATGGGACGCCAGATCCATCATTCCAAAAGTTGCAGCAACAACATCAAAGTGTTTGGACAAGGCGTCGTTTGCACAAAGTGGATCGGCGTAAGCGGGTTGACCGCCAGGATCCAATCCTATAACCTCTGCCGATATCCGTCCCGCCACGCTCCAATGACTGCAGTTGTTCGAATAAACCGAGCACTACTTTGGTCCCAGGAACCTGATTGCACCCTGGCATGCCAAACAAAAGTGATTCTGTACGGCAATATGCGTTGCGGATGGGCACTCTAAGACTTGCCTCAAATATTGCAGTCAATGCAAAATCTCTCACCCAGTCTTCCACACCTTCGACATTGTGGGTCTAAACCTCACATGATGGTCCCCAAAATGTGCCGGCAAATCTACGCTACAAAGAGGTAATGTTTGCCCCGCGCGGTGTCCCCAGAACCAGCCCCCATAGAACGCTCCCGCAGCGGAAAACAAATGGCCCACAAGGGGTGAGTGGCCCAAAGCATTCGCCCTGCAGGAGATGGTCATAATAAACCGCAAAAACCGTCAAATCAACACCACAATACCTGCCTCTTGCACGGGGACTGGGGCCTGGGCTTGCATCAGCAGGAGAGGTGGGGTTGCTCCGAGCGGGCACACTGCTGAGCAACCTTCGTGACCTGGGCGTGCCACCCACAGTGGCACGCCTGGAGGCGCTATCCACTACGCTGAATCGCGGCGGAGGCGCGGCACCTGCCCCCACCGTGGCACGCCGGAAACTGTGAGTGGCGTCGTCAGCTGCAGCGGAACTGGGGCTGCTGCCACCCCAGAGGGATGGCCGGAATGTCCTCGCAGACACAATCTCGACCCCATACTCCTTGGTCATGGACGTCGGGGTGCTGCGGTGTTGTGCGGTGGTGTGGGGGACGCTCGCCCCGGTTCTCACGACGCGTGTGCCGGGCACGTCGGCGGCGCCAGTGGTCTGCCTGCGTTGGGGCAACAGCCGCGCCTTGACCACTTCGTAGCCGTCCTGGCCGGCCTCGCTGACCGTGTTCAGAGGCGTCGATTGAGAGCGGGACCGAGACGCGCCGCCAGCTGTGGGGTCGACCAACAACTTCGCGCGCGGCGTAGCGTAAATTGTGGTGGCTGTCGTGCGAACAGGTGTGCTCTGAGGGCGGCGAGCCGCTGCAACTTCGGCCCTGACCGAAATTGGCTCTTCGGGCAGACTGGTGACCTGCTTCCGAGGCCCATCAACGTCGGCGTGGCGCGGCGGGGGCTCCGCGTCCGAGGCGGTGCACACAGACGTGGGTCCCGTGTACACGTGGACCGCGGCATGTCCGCGGCGGACATGCAGCGGCGCCTCGGGCATACTGCGCGGCAGCTTCCGAGGCCCTGCCGGAGCCGGGGCCCGGGTGCCCGACACCGGATTTTTTGGCGCCCGGTCAGGGAACGGCCCGGTCGCGCACACGACCTCCGGTGCCGCACCGACCGCGCTCTTTGGCCGCAGATTGTGGGCGCTGGCGTATCCGCGGCGGACCCGCATCGGGGCCTCGGACATACTGACGGGTCGCTTCTGAGGCGCCGGCCTACCGATGTGCGCAAACGGCGCAGGGTCAGCCAGGGGGCTCCCAGGACGCATAGTGCCAACGCGGTGGGGCTACAGCACAAAGCGGGCAGGTTCAGCGAAGTGGCTCCCCAACGGAGCTTGGCGGGGTACTTAGGGGGGTACTTCGCCCCAGAGTGAACGGTCCCCCCCCGCCCCCCAGGGCCTAGGTAATGGAGGGGCAGACACGGCAGGGGACTGTATGCTCTGACGAAGGCGCAAGGAATGCGCCACTGGGACTTGCCGGATGGAAGGACATGCGCAGCAAAGGCGGACTGGGTACCGTGTAGCACAACCAGTGTCCAGCACTGTGTCTTCTGCATGAGGCGCTCTTGTGGATTCAGGTCGTTCGTGTCTTGCAGGGGGGTAGGAGGGAGTGCAGTTCGGGGGTGACGGTGCATACAATTGCGGCAGACTGCCCCTGTGACTTCCCCTGCCAGCGCCGGCAGGCTTCATTTGCATTCATTCCAGGCTATTAAGTTCGGAGGGGTGCTCTCCACCACCACTGAAGTGGGAAGGGCATCAGGACGGCCAGAGGGTTCCGGATCACCAGGTGTTGCACATCAGTGGGGCACGTTCCCAGGCATTTCCAGACAAGTGTGCGCGCGCGGGGGGGGGGGGGGGAGCACAAGTGGGCATCAACATGCAAGCGCCATGCATGCCACAACACCCTACCGCCCCCGCCCTCCCCATGTCGTTGGTTGTTGATTCTCACTTCCGAAAGGGCGGGGGGGAGCGACAGGGGGGCCCATGATCGCTCCGCGTGGGGGGGGGGGGGGCAACAACATGTCCGCATGTGGGGGGGGGAGGGGGGAGGACTCAAATATCATCCAATTTTCATAGAAGCTTTTGTGTGGGCATTTCTGCACGCGCACCTGCTTGAAGCATCGTTTGGATGTATGCTTTGCACCTCCTGCATCTTTGTGATGGTTATAGAGCTCACTTTGGCCACTTTTTGTTTTACATCTGTGGTTTTTCACCTGTGTTCTTCTGGGCCCCAGTACAAATCCCTCGCTACAACCCCAGACAACCACGCCCTTGCTTCACTCCTACAAGCGCTACGATTGGTGATTTTCAGGTCAAAACCCCAAGGGGAGGCATGATTCTTCTTTCCAGATGGGGGGGGCAGCGGCTGGGGGGGGGGGGTGATTCTTCTTTCTGGAGCAGGGGATCAATGGTCGGCTCTGACAGACTGAATGTCCCCGCCATAGACAATTCTATTGCCTTCGGCAAGTCCACCTCGCAGAGAATCTACCCCAAGCAATGCACACACAAAATAGGGTAAAAACTACATAAATACGGGCTAAAACATGCTTCACGTATCTTGGATGGTCATTTTAGGTGATCACAATATCAAAAAAATAAGTTGCAAAAACTTTGATTTTTGAGCTGCCCAGGGTGAAAAACTGCATCAGCACGTTGCGTACCAATCCCTTGGAGACCCCCCTCCCCTGCCGCACCCCATACCCAAATAGGGTGAAAAACACATGAATACGGCCTAAAACATGCTTTACATAGCTTGGATGGTCATTTTAAGTGATCACGGTATCAGAAAAAGAAGTTTCGAAAACTTCGATTTTTGAGCTGTCCAGGGTGAAAAACTGCATAAGCAGGTTGTGTACCAGCCCATTCACTAGGCCAGTATTGGTGGAAACAGCCATTTCGCGTCTTTAGCACCGGCATTGACCGGCCCTCGGCAAGGCTACAGACTGCAAAAAACGTCCTTCCGTATCCTAGTACCGGGGGCCCCGGTAGGCATATATTGTCACAACATCCCCACTCACACCCCTCAGACTGGGTACCACGGGGTCACCGAGGTCGCCGAAACCGCCAACATACCAAAAATGGCCGAAAAGTGCATGAACTGCATAAGCGCTCGTCCCACTCCGCCCCATACAAACCCCATGAACACTTTTTCGGCTCAAAATCGAAAAAAACCCACAGATTCCTGATTTTCGACCCCAAAAAAGGGGGGGTAATTTTTTCAACATTTTTGACCCCCCCCCCCCATCCCCCCCAACCCCCCACCCCCCCCCCTCCCTCAAAACCTCAAAAAAGTGGGTTTCAAGTGGGGGGGAGTCTTGGGGGGTCTGGACCAAAAACTCATTGGGGGATGCGTTTATTGGACAAAATAATGATTTTACAAGGGGTTAAACTAACAATTCAACCCCTTGGGGTAGGGTACGCGAATAGGCCCAAAAAGGCCCAGAATGGGGGGGTATGTGGCGTTTTCCCCTATATACGCCTGCCTGGCTTTGATCTAACAACCCTCAGCAGGTGATTTCAGCCATTAGTCCTGGAGCAGGGGGGGGGGGAACATTGAGGGGGAGGATGGTAATATGGTGGTCCCCAAGGTGACACCCCCTGCCCCCCCCCCTCCCCAACCTGACAAACACGTACGCACAACTGGAATTACCAAGCGGCATGATCATGCAGCCTTTGTTGCACATTAGCCCGACCTGGGGGTGGGATGACAATGAGGGAGGAGGTACCAGCCCTAGACTAGCCTGCAAACACCCGTCGGGTGTCGTAGCACAGCGCCACAGTGTGTCTCACTTGGAATGCAGGCAGACACTTGTCGGTGGAAAGATTGGTGGATCTCTGAGAGTGGTGAGAAGTCAATTGACACCGCCAACTGCCAGGAGAGCAGCAACATTTCATGTGGCAGCATGTCTTTCTGATGCACCGAAGTTCTCTCATGTGCGTGATGCAGTCCATTTTGGACAGCCTGACCCTCAGTCACCATGCAAACCCATGCTGTCGAAGATGCCAATGATCACAAGGAAGTTCAAAGCCCACAGCAGTAACACAGCCTGCAATCGCCTTTACAGCAGAGGCTGAAAGAGGCTCCTTTTGTGTAGGACTTTGGGATGCTCTTTGCCCCCGTTCCCCCCGGTATTGACAGCCCGGGTATATTGCTAATCCCCCCTCGCTTGCCCACCCTGCGCGTGACAAACCCCTGGGAACACTTGACAGTGCTCGGTTTTTTCGCTTGGAAAATGAAAATGGCTAAATGTCCCTCCATCGGATCCGGGGTGTCACCGTGGTTCCGAAAACACGACCAAACCCCATGACATTTGCGGTTAACCCGTTTTTTTTGCAAAACGGGTCAGCCCGTTTTAGTTGAAAAAACGGGTTAGTAGCCCGTTTTCATTCAGGAAAACGGGTTAACCCCCTGTGGACAGGTTAACCCGTTTTTCAGCCAAATAAAACTGGCTATTAACCCGTTTTTAAAGGATATTCCAAAGGCATCGGAATCATCTCGTGCGGTGTACCCCGCAAGAAACTGCATTCATGGGAGCCTGCCTGCAGGGCATTGCCACATCCCTGAGAGCATACCAATGGGGCGTGTGGTCAGGGCAAATCAGCAGACAGAGGACATTGGGCAGGGGCAGGGGCAGGGGCGGGGGCGGACTTGTTCCTCCCCCACCGCCTATCCCAGGTTTTGCGCTGATGAGGGGGTGGGACAGTCGTTCCCCTGCTCACAGGTGCTGCTTCTGCCCCATGGCGTCCCTTCCGTACTAGTCTGCAGCACAAAAAGTCTTTCCCAAGACATTAGCTTCTCAACAACTTGTAAGCTGGTTGACTACATGTGCCGGCAGCGGCTGATGACTGACCACAGCAGCTGATGGTTCATCACTGGGTTGTGCACACTAAACTCAGTCCACCCAAAAAGGAATCACCACCACCCTCTCATCAGATTCTGAACCTGAGTTCCAGGAAGGAACTGCCCATGTGCTGGTGTTGTGCCTTCATCATCTTTGTGTTCTGCTCAGTCCCCTACGGGGCCGGGTGGTGATGTCACATGATGACGCCACTAAGGTCATAAAAACAATGGGTTCACATCGATTTGAGGGTGAATTTCCCCCAATTTTTTGAAGGTTGGTTTGGGTATTGCTACTCTTCCTTTAGACAACACCAAAAATGGGGACGGGTTGGTTGGATCTCATCCACAACAAGAAATTCAAGGTGAATGCACAAGAACGTAAAAGCAAGTTAGCCCTCGCATTGCATGCAGTACCACGCATCCACAAACGTGTGTTCACATTCAACAAATCTGCGTGGCGTGCTGCTCATGCCATACATGATGAATCCCTCATTAGGTGTAGTCTTGGACAGTTTTGCACCCGAGGTGGCTGATTTCTTGAGGTTGAATGTCAACCACGACCAATTGTCGGCACAATTGGAGGAGTGGGTGGAGTACGCGGTTGTCATGTGAGCACCCCATGCTGTTGTTGTACTGTTATGCCTTTTGCAAAGGAGGGAGGGGTGGTTCTATGCGAGATTTGGGTTCGAGGAGGTAGGCAGGTGTGTAGAAAAAGAGATCCAAGAATGACCAGAAGTCAGCTCCGAAGACGCACTCAGAGAGCCATGAGGAGCCCCCAAAAACAACTGGGAGGTTTGCACAATTGTCCCAACGTCGGTCTGGTTAACCCGTTTTTCTGGCCAAATAGAACGGGCTATTGACCCGTTTTCTTGAATGAAAACGGGCTATAAAAGGTGCCTTACGGTGCTAACGCACCTTTTACAGCCCGTTTTCATTCAAGAAAACGGGTTGGTAGCCCGTTTTCATAATAAAAAACGCAAGGTAATAGAGAGTCTATATTGCATTTGTATTGGCTGAATTGTTTCCTAGAATTGTGGGCTCAGTACCACCACGCCAAGTACCAAATGTCAGATTTTTTTTGTGTGGATGTGACATTTCTGTGCCGGTTTGTGGGTATGCAGGTATGGTACAAGGTTGCATCTACTTCAACTCCAATTGACAGCAGCACCCAAATTCTAAGCTTTGAAACACGTAATCCAGCGTTGTGGAAAACAGCTGCAACCCCAACGAATGTTGTGGTCATTAAATCCTGGTTGAAGGCATGGCACGAATAGTGTTTGTTGCCAAACCTATGTTTTGAAAAATCTTGCGACACATGATTGTGAAAGTGTTGAAAGCATCATTCTATTGCCTTCGGCTGTGCACCTCGAGGAGCTGCGCCTAGGTGGCTGGGAGGCTTTGGAAACCCCCCCCCTCCCCCCCCCCCCCCGGCTGGCTGGCTGGCTGGCGCGCCCCCGGAAAACAGCCAAAATACGTAGTGCACCATTGTACCGCCTCTTCTCACGCATGGTATGGGTATGGGGATGGGTTTGCAAGGGTGGAGGGGGTCGGCCACCTTTCAAGAACACCCTTACCTCATACTCCAAGTTGCCTTTGCCTTCGGAACCTCCCATAAAGACCAAAAACACAAAACATAGAATCACCGCATTAGACGTATGTTCAACTGCAAATGTTGCTGTCACCGATGTAAACCTCAGAGTACACAATTGTCCTCAATCTGAAATATATACCATCCACACAATTTTACCACACACTCCATGGATCGGTGACATCATCTTGAGTTTAGCTAAAACCAGAAGCAAACACGCAAACAGGAGGCAAAACACGCACGTCTCTTGCAGTACATCTCGTCAGTGTGCCGCCTCCTCGTGGGCAGTCACAAAAGCCCGGTTTGGGCAATAGAAGTCGCAAATAGCGTCACTGGGTGGGACGGGCGGGCTGCTGGCAACAAGCAAAAATGCTCTACAAGTACAAAGGCTCACGGCACACACGCACGCACACACACACACCACCCGACGAGCTAAACCAGAGCTCAGGCACGGTCGAGCTAAGATTTAGCTAAAACCAGAAGCAAACACGCAAACAGGAGGCAAAACACGCACGTCTCTTGCAGTACATCTCGTCAGTGTGCTGCCTCCTCGTGGGTCTCGTTCATGCCAAACTGCTGCATAACCCCCCCCCCCCCCCTGCTCAACAACCGGTGCAGCCCTGAGACCGTGTTGAGCCAGTGCTCAACGCACGTCACGCCCACGAAGCAACGGTCGCCCAAGACACAAAGCGCCAGAGGCGCCCTGTACACACCGGCACGTCTCGTCAGGCGTCAGACGTCAGGCAGCATACGCCCGCAGACCAAGCCTAAGAGAGCGTGGACCCCGACCCCATGCCACCGCCAACGAGAAAGCGGCGAATGCACAGCGAAGGTCGGGTACCACCGCCCGGGCGCAAAGCAGCCCGGTCAGCCCAGGGCAGTCCCCAGAGTCCCGCACCAGACCCAAAATCAGTGGGCCAGCGCTCACCACAACACCAAGCCTAAGAAAGCATGGACCCCGAACCCACAGCAATGTGGAAGTGGCGTAGGCCAAAGGACCATTGCTCGGCGCACAGCCACGCAGACGGCCTCCAACATCAGCGCAGGGCAGAGCCACCTCTACAGACAATTGCCCGGAGGGCCCCCGCCTGCTCATACTGGATCTGCCATCGCAGAGAGAAAACGTCCCACGCACGACAATTACAACACCGGCGCGGCCATGGAACCAAAACCGCCGGTAAAAGCGTAAGCACCGCCCGGGCGCAAAGCAGCCCGGCCACCCCAGGGCAGCACTCAGAGACCCGCAACAGACCCAAAATCAATGGGCCAGCGCTCACCACCACACCAGCTCCCGAAGTTAGGCTTATCCCCAAAAAAAAACTACACCAACGGTCTGAAGTGGCCTGCTATTCTCACCACCAAGGGGTAAGACCCCTGCACCCACAGATACGGCACGGGGGTGCGACGACCCCCGTTCCAGTCCGTCAGAGACACAACCACCCTCTGCCCCCCCCCTTTCCCAGCCACTACGTCCCACATCCCCCCGCAAGTGTGTCTGCCCCCGGGCTTCACCCTGGGGTCCCCGACCGTGGTGGTGCGTCTTTTTGCCCGCCCCCGAACCCTCTTGGCGAGATCCATGGCCGCGGCACCCAGAAAGTCTTCCCTCTCCCCGGGATCGTCAGGCACGCCATACTCGACGTACAGCCGCACCCCATTCCGGAGGAGCACCTGGTGACAGGCCCTGCGACCCACCAAGCCACCCAACTTCTCCCGCAGCGTGGCGCGTCGTCGCGCCGCGCGCCGCTGAACGGCCTCCTCCGAACGCTTGCGCGAGCGGCTCTTACCTCGCCTCCTCTTGCCGCTGCGCGCATGGCGATTATGGCGGCGCCGGGTCATGATCACATGGACCAAGAAAATGAGTGCTACAAGCAGGCGCCGACACCATACAACATCACGTCATCGCACCCACCGACTCCTCCAAGCGGTACTGCAAAAAGACCCCGTGGAACTCTGCCCCCCCCTCACCACCCCCCGGGGACCACAGGCCCGCTCTCCACGACTGCGGCAGCACAAAGGGTCCCATAGGCACCCCCAGGGTCCACAAAAAAACTGTTCGCCTATCGGGGAAGGCCCAGAGATCCCCCACCCTGCGCGACGCCATCTCGCGCGCCAAACCCAGATCCCCATTGAAGTTGTCACACAATCTACTGATAGGATCAGCAGGATTATGGGAACCACGTACCCAGTGCATGTAAACCGTGAAGCCCGGGCACGAAGCCCACAGGTAGCGGAAACGCTTCAAAACCGACTGTTGGAACTTACGCCCCACCTTAGCTTTACACCTAAGAACTGCACCAGCGCTGCCGCATTATCCCCAAACAAATGGGCCTCACGGACGCCTACATTGAGTATGAGCTTCAAGCCCCAGAGCAGCGCCGCGGCCTCCGCACACTGCTGGTTGGGCGGCTGCTCCGCGGGCACAACCGACCGAGAACCCACATCCATGGAAAACAGGCCCAACCGGTACTTACCTGCGTCCATCGCCGCGTCGACGTAAATAACCAACGGCGACCGCTTTACCACTCTGGGGAGGGACACCACCGACCATTGCCGCCTGGCCATCACGCACGCCACGCACATAGACTTAAGCAAACGCACAGGGGCAAATGGCAGCCGGGGGGGGCGCCCAGAGCACATGAGCCCACACCCCAGACAGATGCGGACTGTGCCCAAAACCCGGGCGACAGATCCACTGCGCCCGCCCCAAGAACTGCTGCAGCCGCTTTACCCTACAGGGCCCCACAGACAACCTCAACCAATGCGCAACCAGAGCCTCCCATGCGTTGCCAGCAGTCCGCACCTCCCCCCCCTTTAAATCAATGTCCTTCCCCAGCCACACCAGCCGCTGCACATGCTCTAACGTACTCTTCGGGCTGACCACAGCTCCTGCACGGCGCAATGCCTCCGTCGCCCTCGCCGTCTGTTTGCGCACACGCGCTCGGCCGCGCCCCACAACCAGAACATCATCCAAGTAAATTAAAACCAGCACCCCCGATAGCCCCGCGTCGGCCACCAGTCTCTCTAACACGCGCTGGCACAAGAGGGGGCTATACTTCCATCCGAAGGGCAAACACTGGAAAGCCAACACCCCCCCCTCTCCATCCGAGACGCGAAAGGCCCCCCAGAACTCGCGTGGCAGCTGAAGAGACCAAAAACAATTGCTCAGGTCAATGTGGCACATACAAAGTTCATCTTCCCCCTCCCCCCCCGGCAGGGACAGAACGTCCCACACCGGCCTCAAGCAACGTGCCCGGGCATAAAAAGAGGGGAGGAAGAAAGAGGACCCTTGCTGCGCCACCTGCGCCAAAAGGGCCAACACCTCCACAGAGGGGAGGGAGAACTTCTCCGGCCGAGACCGCATGTCTTCATTAAGGGGCACAAGATTGACAATCAAACTGCATTTTTCCTCCGTCTTGGGAATAGCAAAAACTCCCCCATTGGGCCCAGGCGACCCCCGCGGCAGGGGGAAAAGCAAACCCTGGCCCCGCAACGCCCGCATCATGACCACTGCCTCGTCCGACGGGGGTACTATCCCAGAAAATTGCCTGCCCGCCAAGTCCGCGAAGCAGTCCGGCACACAACTATCCCAGATCTCACGGGGGATATCCACGCGCCCCACCACCCCCAGGCCCCGCTCCAAGACCTCCTCCCTGATACGCTGCATAAGCAATTTTGGCGACGTAGAATCATGCAAGAGAGACTCCCATACGCCAGGGCTAAAGGAGGACAAAGCCACAGCCAAGACTCGCAGAAAATCCTTTTGCCTGAGATCCCGGACAGCTTCACGGCCCCACTCAAGAAACTGTAGGAGGCGGCGCTCCAACAAACCAGGCGGCGCGCGGGGCAGACAAGCCCGCAGGGAACACAACCAGTCGTCCCACTCACCGGTCCGAAGGCGCTCCCGCACCCACTGACCCAGCTCCGACGCGGCGGGAAATCGCCGCTCGGGCACCCGCACCCACAACCCTGGCCGGGCCTGCGGCCTTCCGCTTGCCCAAGACGGACGCGACCTCACCCGTTCTGCGGGCCGCGATGCGCAGCCGCCTGATGGAGGAGCCGGCTGCAGAGGCAGGCGGGGGGTCCGCATCCACGTCAATGACCCCCCCCCCCCCGTCTCCCCGCGGCCGGCGCCCGCGACCTGAGGACCCCTCAATAGCCGTAAGGGCCGGAGGGGCCCCCGGGTCTCGTGCGCCAGCCCGGTCCTCCCCCCCAGCAGTCCCCTCAGTGGCAGAGCCCGCGGACTCCCCTGGGTACGATCCACCCCGACCCCCCGCCGACCCATCTCCATCATCTCCCCATTTGGGGGGCTCATCGGCGTCAGGGACACAGAGCTCCAGGAGTTCCCGCGGGAAAACGTCCCGGAGGGATACGGTGCGCCATACGAACCCTGCTGTCGGGTAGTCAGTGGGCCAGGGGAGGACAGCCTCGGACGTGACGACGAAGTCGTCGGGTGCGTCGGCGTAGTGGACTGCCACCGTCTCCGACAACCACCGCCCCCACCAAGCCAGCCACTTGATGGGTAGCCCCATCCATCGCAGGGCCGCGGAGCCCCCCCGCCTCCATGCGTGCCACCTGGCGTGGGGGTTGTCGCTGCCCCCCAACGCGGCAGCCATGACCGACTGCATGTACGCTGGGCCCTGCGGACAGAATTGCGCTCCAACGACAGCGGACGTGGCCCCCTTGGCATCCAGCCAGCCCAGCCATGCTTGGGCATACTTCCCAAGCCGCCTGCGTACGACGCGTGGTGCCACCTTGACCGTGCGGAATGCCAAGCCCCGACACCGGGAGCCCCCCCGGCGGAGGGGCGCGGCCTCACCCACCCGCACTAGGCAGGTAAACGCCAGGACCGCCATCCCATAGACGGTCCACTGCGGTCGCTCCGTGCAAGCCAGCGCGAAGTTGCGGAGGTCGTCCAAGCCAGCGTAGGGCCGTAGGGCTGGTTCCGTGGGCGCCCATTTGGCACAGCGCCAGACCCGGCGACTGGCGAACGCGGGCAGCCACCCCATGTCCTCCAGCGCTCGGAATGCTGATACTGCGATCTTGAGGGAGCTCCCCGAGTACCCCAGTCCCCACAACTGGAAAACGTAGCGGCACGCGGCTTGTTCGAGTTCGGATGTGGGCGTGTAGCCCACCCATAGGGCCATTTTGCGGAAATGGGTACAATACGTACCCATTGTGCTTTTTGCCCAGGAGGATGCCTGCAGCGCGTCCACGGAGGTGATTTCATCCTCCTTCCATATCCTTCTCCACGCTGCCCACACCAGGCGCCAGACCACGTCCTCGCCATCCCGGAAGTCCGACGGTCCGAGGACCACCAAGGCCCCCCGGGGCTCTGGAGAAGGCCGGATGGGGCAGCTCCCCCATCAGTCAAAGCCGGGGCACTCGTGAAACCAATGCCGTTTCACTCCCCTCCCGGCGTTCTTGCATGCCCTACACGCTGTCACCGGAGCATTGGTAACGTCCATCGGCTCGGCTCCCGGCTTGGCGGTGTACAGTCGGCGGCCCCCCTCAACGCGGAACTTACCCTTCATGGCTTGCAGCCGTCGTCCCACCACCTCCTCATCCGCCGCCCCCGTACAACCTGCGGACAGCACAGGCACGTCGGATGCATCCTCGGCCGCGTCGGACCCCTCATCGACTGGCCTGGGGTCCAAGCCCTTCTTGCCCCTGTACGCCGACAGGCTAGTCACCGTGAACGTCCAGACCGCTTGGACAAAACCCCGAAGGCGCGTGATTTCATCATCATCCATGGACTCCAGCTGCCATACTTCCGTGTCCGCGGAGTCCGCGTCCACCACCAGCGCCAGCTCGTCCAGGGTGGCGTCCGTGAACTTCTCCTTGTCCTTGTATTTGGAGACGTACTCGTGTTGGGGCACCTCCCTGCGCCACAGTAAAGTGGACAGCGCGAGGAGGCTGGCGAAGACCCACTGGGGTTTAGAATCCAACTCCCTCACCTTCACGACCTCCGCTTTACACAGTGGCGGGACCTTCGCCATCTTCCTCTTGGACTCCGCCTCGGCCTTGGCACTGACCGCCTCCAGCTGCTTGCGCAACCCTTCCATCACGACGGCTTGCCCCTCAACCAGCTGCTTCAGCTCCAAAAGTTCCGGCGACATCGCCTGCGGTTGTTGGGGCGGTGTTGCCATCTTCACAAAGCCCAGCGATGCCACGTCCAGGTCGCACTGGGCCATGACGCAGAACGAGGCGATCATCTTCACAAGCCCCACTTCCCCCAATTCGATACCGTACTTGGCGACGAAATTAGCCTCCCACTCTGACCTGCGTTCCAGCAGCACTGACAGCTTCATCTCCACCTGCGAAGCAACTCTGGCTATCTCCAGCATGGGAACGCTATCAATGAACTGGGAACAAATTGTTCCCTTTGAGAAAACGGCGAAGTCGTCAACAGACATATCCACAGACCGGGTCGTTCCAAAGTGTCACGGAGCAAGCTCTACGTGTGACCACCTATGGCCTGCTGGCAACAAGCAAAAATGCTCTACAAGTACAAAGGCTCACGGCACACACGCACGCACACACACACACCACCCGACGAGCTAAACCACAGCTCAGGCACGGCTGAGCTAAGAATCTTGAGAGTAAGGGCGGTGAGGCAAACATGCATGTACAAAGTAATGGTGGTTGGCTAGGTGGCTGGCTAGGTGGCTGGCTGGCTGGTTGGCGCTGACCGGCCGGCCGGCCGATACTCCCCCCCCCCCTACCCCCCCCCACCCCCCCCTGGCTGGCGCAGCTCCCGAAGAGAGGCTGATAGTCAGCCAATCAGTCAGATAGTTAGGCAAGCAGACGGTTAGGCATTCCGTAGGGCAAGCAGGTAGGCAGACAGAAACACATAGTTCGGGTTTTTTTTGGTGGCAGACTTGGCTACAAGCAGTAGGGAGAGCAGGGGCTGCCGGAACAAGCAATGGTCGAATGGTAATGCATCCGACCACAGACTTGTAGGTCGGCGGTTCGAATCCCGGCCGGCCGACCGCCGGCGACCGCGCCGGCCGGCCCGTCAGCTCTGCTCAATCTACCCCTCATTCAAACCCTTTTGAGCACAAACTTTTGCCCAAACTTTTGACCCCCCCCTCCCCCCCAAAAAAAGTGATATCCAATTTCAGGGGATAGAGGCCTCAAAATCAAAAAATCCATTGGGAGATCGTATTATTGGGCAAAATAATGATTTTACAAGGGGTTAGAGCCTAGGGGTATGCTACGCGAATGACCCCCTAAAAGGGGGGTATACGACGCCCGCGCGTGCGCTTGATCTAACAACCTCTCTTTGAGGTGGTTTTTCATTCATTCCACAAATTCATTCATGTGCGCGTTCGCTTGTTTGTTTGTTCGTTGTGTGGCATTTTTGTGCCCATTCCTTTGCCAAGGGTGTTAGGTACACCATTCCATTCTATTCCGCATGAAATCCCGGATTTTTAACCCCCCCCCCCCCGCATTGGAATGGTTGGCACGGAACGCTTTTGGGCCAAAAAAACTGCCCCCCCCCCAAATTGTTCCAGGCTGATCTCCTAGGACCCAAGGCGAGGGACGTGTTAGAAGACCGGAGAAGGAGGGGGGAATGGATGCAAATGGAAAGCAAGGAGCAATGAAGCTTCTTGGAAAAGAAAATTGTGTGGTCACGACAATTGTTCATAAACCTTCTCTAAAGGAAAAAAACATCCAAACTCAGCAATATTGTGATATTATAATGCACAATGTTGCGAGAAAATTGTTCAATAGCACACCCGTCAATGTGCAAGGAAAAAGAAATCAATATCACGTCTTGAAAACATTGTTTAAAGTGGACCTTGTGATGTTATATGGGGACTAGGCATCGTGGATCGGAGTTTCCCAATCTCACCACCATTTGATGCCAATCGTGGATTGGAGTTGGACCCCCCCCCCCCCCACAACCCCCTTCCTACCCTCTGAAATGGATCAAACCTCATAAAAAGCTCAAAAAAGCCGCAGCGCGCCACGCATACTTCAAATACACACATTTGCGTGAAAAGTTGCTTTCGGAAAAAGCTGCTTTCGGAACGACATAATTTGCTCCTCCCGCAGCATGCACCCAATAAGATGGCACTTCAAAATCTTCCAAATTGCATGGAAGAAGGTGAACCTCCCAACCAGCATTGGGCACATCATAATTAGTGCTAAAGAGAATTGCAAAAATGCAAAGGGGTTGGCATACAAAAGACCGCAAACAAGTAATATTCAAACTGTTGATTGGCGACAAAACTCTTCATGCACAAGAATGTTTTGCGTTTGCAGCCCGGTAACGGAATGGATGACGTGACAAAGTTGTTGTTGGACGGCAAGATTGGGGCACAAAGATGCAAAGCAAACAAATTCAAAACAAACAAAGTCACAACAAAGTTATTGATCCACAATGCGCAACAAACTTCATTCTTGATCCAAAAAAGATGCTGCAAAGAACAAAGCAACTCATCCAACAAAAAAGGAAACAAAGCCAATGTTGTTCACATAATTATAAGTATGTACACTAGTAGACATGGATCGACGCATTGAAAATGGATCGGCATGGGTTGGAGCTGGGTAAAACCCCCCCCGCGCCCCCACCATTTTATGCGGATCGTGGATCGGGGTTGGTAAAATAACCCCCCCCCCCTCCTACTCCCCTATGACATGGATGCAAATGGAAAGCAAGGAGAAATGAAAGTTCTTGGAAAAAAAATTGTGTGGTCACCACAAGCACTACTCGGAGCTCTTCTAAGCAGTTCACTGAAAAGTGTTCCGGAGCGACACCACGACGGTTCTGGGACGGTGCATCGGATTTGCCGCCCCCCCCCCCCCCTTGTGGAACAGTTGTTCCGGAACGGTTTTGAGCCAAAAAAAATACCCCCCCCCCAACTGTTCCGTACCTAACCTTGCAATGGCCACAACAAAGGGTTGTGGCATGTGAAGTTAAAAGCAGAGGATAAGAAGAGGGTGGATGGGTCAATTTCGGGGGCCCTGGCGCAACCCTACTCTTCATGCTGAATGAATCTTCATGCTGAAGTTGCTTCTGAGCCAAAGGGGGAGCTACTCAGTGGCTTGGGGAAAGAATGGGATGCTCCATAGGGAAAACTATCCTCACATTAGCACTATACTGAGATGCAATCAAACAGATGAATCCCCACAATAGTCCAGAAGGAGGTCGCTGGCCACAAATGGGCTCACAATCAGCCTCAATCTGCAGCCAAAGTATTCAGCACGAGGGTGAGCCTTTGGGTTTCAATTCACATTGCTGATAGCAGTGTCAGACTGCACGCTTCCATGCCATAATTTCGCATTTCATCTCGGCGGTAGAGAAGATGGAGAGCGGTAATTAAACACCCAAATGGCAAAAAACATATGTTTTGGCGGGGAGGGGAGGGGGGTGGGGGGGGCTCGGTCTGTACACTTGCCTGGCTACCACAACGCTTCTTTTGGGCAAATACCCCAAAAGCTTCCCTACAGGGGTGCCCTCCCCGCGCCCCCCCCGCCTGCAAGGCACCCCCTACAATCTAATTCAACTTGCCACCAATGTGACATTTCTCGTGCCTCATACATAGCTTGGTTCCTACAAATGGGGATCAATACAGGAGTGCGGCAGAATTGGTCCACACATGAGGAGGGGCATGTTCAGGGGTTCCATGACATGTTTCATGATCCATAAGAGTGGTAACGGACGTGCTAATGCACAATCCCTTCAATGGGGTGGGCTCACATGGCTACATAACCCCTGCCCGATTTCCAAATTGGTTAAGAGCTTAACTTTGTGCCCCACACGTGCACCATGTCCAATGTTCCCCCAAAGCAGGGAGGACTTGGATGGCCCCTCGGGGGCATTCGAGCATCTCCATCCATTGAGGATTTGGCATTCACATATCATGTTCACACAATGTGTACAACGTGCTTGGTTACCGTCCACGGGGTTCAGGGGTGGGCAAAATTGTCGGTAAAGGCAAAGAGGTTAGGGGATGAGCACGAAGCTTGTGGAGCTCGCTATTAGGATTGCATCGTGGTTGGTCGATGGGTTGCTCTTGAAATTTCCCACTCCCACCAAGCGAGTACCCAAAGGATACACCATATGCAAAGAGTTGCCAAAAATGGCACATCCTTCATTTGCTGTTCAAAGCTTCCCTAAAAACACAGGGCATTGGCGAACACTCTTCCATCCCACACAAAAAATCTTGCCTGCATCAACACGAAGGGTCCAACAGATGACGGGGTTATGTACGTCGACGGTGGTGCTACAGGGCCCCTACTACGCAACAATCTACAAAAAAAAGACGGCAACCAATGCACAACGGTGGTTTCTGATGGATTTCTTTGGTGTAGAATATGTTACGCAATGCCGGATTAAAAGAAACCATGCCCCAAATTCTTCCTAGTGCAAAAGGCTGCATCCGTATGACCTTCATCGAGAACATAGCGAATGCCCCACATACACGATTGGTACCAGCCTATTCCCGTGTCCAAATATCGGTAATACGCCACTGATGTTGTGAATGTGGACGTGCTTCTACCTACAAACCAATGTGCACGGCGGCACACTTCGAGATCGAGCAGTGAATCTTCAATGTAGGAGCTATTATTTTGAGGTCGGCTGCGCACGATTCGTGCACCCCAGCTCAAATACTGCTGCAAAAGTTGATCGTCGGATTCCAAGATATCTTCGCCCACTGCCACAAAAACAGTGTTCACTGTATGCAAAGCGGGGATTGAGTCCATTTGGTCCAGTATGATTCTCAATGGAACATGGACTCGGTCCTTCATTTTGGTCATGTCATGTTCAATCCGGGGGTGCAAGCATCCATATCGCCGCCCAAGATCTGATTTACCAACGAACCCTTGGACACGCGACTCAATCTTGCTCGACGGCCGAAGCGCTAACCAATATGCAGATTGAATCGGATGCGATTTGCGGGTAGGATACCATTCAACCCTCTTCCAACAACCCTTGCGGCCTAAATGATGGAGGGTCATCACCGTGGCATTATGTGGAACTTGATTTTCGTGCAACACGTGGACTCCGATAGATTCCATGCGTTCCACAAAATGAGGCACGTCAAACAGTTCCCCAAAATCTACATCTCGTAATGGCTTCCCCGGTATGTCGGATTGGAAAATCGGAAGCATAATGTTGGCATCGCCGGGTCGCGTGTTGTCAAATGCTATCATGATACAGCCAAAGTAGCCCATGAGCTGCCCATTTAATCCTCCCTCAAATCCAAAGGGACGAAAGACGACAAGGCGCGACGAAGCCAAATAGGCGTCCACAATGATGCTGAAAATCAAAAGCAGAGGTATCATTTTGTATTCATTTCTTATGCCGCACACGTCATGTGGTTGCGAGGGGTCAATGTGGTGACCACTGATGAAATGGTTCTAAAAAGCATAGGTGTGGAGAAGGGTGAACGGTCCATCTCAGTTTTTTGCGGGCCACATACGACTTCATGTAGTTCAACTTGGATCTTCTTACGCCTCTCACACGAGCAAATTCAAAGCACCCGATCTTGAATGAAAAATGCCTAAAGGGTGGCGGCCATCGCCGTTCCAAAAGAAAAAAATGAGAAAACAAATATGCATAGTTGATCCCTTCAAAGCTTCTTGATGAACGGCCCATTTGTACCTCGCAGGTTAAGGTGGGGAAGGTTGGTCGAGGGTCCTCGAATTCGCCTTTGGTTTAGGAGGGGTGGCCAATGCCCCGAAACAAAATAGTGTAGTGAAAATCGTGTGCAAATGTTTCCTCTTCCCACAAGCAAACGAGCATGAGGAAGGATCCCACGCCTTCCGCAAACGCAAGCCAGGGCGCACCCACTACAGCGGGCTGCCGTCGGGGCGCTAGCGTTGGGGCGCTTGTTGTGCCTCTGGAAGCTACACACAACACTCCTTCTCGAGCAAGAGGAGAAGGCAGAGTTGAGGTCGTGGGCTAGTGGCCGGAGCCCATGGCCCAGTACCTCGTCGCGCAGCCTGGGTCGCCGTAGTGTAAGGGCTATTTAACAAACCTACAACCATGAGCATTGCTTGTCCGGGTGGGTGAAGAGTGATAACGGTGTACGCGGCGCCTGTAGTGCCAAGCAAGCGTGCTCAGTCTGTGCGCCCACCAAGCTGTTGTGTGCACCTTGCCCCTTTCAATTCCTTTCTTCGCTCATGCAATTACCACGATAGTTGTGCAATCTATTAATTCAACTCGCGCATTTGTGTTCCCCGGGGTTTAGCGTCAAATCGCCAAATAAGATCCCATCGCACCAATCCCACAATTTGCGTATACGCTTGGGGGTATGACTAAAGTTAAGGATTGAATCTCCAAAAAACGCTCAAGTGAAGAGCTATGGGAGAAACACTCACGTGAAAGGACGGCACATGCATGAGTAAGCAAGGTTGGCGATTGCATTAAGAATGAAGGGCAAAATCTCTCCGACGCCACAATGTAATCTTATTATGATTGCAATTCCGAATTTTCCGAATCTCTCACATGGTGGAGGTGGGACGGCAATCATGAATGACAGCTTGGGCCACTTTCGAAAAACAAGGAAGGGCGGAGGGGGGAAAGCAGGCGCGAATCCTTTTGGAGAGAACAATGAAAGAAGACTGCATGACTTTTGTGCTGTGCATAAGCCTAGGGGTACGGTTATGCAAACAGAGCCGATGCTAAAAAAGCATGCAGCATGATTGGAAGGAATTATAGCCTGCTTATGGGTAGGCAGAGGGGATCGTGCAAAGACATCAAAGTTGAGTCCTAGCAAGGAAGCATTGTTTCGAAAGAAAACCCTACACAACCGTAACCTTCGTAAATAGAAGCAAATTTTCCAAGCAAGTACGTAGCTGAAGTTAGCCATCAAGATTGTTTAAAGCGTAAAACCGACCCCTAAGGATGAAAAAATGCATGTGGCCGTGGGCAAGGTAAAGGCAGCATGGGAGTACACGAACTCCTTTCATTCGTTTAGCCATGGTTATCTAAAAAAATTCAGCAAAATCAGAGAAAAAATCCAAGTTTGATGTATGTTACATGGCTAGGCTTGGCTGTTGGGGCGCTACGCATCCCCCCAACCAAGCCTAGCATATTCTTTCATCATTTGGTCCAAGACAAAAAGGATTAAAATGCATCCCGCCCTAAAGGGTCAAAAAGTGCAAAAACGATAAGTAAGGTAAAGGGACCAGTTAGACACCCACTGTCGCGGCGCAGGATCGTCAGGCAAATAATGTTATCAGGAAATGACGATTTATATACAGAGAAAGATCGTTCTCGTGGTATTTACTTTACTCAAGATTGGTGTGGTATGGGTGGTACTATGCCTGTAGCTTCAGGAGGTATTCATGTTTGGCATATGGCAGCACTTGTAGAAATTTTTGGAGATGATGCTTGTCTTCAGTTTGGTGGTGGTATAAAAATAATCGAGATCCATCTGGTGATCCCGTAAATCGCCAGATACTACCGCACGAAATCGCGTAAACTAGCGCCGCAAAGTTACGTACTCTAGTGTCCATAATAGAAGACCGGTCCCTAATAAGAGACCGGGGTGGGTTTTCGGAGGCCTTGCACTCGCACCTCATGTTGGCAACCGGGTTCCTAATAAGAGACCGGGGTGTCACCGGGCACCTCATGTTGGCAACCGGGTTGTAATAAGAGACCGGGTTGTCACCGAAGGAGAGACGAGCACCCAAGCATGGAAGGCATGTGCAACAACAACACAAGAAATAACGATTCGTGAAACTACATCAACCTCGGCCGCTTGGCGCAGTTCTCATCTTGCACGGGTCCTTGGGAAAATAGAGCAAACACATCCGGAGGCAATATGTATCCGGGAGGAAGCGGAGGCAACTCCGGCAAGGGAGAGAAGTGGTGATCGATAGGTGCCATGGAACCCATAGCCCGGGGCTTTGGCTTGCCTCTACCAAGTCTAGGACTTGGCTTTGGTTTTGGCTTTGGGGCCACATTGGCGGGGGGTCGGGCAAGGTCACTTGAGCTTGAGGAAGCAAAGTCTTCTGATGCTTGTGCATTCACTAGAGTGGACGCCTCATCGAGCACAACAACAGGCATGATACGCATCAATGGACAGAGAATAATTCGCTTATTTGGGTAATGTAATTCGTTTTCAACAATTCAAAAAGAGAACAGTGAATTTCCTTTTGCAAAGTTCTTCCGCAACGCAAAGCGCAGCGCCGATCGCTTAGCGCAGCGCAAGCAGCGCAGCGCATCAAGGTTTGGGGCCAGCGGAATCGAACCGACGAAGCCTCGGATCCGCGACCAGGTTCACAATAAGAGACCAGGGCCGGCTCGAAAACCCAAAAATAAGTAAGCGACCGGGGACTTCTATTATGGACACTAGAGTAAGCCCAAATGTCACCACGTAAAAGCAAAATTAATACTGCGCGAAATATACGATTCCGAGATTGATTTCCCTTTGTTTTTTTTCATTTTAGATAATGCGGTTGGGATCCCGTACCGGTAGAGCTGCAGCTCCCCGGAAAATCAGGAACGCCTGTGAAACGCTGCCAAAGGGGCGTTCTAAGGCTGGTATGCGAGGTAAACGGAAGTCAAACAGCGTCAACAGAACGGAACACGTGCCATACGCATCCTATCCTCTGCCGCAGCACATTACACACCTCGAAGAGGCCGTCGCTTGGGTTGCCGCTGGGCGGGGATCAATGCGGCAAGCCATGAGGCTGTTCACCGTGGACAAGAAGACCATCAAGAAGAACCTGCTCCGCTTCATGAACAGTGAGCCTGTGGTGATGGGACGGCCTGGGCCGCCGCTCAGAGTGCAAGACCTTCATATGAGGAAGTGGTTGGAGCAGCAGCTGCTGAGTTCCTTGACCCCATACAAGCATGACATTGTGGAGGAGGCACGGAGACATGCAGAGGAGCACGGGTTCAAGCTGGGGTCAGGCAACAAGTGGTGGCGCCTATTCAAAGCACGCAACACGGATGTGGTCAGTCGTACCCCAAGTCTGGTGGAGAGTCAGCGTGCTGACAGTCGCTTGGACGAAGATCAGTGGCGAGACTTCTTTGCTGAAGCCTCCAAGGCCCTTGCAGAGGTGGACTACGACGGCCGGTACATCGTGAACACGGATGAGACCTCCTTCCATCAGAACTTCATCACCAGGGCAGCGGCACGCAAGGTGTACAGCATCAGGGGTCGGAGATCAGTGCCGCGGCGGCAGGGGTATCAGCGGAAGACTGTGACTGTCATTGCAGCAGTGGTGGCCAGTGGAGAGGCTCTACCGCCCACTCTATTGTTTGACACCAAGACTGTGAAAGGAACCCATCTAAGGTATTGCGACCGAGAGGTTATCCTCAAAGGCACGGGAACTGGGTGGTCCAGTAATGAGATCTTTGTTGAGTGTGTGGAGCAAGTCCTGGCTCCCAGATTGAGTCCGCTCAGTAATCCCTACAACAAGATCGTGCTGTTCTTTGACGGTTCAAGGACGCATCTTGGAGTGAGAGGTCTGACTGTGTGCAAGAAGGCCGGTGTGTCCGTTGTCCTCTTTCCAAGTCACGTTACAGACATAATTCAGCCTCTTGACCGTGCACTGTTTTCGTGGAGTCAAGTGCCGGTACCGGCAGCTGCAGGACCAGTTCATCAAGAGCAACCTTGGGAGGAGCCTGGGTGTGTCCAGATTCGTTTCCTCCGTTGAGCACGCGTGGTATCAAACGTGCACCGGTGAGAAGGTCCGTACAGCGTTCCGCGTTACAGGCCTTGTACCGTAGAGCGTGGAGGCCTTCTTACGCCACGCCCCTGAGGAAAGTCTGCGCCCTAAGCAAGAGGAGGCAGATGTCAAGTGCTTGGAGGTGCTTGCGCAGTTGGCATCCCGTATTGTACCGGCAAGTGACATCTGTCCCGCATCTCAAGAGTCCTCCACATCCCAGGACCCCCCATTTACCACCAGAGAAATGAAATCCCAAGCAACCGCACGGACCATCACCATGGAAACAAAGGATGATGCATTGATGCTGCGCCTTGGCGGATGGGTCACGAAAACCAGCTTCCTTGCAGCCCCGCAGGCTGCGCAGCAAGAATGTGATCAGCAAGAGGAAGCCAAAGCGCGACGCAAAACTTTCAAGCAAGCAAGAAACAGAGGCATGCACGCTCAGGCAAGGCAAGCCGAGCCCGTTGCTAAACGGGCACGCACATCTGCCGAAGCATCCGCTGCACCGAACACCAATAGCAGGCTGAGAAACAGGCACAGGCACATGACATCATTGGATCATTGTGGAATCATGATGGAATCTAAATCTGCACAAAGTGGAGTATTGAATATGCACAAATAGTAACAAATATGCAGCAATTACTACATTTATGTATCCGCGATGTGAACGCGCGCGCTTGTCTGGTTACACCCCCCCACTAGGACACAACCCAGGGGGGCACACCATGGGGCCGTGGCCGAAAAACCACAACAAGACAAGCGAGTGCCAAAAAAAATAGAAAATGTGGGTTAAGAGCAACCCCAAGGGGGAAGAGAATGGGGTTACGCCACTACGGCATATTCCGGCCCAACCTACGAGGGAGATAGGGGGACTCTAGCAACCTAGGCCGTGTAGACTTAACTACTTCCCCAAGGCGAGAGGTACCAAGGGGTGAAGGCCGCCTAGGAGCTTCACATGGCTTCTCTCCCCACCAAAACACAAGAACATGGGAAGAGAAGCCTAGAGCTAGTAGTGGTTCTACTACCCACGCAAAGGCACAACACTCAGCAACCCCCCCAATAAGCTGAAACTCAGGGGGTTGGCTGAAAATCAGAACTGATTTCTGAAAAAAGAATGGGAGATTCAGAAATGCATGCTGAGATGATGCTAATCATGGGCTGTGGAGGGGGGTTTTTTCTGATGTCCCCACCAACCCAGCTCAGATTTCCCCAAAATCTCTGATTAGGGTGTCCGTTCATAGTTTTGGAGCCAAAAAACAAGGCTGGGCTCCAAACTCCACAAAACAGTGGATTTAGCTTTTGGCACCCCAAAGTGGGTTTTGATTGGCAGGATTGACCTGCTCTGTGGGCCAAAAACAGAGAAATGGCCCTGCCAAAGGGCAGAAAAACTGCTACCAGGCACCTGTAACCCTGGGCCAGGGGCACTAAACTGAAGTCCCTGGATCTAAAATTTTCCGATTCCACTGGGGGTGGGGCTGTGTGAGTGGCAGCAGGGCTCTGCCAGCCCCAGATGGCCCTGACGAAGGCCATTACTGTACGAACAGTTGAAAAAGACCTGAGATGGTCAGTGTAAAAGTAGATGGCAGTGGCGACGCCAAGTGGCAAACCTGAATCCCAGAAATGGCCACTGCCAAGGGAAGGACAGACAAGTGTGGACACTGCCAGAAAGACAGTGTGCAGTGGATCAAAGATGCAGTGCTGTGCTGACAGTGTGACTGACTGACAGCAAAACTGGAACAAACAAGGGCAGGGCAAACTGATTTTCCCACAGCCCCAAACAATGACTCTTTCTCTCTGCCTCTCTCTCTCTCTCTCTCTCTCTCTGTCTCTCACCTTATGGCAACCGAGCAAGGCCAGTGCCCAGAACTCGGTGCTCTGCAGCAGGGAAAGTGGCTTTCAGCTCACTGTTCCCAAAAATCAATACCATCAGAGGATTAAAGTTAGGTACCAGTGTTTAGGAACTAAGTTAGTTTCTACCCACAAGCTGGGAGGGTTCGTGTTATACCCACAAGCTGGGAGGGTTCCTACTAAACATCTAGCTAGGCTAGGGTGTTGATTACCCAGAAGCTGGGAGGGTTCCTGTTACACCCACAAGCTGGGAGGGTTCCTTCGCAGCACCCTAACCTACTAGACCCAACTTCCCACAAAATTACTTAGATGAGGTTTGGACTTGGGGTTTAAGTCCAAGTACCCCGTGCACGTCTGCACCCAACCCAACTCTCACAGGGTGCACTGCCACCTACAGTGCTGCACCATCAGTGGTGCTTTTCCCTGGAGGTTATTAGCTGGTCTTGCCTCTCCCCACCTCCCTTAGATCCTCTGACCTTTTTGTAGGGAAGTTTTTTAACACATTTTTTTACACCCCCCAGTATTGGTTACCTAGGCTGGAAACTGGGTGGGGGTGATCAAAGCAATAAATAACCTGTTGCTCCCTGGGAGGAGGCCAAACAGGAGCCTCAGCACTTGGCCTAAGGCTACGTCAGTTAAATTCCCAGCCTCAGCCGTAGGTTGAAGGCTTCTCTTATTTTCTCCTAGGGTCATTGTGATCATAGTTGCTCTAGTGCAACTTATGTTAGATGTTGGTGTGAGGAGGGTTTCCCAGCCCCCCCCCACCCAAAAGAAAAGGTGGTTAGTTGTCACTGCCCTACCTCCTGCGCACCCAAACACTCACGGCGAGCACAAACACACACCAACAAGCGCAAACAAGCGCAAAATCCGTTCCTTGGTGGGGTGGGGGGTACCCAACTAACCACCCCAAGGCAATGACAACCAATGACCCAGGTTTTCACCCAAAACTTACCTCAAGCTCCAAAGGGAGCACAATTCGAAGCGAAGAGAGCCAAAAAGAGTCGACGGACGTCGACTCAACCAAAAACGAACCGAGATTAGAACACCCAACAAGCCCACGCACCTGCCCCCCCAGCCACCATGACAGCAACACCCAAACTGTCAAAAAAAAGCAGTAGGGCCCAGAATGACCAGGAAAAACAGGTGTCGTAAGCTCCAAAGGGAGCAAAACTCGACGAACGAAACGACGAACGCGTCGAAACTTGACGAAACTCGACGACGACGACGAACGAACAAAACAAGACTGCACGGATCCTACACTAATCCTAGCCCACACTGTATACCTTACCTTAACCTTGTAACCAAAAAAAAAAAGACAAGGATGTGCACAAAAGCGTCGACCCAGGGGGCTTGGCTGTCCCCCTGGGGACAAGCACTGCCGCCGGCAAACAATACAAACCCCAGGAGGCGCTCCTGGCCTCTTTGGGCACCGGATCTAGCCCCTTTATCTGCTTTGGGGCAAAAACCTCAAATAATTCAGAACAAGGCCCTTCAGGGCCACCACTCAAAGTCAAGGCCTAAAAAAGGCCACAGGAGCGCAATTAAAAGATAAACTAGCCCCTTTATCTGCTTTGGGGCAGCTGCAATGGCCACTCGTGGGCCATGGAAACAATGGTGCACAAAAAGGCCACTCAAGGGCCATGGCATGCCAGGATGCAAAAGTGCACACAAGTGTGAAACAAACACTTAATTATGTTGCCTCTTTATGATTGTTACTCTCACCAGTCACGATGACCTGTCAGGAAGGCAGCCCACAGTTTCAAACGACCCAACGAGCGGCCTCGAACTCGCAGTTGGCGAAGGCAGTGGGGTCGGCAGCCCCCACTAAACAAGCAGCCAAACCAGAGTACTCTCAACCATAGTCACCAGGGTACTCACCAGTAAGGAAGTCCAGGATGAAGGCCTTGGAGAACCGGATCAAAGGGCCCCAAGGCTGGATGTGGGGCCAAACTTGGCAAAGAAGGCGAAGTCGTTTATAATGCAGCCCCAGCGACTGCAGTTCTCTGGGAGAGGGCAAAGGAGAGGTGTAATACCCCAAATAAACCCCCAAGTTGAAGGTAGGGGCACCAGTAGCCCCAAAATCCAGATAAGGCCGTAATGGCCTGCCCTGGCCTGCCCACCTGCAGAGTAGCGCAGTGGCACAGGAATCATCCCCCCCAAAAAATTTGAGGGTACGCTCTGCTACCATGAAACAGGCACAGGCACAGGACATCATTGGATCATTGTGGAATCATGATTGAATCTAAATGTGCACAAAGTGGAGTATTGAATATGCACAAATAGTAACAAATATGCAGCAATTACTACATTTATGTATCCGCGATGTGAACGCGCGCGCTTGTCTGGTTACACCCCCACACGAATGCCTTCGCCGGAGGGTCACGACATGAAAAGCGTGCCTGTCAGTGTGATGAACGGTCTGAGCGTGCTGCCAAGCGTCAGGTGACGGACAGCGACACGTCCAGCGAAGACAAAGCTAATGCCTCCGCATTCGCGTGCTACGTGACGCATGACAGTGGTTCGTCCATGGACATCGACACAGAATAAAACGGTCCTTTTAATGACATCTCCTTCCCTCATGCCACTGTGCCATGCATGGCATAGCTAGTTGATTGTGTACAAGACTTGTAGAGTACATGACTTATAGAGTATATATGTCATGGAACACACTGGCAGACCTAGAATGATTTTGCTTTTAGGCACGGTCATCAAAAGTGCAAAGCCATACACTTTCAGCCAGGTACACGCTTATGTCCATAGTAAGAAAAAGTGCTTTTCCATTGCTTTGGGACATACTCTAGTTGTATTAGAGATGCACTGAGCATCCATGCATTTTTATCTTAGTATTGGTCCAGCCAAAAGTGGTGAGAACACATTTTGACCTATGGAACCAAACACCCAATCAGGATATTGAGTGGACCCCTTAATCCCCTTTCAATCAGAAGCAAAACATCTTTTCCTGAGTTGACTGAGCACTGACATACCTAAGGTAGAGCCTATGAATTTATCTATGTTTTTCCATGAATACTTATCTGCCCTAGTGGTATGCACCATAGGGGGTTAGGCACCTCTTTTTGAGAGGTCCTGGGTTCAATTCCTGGTCAGCCTAACTAAGTAGGAAGATCCCAACTAAGTAGGAAGATCCCATGTGACATGGCAGTGACCTCATCGCCACATACCATGCCACCTCAGCACATATGGGACCCAAAACAAAGAGTGCACATCTCCTAAGATGGCACTATGGAGAGAGAGTGATCCTGAGGCAGTTTTCTAACTCTTTTCCCAAAACATTTCAGCTATCTCTGTGAATATGCATTCATTTGTATCCTGAGTTGCAGTTTCTGTGAATATCTAATCATCTTTCACTGTTTACACTGCAGCCCTTCATGCTTTGATCCTGAATTACCTTCTCCTTGCATACTATTGGCTTGGGCTATCCTGGATTGAGTTGGCTTTACTGTATTTCATCAAACAAAAGCTTTTCATCATCCAAAACCAGCAGCAGGACACCCTACAGCAACAACAAGCAGCAGGAGAAGCAAAAACACAGTGCTGAAAACACTATAAACTTTTCTGGTAGCAGAGGCAGCCTGTCTCTGTGCACCGGCAGCGACCCCGCGCCGTACAACCAGTGCTCCGAGCAGGCAAACAAAAGCAGAAGGGTGGATTAAGATGGATCCAGGAAGAGTGGACGCCGAGGTGAACACAGCGCCAGCGCCAGAGACACCGGCAAGGCCGGCGCCTGACGCTGTACCTTCGGTGGAGCCCTTACATGGGCCAATGGATACGGCGGAGGACTCCTTGGATGGCCTCCAGACGGCCTTTGGGGCCCTGTCGGTGAAGGAAATGGTCTCTCAGCCTCAGCCTGTGAAGAGGAAGAGAGGAAACGAGAGCGAGAAGGATGCTGGAGAAGGAGCAGACGAAGGAGAGGAGCAAGGGCAAGACCCGACGGATATCCCTACCTTCGAAGGCGCACCAAGCGCTTCTGGCCTCCAAGCATCACCCTCTCCCATAACCACCACACACCCAGCCGCCGCTACATCCACTTCCACAACCAACCAGCCTATGGCAGAGGGCACAGGTTTTACTGGCATGCCTCACTACCCCGCCTATGGCATGGGCCCACCTACCACTGCGCTCCTTGAGGCAACTACTGCCAGTGAGCCGGTGGCTTCCAGCTCTGCGCCGCGTTGGTATGCGGCTGACCATCCCCATCCACTCCACGCCACTGGAACCTACATGGAAGTTCCTGGGTATGCTCCTGGGTGTGCACCTGGGTATGCACCCCTGAGTGGGTTGAGGAGAGGACCAGAGTCTCTGGGAGGCAGGAGTAGAGGATCGGGAAGATCCTCCAACAGGTCCCTGACGCGGTCGGAGATCAACGAGGTGCTCCAAGGAGCCACTTCGAAAATCGTGAGCGACCTCACGCAAGAGATCAGGGAGAAACTGCAGCCCCTGATGATCCCGTCCCATGCGTCACCTACGACAGTGGGGATGTCACCCCACCGAGTACAGGCTAACCACCTGGCGGCAGGGTTGACGAATACCCTGGGGAGCCTGAGGAGCCGACCGATGCCGACTCCTGCAGCAGTACCAAGAAGCCCATTCGTCCCGAGGACAGCCCAGCCGCCCTACAGTCACGTGACGAACTCGACGAGGGCCGAGCTGGACCAGCTGGGGCTGACAGCCCTAAGGGCTATGGTGGACGTGGAGCCTTATGGCTCCAGTGATCTAGGCGGAGACCCCTCCGATGATGGGCCGCCTTCGATGACTTCTTCTTCGCCATCGGATGACGAAGACCCTGAGGACCCCGAGGACTCCAAGGGTAAGAAGAAGAAGAAGAAGAAGAAGAAGACCCGACGCCCTGAAGGACGCCGAGCTCAGGAGGCGAAGGCTATTGCCACCTCCAAGATAGTGGTGAACCTGCCTGAATTCACAGGCAAGGACCTCAGCGAGTTCGCTGAGAACTTTGGCCGGTTCCTACGACTGACCGGCCAAACCCACGCGAGTGGGCGAGTGAAGTGCGACCTGCTCCTGCAGTGCTGCAAGACGAAGTACCTGGAGAAGCAGGTCAGGCAGATCGTCACCAACTCCGCCACCTTTGCCGACGTGTTGGTTACCCTGGAGAGGCAGTACCCAACCTACGAGACCGACCTCTCCATCAGGGCCGAGATCCAGAACCTGCCCGTCCTGCCCAACAACCCCAAACCCGGCAGGGTCTCCGAGCTGTTGGCGGACCTGGACCACTGGGCTGGACGACTGACGCCCGGTTCCTACAGCAGCGACGACCTGCTGTTTTGGTTGTGCTCCAAGCTCCCCCGTGAGCTATGGGACGAGTGCCGTCTGACGGCTGAGCGCAAGGCTAGATCCCTCCGCTACGAGGATCTATGCGTGCTGCTCCTGGAGATGGCGCTGGAGAAGGAGAGCGACCAACACCTGAACCACTACCGTCCTGGTGGTGGAGGTTCTGGAGGCAAAGGGTACCAAGGGTCCCGACCTGGGCAGGGGACTACCCCCAAACACGCCCACGCCCGCCTAATGGAGAATGTGAAGGAGCTATTCTGGTGTGATGCCAGAGATGAACAGGGCCACCTGCAGCATGCCTCCGACTGCGAGCAGCGAGACTGCTTTGTTGTCCAGGGGAAGCAGCAGGAAAAGATCACCGGCGCCAAGGTGAAGATGCCGGATCATTACCGCTGCACCATCACGTGTGCATTCTGCGGTAAGCGGAAGCACTATGAGGACGAGTGCTACCATAAGCAACGCCTATCAGCGAAGCTTAAGGGGGAAGACCCTGGCAAAAGCTCAGGCAAAGGTGGAGGCAAGGCCAAAGGCAACGACTCCGGCAAGGGCAAGTCGAAAGGACGTGGTCAAGGTGGTCAAGACAAGGGTCAAGGCGGACGAGGAGGAGGCGCTAATCGCCAGAACGACAACAAGAACAAGGACAAGAACGGAGGTAACCCCAACCCTAATCCAGGGGGGAACTCCGAGCCCTCTGGAGGGCAGTCTGGACCTACCACACGCTCACAGACGCAGGCCCAGCAAGAGCAAGGAGCCAAGCGTGAGCATGAAGGTGGTGACGACGGCAACGCCAAGAAGAGAAGCCGTTTCATGAGGATGGCCCGCAAATTGCGGAACAAGGGGTTCGAGGTGACCTGTCCCGCGGAGTTCTGACGGGGACGCTCTGGTGGCACCCAAGACCTGGTGTTTTGGGTACGTATCCGACTAGGGGGACGTGAATACCTGGGGGTACTGGATACTGGAGCCACAATATCGATAGTGGCCAAGAAAATTTTACCTTGTGGGAGCCTGAAGAACACCATGACCACCGCCGCTATACGGATGGGGGATGGACATGTGGTGCACAGCTGCGGGGACTGCGAAGTGGAGGTACCTATGGGCTCCAGGACTATCGCCCATCGGTTCTATGTGATGGACACTGATGCCTTCGACTTTGTACTGGGTACTGACTTCTTCGTGCAGCACTCCCAGATACAATCCCTGACGCTGCAAGCGCCCTACCTCCTGTACGTGGACCACGGCAGTGGCAGAGAGTCTGTGCCACTGGAGCAGTCGGAACATACCTCGAGTTACCTGAGACTATCGAAGGAGGAGCCCTCGAACATGATGGCGGCCTCCAAAACTGAGGACTATCAACTATTGGGGGGAGTCCTAGACCAAGGTCTGAAGGAGTTAGGTTACTCTCGAGAAGACCTAAGTGTGGAACTGTTCGCCAGCGACAAGCAGCATGTACTGGACCTATACTGCAGCAAGGGGAAGAACTGCAGCTACAAATTTTACTGGCCCTCTTTCGGGATGGCCTACAGGAACCCCAGATTCAGTGAACTGGGGAAGGTGCTGACCAAGGTGGCCTTGGAACGTTCCCGTATGGTCCTGTGTTCCCCCGATTGGGGAGCCCATGGGGGCAACGAGTACTGGCGAACCCTCCTTGACAAGCTGACTATCAGCTCTGTGCGGTTACCTGATGAGGCCATCTACGTGCCTCTGGGACGCAAGACGCCCATTGGGAAGCCCGGATGGGGGAGTATGCTCCGCGTGGTGGACGGAAGCCTTACCACCATCCCCTGGGAAGACCTGGACCCTACTCTGGTCCAGGCTATACAACGAGAAAGCGATGGACTCGCCTTGGGTGACTTGAAGGATCGTCTACGACCTCAAGATGCTGTTGAAACTACACCCGGAGGAGATGAGTACGTCGTGACTGACACCAACGCCCCCAACTCTCCCTGTCATGTACCTGTTCCTGATGGAGTCTCTGAGTGTGGACTATCTGAGCTACCTAGCTCTATCCACTCAGACGACGAAACTGAGCACGACGCCTTCTTCGTGCAGACTGCGGTGGAAGAAGTGGAGAACGCCGAGTACGTCGCCCCACTAAAACCCCTACTCTCCATGAGGGTGGAAGACCCCGTGGATGAAGAGCTGGACCCTCGATCCAGGCTCAGGGAGTATGTGGATTCCAAGAGGAAGTTGGTGGCGAAAAAGCTATGCTACGCGAAGCCTACCCGCAGCTCGTGGCCACTGAAGCAAGGACGTATGGGAGACCTATCCCAACTGAAGGAGGACCTCGAACAGAAGATCACCACCTGGCAAAGGGAGGTAGATCTCAAGCTCATGAAGAGCGTATGGGGTGCCCATGTGAGGACCCCGGATGAGGACGACCTCTCGGAGGAATGTGTATGTGAACCCCCTAAAGCGTGCCTATGTTGCCATCGTCCACCAGAGATGGTTGAGCAAGACCTTCTGTATGCCTACCAAGGGCTGAAGGATGCTACCGCGGGCGAAGAGTCGGTGGAGGACCACCTTCCGACTTCTATTCAAGGGGCAAGCAACTTACACTCCGACGAGGATATGGAGGACAAGATCAAGGTACTGGACCCGCGGGTACAAAAGCTGATAAGGACCTATCTGGAGGTGTTCGGAGAACTACCCCCTCCAGCCTCATGCGACAAGCTGGTACAGATGGACCTCAAGCTGAAACCCGAGTTCGTGTGTCACAAGATCCGGAGGAGACCCTATCCAGCTCCTAAAGAGCAGGCCGACGAGATTGAGCGACAGATACAAGAATGTATCGACGCTGGCCTAGTCCTGGAGTACAAGGATGGGGACTACCCCCTACACTGCAGCCCCTGTTTCCTGGTGGCTAAACCTGGGTCTACAGCCAAACGGCTGGTAGTGGACTATGGAGAGCTGAACAAGAAGACGCTGAACCACTCAGGGTCCATTCCCAATATGGAGTCTACCCTGGAGAAGATAGCCTCCTGTCGCTACAAGACCAAGATGGACAAGCGAAGTGGATTCTGGCAAGTGGACCTGACGCCCAACGCGCAGGAACTACTGGCCTTCATCACCCCTCAGGGGAGGGTATTCAAGTGGAAGGTCATGCCATTCGGCGTGGCTAACGCCCCCGCTCTGTTCCAAGAGCTGATGAACAAGATCTTGTCCATCCTACGACGGAGACCTAAGGTACAGGAGCTCATATCCCGTGGGGCCCAGATGGAGGCTCACATCGACGATGTATGCCTCGGGACCAATACCCAGGAGGATCACCTAATCCTCTTGGGTGAGTTCTTTGCGGTCTGCCAGGAGAACCACACACGACTCAAGCTGGAGAAGTGTGAGTTCATGCAGGAGACCATGCAGTACCTGGGGTTTGACGTTGGCTATGGGTGGTGGACCCCAGCGGCCTCTAAGGCCAAACCCCTGATGGATGCCAAGGTACGACACGAAGACCCCAAGAAAGGACTTCATGATGTACGCAGTTTCATTGGGGCGTGCAACTTCTATCGCCGCCACATCAAAAACTTCACCTACACCAGCGCGGTACTGACTGACTTGATCAAGAAGAGTACTACTTGGCGCTGGGGCCCACAAGAGCAACAAGCGTTTGACGAGCTCAAAGACAAGGTAGCCAACGCTAAGTGCTTGGGCGTGCCTAGGGCACAAGGGGAGATTATCCTGGTGACCGACGCCAGCAATGTGGGCGGTGGTGGAACGTTGTTCCAGTGGCAAGCACTAGAGAAGGAGGAGTTCGACTCGGCCATTTCCCAATGGGGGACGGAAGGTCTCAACCGAGATGGAACCCTCAAGCACAGCTACCCTGACGACAAGTGGGTCCTAGTACCTCTGGGCCACTGGAACTGGAAGTGGAACCAGGCCAGGGGGAACTACTCCACCTATGAGCAGGAACTGCTCGCGGGTATGCTGGTGCTATCCTCACAAGCACGACTGTTGGGGAGTAACCCTGTGGTCTGGCTATGCGACCAAGAACCGGTCCGCAGTTTCCAGAAGGGCCCCCCACCTGAGAAGGCCAAGCTACGTCGCTGGTGGACCTACCTCAGTCAACTACGGCTGACGGTACACCATATCCAGGGAGTGAAGAACGAGTGTGCCGACTACATCAGCCGCAACAACTTCGACGCCCTGATTGGTGCCCGGTCTGAAGCGCTGGCTAAGGAAGCGTTCAGCCGTATGGACGTACACCTGGACCTGAACATGACCATGATACGCCCCCTGGATGGACTCCAACAATCGGAGTACCTACAGGAGTTTGGGGATATCTACCGGCGCCTGGAGAAACGCCTTGAACCCCTCCTGGTCAACCAAGACCAGTGGAAGCGGGACAAGAGCTACCTCTGGCACGAGGACCGCATCGTGGTGCCTAGTGACCGAGTCCCAGCGCTGCTGAAGTGGACCCATGAGTCCAGTGGTCATGTGGGTGCTGACCGTACCCTGAGGCTGTTCAAGCAGTGGTTCCACACTACGTGGACTGACGACCAGCTGCGGAAGACGCTCCTGCCTATCGTGGACAAGTGCCCGTGCAGGTCCTGTAAACCAGGGGATATCAGGGACAGAGGTCTCTACTCGACCCTGCCCATCCCTCACTGTGCTAACAGTGTTCTATACGTGGACTACACGGAGATGCCGAAGTTCGGGGGCTATGACTTCGCCCTCGTGGTAACCTGTGGGTTGACCAGGTTTACCAGGGTGTTCCCATGTACCAAGCACATTACCGGAGAGGAGACTATCAAGATACTCCTGGAGGAGTGGTTTTGTGTCTATGGGGCGCCCAAGGAGATCAACTCCGATGAGGACGTGCGAGTACGCTCAGATACTGGCTGGTACAAGAGGGTCCTGAGGTCCCTCAATGTCCAGGTGTCTACGGGGATTCCCTACTCTCACACGAGCAACCCCCTATGTGAGCGACAGATTCGTGTCCTGAAGGAGAATGTCAGGATATGGTGCAAAACTGAACGCACCAGAGACTGGGTGAGACTACTCCCCGTCATATCCTTGATGATGAACTCCCAAGAGAGTTCAGCTACTGGCTACTCGCCACATGAGCTATTCATGGGGCGCCCGGCATGGTTCCTACATGCCCCCTATCCAGAGGACACCCATTCTTCTGTGGGTGAATGGGTCCAAGAGCAACAAGCGAAGGTGGACAAGGCCAAGGCTATGCTCCAGAGAGTGAGGGAGCGTCAGTGGAACAAGAAGAACAAGCACCGTGTACCGGCCACCTACCAAGAAGGGGACTGGGTGCTGGTGCACCACAGTCGACTACCCGCCTGGCCACGCTCTACCAGCGATGATCCATACTTCGGGCCGTACAAGATCCTATCTGTGGATGGACACCGTATCACCGTGCGGTGTTCTCCCCGTCTAGGGGGGACCCTGGTGTGCGCCGCTCAACACCTGAAGCGCTACCATGATCCTGAAGACCTCTGTGGGGAGGAGTGGGAGCTGAACGACGAGGAAATCGCCGCTCTGGACCTACAAGGGGCTGCCAGCCCTATGGAAGTTGAAGGTGAACTCCCCGACATGAACGCCGAGGAGATGGCTAAGGAGGGCTTCTACCTGGTGAAGTCTGTCCTACGCCACCGCTATCGCCAGGGTTGGCGCTTCCTCACCCTCTGGGAAGGGTTTGGAGTCGAAGAGGCCACCTGGGAGCCCTTCTCTGCATTTGTTCTACCTGAGGGACGCCTAAACTCAGTTCTGGTTGACTACTTGTCCCAGAACAACCTTGGTGAGTTGTTGAGGCTCGCTGAGATGCTTGCCTCCAAGAATAAAGCTAGGGACTGAACCTTACCCTTACCTGCCAAAGCGTATGTGTGAGTGTGCTAGTCCTAAGGTCCTGAGAGCAAGCCGCAGAAGTGGTGTCCTAATTATACCCAAGTCTGCGCCCTTGCTGAACCTGGAGGGTTGGCTTATTGATGCCACGGGGTACGCCCCGGGTCTCCCCTCCCCTATGCGCCCAATTTCTGTGCTGGCGCAAAACCTTGGGGGAATACCCAGAGTGTTAATCCAGGTATTGTTTTCCCTACCTACCTGTCTACTACAGGGAGGGGTGGCCAAAAGCTATGAAGGCATGCAAAACGCCTGTTTGCTATGTGGCCAAAAACACTAACCTAACCCACTGTCACAGCCCACCAACCCAGCTAAAATTGCAGGAAAAGGGTGGGACAGTGACACGCCCCCTACAGGTCCTACACACCCTACAGTGGCACCATCCTGGTGGGCGAGCGCTGGGCAACTGGCTCTAGCCCCCACGCAGGACTACCACTCCTACACGCACGCTCTACTTGGCGTTGCGAAGAGAAAGTTCTCGAGGGTCCTAGCGACCCACCTGTGAAATGACAAGAGAACACAGCGCTGCTAAGCAACTGTGGCCTCACGGGGGACGCCACAACGCGTTTCCCCTGCAAGGGCTTGGAGGGAAGGAGTGCTCGCGTGTGCAAGGCGCAGATGTCGATGAAGTCGGACTCCCTGCTCTGCCACAGGCGGAGCGGAGTTACTTGTTTTTGTGATCTGCGCCCCTGTTTAGCAGGGCATAAAAAAATGCTGCTGCACCACTCACCCTACCTGCCCACCTGTAAAACAAAGGCAAATGAAAGGGCGTTTGCGGCGGAGGAACCAAGGCACACTCCAGGTATTATACCCTTCTCAGTGTGCCCTATAATACGCTGTCCGCAAACACGCTGCATGGAGCAGCTACCCTTATCAAGCAAGCAAGCGTTAAGGGACTCCTCAGGTTCTCTTAAAGAATGTACCGAGGAGCCCCTGGGTAGCCTAAACAAGGTTTACCGTGCGCACTTCGCGTGGCCTACCCTTTAATGCGTGTGTGCATGCACGACTATGCACAATCACGTGGGCAAACCTACCCATCTCCACAACAATGTTGACTCCACCAGGGGGTGGCCCCGCCTGGGCGTACCTACCTTACCTACCGCTGGGAAGTGAAGCAAGGAGAGAAAACAAAAGGGGCGCACGCGAAGAACGTTGCTATGCACTTGTGTGTATGACTAATCACCCTGATCTGACCGCTAATCATCTGCAATCTTTTTAATCAATCCCTCTACCGCGTCCTATCGTGGTTATCGTTGTTAGCGCTGCTACACGACTCGGTCACGGAGACTCGAGACGAGCAATGTGTATGCGGCATGCAAGACGAGCATACCTGTAGTTTATACCTGATTCATTGAAGTCTTTTCAATTGATTTTCGAATTCTTGAATTTTTGAAGTTTCTATTAGTGTGGGTGGAATCTGTATGTTTGTTTATTAATGTGTGTCTCGTCATTTTCAAGACTACGTGATACATACGTTTATAATTCCATTATTTTTCCATTTTCCGGCGCTTCGCTAGGAGCCGCTCCTGCGCGCCGCCATTTTATGCGTATGAATTTCTGGACTTAAAAAATCCAGAGATGACTATAATTTCTATAAAAATGTGCCTTTGATGCACAATTGGATTCTACTCAGGTGTGTCGTTTCAGAAAAATTCTACGCCGTCATTTGACGGATTTTGGTGTCGTCGCTTCGTTTTTGCGTGGATTCGTCCATAATTCTCCCATTCCTGCCTCTGCAGATACCCACGCGCAGCCTCGCTGAGTAGGCCGTGTTCGGGCCGAAACGCAGGTGCCTGGAGAGACTGAGCAGAACCAAGACCCCACCAAGGGGCAAATTAATTTCTTTTCGACTCCCTACGCCCTAAGACAGGTCACAGGTCGCCAGCAGGTTTACGAGAACCCATGCGAGTGTGTATAATGTGTCTTACGTTTGGGTTGTGTCGACGCTGCGTCTTGGAGGAAGGGATGCATATGCACATGTTTGGCATGCTCCCAATCTAACCCAACCAAGCCACAGGAGCCCCGGCAGCGCCAAGAGCGCTGAGTCTTCTGTAGGAAACTGTACAATCAGAGCAGCACAAGGACGCCAGCCATGGTGAGCGCCCATTTTTCAGTGTGAGGGAGACTGTAGGTATTTTAAAGTAGATGTGGAAACCAAGGAAAGGCCAAGAAAAATTCCCTTTTTCCTAAAATGCGACAGTGGTGGCCACCACAGCACAAGGGGGGAGTAAGAAAAAGTGCTTTTCCATTGCTTTGGGACATACTCTAGTTGTATTAGAGATGCACTGAGCATCCATGCATTTTTATCTTAGTATTGGTCCAGCCAAAAGTGGTGAGAACACATTTTGACCTATGGAACCAAACACCCAATCAGGATATTGAGTGGACCCCTTAATCCCCTTTCAATCAGAAGCAAAACATCTTTTCCTGAGTTGACTGAGCACTGACATACCTAAGGTAGAGCCTATGAATTTATCTATGTTTTTCCATGAATACTTATCTGCCCTAGTGGTATGCACCATAGGGGGTTAGGCACCTCTTTTTGAGAGGTCCTGGGTTCAATTCCTGGTCAGCCTAACTAAGTAGGAAGATCCCAACTAAGTAGGAAGATCCCATGTGACATGGCAGTTACCTCATCGCCACATACCATGCCACCTCAGCACATATGGGACCCAAAACAAAGAGTGCACATCTCCTAAGATGGCACTATGGAGAGAGAGTGATCCTGAGGCAGTTTTCTAACTCTTTTCCCAAAACATTTCAGTTATCTCTGTGAATATGCATTCATTTGTATCCTGAGTTGCAGTTTCTGTGAATATCTAATCATCTTTCACTGTTTACACTGCAGCCCTTCATGCTTTGATCCTGAATTACCTTCTCCTTGCATACTATTGGCTTGGGCTATCCTGGATTGAGTTGGCTTTACTGTATTTCATCAAACAAAAGCTTTTCATCATCCAAAACCAGCAGCAGGACACCCTACAGCAACAACAAGCAGCAGGAGAAGCAAAAACACAGTGCTGAAAACACTATAAACTTTTCTTCCATAAGCTGTCTCAGTGCTTCAAGTACCTTTACAACAGGTGTATGGGAGCATTCCGAAAATGTCACCGTGTTGCTCTGTGCAAGTGTGCTAGGGAGACAGTGAACAGTTATACAAAGCAGGGGAGTACCACGTTTTCCCAAAAAAAAAAAACCACTCTTTAATTTTGAAAAGCATGGTTTTACAAACGAAAATACCTTTTGCAACAAAAAAACATTGCACGGTTTTAAAAAACCAAAGACCTTGCATGGTTCTACATAATGGGAGACATCCACCTTTAGCAAGAAAAAAAACAATCCAAAGCTTTGGAAAAAAAATAAACCTGGCATGGTTTTCCAAAACAGAAGAGTGCAACCTTATGCCCGAAAAAACAAACATTGAATGGTTTTACAAAGAAATAAACGTTGCATGGTTTTACAAAAAATTAAAAGTTGTATAGTGTTATAAAATAGGAGAGTGCAAACTCGTACATACAAATAGATTACAAAAATAAAAAGCCTCTGCATGGTTGTACAAAACAGGGCACATCAACCTTTTGCAACAGAAAGAAATAGTACACGGTTGTAAAAAAACAAATAAAAGTTGCATGTTTTTACAAACCATTGGTCAAACACTTTTGGTACGGAGAAAACACATCAGGGGGTTTTGGGAGACGTAACTCTCTGCATGGTTTCACAAAAAGAAAAGAGAACAACCTTTTACGAGAAAGAAAAACATTACAGGGTTTGTAAAGGAAAACATGTGTCAGAAGCTTTTTATGAGATGTAGTATTTTAGCGTGTGCCCTCTTTATCCCCGGGGGTGCCCTTTTTATCCCCACGGGGTGTCTTATTCATTCCCACCCCGCCCTGATAATCCCCAGGGTGGGGCTCAACTGGTCACCGGTGATGAACCGGTCCCTTTACCTTAATGAAAAATTAGCTTTTTGTGATTTCAAAAATCTTCAACCTTACTTTTGCAAACGTGAAGATCAAACATCTGAATGCAATCTTTTGTACTTCGGTCTTGCACAATTGGACATTGGATAAGCTCACTTTAGTTTTGTAAGGACTTGATGGTTTTGTGAAAACTTGATGTGTCAACGGGATGCTTTAGATGAAACACTGTACCAAAGCGAACCTGTTTTGCGTAAACTTCAAATCATTTGTTCTTTGCATATGAAACTAGGGACGGACTGTAGTATACGGCCTCCTCGACGAGCCCTGTTTTTCTCATCTATAAAAATATGCTCCCTTGCGAGCCTAGGAAAGTGTTTATCCAAAAGGATACGAGCTTGCGTGAAAACCTACATTTGTGGTGGTGAAGTTACAAAAAAAAATCAGTTCTCAATTTCACCAATGGTCTACCCTTTGTCAAGGCTAAATTTAAAATACCCAATAAGCCTTTACATTCAATTCTCTTCCGCTGACATGTTGATATTGTTGATGAGCTAAGTCTTACTTCCCATCCGTACCATATGCGCACTACTCCTATCGTTTGTGCATGAAATGGAAGTTAGACTTACCATTTCTTCTGTATCGCCAAGTTGCGAAAGCCCACAACCAGGAGGAAGCACCGCTCTCAGGAATCAAATATTCCTCATTCATGCATTTAGGTCCAAGCTCTACAAAGCTAGTTGGGTAGACAGCCATCATGCGCTAGAACACCAAGGCCGACAATCAAGGAAAGACCTATGTTTCATGCTGCTTTTCTGCAAAAAAAAAGTGAAAAAAGGTACAAATGTTGTGTAATATGATGTCATGTCTTTGTTTTTTTTTCGTGTTCTTTGTCCATGGGCCTTAGCAGGCTCGAAACTCTTGCAATTGCTCCCGAAACTACTACACGAGACTCGAGCACAAAAAGTGAAATGTTGTGGGTATAAATATGCAATGTTAGAAAACTTGGTCACTAAGGAACCCTTTTCAGACAAGGTTTTTTGCGAATCTTGTAGCACATTTCCATGTGGCAAGACACCGCTACAGGTGGCAACCTTTTTACAATTTGTACTTTCGGCAATGTACAGGCTCCAAAACTTCGCAAAAATTTGTTGTTTCATTGCAAAGTTCTCACTGCATCTGACACCAACTCGGCTAAAATGAACATAACAAACTGATTCCATTAATACCAAGAAAATTCATATCATTAACGTACCGTTCCCGATGCTCTCTTGTTCAAAGTTTTTTTTGGAGACATTTTTCCGCTTCTTCCACAATGGAGCCAATAAGTTGCATTGCACTGAGCTCTATCGCCGAAAGAAACACGAGCAAAGAATTCATTTTTGCTTATGTTGCATTATTATGCTTATATTAGGACAGTGAGATTCAGTTTCAGACAGTTGGAAATAAAACTACTGCAGTGGCCATCTAACAGTCGGATTTGTCTCCTCTTGAAAAGTCGATTTTTTTCACTGCATTTGACGTTTTTCCATTCACATCAGTCAGTGGGGATTTGAATTCCGAGTTCAGTGCATATTTTAGTTTCCTTTCAGATGCGAAAAAAATACGCCACTTGCTCGAGATGGCCTGTTTCACTTCTAGTTCAGGTTGAGGGGTTCCGGTGGCGCCCGGGGCCCTCTCCCAGCCGCCCGATCTACCAGCGCACCGTCGCGCATAAGCAACAAGTAAGGGCGGAGGGGGAAAAGTAGGCGCGAATCCCTTTGTAGAGAACAATGAAAGAAGACTGCACGGCTTTGGTGCTATGCATAAGCCTAGGGGTAAAGTCATGCAGACAGAGCCGATGCTAAAACAACATGCAGCACGATTGGAAGGAATTATAGCCCACTTATGGGTAGGCAGGGGGGATCGTGCAAATACATCAAAGTTGAGTCCTAGCAAGGAAGCATTGTGTTGAAAGAAAACCCTACACAACCGTAACCTTCGTAAATAGAAGCAAATTTTCCAAGCAAGTACGTAGCCGAAGTTAGCAGTCAAGATTGTTTAAAGCCTAAAGCCAACCCCTAAGGATGAAAAAATGCATGTGGTCGTGGGCAAGATAAAGGCGGCATGGGAGTACGCGAACTCCTTTCATTCGTTTAGCCATGGTTATCTAAAAAAATTAAGCAAAACCACAGAAAAAAATCCAAGTTGGGTGAATGTTACATGGCTAGGCTTGGCTGTTCGGGCGCTACGCACCCCCCCAACCAAGCCTAGCATTTTCTTTCATCATTTCATCCATGACAAAAAGGATTAAAATGCATCTTGCCCTAAAGGCTCCAAACGTGCAAAAACTATAAGTACTGAAAAATTAGCTTTTTGTGATTTCAAAAATCTTCAACCTTATTTTTGCAAACGTGAAGATTAAAGATCTGAATGCAATCTTTTGTACTTCCGTGTAGCACAATTAGAGATTTGACAAGCTCACTTTAGTTTTGTAACGACTTGATGGTTTTGTGAAAACTTGATGTGTCAATAGGATACTTTAGATGAAAGACTTTACCAAAGCAAACCTCTTTTGCGTAAACTGCAAATCATTTGCTCTTGGCATATGAAACTAGGGACGGATTGCAGGATACGGCCTCCTCGACCAACCTTGTTTTTCTCATCTATAGAAATATGCTCCCTTGCGAGCCTAGGAAGGTTTTTAGCCAAAAGCATACGAGCTTGGGTGAAAACCTAAATTTATGGTGGTGAAGTTATCAAAACCTACATTTGTGGTGGTTAAGTTACAAAAAGTTACAAAAAAAAGTTCTCGATTTCACTAATAGTCTACCCTTTGTCAGGAGTACATTTGAAAATACCCATTAAGCCTTTGCATTCTGTTCCGCTGACATGTTGATATTGTTGATGAGCTAAGTCTTACTTCCCATCCCTACCATATGCGCACTGTGCCTATCTTTTGTGCATAAAATGAAAGTTGCGCTTACCGTTTCTGTATCGCCAAGTTGCGAAAGCCCACAACCAGGAGGAAGCTCCGCTCTAAGGAATCAAATATTCCTTTTTCATGCATTCAGGTTCAAGCTCTACAAAGCTAGTTGGGTAGACAGCCATCGCGCGCTACATCATCAAGGGCGACAATCAAGGAAAGACCTATGTTTTATGCTGCTTTTCTGCAAAAAAAAAAGTGAAAAAAGGTACAAATGTTGTGTAATATGACATCATGTCTTTGTTTTTTTTCGTGTTCTTTGTCCATGGGCCTTAGCAGTCTCGAAACACTTGCAATCTCCTCCGAAACTACTATACGAGATTCAAGCACAAAAAGAGAAATGTTGTGGGCATAAATATGCAAAGTTAGAAAACTTGGTCACTAAGGAACCCTTTTCAGACAATGCTTTTGCGAATCTTGTAGCACATTTTCATGTGGCAAGACACCGCTACAGGTGGCAACCTTTTTACAATTTGTACTTTCGGCAATGTACAGACTCCAAAACTTCGTAAAAGTTTGTTGTTTCATTGCAAAGTTCTCACTGCATCTGAAATAGGGTTTGGAACCTCTTTTATAAAAAATAAGCGGTTTTTTTCGATTATTTTTTCCAAAATAACTGGTTATTCCGACTATTACTTTTCAAAACAACCGGTTCAATGCGATTATTTCCACTCAGCAAGCCAATTAACCGGTTCTTTTCCGATTGTTGGTTTTCAAACCAACTATTTTGTTCATTTTCGAAAGAAAATAACCTACAAACCAGTACACATTGCTCCAAGAGTTTGTTTTCGCACTGTGTGAGTATCTGTGTTGATATCATCTCTTTTCCATTGCAAAAGAAAAACCTCATGGTCTATTACCAAAGAATTAGTGACCATTCTTCACCACTCCGATTAATTGGTTTTGATGTATTTCAAAATAATCGGGTTTGTAACTAACTTGAAAACAACCTCCGATTGATTGCCGATAACCGGTTTTTCCGATTAATTGGTAAAACCGGTTCCGAACCCTAGTCTGAAACCAACTTGGCTAAAATGAACATAACAAACTGATTCCATGAATTCCCCTGGCGACCCCTGTCTCACCTCACGGCCGAGAACTTCAACCAGGTTCCCTTGGGGCACGACCGGCGGTAGGCTCCCTTCAGTCGCTGCCCTCACGGTCTCAGCTCCTTCCGGTCACCCTTTGAAGGATGCCCCGCCCTTCCCCCCCTAGCACAGCCTATTGGGCGCCTGCAGGTGGGTTTCCTGTGGATAGCCCTCGCCGACAACGGAGCATTTCTCTCTGTCGCTCTATCGCCGAAATAAACACCAGCAAAGAATTCATTTTTGCTTATGTGCATTATTCTGCTTATATTAGGACACTGAAATTCAGTTTCAGACAGTTGGAAATAAAACTACCGCACTGGCCATCTAAGAGTCGGATTTGCCTCCGGTTGAAAAGTCGATTTTTTTGACTGCATTTGACGATTTTCCATTCACATCAGTTTGTGGGGATTTGAATTCCGAGTTCAGCGCGTATTTTATTTTCCTTTCAGATGCGAAAAAAATACGCCACTTGCTCGAGATGGCCTGTTTCACTTCTAGTTCAGGTTCAGGGGTTCCGGTGGCGGCCGGGGCCCTCTCCCAACCGCCCGATCTACCAGCGCGCTGTCGCGCATAAGCAACAAGCGGAGGGGAACTCCACGAGATGGGGAAAGGCAGTGTGCGGGCTGCCATCCCCTCTGAAGGGTATCTGTCAGACGACGAATTCACATTGGATGATATGCACGTGCATGATCACGTATTTATAACAAAGAAAGATGAGCATGTTGAAGAAATTTCAATGAAGCAATGATACATGATATGTTGCGGAGGGTGTGGAAAAGTAAGGTTAAATGAATCGTTCGTCTTTCGTGCTTGGTGTGGCTTTTCCTTTGATGGTGCGAAGCACCATCAAAAGAAAAGCCTTATTACGTTTTTAGCCATTTTCGGGTCACTTTTCTATGTCGGAAATGGAGCCGGGCGGTGACAAACAAACGCAAAAACACCCCTTTGCCTTATGTTTAAGCTAGCAGCGCAAGGACAGGGAGGGTGCATTGGGCAAGATTAGCGATACAGGGTGCAAATAGCATACAATTGACATATTCATAACTCGGGCCTATTGTATCGGATTTTGACGACATCAAGGGCAATTTTGGTCAAATTGGGGGTGTTCTTTCCATTTTCGAGCTTAAAAAGGCGTCTGAGGGCGCTGAAAACCGTAAAATCGAAAAGCGGTGCTAAAACAAAACGACGGCGGTTTGTCGATTGAACAGCAAAACGAAGCCTTTGGAATCATTTATAAATTTGGTCTTAGATCGAAATTTAGTGCATTGTAGCCCGATTTCACTTTGGACAGTCAAAATGAAAGATCGCAAATGCCGGCGACTGCAAAATGCACGGGTGCACAGCAAATACATAATATGTCAAATAGATTTCTTGAGATTTGGGGCCTGTCGCTTATATATAGTGTTGATCGGCACCTCAACTTTGCTTGTGCACCTCTAAATCGCATCCCTAGCTTATATGGAATTAGTGGATGCTGGTAAAGAAGTTAAAACCTTGTAAAGGTCCTAACTTTGCAAAAGAGCCATTATGAATCGAAACAAATATGACGGCGCGAATCAGCTCTTTGAGGCGGTCATTTAGAGGGGCTGCATCGTACACTTTTGGGATATGTTTCGTTTCGGCGCGCGGATTCAAATTTTCAATCACAGCCATTGCCGTATTGTACACAACATTGGCGACTTTGCTACTAAGATGATCTTTTCGGATTGTGGCTGCTCATCTCAATTTTTTTCTCATTTCGACAGTAATGGATGGAGTAACAGGGAGTAATTTGGACCCTTGACCGTCTCAAACATTTTCTCAGGCAAAGCCAGCGAATGCTCCGGGAACATAGGTGGTGAACAAGGTGGTGAACGGAGGTGAACAAGCGGAGGGGGGCTCCACGAGATGGGGAAAGGCAGTGTGCGGGCTGCCATTGCCTCTGAAGGGTATCTATCGGACGACGAATTCAGATTGCACAATATGCACGTGCATGATCAGCTATTGATAACAAAGAACGATGAGCATGTTGAGGAAATTTCAATGAAGCAATGATACATGATATGTTGCGGAGGGTGTGGAAGAGTAAGGTTAAATGAATCCTTCGTCTTTCGTGCTTGGTCTGGCTTTTCCTTTGCTGGTGCGAAGCACCATCAAAAGAAAAGCCTTATTACGTTTTGAGCCATTTTCGGGTCACCTTTCTATGTCGGAAATGGAACCGGGCGGTGACAAACAAACGCAAAAAAACTCCTTTGCCTTATGTTTAAGCTAGCAGCGCAAGGACAGGGGAGGTGCATTGGGCAAGATTAGCGACACAAAGTGCAAATAGCATACAATTGACATATTCATAACTCGGGCCTATGGTATCGGATTTTGACAAAATTAAGGGCAATTTTGGTCAATTTGGGGGTGTTTTTTTCATTTTTGAGCTTACGAAGGCGGCTGAGTGCGCTGAAAACCGTCAAATCGAAAAGCGGTGCTAAAACAAAATGACGGCGGTTTCTGAATTGAACAGCAAGACGAGGCTTTTAGAATCATTTATAAATTTGTTCTTAGATCGAAATTTCGTGCATTGTAGCCCGATTTCACCTTGGACAGTCAAAATGAAAGATCGCAAATGCCGGCGACTGCAAAATGCACGCGTGCACAGCAAATAAATAATCTGTCAAATAGATTTCTTGAGATTTGGGGGCTGTGGCTTATATATAGTGTTGTTCGGCACCTCAACTTTGCTAGTGCACCTTTAAATCGCATCCCTAGCTTATATGGAATTAGTAGATGCTGGTAAAGAAGTGAAAACCTTGTAAACGTCCTAACTTTGCAAAACTGCCATGATTGATCGAAACGAATATGACGGCGCGAATCAGCTCTTTGAGGCGGTCATTTAGAGGGGCTGCATCGTACACTTTTGGGATATGTTTCATTTCGGCGCGCGGATCGTATATAATGGCATAAGGACTGCTTTTAGGGGGGGGCGGGGCCCCATTCCCCGGCCCCCCAATTAAAAGCCCCCCATGGGGGGGGAGGTGAACAAGTAAGGGCGGAGGGGGAAAAGTAGGCGCGAATCCCTTTGTAGAGAACAAAGAAAGAAGACTCCACGGCTTTGGTGCTGTGCATAAGCCTAGGGGTAAAGTCATGCAGACAGAGCCGATGCTAAAACAACATGCAGCACGATTGGAAGGAATTATAGCCCACTTATGGGTAGGCAGGGGGGATCGTGCAAATACATCAAAGTTGAGTCCCAGCAAGGAAGCATTGGGTCGAAAAAAAACCCTACACAACCGTAACCTTCGTAAATAGAAGCAAAATTTCCAAGCAAGTACGTAGCTGAAGTTAGCCATCAAGATTGTTTAAAGCCTAAAGCCAACTCCTAAGGATGAAAAAATGCATGTGGTCGTGGGCAAGGTAAAGGCGGCATGGGAGTACGGGAACTCTTTTCATTCGTTTAGCCATGGTTATCTAACAAAATTAAGCAAAACCACAGAAAGAATGCAAGTTGGGTGAATGTTACATGGCTAGGCTTGGCTGTTGGGGCGCTACGCACCCCCCCAACCAAGCCTAGCATTTTCTTTCATAATTTCATCCATGACAAAAAGGATTAAAATGCGTCTTGCCCTAAAGGGTCAAAAAGTGCAAAAACGATCAGTACTGAAAAATTAGCTTTTTGTGATTTCAAAAATCTTCAACCTTACTTTTGCAAACGTGGAGATCAAAGATTTGAATGCAATCTTTTGTACTTCCGTGTTGCACAATTAGAGATTGGATAAGCTCACTTTAGTTTTGTAACGACTTGATGGTTTTGTGGAAACTTGATGTGTCAGCACGATGCTTTAGATGAAAGATTGTACCAAAGCAAACCTCATTTGCGTAAACTGCAAATCATTTGCTCTTGGCATATGAAACTAGGGACGGATAGCAGGATACGGCCTCCTCGACCAGCCATGTTTTTCTCATCTATAGAAATATGCTCCCTTGCGAGCCTAGGAAGGTTTTTAGCTAAAAGCATACGAGCTTGGGTGAAAACCTACATTTGTGGTGGTGAAGTTACAACAACCTACATTTGTGGTGGTGAAGTTACAAAAAGTTACAAAAAAAAACAGTTCTCAATTTCACCAACAGTCTACCCTTTGTCAAGAGTACATTTGAAAATACCCATTGAGCCTTTGCATTATGTTCCGCTGACATGTTGATATTGTTGATGAGCTAAGTCTTACTTCCCATCCCTACCATATGCGCACTGTGCCTATCTTTTGTGCATGAAATGAAAGTTGCGCATACCGTTTCTGTATCGCCAAGTTGCGAAAGCCCACAACCAGGAGGAGGCTCCGCTCTAAGGAATCAAATATTCCTTTTTCATGCATTTAGGTCCAAGCTCTACAAAGCTAAGTTAGTTGGGTAGACAGCCATCGCGCGCTACAACATCAAGGACCACAAAGAATAAAACACCTGTGTTTTATGCTGCTTTTCCGCAAAAAAAAAGTGAAAAAAGGTACAAATGTTGTGTATTATGATATCATGTCTTTGTTTTTTTTCGTGTTCTTTGTCCATGGGCCTTAGGAGTCTCGAAACACTTGCAATCTCCTCCGAAACTACTATACGAGATTCAAGCACAAAAAGAGAAATGTTGTGGGCATAAATATGCAAATTAGAAAACTTGGTCACTAAGGAACCCTTTTCAGACAATGCTTTTGCGAATCTTGTAGCACATTTTCATCTGGCAAGACACCGCTACAGGTGGCAACCTTTTTACAATTTGTACTTTCGGCAATGTACAAACTCCAAAACTTCGTAAAAGTTTGTCGTTTCATTGCAAAGGTTTTGCTGCATCTGAAACCAACTTCGCTAAAATGAACATAACAAACTGATTCCATGAGTTCCAAGAAATTTCATATCATTAACGTACCGTTCCCGATACTCACTTGTTCAAACCTTTTGTGGGAGACATTTTTCCGCTTCTTCCACAATGGAGCTAATAAGTTGCATTTCACTGAGCTCTATCGCCGAAATAAACACGAGCAAAGAATTCATTTTTGCTTATGTTGCATTATTGTGCTTATATTAGGACACTGAAATTCAGTTTCAGACAGTTGGAAATAAAACTACCGCAGTGGCCATCTAACAGTCGGATTTGCCTCCTGCTGAAAAGTCGATTTTTTTGACTGCATCTGACGATTTTCCATTCACATCGGTTTGTGGGGATTTGAATTCCGAGTTCAGTGCGTATTTCCTTTCAGATGCGAAAAAAATACGCCACTTGCGGTTAGGCTGCCACTCTATTGACACAAATCGTAGTGGAAAAAATTCCTGATGACACAAAATTCCAGCAAAGTCCTGATGACCACTGATTACCATTCTTCCCCACAAACTTTGGGTGTTCTTGATCACACCCATTTCGTAACTGGTGAAGTAGGGTGGGTCCTTTTTGGATCCACCTTTGGCTCCCCGTACTTCTGGTGACATCCATAGCCATATGTAGAATAGCAGCAATAGGTGCATTTTCTTCATGCCTAAAAAATGATGCATGATGTCTAGAACTATTCCTTTCGACTGATGTAACCTAACGTCAACAGTCAAATGCTACAATTTCACAGATTTACATACCTGTGATACTCAAGTCAAATACTGATACACAGGCGACCAAATACTTGAATACCGCGGCGCCGCGGTATTTTACTGGTATTTACTGTGGTATAATACTGCGGTATTCCCCGGCGCCGCGGTATTTTGTGGTATGTCACGGTAGCGGCACCCTTCCCCCACTTGCTCGAGATGGCCTGTTTCACTTCTAGGTCAGGTTCAGGGGTTCCGGTGGCGGCCGGGACTCTCTCCTAGCCGCCCGATCTACCAGCGCGCTGTCGCGCATAAGCAAAAAGTTTTTCTTTGTTGTCAGTTGTCACATCTGTCACACGTACAATTTCAAGGCAGCGGTTTGCTGTATTATCGGTATATCGTAACGTACCTGGTACTAGATATTTAAGAAGGCTCAGTGTCGGCACAACATGGCTCCAGACCTGTGTTGTGCCTTGCCTTAGCCTTAGCTTCTTCCCCTGGCATGTTCATTAGGGGGAGTTATCGCAAAACACAGATCGAGTTTCGGCGGACAGGCATTTGGGGGAGTCATCGCAAAACACAGATCAAGTTTCGGCGGACAGGCCGCAACAGTAACGGACTGATTTAAAGTACATCTTCTGAACAAAAACAATCCAAAACTATGGACTCAGACCCATTGTGTTGTGAGTTGCCCTTAAGAACTTCAATTGCCCACCCCTGAGGTGCAGGTGAGGGGCCAACCATGATGTTGATTATTCATCTCTTGGCCCGTGAGGGCACACTGTAAGACGGAGCATAGAAAGTGTTGTGTGAAAAAAACACCGTGGGCAACTCAAAGACTCGCCATGTTTCGTTATTTAGCTTGCATATGTCTTTCTGCCTGTTGACGTGCTCCGCCTTGGATCGAATAAGCTCACCATCGAGAACTTGCCAATTGCTTTATGTGCAAATCTGATGCAGATCTATTAGCAATCTTCTTATGCATGCTTCGCCGTGCCCGTTGTTGTAAGCCCAACTGAAGAGCTCACCTTTGTTGCCCAATTTAGCTACATAACACCATCTTTGTGTTTAAAGCTACCACCACCCGCGGTGGACGCACCAAATGCTGAGTGTCTATATTTTTTTCGCCTATGGTCCAGTGAGCAGTGTTTGCCTTTGTCTCGCTTTTTGCTTGCTCATTCCGATAATACACACAGACTAGTGCAAGTGCACCATCACATGGTGAGCTGTGGTTCGCACATTCGAGATTCACCATTGTGCTTTTGTGCCCATGCATGTTTCTGTGCATTCATTCCAATACCAAGTGGCCGAGGTATTCCAGCCAATATTCAAGGCAGTATTTTAATTTCAAATGGTTGCATCCCGGGGAACATATGCCTTTGTGGCCTTGCGAAGATTGTTGTTCCACATTTGGAAACAACATTGTGGATGATAATGTTCGGTGTGATGGGTGGGTGATTGTGTGCTGGCAGAGGTTTGTTCTTTTTGTATTCTCCACTTGCCACTTGCCACTTGCGGCTGTAGAAACATTTAAGTCCAATAAAACTATTCGGCCTAGCTGGTAAAAATATGCATTTGCACACAAAAGCGCCAATTCGGCATTTGACCGCACGAAGAACGAACCTTGGAGACACGGCTTCGCACCAAGCAGCTTCAGCATCAGCTTGGTGCTCCGCCTTGTCTTCGGGAACTCAACACCAAGTTTGTTCGCCCAAATGTAGAACGGAAGCACTCCCTTGCTTGAGCATTTTTGGTTGGAATGGAGCTTTTCCTGCGAGGTGCTTCGAGAGATGTTTGCTTGCATTTCCGGTACTCTTGCAAAGAGGAATGAAACCACTTGCATCCGATAGATGATGTTGCGGTATGCAGATTTAATGTTGACATCGCATCTCGTGAAGGAGGCATTTGAAGTGCCGCCCACGGCTAAGGGTGTAACCTCTTGTCAACGTCTTTGGTTGCAAATATGTATGGTGTCCAAGTGCCAAAGGAATGCACGAGATGATTGAAAGAGGAAGGGACTACGACGACGATATTCCAAAGTTTCCCCATAATTTTGGCAACTCTTATGGACCTTTGGGGAGGGACGATGGTTGGTAAGGACTTTGGACGGAATGAAAGTGTGGAAGAGGAATTCCATCCTTTGGCCAACTGCACAACCGCCTCCCTTGTTAGCTAGTCCCTTTCGTGCCACCATGAGAACAAAGGAGATGATGCAAGATTTGGATTTGCTTTGGCTGTGTAATGCCATATGTTTTAGTTCCTTTAATTTGACCATGATAGTGTGGCAACACTTGTTGGGCTTACAGGCTATCCAACAACGTTGCATCCCAAAAGTCGGATAGCCTTGGGCGCCGTGTGCCATGCATCGTTCCTGGGCTAGTTCTGTGCCTTCGCTTGTTCAAGAGATGGAGCTTCACCATTGACAATTGTTCCCATCCGCTGAATTGTGCATGACATGATGCCAAACACACCGCAAGCACACACAACAGAGCTTGACAACTTGGTTTTGCTTTTGCTTTGTCATTGTGGTCTTTCTCCGATTTTCGTTCTTGATTGTTTGATCCTACCTCACGCCTCGTGGCGCACGGTTGTATTGTGCCTGTCACGTCACCTAGCTTCGCTAGAGTTAGCCTAAAAGAAGCATAAAGGTCTTCCCCAGGTGTGTTTGCGAAGCAACTTGTTGCCATGAAAAATCAACGGTGCACATTTGGTGGGAAAACGAGACGTCTTAACATGCAAAGGCATTGACAACTAGCACAAGTGTCACAGTGCTATTGGTGGGCTTTAAGGATAAGGATAAGGATTTGGTGTCCAACTGCGGTGAAGATTAAAGTCATGCGAGGGGCTGTGCAAAATGAACTTTAGACAAGCCGGTCCTTGAGGGATTCATCGCAACGCATTGAGGGTAGACAATTGGCAACTTCAATACGAAACGAATGCTCTGTGGATGCAATGAAGAATTGGTTTCAGGGAGATGTTGAGGCTCAACAGGAGAGATGGGTCGTGACTGCCCCCATGCTCGCTTGGTCTACCAGTACTAGTTTAGTACCAGTGACAGAAAATAGGTGCCCACTTGTGTGATATGTATCGCCCGGACAGGACATTTGAGATGCTTGTGTACATAATTTGGATTTAGGGTGCAAGACACGAAAGATGAAAGACTGTAATGAGTAGGAGCACTTCCTCTACCTTGTCTGCGGTCTCTGATGCATTATTGATGAGTGTTTTGCTGCTTCGCTAAGCCCCCTTTCTCTTGAACAATCCTTCACTTGTTGAAGGAAATTAATGTGGTACACTCTGGAAGCACGTGATGTGTTGGACAACAGCGAATTTGTTGCAAGATGGGTTCCCCCACTTCGTGGTGGCAACCACAGCTTTTGAGACTAGCTGACAGGCTGAAACATGACTACTTGTTTTCTTTCCAACGTGCAATGTAATGGCGTGATGAGGGTGTAGGCTTGAATTTTTGACACTTGTGGCCATTCGTATTTTCGGAGTGCGCCAATTGTCTCTGATAATTTGCCAGATGTGGATTCTTGAGTCTGTGTGATTCGGTACCCATTTTTGTTGTGTGGGCAAAGTGCGGAAGCACCAAAATGGCTACAAAATGGCTACATAACACCTGTCACCATGCTTATGTTGCCACTCCTTCCACCAAAGAGTTTAGTGCTTTGTTTGCCTGTGTGTGCAAGGATTGACGGGATGTGGTATGGGATATGTCGCCACAATGGCCTCCGTAGCACTCCCGAGGTCATGTAGCTAGTTTGATGCCTCCCGTATCTAGCACTTGATAAGATGGCACAAGCTTTGAAAAGGAAGCGAGAAAGCTCAACAGTGCCAGAACCAGACCCACGGAATGTGGTTCGTAAACTGTTCCCACATTCCTCTGTGGCTACCGGGCTTCGACCCTCCATATCAGGCTCCGAGGCCAGACCGACGAGTCAACCGCCCACGTCGAGCAACCCGCCATCATGCACCCATACTTCCCGCAAACCTCCCGTCCCAAAGTTTGTGCCAAAGCCTGGGCAAAGATCTTGCACACAAGGTCCTTTTAGCAATGTTACAAACACCATCAATGGTGCAATGTTGTCCAAGAAGCCACTACCTCGATCGGTGCCAGCCGGTCGTCCGGCAGTTACAATGTCGCGACCACGGTCTTTAGTGGGTCGGCAAATGGCCCCTTCTATGAAGGCAGAGGGGTCAAGCACCTCAACATCCATTCGGCTACAAGAGCTAGAGCTTGCAAAGAAGGCTGCAGAGCATGAGGCTGAGATACTCCGTGAGCAAGTGCAGCAAGTCACCATGAGGATGGAAGCTTCTGAGAACCATCACAAAAGTGCAAAGTTGGTGATGGAACAAATGTTGTCTTGCAAAGAGCAGCTTCTTGAGGAGAAGACTTGCAAAATTGCAGAGCAAGAGAAGACAAATGCAGCTTTGCAGCAGCAACTTCAGAATTTCACCCTTCAGCTTCAAGACACACAACAACTTGTTGAAGAGGGCCATCAAATGCGCAAGAAGTTGCACAACACAATTCAAGAACTCAAGGGCAACATCCGTGTGATGGCAAGGTGTGTGCCCCCAATTTGCTGCGATTCACCTCACCAGGTTTGTGAAATTCGATTTGCAGCAGAATGTATTGTTTGTCTTGGGTAGTCTAATACTCCGCCAGGGGGGGAAGGGGGTCCCTATTGGGGGCTTTATTTCAGCCCAGCTCGCTGAGCTCTGGGCTCTGTGGAAGGAACACACCCAACTGATGGGTGAGCAGAACGTGCGGACCCATTTTGAAAGTGCCTGGAATCAGTGCATAGCCACCAACTCTCCTCCTGGGCGCCAGTTTCTGCCCCCGCATACCCAAGGCCCCTCACAGCTTCTGCCGGCTCCGTCAATGCAGGGCTTTGTGACCGGGCCTACAGATTTTTCTGCTTCCCCGGTGAATGGCCCAGAGATGACGGTTTGTGAAGGTATAATGCCGGCGAGACTCCCCCACCTTGTGTCTTGGGAGCAGCTACATTCCAATGGCTTCCGCGGGTGGTGGGCCCCAGTAGAATCTCTGGTGGCCGTACTACAAGTGGACGACGTCCCTATCTTTCTGGTTAAGTCCACGCCATGGGACGGTGCGCCGGCGGGACGACTAAGTACAATCCTGCGGTACACCCCGCAAAGGGATAAACACAAGGTCGGAGAGCACCTGAAAGGCTTCGAGGTTCTCAAAGGCATTGTTGAAGAATTACGAAACCCCCCACCCTGGTGCACCTCTGACTCCCCTATAGATGGCTCCTCTCTACTGTTTGTGCTAATGGGTAGGTACAGGGATAACATCTGTGTGTCCGGGAACCTATCGAAGTTTGTCACCCGTCCTGCAGGGGGTCACAGAAACTGGGCAGGGTACTCGGGAGCACAGACCGACCCTTTTTGCACAGCAGTACTTTGCGTACTGATGGGTTCGGAGGGTGGTGGGGGCCTACTGATGCCTCCTTCGGGTACCTCGACGTGGACGGGGTGCAGGTTGACCTGCTGGTGACCTCCCTCTGGGACGGAGCGGCGGATGGGCGCATGGGTACTGTTATTGCGAGTGCACCCCCCCGAGACAGGGCGCGGCTTCGAGAGTTCTTTCGGGAACTGGATCCCATGGACTTTGTGGTGAGCGAGGCCCGTCGAGGGTGGTGGGGGTGGGCGACGCGCCCATCCGACCCGGCTGTCCCCATATCCACCAGCCCAGGCATTCTTTTCTCACGTTTTCGTGATAACATCTACATAATTTTTATGAACATCCATCCTGCCCTGTTCCCTCGCGTTCGCCATGCGGCGAAGCATTTCCTGGACTGTTTGTATGGAGTTCCCCTGAAATGGGAACCTACAGATTTACGGGTGTCCTGGGGAGAGTGTTCATGGAAACCCCTCCCCCTGGGCTTCTCTTTGACCAGGAAAGGGGTCATCTGGGACATCGCTGAGGGTGCTGAGCTGGGTGAGTGGCTCAGGTGGGTCCCAGCCCGCTCAGCCAACGCGAGCTTTACGCTGGCGTCTATGCTGCCGTCCCTGTTTCTCAAATCACTGTGGTATGCGGGTTCCACTGCAGATGTGCAGGCTAATTTTCGCTCCCTCCTCTGGGGCGTAGGCTGGCACTCTTACCCCAAACATTGGTGGTTGCCCTGTCTCACACGCTTTCTGCGGAAGTATAACCTTCTAGAGGTGTTTTCCCTGGGATCTGTTACCACGTGGGTTCGGGAGGGCAAACGGGCGGCAGCGACCAGCGGCTCGGGAGTGGTTTCATCTCAGGATGTTTCTGCGCATGCTGTGCAGTACCATTGATTTGTGGTGCCAGTGTGAGTGCTCTGTGGCGAGCGACACATATACTGGACGTAAGGCCCTGTGTGAACGCATAGTCAGTGTAATTTTGACATAAATCAGGTTGAGTTTGGTATGGAAACGAAAGGCGGGTCTGGTGCCACACAACACGAGAGTGGACAGGATCCATGGGCGCCAGGGGTCGAATATGGTGTGTGCCCGGGACCACAGATGCCTACCGATGATGAAATGTCGTTGTTGTCATTATGTATTTGCGTGCCGAGGGCAATCAGCCCGACTTTGGGCCACCAGAACATCCTGTCTACTGTTGCATTGTTTGTTTGCACTAGCCTCATGGGCATGGCCGTGTTTGTCTGAGGAGTTTTTGTACTTGTGCTCGCCCCTTGCAATCTGCTGATGTCCCGAATACCCCCTCACATTCGCCCTTGGGCCGAATTTGGGGTGGCGTGTTTTCTCCGATCCATCTACGGCATCCCGCTTAAGTGGGAACCGCACCCACAGGGTAGCGTGAATTGGGGGGAATGCCTGCTCCGTGTCCTCCCACAGCGTATTTCGATGTTACGGAAGGGGGTATGCTTGTCGCTGTCCGACCTTGACGGGTCTGACGACACGAGCGACCTCGAATGGAGCAAGTGGGTTGATCCCCTGTCCCCTAATGCGAGGTTAGTTTGGCAATCACTGCTCCCTGCGATCTTCCTAAAATGCGTATGGTACGCCTGGAACTCTGAGGACGTCCTCCTGAACTGTCGGTCAATGGTGTGGGGGTTGGTCCACCGACGTGTCCCAGGGTCGTGGTGGAAGACACGCCTCAGGCGATTATATGATTTCTGGGAGATGCAGCATTTTTTCCCCCTGCATATGATCTATGAGTGGCAGAAACAAGCACGGTCCCTTCGAACGGACGGTGACCTGTCGTCGCTAGACAACGGGGACTCGGTCCTACCCGCATTGCCCGTGAGATCCTGAGTGGCCCCGAGATATCCCCTGGAGAGAAGGAGCTGGAGTGGTTTGGTAAATACACAGTGTGTTTTGTTTTGCTGAGGTTGTAGCCTTGACGGAAGGTTGGATAAAGTGTGCTTGGCTTTTCAGCACCGCGAGTTGCCACCTAAATTGTGGTAGCGCCGCAGCAACTGTCACTGGTGCTGAAGCGCACATGCGACCCGTGGCGCTAGTCAAAAACCACCGCTCCCAGAATCGCCTGTTCCAAAGTGGGATCGTGAAGTGAACTCTTGTTCCTGCAGGTATTTCAATATTTTTTGAACATGATTAGCAGTTTTAATGAAGTACTGAATTTTTGGAACCTTCGGGATCGAGTTCTGCAGAGGTGCTTTCTGACAGGCCTACCATGCGTACTGTAGGTGCATGCCAGCATTGGTGGTCAATGGTTATCTGTGTGATTGAATGTTTGTCTACTAACGTGGACATGTGCTATGTTGAGCGAGTCTTTGGAACAGCGAAAGGTGTGAGGTTCGAATTGGCATGAGTTATGCACGGGGCTATGGTAAACAATGATTCGTTTTGAAGATTTGTGACCAACTATCCCAATGTGTCTTTCACGCTGGTTTCAGCCTATTAATGCATTTGTGAGCAGCTGTTCTTGTGCACCGTTTCTCGCCGTGCTTGCCATATGTGTTGGTGTAGGGATTTGTCATCCCTCATTTGCAACCCTCATCAACAAATTGTTTCGGTTCAGGCTCAAGGCTCAATTAACAACAGGGTTCAGTCACTATTCATGCCCATCACTCTCAAGGGTCCAGCTGCATCTTTGCAGTATGAGAAGTTGATGAAGCAGGTGCACTTGGGTGCACCTAGTGGAGCACCTGACCAAACTTTGGCACCTGGCGCAGCGTTAAATTGAGCAAAAAGCCCTTTCTTTTGCGCATTTGTGCACAGTGAATTTTATATCCGCTATCGGTCTCACAATTTCTTTGCAAAGAAATGCTATCGCCGACCCTCCTGACGATAGCATTTCTTTGCAAAGAAACACTAGGGGGTAGCATTTCTTCGCAAAGAAATGTTAGGCGATAGCGTTTCTTCGCAAAGAAATGTTAGTGTGCATCTTGTTCCCTCTGTGTTTACTAGAGTAGCACAACAATGTCCAAGAAAGATTCCAAGGTTTCCGAGGCACAATTGCCCACGCCACCCAGTGTAGAGCAATTCATTGGTGTACTTCAAGAATGCAAAGATAAGAAAGAAGACACCAAGGAACCTATCAATAGCAACATGTTTGAGGATGACTCGGATCATGAGGATCAAATCGGAAAACCCAAGAACACCAAGAGAACGGAGTTGGTAGCCCTCAATGTAGCCATGGAGTTCCAAGAAGTCTCTGCTACGAACAATCAAGTTTACCGAGGCCTAGATGATTGGCTAGTTGGGTTTGTGAAGTTCACCGTCGATGTACGTGCAATGAACTCGGATGAAAGCAAACAAAAGAAATACTTGGAAAATCGGAAGAAGTTATGTGGTGAGCACTACAAGGTGAGGAGTTTGTCCCCTAGCACAATCAAAACATATGTCAATGCACTTGCCGCAATATACAACACTCGAAGGCAAGAAAACCAATGGGTGCCCTCCTCAAAGATGCGTTTCCCCGAATTCAACTCCTACTATGCCCACGTGGACAAGTTGTACAAGGTAATTGAAGCCATACATGCGGCGCAAACTCCCGAAGAAGAAATACTACAAGACACCGAATTGGAAAAACTATGGAATTAACGACACCAACTTTGAGAGTCCATTTGAAGTACAAAGGTACAACATCATGCTTTTAGCCTATCGTACAGGCTTCCGGGCCGACACCACGCAGCACTTAATTGTTAAAACATTCCAACGGGGAAACGATCAACATGGCCAATATCTAGAACCCCAGATTGGGACAATGAAAAATCGACCCGCTGGGTATCAAGCAGATCGAGAATTATTTGACCAACAAATACGACCCTGCACTGAGGATGCGCGATTTTGTCCCCTTGCAGCATATGATCGGCAATGTGCAATGAACCGTGAACCAATGCCGGACGTTGACGACTTCCTTTTTCGAAGCCTAACAAATATTACCGGCAAGGTGTTGCTCAACAAGCCAACGGCACCCGCCACATATCGTGCGTGGTGTTGCTAATTGGGTTTCTAAAGTGATTGGGCGGAGGTTGACTTTCAAATCTATTGCACGACGGGTGGTGTTCACGAAACTTGCAAATGCAGATGAGATTACATTGCATGATGCCGCAAAGCATGTCGGTGTGCAGCCTAGGACACTAAATGTATATCACCAAAAAGGCAAACAGGTGAAATCCAAAGCAGCAATGCTCTTGAGCAAACACAATGTGGCAAAAGAGGAGGAGCAAAGCAAAGCAGAACCGTGCCCCAAACCAGAGATAAAAGCCGAACCTTGCCCAAAACCACCACAAAACCCTTCACCAATGAAAGTGAAACTTGAGTCTTTCGTGTGCTTGCGTGCCCGTGACCAAGAGATGGACAATCGTCAAGTAAGTATTTATACTATCTCCGATGATGATTTGCTGAGCTCACATTCTTGCGATGTGTTGAATTCTTCTATGGTTTCCTGTGAGCTTTCCTTCGGAGATGAAGCAAATGAATATGAAGAGTTTCCTCCAACTCAATTGTCTGAGAAGGGGGATGTGTTTGCCTCACTTGCAGAAGGTGTCAATGAATATCGTGATGCAGCTTTTGCCGCCCCACCTATGGGATGCAGCGTTCTAGGGCGTGGTGCGGAACCCCCCCAATTTTGGGTGTTGTTAATATGGTTGGAACCCGGAATTTCACATGTTACATGGGTGCACTATGATGCAACAATGTGCCTTCCATGTTTCGTTTGCTCGATATTGCCCGTTTTGCACTTTTTGCGATTTGATGTTTGTGTGCTCTAACTAGTTATCGCGGGGTTAGAACGGGGTTAGAGCACTAGTTATCGCGTGGGTTATCGCGCGATAACCTAGTTATCGCGGGGGTTATCGCGGGGGTTATCGCGCGATAACCTAGTTATCGCGTGGGTTATCGCGTGGGTTATCGCGCTTCATTTTATGTTTCCCCTTTTCGCTTTAGCTCTCAAAGCTTTCATATTCTTTGATAATGGCCCTTGCTGCTGCCCACGCTTGGTGCGAGCACCATCAAAAGCTCCTTGGGGTCCGTCGCCTTGGCGGTCCTGAGGGGTTTACGATGGGTGATGCCAATGTGAGGCGCCCTGTGGCGACCCGCTTTGAACATGGTGTGGACTTTGGACTCCTTGTCCATAAGTCCCCCTTCATGGCGGACAAGCGAGACCCCCTGGTTCTCAGCAACTACATCTTCGAGTTGCTAGAGGTAAATCCAGGGGTTGCTGGATTTTTGATCCAGCTTCATCCGGACGATGTGGACGCCGTGGTGGAGTCCGTCACCGCCCATGCCGAGAAGGGTGCGGGGACGAAGACGACCCTCTATGTGGGTCAGGAGGAGGAGGAGGAGGAAGTGGAGGAGGAGGAGGAGGATGCGGGGGGGGTGGGGGCTGGGGGGAGGAAGGAGAAGCCCCACAACCCCCTCATGATTAGTGTCCAGAAGGTAAGGATCCGACCGGGCAAGGGGAAGGGGAAGTCGAATGGTTGGTTCCCCCAACCCCTCACCCACAACACCCGCCGGGTCTGCACTGACGACCCCGAAAACAAGCTCCCCATGCACTCCCTTTGCCCCACAAGGGAGTGGGAGCGTGAGTGGTATGGGGTCACCACTCCCAACATTGTTTCGGGGCAGGGGGTGATTCTTTTTCCATTTGGGGCAACACCCCCCCTTATTGGGGAGGCGGAGGAGGTGGTTGCCGCCGAGCCCTTGGGGGCCTTTAATAGGGACCCCAATGACCTTGTGCTCACGGTGGGGGGAAAGCTGGTGGTCAACCACCTCCTGGAGCACGATTTTTTGAGTGATGTGCAGCTGCAAAGTCTTTTGGATGATTTGGATAGGGTGCCTCTCTCCGAGAAGGCACCCATTTTCAAAGAGAACCCCCCCATTGTCGGCAGGCCCCAAGATTTTGGGACCCGCCGCACATTGTATGGCAACTATGGGGGTGCCAACCACCACAAGCACAACCCCCACAAGCTCCATGATCTGCCAGTCCTCAAAAGGGTGGCAGATCGTGTGCTTGAGCAAAAGGGTGGCAGATCGTGTGCTTGAGACCGCAAAGAAGACTGTGGTGGGGGGGGTCGGATGGAGCTGCACCATCCTTGACATGGCCGAAATCTCGAGCTATGACCACACCCCCCAGCACCTCCATCGCGACGCCCCCCCCTACACCATTCCTGAAGGCACATTGATTGTCAATTGCCTTATTATGCCAACCCATAATCATGAGGAGGAGGATGGGTCACATTTTCTTTTTGTGCCCTCCAGCAGTTCGGGGTTCCCTGACCCTTGACCCTACGATGAGGGTTATGTGGGGAAAGAAAGGGGATGGGGGGTTTTTGAGGGTGCTGAATCCATTTTTTTAGGTGGTTTGCCCCAAAATTGAGGGTAGGTGGGTGTTTCAGAAATTGCGTTCTAACTAGGGGTTCCGCACCACGCCCTAGAACGCTGCATCCCATAGTGAGGAGGGTGCAGCACACAATCAGGTGTTTGAAGACATGCCTAACCCCTTCACAACAGCAAAGAAGCCTCAAAAGGCCCCATGTAGACCCAAGGTGGAACCAAGTGTATGCTATATGTGTGATGAGCCGATCCCCAGGAGACGTGACACTATTGCTCTTCAACCGGTGTCATGTGATGCATGCCGTGCAACCTACCACCTTCGGTGTGCCAAGTTGACGCGAGTGCCTCGTCATGGGTCATGGATTTGTGAAAGCTGCACCATGACGCCGTAGTTCTTACCTATTTATGGCTAAGAGGTAGTAGCCATGTGGTAGCCATTCCGCCTCCGAATGTGCGGGGTGCCACAACAAACAGTGACGTTTCGCAGCTCAACTTGACTTCTTTACCCCTCTTGATGTCAATGTCTTGGGAATGCGAGTTTTGCCATGGAGGGTCGGCGATAGCATTTCTTTGCAAAGAAATTGTGAGACTTCGATAGCGGATATAGTGAAACGCTACGCGATAGCGTTTCCTGTATAGTATTTGAGTCTACTCCGCCTGTCCTACCCTCCAGACCCCAAAATTAGCCCCTCCCCACACCCTAAATCCAAATTCAAAACCAACAATCAAAACTGCGATTTTCCATAATTTTCGCCTCACATGCACGGCCTTCCCACCATCCCAAATCCTCCCAAAACCTCTTTTTTTTTCCAACTCCCTACCCTCAAAATGGGGGGGGGGTGTTGCCTACATTCCCCCCCAAAGGGCCATAGGTCATGGGTGTGGGAGAGCCTGAGGCAAGCATTTACGGTTTGAGTCAGCCTTTGTTTCGTGCATGCCCCAGGGTTAAACTGCGATTTTCCATAATTTTCGCCTCACATGCACGGCCTTCCCACCATCCCAAATCCTCCCCAAACCTCTTTTTTTTTAACTCCCTACCCTCAAAATGGGGGGGGGGTGTTGGGCAGCCCGAGCCGTGCACGCTGGGGGCCAACGATGGGTCCACTCGGGTCCCGGGGGCGGAAAAAGTGACTTTTTCCAAAGTTGTTCCTAGACCACTTGGGATGCTCAAACAAGTCTTTTTGGCCCCTTTTGAGCCTGTGGTGACGCATTTTAACCCCTGGAAAATTCCAAAATGCCTTGAAAATGGGCCTTTTTGGGTGCAAAGAGAGGTCAAAAATGCGTCAAAAACGTGTTTTTCCAAAAGTGATCATCGACCATTTGGGGTGCACAAACAAGTGAAATGAGCCCACTTTGAGCCCATTTTTGATCCATTTTGGCCCCTTCAAGGTCCCAAAAAGCCTTGAAAATGGGCGCCCCTGGGCCGGCGCCAAAGGCACCGGACCGCGTTCCGTATCCCTAGGGGGGGGTGTATGAATTGCGTACGAATTTCGTGGCAGCTGACTTGCAATCGGCTACCAAATGGACGCCTCTTTGGGCCGAGCCCCGTCACCACGGCCCATTGTGTGCATGTGGACGAAAGCTTGTGGAAATGGGGAGGATTTTACGCAATACCCTACGGTCCCGATGCACAACGTGACTAAATTCGGTGAGATTCGTACGAAATTCGTACGAATTTCGTACGAATTCACCTAATTTCCCACGCGACGGAGGCGCCTACAAGACCTCCAGCAAGTCTTTAGCAAGCAGCTTGCGGCACCCTACACCGTCAAGTACCTGCCCGATACCGGGCAAATAGTCCTTACCCCGGAGACAAGAGTTACACGGACCGTGCAGCCTGAGCCCGGCATGGAGGAGAGGTTGATTATGCCCGTTTGGCGGATCTGGTCGTTGCACCTCTCTAGGACAGAGGCACGGTACCTGGTGGGGAGCATGACGTACGTGGTGGTATGGGAACAGGTGTACGGCATGCTTCGGCAGCTAGCTTCACCGGAGTCCCGGGCGTTCACTGCCTATACCTATGGTGCGGCCTGCTACCTCCCCGACCGCATCGGGCACTTGTACAAGTGTCGACCATCCCCACCCTCGGACATCATGTAGCCTGGGGACCGACGGCTGCATTGGTGGCCTATTAATTGTGGTGGATGGTACGTCGAGGCATGAGGCCTCCTATGTCCATTGCACGCTTGGTGGGACCGCCAGCCCCAATTACCCAACTATCTAGTTGTTGGCTACTAGGGAGCAGTGAAAAGTGGGAGACCCTCTACGCGGTCTCCCAAGAACTAGATTTTGAGGAAGATTTCCGCAAGGCTGCAACCGTAAGTCTAAGTGTTAACGATACGGGAGGGAATGATAGGCAGTCCTTTTTTTTCTGTGTGCAGATGGGAAAGCGCAGGTGCTCCTGGCGGGCTGCCAAAATTGGAAGGCAGAATCCCCCGGAGCCACGGTGTGTTGGGTCTGCATGCGCAGCCGTGCTCTTTGCCTTGCTACCTTTGGGACAGCAAGTGCAATAGACGCGCACTGGATAGGGGTTGTTGCCATAGGTGCTATATATAGGACCATTATGGGGGATAGGCGAGTGCCTGATTATGGCCTCCATGGGGTCCTCCGTGTCGTGTTGTGCGGCATAAACGGGACACGGGACCTAGTTGGACAATTGACAGGTCAGGCACCGGCCACTATGGCACGCACCATGTTGCAGCCAATTTTAGATGAGGTACGGCTTGCTGCAAGAACTTGCGGTGGTGCCTCATTAAACAACGAGAAGGCAAACAGCAAGGGGAAGGTACGGATGTGCTGTGCTGCTGCCATCCACTTCGTGTGGAACAGGGGATGGGAAAAGGTATTTGATGCTTGCCTACAACGCTCAGCATCAAGTAGCAGGGAAAAGTTGGGGGTCGGTGTGCAAGACGTGGTGGGAGAATTTTGCAAGCATGTGTGTGTTCGCTTGGCGTTCCTCATGGTTCCGACTTGGGGCGGCTCCGGAGACATAGCATAGCCATGGGCGCTGCCCACAATGAGCTCCAGTGGGGCAAACGTCTGTGGACGCATCTTTGGATCGACCACATGTATTTTTTTTGCAAAGAAGTGGAGAATCTTGTCAAAGTTCTCCTGCTTTGCCGTTGAGGGGAGTCACCGGAGGCTTAAGCGCATGTTGCGCAACAGTGGGGGCCTAAGCCTCCTCCGGGGGAGACTAGGGGTGCAAGTGGTTGTGGACAACCACACCATTGATGATAGCCCGGCGGTGCATGGTTGGGATGCGACCAAAAGGGCACAAAATGGGCAAGGGCCCATCACTGTACAAAGGTACGCAAGCCGTACAAGAAGACGGCTTCTAACCGACATGCAGCACCTTCAGACCCTAGAGCGGCGGTTCTAATGTCGCAAGAAACGAATATGAGAATACAACACGACCCCAAACCATTGTTGCATGTGGCCAGGGTGCATGCAGGGGTGCATTGGGGAGGTTACTCTGGGTATTAGGGCAAATGAGGGGCTGGACAAGGGTGAAATTTGTATGAATTCGTGTGAATTCGCACGAAATTCGTACGGAATTCGTACGAAATTTGTGTGAATTTCGTGCGAATTTGTGTGAATTCATGCTTGTGAATCGGCTACAGGCTTGCCAGGTTTTGCCACTTTTCATTTTGGGCGCCATTTGGGCGTGGTGGATGCGTTTGGGGCGGCACTTTCACTGGATGATGCGTAATGAAGCTGGGGCATGAATTTTACCCCCCAAAATCCCTCGGAAGCAACCAAAAATATGGCGCTTTCCTCCAAAAACCTCAAAATTCGGGTAAATTTGCACGAATATTCATCCTCCATTCAAACGGCCACTTATCCCCCATTCACGAAGGTTACAAAAGCGGGGGGGGGGGGGGCAAGGATCGCATATGCCAAAGATATACCTATATTCCTTTGGCTATGGGCGGCGGTCTGGACCGGTCTGTACTTTTTTTTTTTGCAAATTGTGACTTTTGTGTGGAAAGCGGACCCAGCTGGGGTCGCCTGGTGGCCTGGGTGCCAAGACAGCGCCATGTGAGGGGGCGGTTTGGTGTAGGGCACCCACCCCCTCAACAAAAAATGCCCAGTGGTTGTTCCCACCGGGAGCAAGCATTGACCACATTGCTCACTGCTGACCCCATTGGGCTCCTCCCCCCCCTCCCCCCCCCTCCGGCTCCTCCCCCTCCAGGCACGGCACACAAAGCCCATCTTTGTGTGCCGTGCACAAATCCGCCCGCTTGCAGCCGTAGCACTTGGCTACAACCTTTGTGTGTGTGTTTGCCCCCCTCTCCACTGTGGAGGGGGGGGGGGGCTGGCAGGCCACCCCGACCAGTGCCCCTTGGCCAAGGTGTGCCATGGGGAGGCACTGCCGTGGCCCAGCTTGGAAGAGAATGTGGGGATTAAGGTGTAGGCGGGCACCATTTTGGTGGCGAGGAAGGGAATGTATGGAGGAGTGGCGAGGGTCCCTCCGGAGCTCGAGGGGCTGGCACAGGTAGTGGAGTGGAGGCAAGTTCAGGAGTATGCAGCCCTCACGGACTTCGTGTGGCTGCGGAAGATGAACTTGGTGTTGGATGACCCCAAGAAGGAGGTGGGCAAAGGCATGTGCCCATGTCACCACGTGTGAATAGTGCGCACTAAACCCTGCTCTAACCTGTGCTCTAACTAGTTATCGCGTTAGGTTATCGCGCTCTAACTAGTTATTGCGGGGGTTATCGCGGGGGGTTATCGCGCTCTAACTAAGTTATCGCGCGAGTTATCGCGGTAGTTATCGCGTGTTTTTTTATTTTTTCGACCTTCCTAGGCCACAAACCTGCAGCTGCCGCGTCTGTTCACCAAGGAGGTGGCCGAGGCACCCGCAGCAGGAGCAGCGGGGAGCATGGGCCGCCAAGCCGGTGGCGGCCCGTGCGGAGCTGGAGGGGGAGGAGATCAAGAAGCTGGCCGAGGGGGCAGCCTAGCGGTGGGGGGAGCCGGCGGATGAGGCCTGCTGGCGGGGGGGGACAGCATGGTACCGCCAGGTAACCATCGTGGAAAAGGAGGGGGGGGGGTGGAGAGGAAGACAAACGTCACCCTCCCCTCCTACGTTTGGGTGGGGGGGGGGGAACCTTTGGCCACTTGGCCAAATGTGCCTGAGGGGGAAACAGTAGCTGCGTTTTTGTGTTTGTTCGGGATGAGCGACCCCCCCCCCCCCCAGCACAAAAGCTATTTCCTCCTCAGGCTCTCCTTAGTTGATGAAGCGACGGGGGAATACACTGGGTGAGGCCAAGTATGTCCCTCCGCCACATGCACCTTTGCATGTCCACGAATGCGATGGAGCATGCCTTGGAGCAAGGGCTTTTGGGACTAGAGGTAGCCAAGGCCTCAAACATTGAGGAGTTAATGTGGAGAAAGACCAAAAATGCTTTGTGCCAAGTGTTTTGCCTTGTTTGTCCCCGTGAGGGATGGGGGAGGGGTGCGTGATACCTACCCGCGATAATTGCGCAATAGCTGAGTTATCGCGCGAAAACTAGTGCTCTAACTGTGCTCTAACTAGTTAGTGCAAGCTGCTCTAACTCTGCTCTAACTCTGCTCTAACTCAAAAGAGCACTTTGCCCCCCCCCCCCCCCCAGAAACCACCCCTACGATAAGGGTTGCTTGGGGAAAGAAATGGGATGGCGGGGTTTTGAGGGTGCCGAATCCATTTTTTTAAGGTGGTTTGCCCCAAAATTGAGGCTAGGTGGGTGTTCTAGAAATTGTGCCGTAACTAGGGGTTCCGCACCATGCCCTAGAACGCCACATCCCAAAATGAACCGCGCGGCGTGGACAATTCGTGTAGTTCATGTCATTTCCATCACTTTTCTCTGTCCAGGGCGACGAACCTAGTACTCAGGGTCTGCAGTTGCAGCTGGCCTTTGTCAAGGCTGCACAAACGTCCGCGAAGAACAGGAGCGGCAAGGTGAACACGTTGTTCCTTGCCAAGCAACGGTAGATGGAGCAACAGTTGCAAGCAGCTTCAGAAAAAGAATAATGACCCCCAAGACGACGATAATTCCAGGGCTAGTGTTGATGCGGGCCTGAATGAGCCTCGATGAGACTGTCGGTGACTGATCCACAGCTCCATTGTTTTGCAGTGGGGATTTGTCCCTCTTCTGCTCTGGCACGTTTGGCGTTTTGAACTACCAGTGACAATGTTCGTTCGTTTCACAATAGCCATTTTGCCCAAGTGCCCATGTGCCTTGTCCAGTACCCCCCCCCCCCTCCCCCCCCTATACCCCCAACGTTCCCCTTCCCCATGCACTTGTCTTGGTTGTGGAGGTGACATAGGAATCGGAATAGCAATTGAAAAAAGAAATAAAAGTAGAAAAAGTAGAGGAAAAGATAGACAAAAATCCAAGAAGAGGAATAAACTGCATAAACTGCATAAACCGATCGAACCGATCAAACCGCGCAGTTTAACACAATTGGCGCAGTTTGTTCAAAGACCGGTTCACACCGGTCTCTGCACGAAGTGAAACGAGCCGGATAATGTGAAATGAACTGTCCGGTTAGCAGTTGGTGCAATTTGCTCCATTTGTATGTTTTCAGACAAACCACTATGCGGATTGATTGGGAAGGGCGTCCATTCCGTCACGATAAGGCTTTGTATGACTTTACCCATGGTGTCGGACAAGGGGTTTCCCTGTTGCAGGGCACATCCGCGGCGGACACCCCGGTCACGGTTTCCGAGCACATGATGCGGCCCATCATGGAGTGCATGGACATTTGCCTCCGCGCAAAACGCCATGCGGACTTGGTGCCCCTACTTTCCGCATACATCCTATTCCGCCTAGGTCTTGGAATGATCCAACGCTGCCGCATAGACGACCTACGGGATAGGGACAGTATGTACCACAACCCCTACATGGAATCCCTCTTCCCCGACCGTATGGCCTTCTACAAATTGCAGCGCTTTGCAGATCCAAACGTTTACAGTGGATGCTCCAATTGAGCTATGCACAGAGGAAGGGCAACACGGCTGGGAATTAGGCAACATTGTGTGCGGGGACAAATCTATCGTCCCACACAAGGGCCTATTTCTATTTAAACAATTTATCCCTAGGAAACCACATACAACCGGGGTAAAATTGTATTTGCTCTGTGATGCGTAGGACTGGTACATTTGGCAGTTGTATCTGTATGGTGGTGCAAAGCCCCGTGACAACCCCCCGGCCCAACCACCTATGCTGGACACCACACCCCTGTGGAGATTGTCCAATTGTGGCATGACATGGCACCCCCGGGCCGCGTGCTAGTAGCGGACACGTGCTTTGGGTCCCATGCAACGGCAAGGTCTCTAGCGGCACAATCTCGGCCGTTCCTAATGCTGGTACCCAAATCATCAGAGCTTGTCGAGGAGGGAAGCAAGGGTTTCCCCCCTAGTAAAGTGAACACTATGGTACACAAGGTACACAATGTGCTCAGCATCTTTAAAAGCCTAAAAGCGGGCAACACGGCCCCCCGTGCTGTCCCCTTGGTCACCAATTGCCACCACGGGCCGTGTGTGTTGTGGAAGCGCAGGTATCGCCTACCCGGGATCATGGCCAACTACCGCACATTTGCACCGGGCAACCGATTGTGCCTGCAGCATCGGGAGGAGCGCCGGTTCCCATCATGGTCGGAGGCTTTGAATGGCATGTTGTTGCGCATGGCAGCCACCAATGCGTTCACCTCATGCAAGAGGTTGAAACTTTGTGAGCAAAGTGAAACGATGCCTGCTTCCATCGGTGCCTAATTCGGTACATCTTTCTAGCCCGAAAAATTGACGTGCATGCAAAGCACCTCCCCATCCGTGGCAACCGTGGTACGTGCATGTGCTGCTGGCGGGGCACATTGCTGTACCAATGCCAAGCTTGTGGCGTTGCGTTGCACGTTGATTGCTTTGCTGCTTACCATTAGTAGGGCTGAAGGGCGATCATACGGCGGGGGGGGGGGGGGGGCATTGCGAAGCTCTCGCCATAACCCAGAGCTAACGCCCCGGAAGCGGCCACCCCTAGAAGGCTGTGGCTGCGATGGAAAGCATTGGACTGCGGCACACACAAACACACACACATACAAACACACAAACACGCACTCACGTCACACACATACACACAAACCCACCGAAGTGAAATAAACCGCGCAAACTGATCGGACCGCTCTTTCGGGGGGTTTTATGCAGTTTGTACACAGACCGGACCAGACCGGCCGGGCCGGACAAGACCAGTCCTCCATGGTCCTCCATGTTCCAGCATAAAGTGCATAAATTGAGCGGTCTGCATAAACTGCGTAAATTGCGTAAAACTGTGTAAACTACAAATTTTGCCATGATAAACTGCGTGAAATGGTAAGACTGGTCAGACCGGAAGACTGGACTGTCCGAAATGCGTATCTATAGCCAAAGGAATATATCCTCTAATCTACACCCCTCTCCCCAACTCTAGGTGGCTCCACAATACGGCTCTCAGGTATGTGGGAACTGTACAATTTGGTGCCTGCATGTGGCGAAATGAGCTAAACTAGGTCAACATGGGCTCAAAATGGGCGCTATTGTCCCGTTTGAGCACCCCAAATGGCCGCAGATCATTTTTGGAAAAACACAGATTTGACCCGTTTTTGACGCTTTTTTGTTCACAAAATGGCCCTTTTTCAAGGCTTTCTGCGACCTTAGAGGCCAAAATCGGCTCAAAATGGGCTATTTGTGCACCCCAAATGGTCCACAATCACTTTTGGAAAAAATGTGTTTTAGACCCATTTTTCACCCCCAGTTGGCCCCAAAACAGCCCATTTTCAAGGCATTTTGGGACTTTTGGAGGGCCAAAACGCGCCACCAGGGGTTCAAAATGTAAAACACTTGTTTGAGCATCCCAAGTGGTCCACGAACAACTTTGGAAAAAATCATTTTTTTTTGCCCCGGGGACCTTGGTGGACCCACCGTTGGCCCCCACCATGCGTGGACTGGGCTGCCCTCTAGCTCCACCAAGTGACCATTGGTATGGGGGTCTAGGCGTCTTGTTGGGCCGTTCTAAGAATTGGAAACCACAAAAAGTGGGGGGTTGCGGGTGGCCTAGTTGCCCTCGGGATTCAGATTTGAGGCACGTAGCCCAAGGTACGGCCCGTTTTTGGTTTTGGGGCACACATTTTGGGCCATTTTTGGGCCGTTTTTCGGACATATCGTGAAGCTCGGGGGCAACAAAGGGCTCTTTGTCATGAGGAAGTCAAGATGCACGTGTAGTGTAGCAACCGTTTCCCTGCATTTGTCCTTTTTGAATGGGTTTCGGGGCCGTTTTGGGCTTAAAAAGGCCGTTTTGGGGCACAAAAATGCGCAGTTTCGGGAGGGCACCTCCCAACTTGGCGCCACCGCCCCGGGGCACCACCGGTGCGTTTTTAGCTCAAAACTTGGATTTGGCAAGGGCACCAACAAGCAATAAACACCTTTTAGAAGGTTTTGGATGGTTTGGGTTGAGCATATTGGCAAACGAAGGTGTGGGTCGGCCTAAAAGTAGGGTATGACATCGCCAAAACTAGGGTCTTAACAGAATAACTCAAAACGGCAAAATATGCGAGGTTGGGCCAAAAAATGGTAAGGTGGGGTAGTGTTGGGCCTTCCCCTCCCCCTAGGAGGGCAAAAGGGTAGAGAATGGAAGCAGAGGGATGCATTAATGTCATTGGGTTGGAGTTTTGTGGGTTTTATGGGGTGAACAGAGCTATTTTTAGGATTTTTTTTGCGGTTATTTTGGGGGATGATGTCACTCGGTATGAACACCCTATTTTTGGCAATCTTTTGCCCTTGCCCTGCCCCGATATATTCTAGTTGGGCTCCACAACCTATTTTTTTTTGAAATCCTGACCCAAACATAGGGAGGGGGGTCCCTAACCCCAACCAAACCCCAGGCAGTTGGTCCGGGGGGGGGGTTGGCCGTTGACTTATTGTGCCCACACACATACACACACTTGCCGCTGCTGCGAGAGTGAAGTGCGAAAACCCATAAGTCTACTGTGGATTTATCAGGTTAATGTCCGTTTGACATCTGTTGAGCTTTTGCTTGTTGCCTGTGGCATTGCGTTGAACACACACACACATGTCTGTTTGACATCTGTTGAGCTTTTGCTTGTTGCCTTTGGCATTGCGTTGCACACACACACACACACACACACACACACACACACACACACACACACGCACACATTTATATTCTGAGTGTCACACGAGTACACTCGCGTGACACTTCCCCCCCATCACCTGCATTGTGGGGACTTTCTTCTGCTCCCATTGCTTTCATGAATTAGGCCCTAAACTCTTCAACTTTCTTCTTCAATTAATCAAAGTAACTCATTTTTCTTGCCCACCCTGGTTTCTTTTTGGAAGATAGCATGCATTCCGTGCTTTTTTTGTTGCAGAGTTCGTGGGCCAGAAGCGAAGGAGACTTGCTTCTCTTTCCCGGATAAATTGGATGGGCGGGTCATCAACATCACTGCCCCAGCCACCACAAACTACGCAGGGGATGAAAAGGCGAAGATCTTGAACTTCTCTTTTGATAAAGTGTTTGCAGCTGATGCGACTCAGGTTTGAATGGTGTGAGGTTGGCAGGAAGGAGAGCAGGCAATGTGCATAAAGTGGACAAGATTTCCCAACCAGATCAAAAGTTCGGCAAATTGCCATTGCCCACCTGTGGTGTGTCTTTGTCTTTTTGTCCCAGCCTTGAATTGGATTGGTTGGCGATGCAGTGCGTTATGCATCCTGTTAAATTGCTGATTGGTGATGGTGAGTACTGGTGATGATCAGGATTATGGAGACTTGTTAAGGGGATCTTTCTCAAACTGAAGGTCACTTCAAGTGGTGCAGAGTTGTTGAGCTTTGCAGCCGGTTAATGAGGGATCACTATGGTTGTTGATGTTCTCGAAAAGTTCCTTCTAATTGGAGGCTTGTTGAATGCTGTTCAAGGGCGGTAGGGGCTTTGCATCTTTTTGAATGCTGTTGATGGTCATGCATGGTTGTAGAGGGTTATTGAGGGTTGCTTTGGGTTGTTCTCGCTTGACTGCTTCTTGGCCTTGGCAAGTGTGCTCTTTCCAGAATCTGCAGCCAGATCTTTGTGTAGTGATTTCCGTGCACAGCTGCGAAGCTTTCAAGCCAGCACTGGAAGCAGGGTGGGGAGGTGGTGGTGAAAGAGGGGGCAACAGAATATCACAGGATGGTCGTTTCTTTCAGCTTAACATCATCATGGAGGATGCAAAGGAGGAGGACAGTGGAGGATCCAATTGCATAATGGTTGTTGATTTGGCTAGCATCATCATAATTCTTTTCTCAGTAGGCATCAGTACACCAAGCAGGCTCTTGAAACGGGGCAAAATATTTTCATGCAGCAGCCTCTTTCCCACAAAACTCAGAAAGCACCAACAGACTTCCTGAAGCACAGACCATTCCCACAGATTGTGCAATTTGTGCTCACTTGTGGCTAAGTGTGCATTAAGGGGAACAGAAGTTGTGTACCCCACAACATTTGATGTTGACATTCCCTTACAATTGGGAAACGCTACCCTTGTGGGGAGTCTGGTTTCATGGACTACCTTGAGCACCTTGAGCCTCTGTCTTCACGCTCTTCTTTTTTTAACAATCTGTGTTTGTATGTCAGGGCATTGTCTTTGAGGAGATTGCGCAGTTGGTGCAGAGTGCCCTTGACGGATACAAAGTCACAATCTTTGCCTATGGGCAAACAGGGAGCGGAAAGACATTCACTATGGAGGTTGTTGTGCCCGTCTGAACGCAAGTGTACCCAAGGCTGAACAGCAGAAGACCAAGAAGGCTGGTCTGGCCTCAAGTCCCCTTGCACTGTCCTAAAATCGGAGTAGTCACATGGTCTTAAGCTTTTGCATTCCTGTCACCCCACCCCACTGGGCTCCAATGCATGCAGGGCCATAGCATGCGATCACAGATTCTAGTTTTGGACGATGATTGACAGAGGATTCCTTGATGTAAGCAGGGATTTGGGTCGCTGATAACATCTTCAAAAAGCCATTGAGGGATACAGTGTTGATGATCTGTAGCCAGCTGCATTCCCATTACCAGAATCTTTCTCAAGCATCATTGTACACACCCCCATAGAACATATCCAAGCGAGGGAAAGAAGGGCATGCACAAATGTTTTTGTTCACCTCGATTGCGATTTTCAAGAATATCTTTCACATCAGCCACACCATTTGCACCTATGTGGGCGGGAGTGTCCCTTCACAATCACCACCCATATACATTGCAAATTTGGCTTTGATTCGCTCTTTGCTTTGTCCGCGATGCTCTGTTGGTTCCCAAATGAGCTTCACACTCTTGCTGGCCTATTCACAGGGACCTCCTTCTCCAACCGAAGAGACCTCTGGCATGATTCCTCGAGCTGTGGCCCAGATTTTTGAAGAGGCTGCGCGGTTGCAGCCCCGTGGATGGGAATTCACATTGCAGGCCACTTTTGTTGAGATTTATTTGGAGGAAGTCCGAGACTTGCTGGGTTCAGCAGCTGGTGGAACAGGACCTTCAGCTGTCAAGCATGAGATCCATCACAAGTGTGCTGTTGCAAGGTTCAAGGGAAAGCCCAGTGAGCAAAGAACACCCAAACTGATCAAAACATTCATAAAGCATGTTCTGCACCTTGTTAATGTATTTTTGACCCTGTTTGGCTAGGAGGGTGTGTGTGGCTGGTGCAATCTGCTTAAACAATTTCTAGCCTCAACAGTTGACCAATCGAAGAATTGGAGGAGAGATGGTTAGATCATGCCATGGTGTGGGCGCTGTAGACCGCCCTTTTTGGAGTCATTCGCGTAGTGTACCCGAGTGGCAGATATTGAATGTCCAGCCCCTAAGATCATCATTTTGGGAGACAACATGATCCCCCAATGAATTTTTCGATTTTGACCCCTCTACGTCCCGTACCCGGTGCCACTTTTCTGGGAGGTGGGTGGGGGTCAAAAGTTTTGTGCCTAATGTGGACACTGTGCATCGATTTGGACCCAGGTCATGAACAAGTTGCAATATCAGTTAGATTTGATTTTTTCTTTAGCACTCGTGCTGCTCAAAAACAAAAATCCTGGGTGCACCCGCACTGAAACTTATAAAAAGAGACAATGTAAAAGATATGTATTTGAGATACAAAAGACAATGTAAAAAGGTATACTTTTTTTCCAGGTGTCACGCTTGTCAACATTTGCGTGACCCTGCATGGTGTATTGTAGACCAAGCAACTGGGAGGGCATGAGGTATCCACTGGGGTGTAAAGACGGAGGGCATTGTCACGATGTGAATGCATGCTGTAACGCCGCAGTCTTCCATGTGGTGATGCTGAATCGACATCTTCGTCAGAGCTGTCATTGGTTGTCTGGATACAGGCCTTGCAGTTTCGATGCTTGGCCTCCAATGAATCATGCAGGACATACAAACCTAGGGGCTCAGGGGCAACCGTGGAGGCACGCAGGAAGGGGGGGGGGCAGAAAGAAATTTGAGACTTTGATATTGTGTTCTGGGCTACATCACATCGGGAAATTAAGATATGGTGGATACGCTGTACAGCACCTCAGCAGTGGCTCACATGAAAATTTGGAGCTCAAGCGGCTTGTCCCACCTGGTCCCCAACTGGTGTCAGCATGCCTACCAGCCGTGTCAACGGTTGGGCAGCGCAACCTCACAAAGTCGGCTTTGGTATCCTACATACAAGTCTGGCTTTTGAATAAACCGCCGGACTTTCGAGCCCAATAAAAGGGGGGGCGGTCTGGAAAAGGGGCTCGAAGGCCCTCTCACCTTGCTCATGTCAGTGTTCTTTTGCCCTATGTCTGCCCACTGTTTTGTTTTCAGCTAGTCCTTTACAGGATTCTTAGCAATGGTAGCCCTCGAACTTGCATGGTCTTGTTGGAGCACAGCAACGCCAGCTGACCGTTGTTGTTCTGACCACAGTTGCAATCAAGGATGCAAGATGAAATGTTTGTGAGCCAGTTACAGTGGAAAGAGGGGTTTGGTGAGGCTAGGTGATTCTTGTAAAGAACTGTTTCTCCTCAGAAATGCACTCTGGTTGATGGGATAACCCATTTCTATTTGTTTGGATGCGATTTTTAGCAAATGTTGATGTACTGAGCCCCAAGCCCCCTGGAACTGCTTCCCCATGCACTCTCTTGTCTAAGCATGGGAACGGCAATGGATGGTTTGCCCGACCGAAGGCATCAGCACAGTCTCATTCCTAACCGCAAGCATCGAGGGCCTCCCTCGACAAAGCGCCAGCATCACATCCTTAGATGTTTGAAAAGGCACAAGGCCGACATTGTGGGCCTGCAGGAAACACACTTTAAAGATGAGGCAACCGTGCACAATCAACGGTGGTGGTTACAATGATAGGGGTACAATATGCCGGCGACAACACAGGCCGGAATGGCCCGTGGGTCATCGGCGGTCTTGTGGAAAACAAGTGAGTGGGCATTAGTGGCCTCCAAGGTGCTGTCCCCGAGTCTCATTCTGGGGCACTTTCGTCATTCTGCTGGAGGAGAGGTGGGGGTCTTAGTGGGGAACACAGAGTGCGAGCCGGGACCTAGGAAAAAGCAGTGGGACGCGCTGCAAGTCAAGCTGGCGTCTAGAAAAGGACTACCCCTGGTCACACTTCTCGATCACAATAGCATTATGGTCCAAGGGGTCAACTCAGCGGACATTCCTAGGGAGCTGCCGGAAACAGTCAAGGCCCGGGAGCGAGAGGCCCTGGCCCTAGCCAAATTCGACTTGGAAGATGTGTGCGTGCACCTACATGGGGAACACCGCGATGATTCCGTCAGCGGTTTTACGTTTCCGTCTCTGCAACATAGAATAAATCGGGTGCACTTGTCGGCGGCTCTGCTACCTTTCGTGCGGTCCACATACACAGTGTGTATATCGTTGGACCATCTAGTAGTGGCTCTATAGGTGGGCCCCCTGGAGGAACCGGGCCTACCAGCACGGTATAGGTTTCTAGTGGATATGCTCTCTTGCGAGGAGGGAGTGGCCAGTCTAGAAAGGGTGCTAGAAGGCTGGCATCCCTTTTACCGGCAGATGAGTGGTGGAGTGGGGTTCATAAAGCGGTTCGTGCGGAGGGGGAGCGTTGGCGACGACAGCGCCCTCAGACAGGGTGCTCACATGTGGATGTCCTAGTGCACGAAATCACTGTTCATCGGCTGGCAGCAGCCGCAACGGAAGATCTGGAGGAACGAGGCTTAATCTGTGGCTCCGTCAAACAATCATATTGGCAGTTGGTGCGGCTCTAGGATCAGGATCGGCAGGACAAGTTTCACTCGGCCTAGTTGGTTCGTTTGCGGCGGCAGTTGCTTTCCAGAGAGGAGCGAGCGGCTTTGAAGCGCAATTGGCGACAGCGCATTCATCATTTGGTGCGTCAATAGAAAGATCGGAAACACTTGTCCTCACTACGGGATTTAGCAGGGGTGATGCACAGCAGCCCCAAGAAGGTGGCGGCCCTTCTGAAAGAGTATTGGTCGGGGGTCATGTCGGGGGGGGGGGGGGGCTAAGGAGGGGGACTGTGACAAATACCTCCGCAGTCTACTGGTGCCTGCCAAAGTGAGAACAACCGTGCCACTGCTAATGAAGCGGCTTTGGAAAAGCTAAAGGGGGGCTCCTCAACGGGGTCGGATGGGATGCGGGCAGAGTTGTATCAGCGATTACCATCGGTTTTCGTGCCGCGCATGGAAGCAGCGATGGGGGATTTTTTGGGCAAGGGGTGCGTGCCGGACAACTAGACTGTGTCACTTATGAAGTGTATCCTCAAATTTGCCCAAGCCTCACAGGCCCGAGACATGCGGCCCATAGCTTTGCAAAACACGTTGATGAAATGGCTCTCCATGGTTTTCCTAGTCCAGCTCAGAGATGTTTTCGCCCAAATAATCCCCGCTAGCCAAAAAGGCTTTATGCGAGGACGACACATGCATGTGGTGTCAGCGCGAATGGAATGGGAGCCCCGACCAGAGAAGTGATGGTCGCAGTGCATTTTCAAAAAGCCTATGATTCGGTGTCCGTTCAATTTCTCAGGGTAGCGCTGAGCTACATAGGCGTGCCAGCACCATATGTCTCATTATTGCTCTCCATCATGGGGGGCCCAATCTTGTTTTGTGGAGGTAGGGCACCTGACGGCGGGAATCCTGAGCATGCCCACAAGGGAGGGGGGGCTGGCCCCTGCTCCCTTGGCGTGCTATGCCCTATGGGTGCACTCCCACTCTTTTGTCACCGCGGTGTGCCACCCGCATGTTTATGATGCTTCACATGTGGAAAAATTTCAATGCTGGGCGGGGCGGGTAGGCATGGTGCTCGATGAAGTGACCTTACCCTACATCCAACTCGCGCCAGTAAACATCAAAAAAACCCTCTTTCCTATAGGGGACACTAAGGGCGTACTCACGGGTGCAGAGAGCCCCCCCCCCCCCGCTACAGCTGTCACCCCAAATGGGCATCTGGCATACGGTATTTTTGAGGGGGGATACGGGATTGACGTATGTGTGTCCACGATTAGTGCGAAGAGGTGTCCTGCGATGGCGGGATTTAAGGGTGGCGGGAGTGGCACTTGGATGTCATTGCATACACATACAAAAAGGCGTATGGCACGGGGGTCTAGGATGTTCGCTTACAATCCATGGCCCCGGATGACGGGGCACGAGGATTGGCTTTGGACCGATGGGTGGCGCGCTGGGGAAGACAACGCGCACTACTCTACATGTAGCTAAATACAGCGGAGTCACCACGACAGACGCCCGACGTGTGGCAATTTTTCACATGCTTGTATTTGCCACAGTGGGATTTGGATTTCATCCGGCGCGTGTTGTGGGAAAAATTACCCATTGGGGGACGGATGGGCCACCACATGGGTAGTAAGCTATGCCCTCTGTGCCACCGGCTAGAGGATCACGAGCACGTGCTTCGGCATTGCCGCTTCTTAGCATTTATCTTTGACACCGTCCGCAAGGCCTTTGGCTTAGTGCAAAGGGAGGGGGGTGCGGTAGAGCCCAACAAACTTTTGTTGGAGGAGCCAGCGCTGTCTCTACAGAGCACACGGGGTTTGGTGTTGTGGGCGGCACTAAAGGCACAATGGGCACTGCGTTGTGAGGCACGATTTCAGGGGGGGCGTTTGCACTTGATGATTTTGTGGCCGGTTGGATGGGCATCCTAGAGGTATGGCGCGCAGAGTCGAATATGTCATTCTCCCGCCCAGACTTGCAGCACCTCCTAGAACAACCGTTTCTTTGGTTTGGTGGGGGCATGTTTTAAAAGAAAATCCCGGCGCCAGGCGTCTTCCCCCAAAAGACGGGCGCGAAGCCTACGGACTTGAAGGAACAGAAATGGGGTCAGTATCCGGACGGGGTGGTCAAACGGTTACAAGTGTTAGAGGCTGAGCAATGGACGGTGGTGTATACCGATGGGTTGGCGAAGCAAGTCAGGGGTCGGTGGCAGGCAAAGTATGAGGCCTGGTTTGGAGAGGCGGACCAGAGGAGTGCGGCGTTGCTCGTTCCAGTCACGGAGAGGCAGAGTGTGAGCAGGGGGGAACTTTGCGGCGTTATGCACGCTTTGCAACGTCGGCGGGCAGCGGAAAAAACCTAACCTAGTGGTGTTGGACTCAGAGTGTGTTTACAAGGGGATCGCTGAGTGGTCCCCCAAGTGGCACCGCCACTCTTGGAGGGTGAAGTTGCGGGAGGTGGGGCACCGAGACCTGTGGGAGGCCATTTTTCAGTTGCGAAAGGAAGCAGGGGCTCTGCTTAAATTCGTCTGGACCCCGTCTCATATGCGGGTGGAGGGGAGCAATAAGGCTGATGCATTGGCAGAGTCTGGTAGAGAGATGCACCCCAATAACAAAAAATGAAGGGGGGGCGCCAGCCGCGTGCCACGTCTGTGGCGGGATGCGGGCTTGTCCCCGATGCGCACAGATATGTCGTCCTCAGAGTCGTCGCGGGACAGCTCCGGTGTAATAAGTGCGCGGGCCAGTGTAGGAGGGGAGCTGCTTTCAGCCGCAGGCCAGAAAGAGTCTCCCTCTCCGTCAAGGAGCTCCTGCGAGGAGGGGAGCTCGTATAGTGAGGGGTCAGGGTTCAACACAGATGTGAGTGATCGGAAAAGGGAGCGCAAGAGGCACATGAGGATGGGCGACAAACTGCACACCTGAACACCAATGGGCACTGTGTAGTTGTCTGGTCAGTAGAAAGCATAGTGTCGTTGGGCATGCGTGGCACTTGAGTCCTGCGGGGGGCTGGAGAGGGCAGGGATGCACTGCCCGCCCTGAATCCCCACTTTAGTCTGAAGCAATGTTTTGCCATACACTTCGACTGGTAACCCTAAGGGGATGGTGAGGGAGCAAGCATACCTGAAATTGCACTGGGACCTCGCGCCGCAGTGCGCTTCGTCATTGCGGCTTGTGGAGGCCACGGTGCGTTTGATCATGAATAGCTGCCGCCTTAGCGGCCACAGCGAGAGGGAATGGGCATGGGGGCGAGCAGCTGGGTACAGAGTGGTGGTTATGGTAACGGCTATCTAACCACATCGGTAGCATAGCATACTGGAAGTGCACTGGGACCTCGCGGCGGAGGCCCTTGGTTTGAACCCCGGCGTGTAGATCGTGGCGCCGTCGGGGCTGGGGCAAGTCTTTTCACTGCTCAGGTCGTGCGGGAGATGCGGGGGGTGGGTCGGGCGGACGTGTAATAAACATTCCTTGTTGCCTGAAGGCGCCGAGACCCAATCCATCCGGGCAGGAGGGCTGATGCATAGGATGTGCACGCACATGTGACACTTGCTGGACACTTGGGCGCGGCTCCACCGCGTTTGGACAGTTGGTGGCCGCGGCTCTGCTGCGTTTGCTGGACATTTGAACAATGATTTCCTACCGGTGGGATACCGGGGGTGACGGCCATCGTCAGATTATAGCTAAGCATGGGGCTGGCTCATTATGTTGATGGGATTCTGATTTTTCGGATATGCACCACACCAAGAGTTGTACGACACCACCGGAACCGTGTCCATTCCGTTGACATGAATCACCGACCTTTGATTCCTGCAATCACAGTGAAATTCTGTATGGCTGTTATTCAGAGGAATATATTTGTGTGGAGTATGTATTACATGCCACAAAAGCATTACAGCAGTGCTAATTCAGAACTACAACCAATTTTGTTGTTAACTTTGTGATAAGTCCTTCTGAGCCAAAAATGCTTGCATGCAATAAGTTGCATTGAAGCTAAGTTTCGTAGACCAGATGGTCTTTCCCAGACATCTGTGCCATGTGGCCCCTCTGCATATAACAAGACCTTCCCACTTTGGGGTTGATGCGAGTTGCTCTATCTGTCAAACCTAGTTTTGGTTGCCCATGAAACTGTAATTTGGTGCAGCTCATTACGGGACCTATGAGTATTCTGGGTGTCGATGATTCCCCCAGCACATTCACACAGTTGCATGCTGTCTATATCCATGCATTTCCTTCTCCGTTCTTGTTCCTAGGGGTGATGGCAGTACCGAAATTTCCAACGTGATCACCATCACAGTTAAGAAGCCTGCCGACGTGTTTAAACTGCTGCAAACGGCTGCCCGCAATCGAGCGACTGCTGCCACTAAGATGAATGAAAGGTTGCCGCACTTGCTATGTAGTGGTTTCGACTTTTTCTTGTTATGAATCTCAGGTCCAGTTATTTATGCAATCATCATTAGTGGTGCCTCCCTGGGTGTTTTCAAAAGCTGGGAAGGGATTACAAAGACCCTCTTCCCAATCAAAATGTCCTGTATGGCATCTGTAGCTTCCCAGAATTGAACTGATGACCCTGTTTATCCATGGATCCCCACTCCCCTACAGCCAGTGTGCATGCAAGTATTTTTTATTATTGAAGCTTCAATTTTTCAACAGTTGAGGCTGTCGTTGCTGTGATTGATGACCTGGTACTTGAAAATTCAACGAGACGCTTTTTCTAAAAAGTGTTTTGCAGTGTTATCCGCACATTCTTCCGGGTCTGTAGTAGGCCCTACTAAAAAAATTTTTTTTTAAAAAATTTTCCTTCCTAAGTAACAGTTTACTATGTTCACTAGTTGTTACTAGGTGTCGTTTTTTTTTAATTTGGCTTCAGAACCTCGAAAAGAAAAACTAGGTTTCAGACCTTTTGGGCCATTTCTGGGCCATTTCTGGGCCACTTCTGATTTTGTCGCCCGCTCTGAAGCATAGAGGACCCCCCAGACGGCAGGGGTTATGTAGCCACCGGGCCCACTTGTGGGCACATCTGATTTTGTCCCCCGCTCTGAAGCATAGGAGACCAGGACGGCAGGGGTTATGTAGCCACTGGGCCCACTTGTGGGCCACATCTGATTTTCCCCCCCGCTCTGAAACATAGGGGACCGCCTAGATGGCAGGGGTTATGTAGCCAGCCGGCCCTCTTGTGGGCCACTTCCCTTTTTGTCCCCCGCTCTGAAGCATAGGGGACCCCCCAGACGGCAGGGGTTATGTAGCTACTGGGCCCACTTGTGGGCCACTTCAAACTTTGTCCCCCGCTATGAAGCACATGGGACCCCCAAGATGCCAGGGGTTGTGTAGCCACTTGGCCCACTTGTGTGCCACATCTGATTTTGTCCCCCGCTCTAAAGCATAGGGCTGGGGGGTCCCCGATACTGCAGAGCGGGGAACAAAATCAGATGTGGCCCACAAGTGGGCCGGGTGGTTACATAACCCCTGCCGTCTAGGCGGTCCCCTATGCTTTAGAGCGGGGGTCAAAATCAGATGTGGCCCACAAGTGGGCCTAGTGGCTAAATAACCCCTGCCGTCTGGGGGGCCCCTATGCTTCACAGCGGGGGACAAAAATAGAAGTGCCCCACAAGTGGGTCCACTGGCTACACAACCCACTTGTGGGCCACTTCTAATTTTGTCCCCCGCTCTGAAGCATAGGGGACCCCAGGACGGCAGGGGTTATGTAGCCACAGGGCCCAATTGTGGGCCACTTCTGATTTTTTTCCCCGCTGTGAAGCATAGGGGACCCCCCAGACGGCAGGGGTTATGTAGCCACTGGGCCCACTTGTGGGCCACTTGTGATGTGGTCCCCCGCGAGTTGGGATGATGGGTGGGAACGTTTCCCGAGAAAATGTTGTGTCCAAGTGTCCGGCCGCGCCACCCGCCACCGGGTAACACAGCACAATGATTTTCTTTGGCCAAGCTGTGCCTAATCTGTCTTGAGTGAACTTCATTTTTCTAGCTGGAGAGGGGGGAAAAGAAAAAACCGTTGATTGGGGACGCCTGGGGTTCCTCATCAGTGTGGAGTCGCGATGCCCGATCCCCTTGTAAAGCGGGCTAAGCGAAATACCATTTAGAAAGTCTATTTGTACGCCAGGCTAACGTGCCCTTTTGCATGTGACAGGTGCAAAACCGAATAGAGCTGTGGGTGTCCCATACGCGTATCTTTTTTCAACCCTCAGATTGTCTAGTGTGCTCTATGGCACACACTCCAAATGCGCTCACCATTCAAGAGTGGGGTGCTACCTAATTGTAGTTTATGCTGCATAACAGTGACAGTGTTTAGTCAAAACCATTGCTCCAACACATTGTCGGCGAGGAGTTGGCCATAGTGAACCTCATTGCTGAACACGAAGGCATTCGGCCAAGGCAGCAGAAGAAGTGGGACATGTTTTTGGGTGAGTTTGGCAGTATAGCTTTTGCTATAGCCCCCCTTTACTCCACCTTCCTACATCAAAAGGACTATGTGAGCTGCCATCTTGCTTGCCTTGTGATGTTGCAATGCCTTTTGTCTAGGTGTGTTGGGCATGGGGAAAATTGGCTTGCGCGGGGGCGGGGAGGGGGGGGGGGGGTTCGAACCCCCCAAAGCGGGGGGGGGGGGGACTTCCCCTCATACCTCATACCTCAAAATGATCAGCGCATTGTGGGGATCATTTTGAGTCATAAATGTTGTGGTACCTAAGAACCTCCCCCCCCCCCCCAACTTCCCCTATCAACCCGTTGGGGGTTCCGTCAGCCCGTCACGGGAGCCCAGAAGGGGGGTGGTCTGGGAAAGGGGCTCGAACCCCCCCCCCCCCCCCCGCGCAAGCCAATTTTCCGCTAGCCTTGTCAACGGCAGCATGCAACTTCCACAAGATAGATTGTGGTTGTTGCGTGAGATTGTAGAGGCAGCTTTGCACTATCGAGATGCTGTGCATGCCTCCCCTTTCCAAACCACACCGGGTTGGGCTTGGTACGGATTTATGCTCGGCCCTATTTTCCACCCAACCGTTAGTCGTGTTTTTTTCGCGATGGCACATCCCACATCACGTGCGGATATTGGAGTTTATCATTGTGCGCTGCATGCTTCCGTTTTGTGTCCATTGGAGATATGTGTGGCATTGCACAAATGGAGAGTGCAATTTAATGGAGAGTGCAATTTACTGCCACACTTGCATGCATTGTATTGGCATTCGCGTTGGGTGACCGGCCTACAGTTGAGAAGCCGCCTTCAGTAGATGAGGTCCGTCCAAAGGTGGTGATCCGTGGTAAGGAATTTTTTGTTCCAGGGCATAACCTCAAAGATGCCTCCGGTAGATTGCAGTATGACAAAAAATTGATTGAAGAGTTGGATCCGAAGACCATGGATGTGCTTCGCAACATGTGCAAGCACAATCTGCCAGTAGCACAACCCACCAACAAAGATAAAAAGGAGGACCTCATCTACAAGCGTGTGTTTTGCGACTTCATATAAAACACACATGTGTGCGCTTGTATATGGGCGTTTGACCGGGGGGGGGGGGTGATAATGGCCATTTTAACGCAAAGTCGGAGTTTTTTCGGTCGTTTTTGGATTTTTGTCCTGATATTGGGGATATGTCATATGGGATAAGGTAGCCCCCCTATTTTGGACACGGAGGATCCAAAAATCAAGGTCCCATGTCCAAAGGAGACAGTGGCTGGACTAGGCGAAGTAGGGAAGTTGGCTGGTTTTCTGGAAAAACGCCGGTGTCCCTCAATAGCATACCACAACCAACAACTGGCCGGGCCTACATCTCCAACATATCATTTCGGTGCCGAAAAAAGGGGGGATATAAATTTGTGCATTTTGATGTGCTGAATTCAAAAATGCAAGAGTGTCGGCTCAACAAGACAATATGTTGGAGAATCAGCCAATTTGCGTCAAAACGGTCACCTTTTCCGCTCCGACTAAACTGGCTACAATCAGCGTGGTAGTGGACATCAGGGCAGTAAACGGGGAAATTCTCTATCATATTGTCCTGTTGAGCCGAAACTCTTGCATTTTTGAATTCAGCACATCAAAATGCACAAATTTAGATGCCCCCTTTTTTTCGTCATCGGAACGATATGTTGGAGCACCGGGCCGAGCACCTTGAAAACGTTGCATGCAGTGCAGACCAAGGTTTACAAGCGGATGCCGAAACGCCCAAGCTCGGCGGCCCGGGGCGAAAAAATATGGTCACCTGCCCCCCCCATGACCCATACCTTTCCGAAACGGCCTGTTCTTGGAGATTTCAAAAAGTTATAACATACCCCCCCCCCCCCCCCTCCAAAAGGATATTTTTGAGAAAAACGGCGAGAACTGAAAAAAAATCCGACTTCACGTCGGAATCACCCCCCCCTCCCCCGGTCAAACGCCCATATATATGATATAAAAGCACCAACGTTGGCTATGACCCCGCCGGAATGTCTTGTTTTATTGCTCGTGGTTTTGTTCTGAGTGCCGCCGCACTGGTGTTGGCTGTGGCCCTGTCCGGACTCTTTTCTTGGGCCTGATATTGTTTCCGGTGCCAAATATGTGTGCAATCTAACCTTGCACACTCATACACGGTTTGGTGCGCCACTTACACAAATGGCCCGGAATCAACCAAGGGGCACTATGCCCTTAAACAAAAATATTGCCTGCCGTTGACCCCCCGCCACCATAAACTTTGTGTTTTTTGTTCAAATTCCTAGTAACCTATTTTTCTTTTACCTAGTCAAATTTTTTTCAAAAAACTTTTTTTACTACTACATTTTACTAGGTTTTACTACATATTACTACGTTTTACTACAGCGCGTACAAGGTTTCACCAAATGCCCCATTCTTCCACATTCTTTTTGTTGATGTGGCATTGCCCGCAGTGATGAGTAGCATGGTGATTGCACCCTTGTTCAGGTCATCTCGCAGCCATTCTGTGTTCACATTGAAGATCTCGGGGCTGAATGCCACTACGGACCAAAAAAGTAGCGGTGTCCTGAATTTGATTGACCTGGCAGGATCTGAACGTCTCAATGCATCGGGCGCCACTGGGGACCGGCTTAAGGTGTGCCGAAGAGAAGCTGCAAGCGTTTGGCCATGTGTACAGCTCCGGAGTGGCATTTTGCACATGTAGAATGCCAAGTGCCAAACAAATACAGCGTTGTCCAGGAGCAACAGATGACAAATGGCAATCACAGAGGCCCGGAGTTGCACACGTTGGATACCAAGAGTGGGCAGGTGGGCTCATCACAGGTCCCAGGAGCAAACCACCAGGTCCTGGGTTTCTTTACAAGAGGGCTCTGCGGAACTGTTTTCCCTCTGTGACATTTTTTTGGAACTTGATCCTGGACACCTGGTCCTCTGCAAATCCCGGATTCCCGACTCCCCTTTATCACCCCTTTTGCCTTCCCTAAAAGGCTGCCCCAACCCCCCACACTCAGAACCACAATCCCCAGAGAGAACATGCCAAGCATGGAGCCCCCCGTGAAGTGCCGTGTGCTCCCCATCGCCTGCCTTCCCATCCACCCACAAGCGCCTACTGCCTACTGACGTCCCTTGATCTGGTGGAAATCACCCCTGGTGGTGTGCAACCCCCAGGCACCTGCTGTTCAAACTCCACACCCTCCTACACTCCATTACTGGAGTGCGTGAAATCCCGTGCCCTTGCCTCTAGGCTAACCCTATGAACCACAAAGCGATAGATGACCGACGGAGGCAGAGTTGGTGTGTTTTGTCGGACGCCCTCCGGTGCTGTCTGCTATCAGGGGCCACCTGTGAAGCGCCGTGGACAAACGCCCTTGTGGACAGGGGCATGCCCTGAGCCTCGGTCCCCCCAAGGACTGCTGCCTCCCCACGGTGGTGGACTGCACTCTGGTGCAGACTGGCTGCCCTGCCCTGCTGCTCACCTGATCTGGCCCACCTGTCCCGTGCCCTGCCCATGGCCTAGCAGTGTCCCATGAGATCTCCTGCCCTCGTGCCCTGCCGCCTAGCCTAGGCGCTGGAGCTGGCTGCGGCCCCACTTGTGCCCAAATAGAAGTCAGTGGGGCCCTAGAAATGGGCAAGAACAGGTCCAGGGAAGCCAGCAGTGGGTTTTCACAAGAAGTAGGCTTGCCTTGAGTAGGGATGCAGCCCAACATGAGGGTGTTTTCCCCCACCAAATCATCTCGAAGAGAGGTTGTTAGACCAAGCGCAGGCGCGGGCATCGTATACCCCCCCTTTTTGGGTTCGTTTGTGTAGCATACCCCAAGTTGTGATATCGGATGTCCAACCCCTTGTAAAATCATCATTTTTGGACAGAAAATGATCCCCGGATGAATGTTTAGATTTTGACCCCCCCCTACCCCCCCCCCCCCCCAGAGCTGGGTACCCCATTTCGGGGGGTGGGGGGGGTGGGGGTTGGGGGGCAGTAGGGGGGGGAGGGTCTAAACTTCTTTGCGTATTGTGGCCAGTGTGTGTGGATTTGGACCTGGGTCCTGAAGAACTTTTTTCTTGTATATGGACTCCCTAACCCATCGCAGGGTCCCAGGTCCAGACTCCGGGTACCCCAAGCCGGCTCCCCCATGGGTCCTTGCTGGTCAGGACCCACTGAACCGCCTACAAACAGCAATTTTGGGGCTTTTGGGAAGCCCATGGCTTGCGGGCCCAGCGGCCACTATGTGGGTCCCCATGGGTGATCAAGTACCCATATTGTCACCAAATGATCACCCAAACCCATCCCAAGTGCGACAAACGGGCGCCGGAAAAAGTCAAAACGACACCAAACAATCCCAAACAACAGTAAATTTAAAGTTTTTTGGGGGGCCATGGCTTGCGCTACATGGGCCTAGCACCCACTTTGGTGTCCCCATGGGTGCTCAAGTACCTGTATTGTCACCAAATCATCACCCAAACCTTGCCCAACGGCGACCGAAGGGTTTCCAGGGGCGACACAAGGGTTTTGGAAAAAGTTGAATTTTGACAAATTTTCAGGTGCCACCAAACAGCCTACACCTGATGTGCAGACAAAATTGCATAAGCATTGTACCACCCTCTACAGCTCAAAAGTGGAAAATTTTCGAATATTCGAATTTTTTGATATTCTGACCATTCACGATGATCAAATATCGTATGTAAAGCATGTTTTAAACCCTCTTTATGGGGTTTTCACCCTGTTTGGTGTTTGGACGGGGGCAAGGAGCTAGGGCCCAATTTATGCAGTTTTCCTCCTTCAAAATGGAAATCACTTCGAAGAGAGGCCGTTAGATCAAGTGCAGGCGTGCACACCATAGGCCCCCCCTTTTGGGGGTCATTCGTGTACCATACCCCAAGGCACAATATTGGATGTGTAGCCCTTTGTAAAATCATTATTTTGCCAGACGAAATGATCCCCCAACGAATTTTTCGATTTTGAGCCCTCTACCCCCCCCCCCCCCCACTTGGGTACCACTTTTTTGGGGGGGGATGGGGGGTGGTCAAAAGTTTGTGCTTGGGGGGGATTCGAACCCTGGTCTGCAAACCAAAACCGGCTCCGGGATAAACCATCACGCGGCCAGCGGGTCAGTCCAGGAATCGAACTGATACCAGTCCGCTCGCGCGCAGTCTTTTCCACTTGACTACTGTCGGTCACTGCAGCAATGAGCCTCTTCTTGGTTTGCAGATGTAGGCTAACGCCAGAAAAACCCAGCTGGGTGTTTCTGCCTGCATGCATGCCTGCCTCATTGACGGACTCTAGTGTTCTAGCACTCTCTTCGAAGTGGCTTGCCAGAGGCAATGGAATTTTTCGAAAACATTTTTTTTTGATATTCTGACCATTCGCAAATATCAAATATCCTATGTAAAGCATGTTTTAGACCCTCTTTCTTTGTTTTTCACCCTATTTGGGTGTTGTGTGGTGGAGAAGATTGTTGGGACTGCTGATACATGGGGTAGGTTGTGTTGTACCACATGTTACCCACTGCTCCCACAGTAGGCTCGATTCAAGGCCCCTCCCCCCGCCCTCTTTCTCACAATCAGAAATTCTATTGCCTATCGGCAAGGCACCTCGAAGAGGAAGGGAGCACAGTCAGCCAATCAGTCAGTCAGTCCCGAAGGCGTTCAGAAGCCCCCCACACCATCCAACAGCCTGCTACCGAGCACCACACAGTGCCCCATTTGACCAGCAACTCCTCCCCTGCCCTGTAGTAGATATTGTCCAAAGGGCCTTGGGGCGGGGGGTCAACGGGGGTATGGGCAGCCGTCCTAGCAAGCAGGGGTAAAGGGGAGATCAGGGGGTTGGAAGAGGAGGGGGAGGTGTAGGGCCTCCATTTAAGGGGTGTCTACCACTGTCATATCCCTCAGTATGTGCATGCAATGCGTGTTCCATCTGAACGCCACATCCCACTGCTCTCCCGACTACCAGGAGACACAGAATATCAACAAAAGTTTGGCTGCCCTCGGAGACGTAATTGGAGCCCTGGGTACCAAGAAGGGCCATGTACCTTTTCGGAATTCCAAGCTGACCTACCTCTTGCAGAACTGCCTTGGGGGTGATGGCAAGACATTGATGTTTGTGAACATCTCGCCAGAGGCCAACCATTTGCAGGAGTCCATCTGCTCATTGCGATTTGCAGCGAAGGTCAATTCCTGTGAGATTGGCACTGCCAAGCGAAAAGTGCAGTAAGTACTTTGCTGAATGCGTTTCATTCACTGGCTTGCTGCCAGTTGTGCCATAGGCAGCATGCGAGCTGGCCACTCAGCTTGACTCATTTGTTGTAGTTTCTCAGGCATGCGGCCTAAGGAATCATGCATCGCTTTTTGCCACATTAAATACATGTGGATTTATCACGATGATGAAACCCTTTTTTTCTGTGCCACACTGAAGGGCAAAAGCTTTGCACACTGAGGTTGCAGGTGGGCCTGGCAACCATTTCTTCCATTTCTTCCTATATGGGAATCCGTAGTGTGTCTCCAAATGCGTTATGCCTCAGACTGTGTTCTGTGTTGCTCTCTCCAATAGAACGGAGATTCCATTGTAGGCACATCATGTGGGAATCCAAACATGCAGCACTGCAGAGAGCACGATCCTAGTGTTTGAATAGTATTTCTTTAATACTGCTGCCATGCCCCGCGAGCATTCATTTCCCTGTCAAATACAGTGGTGCACTAGTTGTGGATGGGGATGATGTTCCCCCAGTGCTGCACAGTATGTCACAATGAGCTCAATGCCAAGAGCTCAATGCCAAGGAATTCGTCAGCTTCAGGGTGAGGAGCCAATCTTCAGAGATGAATTGCAACTGCTGATGGTCATACTGCTGTTTTGCAGGCATGATTCAGCCACTATTTATCATTTGTTCCAGGTATTGGGGCCTCTGGGTGTACCTGAGGTTGGGTTTCCCAATTTATCATGGTGCTTCGAAGCCTTTGGGAACAGATTTATCCATTTTCTCATGTTTCAGGTACCTTTTGATGATGCCATATGCCCATTATCCCCCCCCATTAAATTGTGAGATACAATACCAATTCTCTTTGAGTTAGGTTGCAAGCTCAGAGGTTGATGTCAGAACCATTTTAGCGGTCCCCTTATGTTGAAGCATCAATTACCCAACGTTTAATTTTGCTGAATGCAAAAAGTTCAGAGCGTGGCAGTGATTTTGATAGAAATTTTCGTTCAAGTGCTTGCTTTATTTCCATTTCAGCCCCCTGAATGATTGTTTGTGCCCAGAGCTTTGCGGTGGTCTGACCTTTCCTTGTTGGTATATTGCATTAATCTTTTTCTTAGAATTCTGCAAAACTCAGCGCCACCTATCTTTGTTCATCTCCTGCTTGCCTGAATTGGCCAGCACTATGAGATGGGCCATGATGTGAGCGCAACCCAAAGGTTTTGCCAAGCATATGATGCCACATTCCTTGAGCCATTTGATCAGATTGTCAGTGGCAGCATGTTTATATCTTTTTCACTGAGGCCATGTTTCACATCACAAAATTATATTGTTCATCGCAGTCGTAATTTGTTGGGGTTTGGAAGATAGATGTACCCCCCCCCCCCCGTGTCCAAGAACCACCTTGCGCAAGAACCAACCCCTGGTTCCGCGGTCAAAGTCTCGCATCACTTTTTTTACCAGGGTAGTGGGTTTTTCATGTTTCTGGTGGATGTAGGACAGCTATTCAGGTGTGCAGGACATCATTTCATGTGTGTTACTATGGGTCCCCCCATCAGGGGGGACCCTATCATTCACTCACAGGCGCACATACCCCTTAAACCCCTCCACCCTGCTCTCGACCCCTTCCCCGGATGGTGTATCACAGGAAGAAGGGTTTCACGTCTCAGCCAGTTGAACAGTAGATCATCCCATGCACGTTGGAAGGCACACTACAGCCCAGTCAGCTGCGATTCACTCCTTTGGTGTTCATTTGTCAACGTGGTTCACTGTGGGAAAGGAGAGGGCACGCATGTCCCGGCGCAATGCGCCGGAAAATTTTTTTTCCGCGGTACGGGGTTGCCCACGGCCGTGCGCAAGAACCAACCGTTGGTTCCGCGGTCAAATTTAGGGGGAAACGTGTGCGCAAGAACCAACCCCTGGTTCCGCGGTCAAACATTGCTGGTTCTTGGACACAGGGGGGGGGGGTAAATACCGATCTGACATTCTATTATTGAGTGTTGCACGCAGCTGCATTTTACAGGTGATTGTGCCCTGAGGTCCTGAGGTGCAGGTTGGGAAGGGTATTCAACCTATTAAGTGGACTTCAAAGATATGATTGAATGATGTCAACTATTTGCATTTTCTCAAGGTGCCAAATCATTTTTTTTTGTTGGATGTGTGCTGGTGAGCCAATTTAAGCAGAAAAGTTGCACATGGAAAAATGGTTTCAAAAAGAAAATGGACATCTCAATGTATGTGGAGGCTTGGCGCAACTGCACCTCTGTCAATAAGGCAGTGCAATGGATCGCCATGGTTTAGGTTACAGTGTGGTGCATTCACGGCATCCTGCACTTAGTGCAACGTGCGTGTTTCATGCGCAGGTCCATCAGTAACTCAGAGAACAAATTGTGGCACCCACGAATGGTATCATGCAGCATGCAGTGGGAAGCACATAACCGATGATATCATTTTGTAGAATATTGAGGTAGCAAGTGTGTGCCTCTGTGAGAAACACACACAGACAGATGAAAGGGGAGGGGAGCAGGAGAAAGACAGACAAAGAATGGGAACGCTTATCTTGCCACATGTGCGGGGGCATTGGGGTAAATTTATCAGAAGATAGGATGCTTAGTGGTGCAATCGGACAGGCATGTTTGACGGATCATATACTCTTATGCGTTTTTTTTCCACATTCTTTGGTGTGGTTCTCCCTTTTTGGCCTCTTGTTTTCAGGAATGTTGCAATTGCTGTCCAGCTCCAATACGGGATGAGTTGTGTGCCATTTTGAGTCATCTATGCATTGAGGACCCTGAAACGGCAGGGGTTATGCAGCCATCTTTAAGTCCACTTCATTTTGGAGCCTCCGAGACGGCTAGCACATAGGCTAGCACATTTTTTGTACATTTGGAAATGCGCATTTTTTGGAATCAAATCATTGGTCCCAACATGTTTGTCAAGGAAATTCTGAAATTGATCGTTAATTTCTTGATGGCTATTTCACTATGGTTTGCTGTCTATTTGGAACCACCGGAGTGTACCTGAATCTAATTGCTGCGGCGCTGATCGCCGCAAAATGAGAATCAAAGAAATACCATGTTCGCAAATCTGCCAAAGGGAGAGAAACGGTGAGTTGCTAAATAATATTGACGCTAGCACATTTCTCAATGTTACTATTCGGCTTTCCCTCGACACATTCTCCCTGTGGCTTTTTTGGCCAAAACAAACCCTTTTTGACCTTTTGAGGCTCTTTTATTTTTACACAAAAAGCTCACATTACACCGGGCAACACCCTGGCAGAGGTAGCAATGTGGTCCTTTTTGTTGGACACATGAAGTAGGATGACTTTGTTCTGCTTCTTGGCTGAACAATCAACCGAGTAACACGCCAAAGAAACTGATTTACTGGGTACCAAATGGTTAATTTGGCAACCTCATTCTCAGAAAAGGAAGAAGTATGATGTTTGTGTTACTAGTGTTAACCCTATCCAGCTCTTTGATTCCAATTCAACGAATCAAATACAACGGGGATTCTGGTGGGAAATAATGTGTATCCCAAGGGTGCCCATCTGCATTCATCATCATTGGGAGGTCAAGCAAGGGCCGGCGCTCTCATGATGATGCCGGTTAGTAGGATACCAAAGCAATAGCAGGATATCTTGCCACTCTCTCGGGAGAATCTTTGGGAAAGCACAACTCCTGCAAACCGGAGGAACCTAAGTGAAGGAGGAGTTGACGTAAATGATGGATGTGAGGACCGAGATTGGTACACCACTCATACATCGTTCCATATACGCAAACCTTTTAGTAATTTTTGGCATTTGCAGGGGCCCATTTTAGTCTATTACCATTCCATGGCCATTTTTGGAGCCTTATTTTCGGAGAAGAACCAAGTATGACACTTCTGTTACCAGTGTTACCCGTAAGACAGAACGACTGCTCTATTTTAGATTTTGAAATCTCCTGCAAGTTTTCTCCAAAAAAGGAAACATCACGGCCGCAAACACGAGAGAGACGATCAAGATCAAATAATTTGAATGTAATCTAACACACGAGGGCCGAAGAAAATTGCGCAAACACATGACAAGCAAAGTAGGGATGATCCATCAACAAATTATGCCTTTACTGAGCCTTACTGCTATTCCATGTTACTATTGGGTTGTGTTATTATTATTATTCTAATAATTTCTGGAGGTCTGCTAAGTCCTCTCCCCAATTGAAAAAAATCTCCTTTCAGGTGAAAAATACCTCTCTCCAAGTAAAAAACACCTCCCTCCAAGTGAATGACACCTTTCTCCAAGTGAAAAACACCTCCCTCCAAGTGAAAAACACCTCTTTCTAAGTGAAAAACTACCTCCGTCCAAGTGAAAAACAGCTCACTCCGTGAGTTTTGGGTCTCCCTCCAAGTGAAAAACACCTCCATCCAACTGAAAAAACCTCCCTACACGTGAAAACCACCTCCCTCTAAGTCAAAAACACATCTCTCCAGATGAAAACCACCTCCCTCCACGTTGAAAAAAACCCCTCTCCATGAGTTTTGGGTCTCTCTCCAAGCGAAAAACACCGCCCTCAATCCGAAAAACACCTCCTTCCAAGTGAAAAACACCTGCGTCCAAGTGAAAACCTGCACCGTCCAAGTGAAAAACAGCTCTTTGCAAGTGAAGCCCACTTGCCTCCAAGGGAAAACCACCTTTCTCGAAGTGAAACACACCTTCTCCATGAGTTTTTGGTCTCCGTCCAAGTGAAAAACACCTCCTTCCAAGTGAAAAACACCTCCTTCCAAGTGAAAAACACCTCTATCCAAATAAAAAATACCTCCCTCCTCATGAAAACCACGCCCCTCCAAGTGAAAACACCCCCCTCCATGAGTTTTGGGTCTCTCTCCAAGTGAAAAACACCTCCCTCAATCCGAGAAACACCTCCCTCCAAGTGAAAAGCATCTCCGTCCAAGTGAAAACCACCTCCTTCCAAGTGAAAAAAAACACCGGCCTCCAAGTGAAAAACACCTCTCTCCAAGTTGAAACCCCCTCCGTCCAAGTGAAACACACCTCCCTCCATGAGTTTTGGGTCTCCCACCAATTAAAACACACCTTCCTCCAAGTGAAAAACACCTTCTTCCAAGTCAAAAACACCTCCCTCCATGAGTTTTGGGTCTCTTCCCAAGTCAAAAACACCCCCCTGCAAGTGAAAAACAGCTCCCTCCACGTGAAAAACACCTTGCTCCATGAGTTTTGGGTCTCCGTCCAAGTCAAAAACACCTCCCTCCAAGTGAAACAAGGTAGAAAGTAACAAAGTGCAAGAGTAACGATGACATTATTACTACGTATTCCAAAAGTCAGAGTCGTCGGACCTGTGATCCTGTTCATACTCAGGGTTACTTAGGCGGCTCAATTTGCATGGTATAAAACGACAGAAAGTGCCCAAAATACACGGCCTGAACAAACATCAAAAGAACCATTTTTTGGCTTGCAAAAAATCAAGCCGTTTTTGGAACACCAAGAGGACTCTTATGTAAGGAATTTTGGCCTTTTGTTGGTCCTGATGGGTCCAAAAAATGCTTTTTTTGGGGCAATGGACTGCTCCTTGCGCGAGGCCTCGCGCAAGGAGCAGTCCATTGCCCCTCCAAAGTCAGGTAATGATGGTAGAATTGAGGAATCAAGCAGGCGCCTACACTGGAGTGACATTACAGGCACCCTTGACTTGATCACATTGTACAATATGTTTACGCGGGCGGACATTCAGTGCTCTAAACAAGCCTGTCAAATCTAATTGATGACTCAAGAAATCATTTCAAATGTTGTTGCATTCCTAACAAAAGGAGCACATACGTTGGAGGTGTTGCACAAGGTGCATCCTTCAGCATTGCTCATGATGCTCATCTGCAACAACTTATTGGGAGTGTCAAGCAAAAAAAAGAGTATCACTGGTAACACATGAAGCATGTCCACTCAACAGATGACGCTGAGCTGGACAGGGACCCCCCTTGTAGCTTTGGCTGAAGAAAAATTGATCCTTCCGTTGTTGACTATAGATCAAAGTAAAATGTGCAAAGAAAATATGAATTTGCCATGCGTGGCACTTTTTTGAGCGTTTGTTTGGGCCAAAAAAACTGATTTTTTGGAGAGTAAAATGCAATGTAGTGCAAACGACACCAATTATCAAGATGATGTTTGATACCTGGAGAAAGAAGGTGCCCTGGGGGAAGCAGTCTGACAGGCGCAGGGGCTGACCAAGCCCAAAAAGAGTTTTTCCGCCTCCGGGGGGGGCACGCTTCTGGTAAATTTCAATGACTCAACGACAATTTAGGTACTCGTTGCTTCAGTGAAGGCTGTGCACAAGCGCTATCAGATGAGAACCCATTACAATGGTACAAAGAATATATTTTCTGGGCTTTTTTTTGCGCGAGGCCTCGCGCAATGACGAGTGCAATGCAGTCCCAGAACTTGAAAGTCACAACCTATACCTCTTTTTTCAGGCAGTGCAAATCAAAAATCAAACCGTGGGGTGGGTACTAAGACCACTGGACCCTGAAGCCGTCTTTCCAAAGGAAAATGAATCGAGTGAGGTTTTTGGTTTAGTAGGTTATGCCCGAGGCCTCGCGCATGGGCAGCCCTTGAACCACATGTTGCATATGTTTTGCATTGATATTTAATCCGCCATGCTTCCGTTTGGATGATCCTTGGTCTTGATTGCGCGAGGCCTCGCGCATGGAATTCGATCAATAAATCATTTTTCCAGGTATGCAATGAACATGCAGAACAGGAAATGATGTTGCAGTCATTTTTTCTGCAGACCATGTTCGTCCAAAAAACAAGGGGAACGCAAAATGTATTTCTTGGCCAATTCCCGCTAAAAGCACATCATTTTCCACTGAAATCATAAGATTTCTTTATTCTTTTTATAGTTTTTTTTTCGTTTTCGGCTGTCCGAAAAAAGGCACGAAATGGCACAAATGGTAAGAAAGATATCTTCTTTGGACTAATATTCTGTTTTCGAAAAACAGAGCCTGTGAAAAACTTTTTCTTTGCATGGTCCAAATTGGGTGCATTTGGTGTGATTTTGACCATGCAACTTGAGCCGCCTAAGGGTTATATACAACGCCGTCATAATCAAGGTTATGTCAATGTGCGCGTGCCATGGGTGACTATATGCAAACTTCTGCTGATTGAGGCCCTCAGGAGGCTGTTTCATGGGGGCCAATGAATCACCAAAGTCCGGAGCGGTGTTAAGCTCTTCTTTCACGGGCTGACCGGTACCCCCTACCTTTACCCCTACCCCTACCACGCTTTGTACCACCTCTTCGCTTAGTTTGCGTCTGAACAGTTGGGACCACCATTCGCCTCGAGGCTACCGGCCGTCAAACAGATTGTGGGGGCTATGCGCCGGTCGCACGTACGTTTATGGAAGATGCTCGCATGTCCGAAAATTGGATCAGGTGCCGCTCCTCTTCTTCAAGAAAAGCCTCTGCATCCTGTCTCTGGTGAAAAAGGTTGAGTTGCACCGCGGACAACGTTGCTTATATCCTGACGCACCTGGGACTGCAAGTTCCCAATCGAGTGGGGAATTCGTCCGCGTTTCGTTTTGGCCGCTAAATCTGCCCAGCAAGACACCTTCCCCCAAACACCCTCATCATCATGCTCCGCAGCATTAATTGCCACGGGTAATTGCAATAGATTCGGGCTGCGCGAAGCAGGCGATGGTGAAATGCGGCAGGGAGCGACAAGAAGGCGACAGGGTGGCGACAGAAAGACAACAGGGTGGCGACAGGAAGATGACAGGAAAGCGGCAAGAAAGCGGCAGGAAAGTGAAAAAAAGCGACAGGCAGGCCACAGGAAGGCAACAGGGTCTAAGCTATTCCCCTTAAGAAAACTCCACGGAGCGTAGCCGGAGGGCTCAGGGCCGCCATGGGGAAGGTCATCTAAGGGCAGGTATCCCTTCTGAGCATCCTCGCGGTATGGAGGGGTCGGTGCTGTGGCCTTGCCCTTGGAGTCCATGATATGCAAGCACGACGAGGAAGCCGATGAAGATGAAAATATGAACTTGCAAAAAATCTCCGTCTACAAGAAAATGTAGGCGGATAATATGATACATATGAATCACAATAATTCTTCCTGTATAATTTATAAAGAATCCGATCGTGTAAAAATATTTGGCTAATTTGGTTTGCGCACGCGCGCCGGTGATTCCACTCAAATCATCAGACCGCGACCATCTCAGCCGCAACGTCAACCAGAAATGAGTCCGGCGTGTCCATAATATACAGGAACTGTTCCGGTAAAAATTTGGGGGGCGCCGAATATATAGATCTCCGGAAATGATCTAAATCTGACCTAATGAGGGGTAATTGACCTGTGATCTGCGCGGATTGAGGGTAGCCGCACTTACATTCCCCCTCCAAGAACACACTGGGGTGTGTTACCGGGTCAAAGAAGGCGTGAGTGTGGCCAAAAGCCGAAAAACGCGCCTCATAACAGCCAAATTTACACAATTGTCCCCAGAATCCAATGGATTAGGGCTGAATCAGGGTAAATGACACCAGAATGTACGAGAATGAGGCATGAAAAACAACCAAACCAAACCAAAAGAAGCGTAACTAAGTGAAAAGACACGTAAACGTATCCACAAAGAACACCAAACCGTGTCCTGGTCGAGATAGAGGTGTAATTCAACAAAATCAGACAAATTAACACATGAAATGCAGGGGGGTTAGAGACAAATGACCTATTCTGCTCAGTTGTTGCTCTCGCGGGCACGCTACGGTGTCCTCTACGTACTCTACATCGTGTTATTCCCGCTTTTGTCTTTTCGAACGTACAGCATGTGCTCCAGATGGCCAAAATGTATACAGAATTGGCAAGAATTGAGATAATTGACACTGAATTGGGCTACGATTAAGAAGCTAAATCGCACATAGCAAAAAACAATCGACGGCACCAGAGTGTATATACTGTAAACTGTCCTGCCTAGGTCCGCAGCAGAGCAACGGAAGAAAGCCGTCACTAAATCTTACTAAAATCTGACGAATTGATACTCAAAATGTTCTAACATGAAAGATGAGGAGGATTGAGCCCGGAATCAACTGAAATCAGCAGGAATGAGGAAGCGGGGAGTGAGTAAACGAACACTAGTGAAGTAAACAAATGTCAGTTCACTTTTGGAAGGCGCGTTTTCACGTTACAAAGCGAGCATGTAACAGCTTCTAAGAAAATGTTGACATGATGAATTGTTCATGCTGATGGACATGCTGACCTTAAATCCTGTACCCAGACCCTAACAGACCCCGCCGGAGTTTCGCTGAAGGCGATAGCCTGTGGGCCACAAGCTTAAACACACCGTATATAACCGTATTTACAATGGCGGTGGTGTTCTCGAAGGAAGAACAGGTCAATCTTTTGCTTTCAGGCCACAATCTGAACAATTAGAGCAATCTAGAACCCGAATTTGCGAATGAAGCTCACACTCCCGACGAAGAAATTTTCGCCTGTGCCACCGGACTTCAAAAGTATCTGCCTTGAGTCCGTAGAAGTCATATATAAGGTTTTATGAGAGAACTGAGGTCGCGGTTTAGTGAAATGGTGCAAACAAATCAGCAGGATGGTCTCAAATCGGGGCAAAATTGGAGGAATCTCCACAGATGAAGCTGGAATGAAGTCTACCGGCAGCAGAATGAAGCTTGAAACTAAGTTCCTGGTTGTGTTCGGAACATCATCAGACTACAGGGGGTTCCTGTTGGGTGTAAGCGGCTGCGCAACCTGAGATTTATCTACATTACATCATCTGCTGGTGGTAGAAATTCAGGAATTCCAGTTCCACTGTTCAGATTACCCCTAGTCTGCTCTTGCTGAAGTCTGGCGCTGACATTCCCACACATTACAGTACTACACCGGACATACCAGTAGCGTTCGTACGCTCCAGTGGATAACCAGAGGGGCACCACACAAAATCTGAAGGAATGAGGGCCAAATGGTCAAGATCCCCTCACTCATGACACTCTAAAACAAGTGCTCTCCGCTCCTGGTCTAGCGGATTGAGCACGCAGCTGCAGCGGCGTGAGCGCCAGTTCGGTCCCCTGCTGGAGGTGATGATATACGGGCATGGCGCCGGTGGAGGTGGTCGGGCTCAGCGCGTGACTGCTCAGGCTGCTGAGGCCCGGCCGCGCCCCGAAGTCACGGCCACTTTTTACGAGGCACTTGTTTTCCCTCCACAGCCAATGCCTGGGACCGAAGGCGCAACCACCCAGGCAAGGCTGTTCAAGAGCTGCGTAGGCCATGCCGGAGATATTGGCGAAGTTAGCATCTATAGGGGTTCGAACCTACGACCCCTAGCTAAGGAGGCGGCATGCCTATCTGATATACTGACGAAGGTCCTTACCACAATCCGGTGTTCGGTGGAACAAAATCTGTCTCAGGCTGACCGCTCGGTACATGTACATGACGGAAAAAGGTAAATAAAACCTGAATGAACTCTGCCGTCCTAAGACGCAAATAAATATGTAAAACCACCCGTACCTGCCCCCAAGGGACAGCCCCATGGCGCTGATGCAGCCCCAATTGCAGGCGGTCGATGGGCGGACCGGTGCCACACACAATGGACATGCCTGGGACGAAGTGGGAGATGGACCGTACTGGGGTTCGAACCAATGACCCCGGCCCGTTGACGAAGGCAATTACCAACTAGAGTAGCACCGGCCATGCCGGTATCGCACAGTCAAAATTTAACAACCGCCTTCGGACGTACCGGAGATCAGGCATCAGGCATTCGTAGATGCTCTGTGCTTCCCTCAAGAAAAAGTGGAGTTCGCGGAGTACGTCAGGTACACCGAGAATGGGATCTGTGTGACAAGTGACCGTGCCCGAAGGGAACAGTGTTGCATATATATTTGGTATGATGACCACTTTTGTCCCTCCACTGACGAAGCCGCAGGGTTGGGGGTACACGTCTATCGACCGACCGTTCCGGGTCTCGAACCTACGACCACGGGCCGGGAACCAAGTGCACTGCCCAACTTGAATGACGAAGTGTATACCGATAAATGGCGAACGAAGTTCAAACCTCTCATCGGTTACCGGATTGGTACATGAAACCTCCAACTTCTAGCCATCAGCTCAGATCTTCGCCTGTCCGGCTTGAACTGGACTTTTAAGGGCCAGGACAGTTAGTGCACCTTCGCCGGCAACACATGACGGCTTCAGTCGCACAAATCCAATGTAGGCCAGTTTTCTCACACATGTGGCCAAAGTCATCCGTTCACCCATAACACCTCAGAATCAATCCTGAAAAATACGCAAAAACTTGTCTCAAGACTGCAACACACCTGGTGTACTGTGTGGCACCACAGTCAACCCAAAGGGGACGTAATTGGGCCTCATGTACCAGGAATTTGAAATTTAGATCAGAATTTGAAGAAAAGGATGTGAGTGAGTAATGTACAAAGATGAGCTCAGAATGTCTCGGAATGTGGACGAACAACGACCTGGTTCAACGCTGCAGGCTTGCCGCCACTGCGGAACCGCTCTGGTTGTCTTCGTTCACGCACTGGATGCCCCTCATTGCCCTCATGTGCACGTTTGGGAGGGGGGCGTGGTGCTTTCGGTCGCGCGGCACCTTGAGGCGCCAGATTTGCTGCGAAATGTGCTGGAATCTGTGGCGGAGGAACTGGATCACCGTCCACCACGACAGCTTTTGCTCCGTCCTTTTGAATTACACGGTCTGGCTTGCTCAGACAGTCAGTAGATAAAACCGGGATCTCAGGATGAGCTCGCAGGTAATTTCTGAAACCTGTGGTATAACCATGTACAAAGGAGGAGGGAGGTTCCCAAGTTTTTTCAGACTCAGGGAAACCCTTGTACTTGACGAGAAACCGCCAGTTACCCTCAGCATCCTTAGAATTATCGACAAGGCGTTCCGACTCGTAATTACCACCTTCAATCCTGCGTTCGGAAAGCCATTTGGAGGTCCAGAAAAGGGGTTTGACCCTGTCCTTCGGACTCGGAATATCAGGCTTAAGCCTGTCCCCGCTCACTCCCAACTCCCGACTCACATCCACACGCACCTTAAAACTGCTCTCCCTGACTCGAGACACAATTTCAAAGGGACCTTCCCACAGGGGGAGGAGCTTGGAGTCTCCATCCTGGGTAGTTTTGCTCTTGCGGAGCCAAACACGGTCTCCTTCTTCGAGATCGTGTGGTTCTTTTCTGCCCTGGTTGGCAATGCTCAACCAATCTGCCTGAAATTTCTCAACGAGGCGCTTGGCCTCCTTTTCACCAGCCTGAATCTCGTTGAAACATGCTGATGCATCCTTACATTCTCGTGGATGATCGTACGGGAGGTTCCACCAGCACTTGTTTCGACCGAAAACAAGCTGATTGGGCGAGTACCCGTGGTACAACTCTGTATTGTGGTACCGGCGGAGCAGGGCGAAAAGGAGGTAGGTAGGTATCTTCGGGAGCTCGGGATGCCTACTTTGACAGTGCAGGAAGAAGGTCTTACCAAGGGGACATCCTGTCCCTCCCACTGCCCTAGGTCAGGTGCCTTATAAGCCGCTCCCGCAGGTGCTTGGGAAGGCAGTGTCGCAGCCACCCGGTCCAGGTGTCCCAGGTGGGAGGGTGTCCCCACATGTGTCCATGGGTAGGGCCACATGCCCCCTCCTTTGGGCGGCAGCTCTGGGGGCTGCCCAGCCGTGTGGAGTATCTCTCACCACAAGGGATATTGCTCCCGCTTGTCTATGGTACGACCGCCTCACCCTTGTGGCTTGATTTGCGGGGCCGCTCTGCTTAGCAGGCCACCCCCTCCTTGACTGTGTACCGGCTCGCCTGTCACTGGTTGCTTCCATGGCTCCGGGTGACGTTTGCCATGGTCCCCGATGCAGCCTGGCCGGGCTCGGACCAGTGGCCTTGGAGTACCGCTCCTGCCACTGGCCCGGTGGGTCGGCTGGGTCGCCCCAGCGTGTCCGACCCATGGGATGTTGGTTCTTTCCTGTCCCCCGGCCGCCCTACGTGTGTGCGGTGTCATGGGCCACTTGGCTCCTGTTCACCGGTGTGCCTGCTCGGTGCGTTGCGTTGCGTCTGCGGTGTCCTGGGCCACTTGGCTCCTGTTCACCGGTGCGCCCGCTCGGTGCGTTGCTTTGCTTGTGCGGTGTCCTGGGTTACTTGGCTCCTGTTCACCGGTGTCGCGGCGTGGTTTGTCGCGTTGCGTGTGCGGTGTTCTGCGGCACTTGGATCCTGTTCACCGGTGCGCCTGCTCGGTGTGTTGTGTTGTGTGTGCGGTGTCCTGGGCCACTTGGCTCCTGTTCACCGGTGTGCCCGCTCGGTGTGCTGCTTTGTGTGTGCGGTGTCCTGGGCCATCTGGCTCCTGTTCTCCGGTGTGCCAGGCCGTGGTGTCCCGTCCCTTTGTTGTCCTCGGTGCTTGTGCGTGTGCGGTGTGCTGGCCCACGTGGCGCCTGTTCACCGGTCCTCGCGCTGCGTGCCGTGCGCGTGTGCCGTTGGTGGTTGTGTCCCTCTTCCTCCCCCCCCAATTTTTTTTTTCGTGCCTTATCGTTTTTTTTGGAAAACATGAATAAAAAAATTTAAAAAATTAAAAAAGAAGGGGGCGCGCGTACACTGCAGGCCCAGGCGTGGGCAACTGGTGCAGTGGTGCAATAGTGTCGTGTTCTCAGGTGTGTGTCGTTGGTGCTTCGCGCGTCCTGATGTACACGGGTATGGGTCAGGGTGGGTTTGGTTAGGTGCCTCTTTGCTATTGGTGCTGGCTGGTTAAGTGGCTGTGTTGGCTGTGGGTTTGGGCTGTGGCAACGTTGCTCCCCCGGCGGGCCTGGTTAGGAGTCAAGGGTTAGCGGTTTTGGGAAATGGCTTGGGTTGGATTCCTGTTGGAGCTTTGCCTGGGTTAGGCAATTGTGACGGTTGTGGGCTTGGGCTTGGTGCCTTTGGGCGTAGCGGTGCCCGTTGGCGTGTGCGTTAGCGTCCTTCGGCTTCCGGTTCGTTTGGTGTCTTCCGGGCGGGGCCTGGATTGGCGCCCCGTGGCTGTGGCTGGCTGGGTTAGGTGGCGGCGCCGCTTGCTGGGGGGTCAGGCGCGTCGTGCTGTGTGGCGCGCAGGGCTCCTGGGGTGCTGTGGGTGCCGCCAGCGTCGGTGAGCCGACGCTTGTGGGGTGGCGAGGGGCTGTGTGTGTGCGGGGTTGGGCCCTGGGTGATGTCCCACAGGCGGATGCCGTCTCGCTGCGTCTCCTGGAGGGTCTCCCGCAGGCGCCTGAGGACATACGAGTGGTCCTGGGGCGCGGGGAGGTTGCGGGGGTGGACTCCCATGGGCAGGAGCGCATCGGCCAGCATGGCTTCCCATGCGGCCTGCGGCATCCACCCCCCCGCCGGCCGGAGGCGGCAGTTCTCCACCGACCCCTTGCGGGGCCGGTGGACCAGGCCCTCGAGGGAGGGCTCTGCCCGGGCCGACTTTCGCAGCTCCCAGAGCTGCGTGTGGGTCCAGCGCCGCCCCCACTGTCCCTGGGCGGGGCCGCGGTCTTGGGCGGAGGAGTTGGCGTGGGTGTGTGTGATGGGGTCGTGGGGAGTGGTGGAGGTGGCGGGCCTGGGGGATTCCTCGTAGTCCTGTGCCGTGGGGGTGCGCGGGGAGTGGGGGCGCGGGCGGATGTGGACTCGCGGGTATGCGCACACGGTCCCCGCCTCGGGGTCCGGTTGGGACTCGCGGTGGCGGCGGTAGCGGGGCATGTGCTGTATGTGGGCTGTCGTAGTGGGTTGGTAGGGGGGCGGGGACGCTGCTGGTGGGTCCTGGCGTCAATCTGGTCCGGTTGGGGGCGGTCCGTGGGCCTGGGGTGTGGGCTTTGAGAGGTGGCGGGACGAGGTGCGTCGTGCTTCGGCCGCGGCGCGCTCCGCCATGAAGGTGGTGGTGGCGGCGTCGGTGACAGTGGGGGGGGCGCCGTGCTGGGTGCTGCTGCCTCCGGGCCTGGGACGGTTGGGGCTGAATGTCATAGAGGACGTCCTCGGGGGGTCGGGCTCGAGCTGCCATCGTGGCGCCGGGCTTGGGCTTGGGCTTGGGTTTGGCTGTGGGTTGCGGTGGTACCGGCGGAGCAGGGCGAAAAGGATCTCAAGCCAATCGACATCCTTGTCACTGGCGAGTTTCTTTCGCAGCATATTGATTATGGTTTTTCCTGCCCGTTCGGCTGGTAATGCCCTGTGCTGGTGGACCTCACATCGAAGATGATGGATTCCTAACCGAGCACAAAGGTTTTTCCACCACTCAGAAATATATGCACTACCTGAATCAGTTAAAATCTCAGAGGGAACATCCCAGCACCCGGTCCATGTCTGGGCACACCATTTGGCGGCAGCCTTGCCAGTCATGGCATTCACGTTGCAAGGCAAGACATGAATGTACCCTGACTGTCTACATTGAATTAATAACACACCATTAATTTTTTTGTTGGTCCAATGGCATTCCTCTCCCTCCAGTTCACCCAGGTAGAAGAAATCAGAGGTGACTCGGTCAAAGAGTCGCTCGGGTACGGGATGCGGCCTCAGAAAGCCCTTAGGCTTGGCAGTAGCAGGCACCACCACTGCGCATTGGGCACATGATGAGGCCACTTTCATGCAGTGGGTGTGCAATCGAGCTCCAAAGAGACGATGTCTAATTGATTTCCAGAGTTTGGCGCCATGGGAGTGAGGAGTCTCCCATTTGTGCCACCAATTGACAACTCTGGACGCCAATCTGTCAGGCACACACAATTTCCTATTCATCCACAGCTTCCCGTTGTCCAAAAAATATTCGGAATAAATTCCGTCTTGAAATGCTGACTTTGAAGTCAAATGTTCGCAGAATTCTTGGAACATATTGTCGGATTTATATTCTTTGGACCAATCCTTGGTGATCAGGGAGTCCTTCGGGATCACCTGGCCTGGTGCCACAGGTTTTCGCCCCAATGGATGGACACATCTGAATCGAACCACAGCATTTCGCCGTTTAACGAACTGGGGGTTGGATTCTCCAGGTTTAACTGCTCTGAGGGTGTCAACACGCACTGCAGAGCATTGGACATGGGAATGTGGGGGATGTTTCTCCACTGTGATATCGTGGCAGGGCAATAGACCCTGCCGGACTGGACACTGTAGACAGTGGCGCTTAATCAACTGCCGTTCCTCAGCATTCCACTCAATTACTAACCCACGGTCTTGTTCAGTCCCATGGATGTTCGTCCACAGGCACGCTTCGGAAGCAGGATAGGCCCATCTGCTTAAAGCGTCAGCGACAGTGTTATACTTGCCTGGAAGGTAAGCCACATGAAGATCGAAAAGACTCAAACTCGTGCCATCTAGCGCGCTGTCCAGCAGGACTTGACACAGTGTTGACACGTTCTGTCGACCAATACTCAAGAGAGCGATGATCCGTCAGAACTTCAACTCTGTTCGTGCCTACCCACGATTGGTATTTTTTTAAGGCACAAATGATTGCGTAGGTCTCCTGCTCACGGGCTCGACCAGAATGCAAGCAGAACATGAGCCCCAGTTTCTAAATCTTGCTGTTCTAACACTGCCCCGACCGCATACTTACTAGCATCAGTCCTAATGTAGAAAGGGCGATCGAATTTGGGAACATGCAAAGTGGCGACTTCGCAAAGGGCGGCTTTTAATTGTACAAACGCCTCATCGCACTCGTTGGTCCACTGCACTCGCACCTTTGAGCCCGCACGACCAGCCTCCCTACCAACCTTGAGTAATTCAGTAAGGGGGGCGGCGTACTTGGCGTAATCCTTGACAAAAGTATGGTAAAAACTACAACAGCCAAGGACTCCACGAAGGGCCGAAATGGTCTCAGGGCGCTTCCACTTCTGGATTGCGAGGAGCTTCCCTGGATTCGGCTGGCGTGTTGCATTTCGCAGCAAACTGCCACAGAATTCGACACTTTCCAGAAATAAGTTACCCTTCTTGGGACCGCAGATGAGCTGATACTTGTCCAGAATGTCGACAACAATATTCAGCTGTTTCTCATGCAGATACACAAGCTCCCGTTCGGTTAAACCGTCGCCCACAGTGGCGATGATTATGTCGTTAATATATACGGAAACGAATTCGCGAAGCTCAGGGTGCTCTAAAAACAAGACTTCTTCCATCATCTGTTGGAAAAAGCTCGGAGCATTCTTCAAGCCGATAGGCATGACTTTCCACTGAACAGGACCCACTGGACTGCACATGCAGGTCAGGGGTCTGGATGACTTCGCCAGAGGCATCTGGTGAAAGCCATGCCTTAAATCCAGGACGGAGAATAATCTCCCCTTGGCTCTTTTCACGACTTCCTCCTCAATGAGGGGCAAAGGATGTGAATCAGCCTTAGTTTCCGCATTTAAGTTACGAAAATCAGCCACCATGCGCCAACCATCAATAGAATTCTGGTCTGCTGGGGGTGGTTTAGCCAAAGTGAAGGGCGCGCAACACCACTCAGAGGTCATGCACGCCTCCAACCAGCCGAATTCTCGCTGATTTCTCTGGATGATGTCGCGAAGATTCTCATGCTTTTTGCCATGATTTTCGTAGGGTCGCTGCTTTTTAGGTTTTGCTCCCTTCTTCAGCTCGATGAAGGCCTCTCCGTGCAGGCCACGCACAGGAGGGTTCTTGACGAGCTTACCTGAGAGTGTGGTGTCTTTTCGCTAGGCGAGAATCTTTTTTCTTCGCTCATTGCAAAGCTGACTTTCAACCTGCTCACCAGCAACCAGCGTAGAGCAAATTTTTGCTAAGTCTCGCGAACCAGTGGGCAACCGACCTTGTTTTAGCGACTGAATCAGGGAGGGATTGACTCCCTCTTGCGGGTATGTCGTGGATGCCTGAACCTGCTGAGGATCCTCCACATCCTCACAGACAAAGGGGTCCAGAAAGGCTTCAAACTTACGTCTTTCATAAAATTGTCTGAATCTGACCTTTTTTCCGAATTTTTTTCCCCTGCCCAGGTGGGAGATGCTTGCTGGATCTGATCGTATCGGGGTCTGGCTACAATCAGACGTTCCAGATTCCAGGCTCGGCACCGTATTATCTCTTTCCAAAAAATTGGAAAAAATCTAATCTGACTCAGTACCATGGTCAAGACCTGATTCTGACCCATGGTCCGATGTGCAGGATCCGTCAGACATGAGACCTCCGTCGACCAGGAATGCAACGGTAGGCCAGGGCCGCTGTCGCAGGGGACCACTGTCGTCCCTGGCGTACAGCTTGACGTCGTGGGGGAGGCGGATGGAGTCGACTGTCATGGCCAAAACATCTTTCCACCACGGTTTCCAATCCCAAAGTGGTACTACAAGGATGGCCTGAGTGCGATCCTCCTTGAGTTTCTGAACGACCTCTCCCAACAAATAAAAAGGGGGGTTTAGCCACAGTCTCTTGCCCTATTTTACTGCCCATGCATCGTCAGCCAAGCGCTGGAAACGCTTGTTTAACTCGTTGCAAAAGGCATCCTTGACGGGCACAAAATCCTGGTTCTCCAAAAAATAAGAACATATATAATCACGCCACTTATCTACAACGCGGTAGTTGGAATACTTCCAGTTGCGCGGTTTGCGACGCTGAGTGTCCCTCCACCGCTCCTGCGGCAAGATGCTGTAGGATGCAGTGGCGCTTGCCTCACTAATCCCTTCATCCTCACCAAAAACTGCGTTCACCTTCCTACTCAAAAAATCTTCTGCACTTTGGTACCCAGAGTGCCAGAAGCGAAAGCTGGGAGCTTCCGTCTCTCCCGATTCCAAAAAAAAGCAACGTCTGTGTCCTACAGGGGCCACTTTGTTCTTCGTTAAAAATGGATGACCGAAATAAGGGTCACACTTGATGGCAGCTCTATAAAAATAATCCTCTAAAACAACATCCTCTACCTTACCTTCCTCCCATAAATCCTGGGCGACCATGTGCGCCTTCAGGAACGAACCTGTATTCCCTCCTGGAAGGGCATGACCTGAAACACCTTCGAAGTTACCGGGGTGAGGCGAAGTGTCCACACATTCGTCGGGTAAAAATTGTTCTGACTGCAGATTCACTTCACTACCATTGTCACAAAGACATCTAGCAAGGTGTTTGTTCCCCTTCTTGTCAGTAACCCACAAACGACAAATGAATTGACGAGCTCGGTATTTGTTGGGAACACCGATCTCCGTAACATTCCTATCTCCATCCGCCTCAACTGGCGGTGGTCCTACAGACAGCGCTCCAATGTCCACGATCCAACATTCAGGAAAACGCCTGACTATTCCTGATAATCTCCCTCGTACTCCAGCTGCAAGGTTTCCTGGGAACCGTCCTCGTCCTCCCACTGGTCTCCCAGACCTTTTTCGCCGAGATTCCCTTCTTCATCGGGGGCATCCTCGCCCTCCGCGTCACATTATTATAGTAATCCTTGTCGGAACCTGCAACTTGGTGCACTGATGCACCACGACCTGAATGAGGGTTCCGCTGACCAGATGATCCATTCCCTCGTCCACCTTTCGTGCCCTGGGAGGTTCCCTTGCCCTTACCAGCACTCATTCCCTTGGAATGTCCCGAGAATTGGCCACTGGATTGGCCTTTTCCCTTGGAAAAATTGCCTTTTCCGCCATTAGTCTTTGCAGAATTGGACTTACCATTTCCATTTTTAAAATTTTCTGGAGCGTGCCCTTGGCTGGATTGGCCCTGGTTTGCCTTGCCTCCAGAAGTCTGCTGGCTTTTACTGCCTTTACCTTTTCCGCTGGGCGACGATTGGCGATTTTCATCCACCTTCTTGACGGGTGCCTTGGGCGGATCTTTACTGGCTTCTTGAGCCACTCTTTCCACATCGGTCTTATTCCACCAGTGGTTCTCGGTGGAATGCGACTTGGCACGGTTAGTGTGACCGAAGGACAAACAAATGGCAGAGTCTTTCGACTGCGTATTATTTACATTCTTCGCATTCCCACCTTTAGAGGGGGGATTTCGGCTCAATCCTTCATTGAATTGCTGATGATTGGCATCTGCCAATTTTTCCAACTCCTCCCACAATTCAGTGGGCGTGAAGCTGAAAACCCACGGCTTCGCCATGAGCCAAGTTCCTCCAAAGGAGACACCTCGGCTAACCACTTCATTAAAAATATCTCTGTCCTCCTTTTCCGCAAATTTCAATCTCCAAGCACCATCTTTTTCCTTACACTTGGAAACGTTAGATGGAGAGCACTTTTTACGGGCATCTCTGACCTCAAAACGACCCGAGCCCTTAGGGAATCCGTTGACTTCGGTCCACCAGAATTTCACCTTCTTGTCTGACTGTTCCTGCCTCAGCGATACAGCGGTGTCGGCAGGCATTTTCGCGAAGATGATGGCCTTCAATTCGCCATCCGACAGATGTTCCCCAGCACTCTCAGCCTGCTTCACCAGATTTTCAAAGCGTTGCCGCTTATTCTGAACCTCGTGAATAATGAGTTTGGGAATGTTCGGGAAAGAGGTGAGGAGGCTTCGTTAGTGGTCTTCAGGCAACCTAGTTCCTCGTCCCTCAAGCAGAGCAAACAATTCACTGTAGGTGAGTGGGTTAGAGGAATCAGCCCTATCAGTGCAGGATTTGATCCACGTGTCACGAATGGGGCGATCTAAACACTCGAGGAGAGCATCAAGCTTCTCATCGTCGCGAAGCTTGTTCTTACCAACCCTCAGAGAAAGTGCTCTTTTAAAAACAGCCCATCGGCGAGGGTTGCCATTGTATTTTGGTTGTTTTGCAATAGCTCTCAGTTTAGCCCTCACAGGGTTAATAATGTCCTCAATGCCGCCACCACCGGCCAGGATTGGGTTGACCTGGGCAGCACCTGAGGCGCCGGCGGCGCCCAAAAGACTCTGGACGAGCAACACCTGAGCCGCAATCATGGGATCCGTGTATCTTTTCTCACCCAAAATTTCCTTTTTCTCTCTCTTCCTCGCTTCTGAAACACGCTGAGGACTTTTACTCTCAAAAACTCTTTCTTTTAATATTTCCCGTTTTTTCTTTTTTTCTTCTGCTCTGGAATCTGCTGTGGGCGCGAGTGAAAAAACTTCAGTTGCTTCATCGGCCACAGAACAGGCAGATCCGGCTGGCGGATCCTTCAAGGGAGGGGGGGGATGAGCGAAAGATCTTCCCATTGCTAAAAAAGAGAAGAGTTTTTCCTGATTAATTTTGATCGCGTGATTGTCAGTAGTGAACTTGGTGATTTCTTTCGGACACGAGCAGTGGTCGGCACAGGACACATGAGAGGCGGTCCCAGACCGCGATCCGATTGATTCTGGCTTCCCTACCACGTCTTTCTGCTCGCTCAGCCAGCTCTCGATTGTGTTGGCGATGGGCAGGTCTTTGGATTCCTCCTGCGCCACCTTGAGAAAGGCCTCTGCCAACGCCTTCTCCAGCGACACCGCATTGGCCTCCATCGCCTTCGCGGTGGTGTGGACGGGCAGCGGCGGATGCTCACGGTGAAACCTGCAGTAGCAATGATGGATTTGCAGGCACCATTGGTCATACAAGTCCAGTCGCTGTAGACTCTCGATTCTCGGGAATTTTAGTCTCCAGCGTTCCTGGGACTCCTGGATTGGAACGTCCAGTTTCACGGAGACGGCCTGCTCGATGACATTCTGGAGCAGCAGGTCGATTTCCGCAGGCGTAGGTCTGATTCTGGCGGGCATCTCTCCTGGACCACTTGAAATCGGAGCATCACGATGTACTTGCATGCTTCCTTTGGAAGGGAGACGGATGTCGTTGTCCGGACTGAATGAGTCTCCATCAAAGGAGCCGTACACTCCGCTGGGACCAGCGCCCGGTGAAGGGCCTCTTGGGGGCCCAGATTCTTGAATGGGATCAGGGATTGAGCTGGGGTGAGCGATTGGGATGTACCTGCGGCAGTCAGGCTTCTGGCAAGGAATGCCTGACTCTACAGTGAAAGTCGCAACTATGCAACATTCCACGCTGTCCTCTAGTGGATCTGGCGATGGGTTCCCACCTAGTCTGCCGATGCTCTCATCATCACTGCACGGTGGGTTGGACTCATACTACATACCTACAGCCTCGAAGCGGCAGGCCGCTCTGCGGCCATCTAAGCTATTCCCCCTAAGAAAACTCACCGGAGCATAGCCGCAGGGCTCAGGGCTGGCATGGGGAAGGTCATCTAAGGGCAGGTATCCCTTCTTAGCGTCCTGGCGGTATGGAGGGGTCGGTGCTGTGGCCTTGCCCTTGGAGTCCATGATATACAAGCACGACAGCCAAGCGAATGAGGATGAAAATATGAACTTGCAAAAAAACCCAGTCAAGAAAATGTAGGCGGATAATATGATACATATGAATCACAATAATTCTTCCTGTATAATTTATAAAGAATCCGACCGTGTAAAAATATTTGGCTAATTTGGTTTGCGCACGCGCGCCAGCGATTCCAATCAAATCATCGGAACGCGACCATCTCAGCCGCAACGGACACCAGAAATGAGTCCAGCGTGTCCAGAATATACAGGAACTGTTCCGGTAAAAATTTGGGGGGCGCCGAATATATAGATCTCCGGAAATAATCGAAATCTGACCTAATGGGGGGTAATTGACCTGTGATCTGCGCGGATTGAGGGTAGTTGCACTGACACAGGGAAGCCGACATAGGGGGGCAACAGGAAGGCGACAGGGGTGCAACAGGGTGTTGACAGGGAGACGACACGTAAGCAGCAAGAAATAACACATAGCGACAGGATGAGTGGCAAGAAAGTCAACGGAAAATGACAGGAGGGCAACAGGTCTAGCGGCGACAGAGAGGCAACAAGGAGGCGACAGGAGAAAGCGACAGGAGAGCAACAGAGGAGCGACAGGAGAGCAACAGGAGAGCGACAAGGTGTTTTTTTGCGACAAAAAGGCGACAGAAAGACGACAGGGGTGCGACAGGAGGGCGACAAGCTTGTGGAAGACGACAAGGGAGACAAAATAGTACATGGGTTGATATCGATAACGAAAATGGGAACGAATGTTTTACAAACGGCGACAGGGGAGCGAGGCCACCCAAATCTGATGAGAGGAAAGGATGGCGTTCCGTGCTGGGCTGAAAACTAATAATGCCCTCACTCGGGGCATCAAATTTCTTTGATATAAAAAGGGATTGAACAGTCCAAAGTGGACGGTGGTGCAAAACAGAAAAGTAGTGGTTACAGAGATGCCCCGCCCGGATTGCTAAGCAACAAGTGCACCAAAACTGCGTATAGGTTGCCCACAGCAAGTAAATGCGACACTCGGGTCCAAAGATCGAGTTTGTTGCGAGCCGAAGGTAAGGATGGGGCAGTTGACTGGCAGGCATATCACTCCTCAGCCTCCCTGCACAAAAGGTCCTCCATGTCCTTTGTATACAGATCATCCTCTCTGCCTAAGGACTCTACCCACAGTTGCAAAATTCTTTTACATTCCCGAAGGAGCATTTTCTCGGTGCACCCCTGGATTTGTTTGTTTGGGTCCTCCCAAGGTTGTTCAACCTCAATGCTACCAATATTGAAGGGTGCCAAAGACGCAGTGGAAGAACGAGAGTGCGTGGAGGTAAAGCTAGGAATGGGTGTCAAGGTTAAGGGAGTGCAACGCGTGGAGAGCTCCGGCGGAGAGGAGGTTTTGGAAAAGTCCTCCATGTCTGGTTGCAACGTTGTCATCATCTTCTTCGTCCTCCTTTGCCTCTCCCTCTGCCTCTAAGTGTTTATCCACATGTGTGACACAAGGTGCCCCTTTGTGCTCCCTGTTAGACTGCCCGGACGGGTCAAGCCTAAGAGAGGGCTTCAAACACGAGGGTGGGTTGGGATCGAGTTCACAGATGGGCGTGGAAGTTGTGCTCCCATTTGCGCCTCCAGGTGTGAGTACTTCTACCTTGGCCTGCAAGGTTTCTCGGGTTCCCGCACTCCCGGCTTGGATCCCATCAAATCCTTGAGGGTCGGGGTGTTCGCTGTAATGGCTGCAGCATCTTTTGTTGCCTTGTGCTTGTGTTCTTCACTTTACATGGACTTCATCGGCATTTGGGCGATGTGGTGAAAGCCCAAAATGGGTTGGAAATGGCATGCAAAGGACCAAATGGGTACGATTACAGCGCAAATTGGGTTGAAAATGGCATGCGAACGACAAAATGGGTGCGACAAAAGCCCAAAATGGGTGAAAAATGGTATTGGAATGGCAAAATGGATAGAACAAAAGGCCAAAACACGTTGAAAATGGTATCCAAATGACAGAATTGTGTGCTATAAGCTCTAAATGAGTTGAAAATGGTAAGGCCAAAATGGGTCAAAAATGGTACTTAAAGGACACAATGCATATGATGCAATGCCAAAAGCGGTTGCAAAATGGGTGTGATGAAAGTTCCAAATAGTTTGGAAATTGAATGCGAACGACGAAATGGGTACAACAACAGCCCGAAATGGGTTGAAAGTGGCAGAGAGAGAACAAGGCCACAACCACGACACCACACAGCAACAAAGCAAACACCACAGCACACCACAATGCACGACGGCACCACACACGACGAAACACCGCACAAAACAGCACGGCGCAGCGGGGCACTGGGCGACACCAACAGAAACAGCGCGGCCAACGTCAACGGGATACGGCCAGCGACGAAGCCAACAACACAACAGAACAGCACCCCACACCGAGCCGCGGCACCACAAACAAGATGTGGAGCACCGCACACCACCAGGAGCAACCGCCGGGGAGGGGGGGGGGGGGGGGCACGGCACCAGCACGCAACGCACAGAGCGCACGAAAGGCCGCGAGCCAAGGGGGGAAAAAGAAACCCAACCAAACAGGTGCCAAGGCCAAAGGCACAGAAAATACAAGCAGCGGCAGGAGGACACACGAAAACGAGCGGCAGGGCGACGTCACCCGCTTAACACAAACCCGGCCGGGGGGGGGGGGGGGGGACAACAGGAGGCGCCGACAAACGGCCAACCGGCGCAGAGCAACCACAGGGCACAGAGGCAACAAGGGTAAACACAGAGCAGGACGCCACCGGCCGCGAACCGCAAACCCCCCGGGGGGGGGGGGACAACCGCCGGCGGGCGCGGGACACCAAGAGGCAAAGGGGGGGGCAGAAGACAACACGCGGAGGGGCGGCGTGGGGTGGGGTGGGGGGGGGTTGGGGGGTGCAGCAGCAGGCGGCGACAAACACCAGCACACGGCCAGGAGCTGCGCAGTTACGAGAAAGCAGAGGGCGAGCAAGGGAAAAAGAGCGGCAGGGCGACGACACCCGAGAAACAAATAAACACGGGGTGGCGCGCCGCACGCGCTCGGGAGGCCGGCCCATCCAACCCGGCCAGGACAAAGGGGTGGCGCACCACACGCGCTCGGGAGGCTGGGCCGTCCGTCCCGGCCAGGCAAACACCACAGACAACCACCACCCGACAGCGCCGGCCGTACGGCGGTGGAGACAACAGCGAACCAACAAAACAAGCCGAGCATCGAGCCGGCTAGATCACCACGAACCGAAACCCGAACACGACGACACAGCACGCCCCACCAAAAGGGGAGGGCACGCACAAACACGGCACGCCCCAACAGGGGGGGAGCCACGCACCAGCACTGCACCAACCCCGGCGAAGCCAACAACACAACCGCAACCGCAACCCACTCAACAGACGACGACAACCCAAGCCACACACCACCACAGGGGCGGGCAAGCACCAACACAGCACGCCCCACCAAGAGGGGGGCCACGCACCAACACAGCACGCCCCACCAAGACGGGGGCCACAAACCAACGCAGCACGCCCCACCATGGGGGGGGGCACACACCAACACAGCACGCTCCACCATGGGGGGAGGGCACGCACAAACACAGCACGCCCCGACAGGGGGGGGGGCACGCACCAGCACAGCACCACCCCGGCCAGGCAAACGACACAACCGCAACCGCAACCAACCCAACACACAACGACAACCCATGCCAAACACCACCAAACCAAGCACCACCACCGCAGCGGGCGGGCACCAACACAGCACGCCCCACCAAGAGGGGGGCCACGCACCAACACAGCACGCCCAACCAAGAGGGGGGCCAGAAACCAACGCAGCACGCCCCACCATGGGGAGGGGCACACACCAAAACAGCACGCCCCACCATGGGGGGGGGGCACACACCAACACAGCACGCCCCAACAGGGTGGGGGCCACGCACCAGCACAGCACCAACCCCGGCCAGGCAAACACCACAGACAACCAACACCCGACAACGCCGGCCGTACGGCAGCGGAGACAACAGCAAACCAACAAAACAAGCCGAGCATCGAGCCTGCTACAACACCACGAAGCGAAACCCGAACACGCCGACACAGCACGCCCCACCAAGGGGGGGACCACGCACAAACACGGCACGCCCCAACACGGAGGGGGGGGGGGGGGGGCACGCACCAGCACAGCACGAACCCCGGCCAAGCAAACAACACAACCGCAACCGCAACCCACCCAACAGACGGCAACAACCCAAGCCAAACACCACCAAATTAAGCACCACCACCGCCGCGGGCAGCCACCAACACAGCACGCCCCACCAAGAGGGGGGCCACGCACCAACACAGCACGCCGAACCATGAGGGGGGCCACCAACGGACGCAGCACGCCCCACCATGGGGGGGGGCACACACCAACACAGCACGGCCCACCAAGGGGGGGCCATGCACAAACACAGCGAGCCCCAACAGGGGGGAGGGCACGCACCAGCACAGCACCAACCCCGGCCAGGCAAACCCCACAGACAACCAACACCCGACAACGCCGGCCGTACGGCGGCGGAGACAACAGCAAACCAACAAAACAATTCGAGCATCGAGCTGGCTACAACACCATGAACCAAAACCCGAACACGCCGACACCGCACGCCCCACCAAGGGGGGGGCCACGCACAAACACGGCACGCCCCAACACGGGGGGGGGGGGCACGCACCAGCACAGCACGAAACCCTGCCAAGCAAACAACACAACCGCAACCGCAACCCACCCAACACACGACGACAACCCATGCCAAACACCACAAAACCACGCACCACCACTGCAGCGGGCAGGCACCAACACAGCACGCCCCACCAAGAGGGGGGCCACGCACCAACACAGCACGCCCCACCAAGAGGGGGGCCACAAACCAACGCAGCACGCCCCACCATGGGGAGGGGCACACACCAACACAGCACGACCCACCATGGGGGGGGGGGCACACACCAACACAGCACGCCCCAACAGGGTGGGGGCCACGCACCAGCACAGCACCAACCCCGGCCAGCCAAACACCACAGACAACCAACACCCGACAAAGCCGGCCGTACGGCGGCGGAGACAACAGCAAACCAACAAAAAAAGCCGAGCCTCGAGCCGCCTACAACACCACGAACCGAAACCCGAACACGCCGACACAGCACGCCCCACCAATGGGGGGACCACGCACAAACACGGCACGCCCCAACACGGGGGGGGGGGGGGGGCACGCACCAGCACAGTACAAACCCCGGCCAAGCAAACGACACAACCGCAACCGCAACCCACCCAACAGACGGCAACAACCCAAGCCAAACACCACCAAACCACGCACCACCACCGCCGCGGGCAGCCACCAACACAGCACGCCCCACCATGAGGGGGGCCACCGACCAACGCAGCACGCCCCACCATGGGGGGGGGCACACACCAACACAGCACGGCCCACCAAGGGTGGGCCACGCACAAACACAGCACGCCCCAACAGGGGGGAGGGCACGCACCAGCACAGCACCAATCCAGGCCAGGCAAACACCACAGACAACCAACACCCGACAAAGCCGGCCGTACGGCGGCAGAGACAACAGCAAACCAACAAAACAATTCGAGCATCGAGCTGGCTACAACACCACGAACCCAGACCCGAACACGCCGACACAGCACGTCCCACCAAGGGGGGGGGCACGCACAAACACGGCACGCCCCAACACGGGGGGGGGGCATGCACCAGCACAGCACGAAACCCCGCCAAGCAAACAACATAACCGCAACCGCAACCCACCCAGCAGACGGCGACAACCCAAGCCAAACACCACCAAACCACGCACCACCACCGCCGCGGGCAGCCACCAACACAGCACACCCCACCAAGAGGGGGGCCACGCACCAACACAGCACGCCCCACCATGGGGGGGCGGCACCAACCAACGCAGCACGCCCCACCATGGGGGGGGGGGGCACACACCAACACAGCACGCCCCACCAAGGGGGGGCCACGCACAAACACAGCACGCCCCAACAGGGGGGAGGGCACGCACCAGCACAGCACCAACCCCGGCCAGGCAAACAACACAACCGCAACCGCAACCCAACGGACGACGACAACCCAAGCCAAAGACCACCACACCACGCACCACCACCGCGACCGACGGGCACCAACACAGCACGCCCCATCATGACGGGGGCCACGCACCAACACAGCATGCCCCACCATGAGGGTGACCACAAACCACCGCAGCACGCCCCACCATGGGGAGGGCCACACACCAACACAGAATACCCCACCATGGAGGGGGGCCCGCACCAACACAGCACGCCCCACCATGAGGGGGACCGCGCACCAGCACAGAACCAACCCCGGCCAGGCGATCAACACAACCACAACCGCAACCCAACCGCCGACCACGGCCACCCGAACACGCCGACCGTAGAGTGGCGAAGACAACACCGAACAAACAAAACAAGCCGCGCATGGCGCCAGCTAAAACACCACCAGAAGTACCACCAACCCGAACCCAACGACGCCGGCCGCAAAGCGGCACACACGACCACAACCCTAGCCAAGCACCACCACACCACGCACAACCACCGCGGCAGACAGGCAGCAACAAAGCACGCCCCACCATGAGAAAGATGTCCTTGTTTAGTGCCCTAAAGATTTGGATGAAATCCTGCATTTTTTTAATGAGGAAATCCCAAAACCAAAGGAGCAAGTAGAGCAAGAACAGGATGCGGATCGAATCAATGAATAATTTGAAATCCAGTGTAACACAGAAGGGCTGCAGATAGACAAAGCAGGTATAAACACAAAGATTCAATCACAAATGAATAATACAAAAGATTTTATATGAAACCTGGACTGACTCTAGCCTCCAAGATAGCATCAAGCACTTCATGTGCACTCTTTTGGGTGAAATGGTGCTGGTTAGGAATGTGGGGCATAGGTGTCAGCCCAGACACAGAATATGACTTGGCCAAGCAACTGATTTCAGAAACAGTTAAAAAGTAGAGCCACCATAAGTGGTAGAAACAATTGAGTATAGGGGTCTTGGGGTGGGAGACCACTAGGCTTAACCTCCAAGGCCTAAAGCATGAAATGCCTATTTTATTTCGGTATATCCTCCATGAAGGAAGATACCTCCGCTCAGTTGAGTGGTAGGGGTGAACTTCATGGGGGGCTAGGGTTACAACCCTAGTTACTTTGAGAAAGTGTGCTTAGTGCTTCAGAAGAGAGATAAAGATACTTAAGTTAGTCTTAGCATCAACAAAAGGGTTTTAAGTGGGACTTGGCCTGGATCAAGCCCTCCAAGAAAGACATGGCAGTGACTTTTTCTTACTCCCCCCTGGAGTACTAGTTAGCTAAGCTAGTAGGACCAAGGAAAAAGGCTCAAATATTCCCAAAGTTACCTCAGAAAATGCATTAAACTTACCAAAAACATCCCCATCAGTTCATAGAAGCTTATCACACTGTAGGTACCCTTGAAAAACAGTGTAATGTACCGTGAATGATGTCCTTTCGATGGGGCATTCCTCAAAAGTCGCCAGCGTGCGACGAAAACGTTTGGTAAACATTTGGGGGTAGTGGGGTTTGAACCCAGGACTCCCTTCTTAGAGCACATATGCTTGCCCACTAGGGTACAGTCGAACGCTCTAATGCGGACGGCTATCGCTGCATAAACAGCGTTTTAGTAAACGTCCTGACCAAGGGCCAGAGCGGAGGAATACTCCCAATGGAGGACACAAATCTCCAGGAGCGAAAAAAATTAGAAAATGTAACCAACAGGAAGTGATTCCTGTGGTTTAGCTAAAAGTGTAGCAATTTACGAAGTCAAATCGCTAAAAACTGACGAAATCACGCGAGAAATCGTCATTTTTACACAAAGACTCAAGGTCGCAGACAAGCGCAACAGAAGCGGACTTCAAAAACAGGGTTGCGCAAGCATAAACCCTTCTTGAAAAAGAAGGTCTGAGCCGTAGTTTGTAAAGTTTTAAAGGAAAATTTTGCACAGTTGCATCACAATTTTTATAAACTTTAGGGAAAAGTATTCAGACTCAACCCACACCACATAGCAGGTGGACAACCCACCTCTCAGGTATGCTCGTATCATTTCACACGCATGCATTGCGTTCGTGTTGGTTGCTTCGTTAAAACGTTAGGGTTGTCAACGCTGTGTTCGTAGGGGGGTTCAGGTGCTCCTCTCTCTTGCTCTGCACAGGTCAAAACAGGAATGAAAGGTATGCGATGCGAATGGAGCGCGCAGCGCGCACGTAGGGTTAGAATATGCGCTGTGCTCGCGATGCATGTGCCTAATTGAGGCATCCACACGCTGTGGCGCTTTCCCTGTATCCCAATTCACCCTTGTTCTCTCTTCACAGGTAAGAAAAGAAAGTGCTTGCTCGTGTTTGCGTTGCCGTTGCGCTAAAGTAGGGTTGCTTAATACGCTTAGGCTTGTTTTGCGCTGTGCAGTGCACCACTTTCTCTCCGCTTTCTGCAAGAAACAAGACAAGGGAAGCATGCATGACACACAGTGCATTAATCGCTTAGGCTGGTTTATAATTTGCCATGGGTTTGTTTAAGCGCGTAGGGTTGTTTTGCGCTCGTGTTTTCCTCGGCATTCACACGATGTGTGGTGAGTAAGGTAGGTAAGCCCAGGGGGAGCTCACCTCCTGGTTGAGTCACGTTTGTGATTGGTTATGTTGGGTTAAATTAGGTAAAACCAACAGGAAATGAAGAGATTGTGCATACCCGTGCATGCATATGACGCATCAAAGGGTAGGCCACGTGAAGTGCGCACGGTAAACCTTCTTTAGGTTACCCAGGGGCTCCACCCCACGTTCTATAAGAGAACGGGTGGAGCTTCTTAAGCTTGCTTGCTTGATAGGGGCGTTTGTAGACAGCGTATCATAGGGCAGACTGAGAAGCGTATAACACGTGGAGTCTGTCTTGGTTCCTCCGCTGCAAACGCTCCTGCATCCGCCTTGGCTCCTCAGGTGGGAAGGTAAGGGTGATTGGTGCAGTCCCACTTGGGCAGCGCTAAACCATGCTGCGCGGATCACAGTTAACAAACAATTGCAACTCAACCAGGAGTGGTGAGTGCAGTCCAACTTCATCGCCATCCACGCTGTGCACGCACGCTGAGCACTCCCTCCCTCCAAGCCCTGACAGAGAAACGCGTAGTGGCGTCCCTGTTAGGCCACAGCCGCTTAGTAGCGCTGTGTTCTCTTGCTTTCTCACAGGAGGGTCAGTAGGACCCGTGACTCCTTCAACAGCAACACCAAGTAGCGTGTGTAGGTGTTAGGGTCAGCAGGCCTGGCAGGAGTTGAGTGCAAGTGATGAGTGCTCACCCTGCCTTCGAAGGCCGGTGCTGGCGTTAGTGAGAGTAGTGTAGTGGTGTCTCCTGTCCCGCGTGCTTTTCCACGTGGGCAGGGGAGTGCGTTAGCTTTTGCCCTTTAGCAAAAATGGGCGCTTTGTATGCCCTTAGCACACCTGGCCACCCCTCCCCCCTAGTAGGTAGGGTTTTTGCCGTCTTCCCCCAAGGATAGGCGCCAGCACAGAAATTGGGCGCCATAGGAGTGGTACTAGTAACTGACTAGGACCTTCCGTCCGACATCAGCGAAGCCCATTCGGTTGGGAGCCACGCCCGGGAGAGAAGTGAGACACACACAGACTTACGTAGCACACTTAGGGGTATGGTAAACCCTGTAAGGAAGGGTAGAACCCCATGGGTCTGGACCAGTCAGACGTCCTAACTGTGGGCTCGCTTGTCCCCAAGGAGGGTAGGCACAACTTGCCTCATAGCACCTTGCTTGTCATTCCTCCCTGGTCTAGTAAGCCACCGATCTTCGTTGGCTCCTCAAGGTCATTACATCAGGGCAGTCCCCATGCAACACATGGTCAACAAGGCATACACTCGCTGGGTGGCTGCAAACCTGATAAGCGGCCACCGGGTCCACGCTGGAAACCTTAGGCATGGGCTGCAGGGCACAGACAGGGTCAGTGCAGTGCTCAGTAAGCAGTGGTCTGTGCAAAACCAATGGCCTTCGGCCAGGGAGTGGTTGTCATGGGGAGCTAACGGTCCTGTCATGCGATGCAATGCGGGGCAACTGTGACAACTGCTCTTACACCCATACACAGGCACGTCTGCACAAGAGTGCTCACTGCAACTGTGAGGTTAGTACACAGTCAGTAGACTGACACAGGGTAATTAGTTTTTCTTTTTACGCTGGGACAGAGTCTCAGCACGGGTTAGTAGCTGCCTCTCGTTCTTCTCAACGAGGTAGGAACGGAAGATGGGGTGGATACTCCCATCTGGTTGTATGAAGGCTGACATAGGTTCCCAGGTCGCCTCAGATAACCCATAGCCATCCCACAGGGTTAGGAATTTCCAGCCCTGTTTATCCTCGTGGCGAGCAATACCTGCAACCACGTAGTAACCATCGACTGCAATCTCATCGGCAGTCATCTCTTCGAGTTCGTCTGCCTCCTCTGGACTGGCAGCATTCTCTTGGTCTATACGCTCGACCTCACTGTCGCGAAGGCGCCACTCATCCCAGGACAAATCGTCAGGGGAGTGATAGTGCCTGAACTGTTTAGGTGCACACAGCAGTTCATCACCTAGACGTGGACTGCACCTGACATGGATCCTGGATCCATCTATCCTGATGATACGATAGGCTCCAAAATAAGGGTCCTGTAGGCAGTTACGTGGCCAGGAGGGTAGGGGTAAATGGTGAACCAAAACAAGGTCACCAACCTTGAAGCTGGCAGGTCGCCGTAGGCGGTTCCGTCGGCTCAGTTCACGGTCACGAATGTGTCTCAGGTTAGTCCCAGCCTGGTTAGCCAGAGACTGCTTGTGTTCCAGCCAATCTCCCACTGGGCTCTTGAAGTCCTCAGGAAAGGGGGTTTTGAAGAACAAAGCAGGTCGTCCTCCATGGAACAGTTCGTGGGGGGTGAAACCCGTAGAAGAGCTCCGCTGTGAGTTCATGGTCAGCACTGCCCCGGGCACTAGGCGTACCCAGTCCTTGGTACGCTCCTGTTAAATCAGGATTCTCAGGTTTTGCTCCACCACACGGTTCTGTCTCTCGCAGTGAGGGTTAGACGTGTGGGTATAGGGCACACCTGTGGTTACCTCCACGTTGAGGGCATTTGCACTCGTTTTGTACCATCCACTGTCACTGCGGATGCGTACATCTTCATCAGAGTGCACCTGCTTAGGTGCGCCATAGGGTTCGAACCATTGTTGGACCAACATTTTCACAGTCTGCTCACCTGTGATTTTCTTATTGCAAGGGAACACACGGGTGAAGCGAGATAGGCCACAGGTGACCACTAGGCAACTATCATAGCCGCCGAAGCGTGGTAGGCCGTGGATGAAATCCACATAGAGAAGAGAGTTAGCACAATAGGGTATGGATAAGCTGGAAATCAGGCCCCTATCCCTACTGTCGCTCTGCTTGCTGGCATGACAGCCACGAGCATCCACAATGGTCTGCATACGAGACCTCAGTTTAGTCAGGGTTAGAATAGAGTAGAAACACTCACGGAAGAAGTCCACTGAGCGATTAGCGCCAGTGTGACCAGAACTGAGATGGGACCACTGTAGGCACCCATCCAGCCGTGCCTCAGGCACAACAATTCGATCCTCGTAGAAGAGGTACTGATTGTTTTTATACCACTGGTGCCCGTCAATGACACGGGGTTTGAGACCAGTGCTGAGGGTTTGGAGAATTTCTTTATACTCTGACTGATAGTCGGTTAGACTCCAATGCTCCAGGATTCCAGCAGTGCGCATGGACAGGTCAAGTTGGACACCCATACGCTGGAAAGCCTCCTTGGCGAGCGCCTCAGAGCTCTCACCTATAAGCGCATCAAAGTTATTGCGTGATATATAGTCGGACAGTTCATTTTTTATACCGGGGATATGATGAACTGTCAGCCTGAACTGGCTCAGGTCAGTCCACCACCGCTTTAGTTTTGCTTTCTCTGGTGGTGGGCCCTTCTGAAAAGACTTCACAGGTTCCTGGTCACATAGCCAGACAATAGGGTTAGATCCCAGGAGTCGGGATTGTGACGAAAGCACCAACATACCGGCCAGGAGTTCCTGGTCATAAATGCTGTAATTGGAACGCGCTTGGTTCCATTTCCAATTCCAGTGTCCCAGTGGCACCAGCCGCCACTCACTGGTAGGATAGTCATGTTTCAACGAGCCATCACGGTTCAGTCCACTAGTACGATAATGGCAGTGGATTAGTTCAGCGGGGTTAAGCTCCTGCCATTGGTAAATCGTTCCACCCCCCCTACATCACTGGCATCAGTGATCAGGACTATCTGGCCCTTAGGGCGGGGTACTCCCAGGCAGCTGGAGGAGGCAATTTTCTTCTTCAACTCCTGGAAACACTCTTCCTCTCTGGCGGTCCACCTCCAGGGAGTAGTTTTCTTGATTAGGTCAGTGAGGGGGGCAGAGGAGTAGGTAAAATTGTGGATGTGACGCCGATAGAAATTACAGGCGCCCACAAAACTCCTCACGTCGTGTAGACCCTTCTTAGGGTCATCGCAAATCTGCATGTCCTGTAGGGGCTGCATCTTAGACGCGGCTGGTTTCCACCAGCCATACCCCACGTCGAAACCCAAATATTCGATGTCCTCTTTCATAAACTCACATTTTTCGAGTTTGATACGGAGATGGTTTTCTTGACAGACAATGAAAAATTCATGGAGGAGAAGGACATGGTCCTCTTCAGTATTAGTACCCAAACTCACGTCGTCGATGTGGGCTTCCATTTCTGCACCCCGAGAAATCAACGCCTGTACTAGAGGCCTGCGCCTCAGTATGTACAAAATTTTGTTCATTAGCTCCTGGAAGAGCGCTGGGGCATTACCCAGCCCGAAAGGCATGACCTTCCACTTAAAGACACAACCCTTAGGGGTTATAAAAGCCAGCAGCTCCTGAGCTGCGGCGGTTAGGTCCACCTGCCAGAAACCAGAGCGTTTGTCCATTTTGGTCTTGTACCTGCATTTGGCGATACGCTCCAGGGTGGTTTCCATGTTAGGAATACTCCCTGAGTGGTTCTGGGTTTTCTTGTTGACCTCACCGTAGTCAACAAGCAGTCGTAGGGCAGTCGACTCTGGTTTAGCAACCAGGAAACAGGGACTGCAGTGATGGGGGTAGTCCCCCTTCTTATATTCTTCAACGAGGCCAGCATCAATACATTCCTGGATCTGGCGCTCGATTTCTTCAACCTGTTCCTGTGGAGCGGGATAGGGACGACGCCTCACTCGCGTCTTTCCAAATTCAGGTTTCAGTTTCAGGTCCATCTGGACCAGTTTTTTACAAGAGAGGGGGGGCGGCAAGGCGCCGAACACCTCCTCATAGGTTAGCAGCAGTTTCTTCAGTCGGGGGTCAAGGTTAAGACTCTCGACTTTCTGCAGGAAATCCTCCTCAGCATGGAGGTTGCTCTTTCCATGTTCTTTCTTTTTCTGCCGATCAGCAGTTTCGGCAGGTACAGAACCATCGTCCCACTCAGGGGAACATTGCTGCCCATAGTGCAGAGAATACACCAGCGGTATCTCATAATCAGACAGCGTATAGGAATCATCGTCCTCCTCAGACCAGATGGAGGATTTCCAGGTCTGTCTGAGGTATTGCAGCCGCTCTTGACGCTCAATACCTTCGGCCTTCAGGTACAACAGCCGCCGAGTTCCTGAGTGTCATGCTCAGACAGTGGCATGTTATTAGAAGCAGGCCGCGGTAGAGCATCAGGACTCCGGGCCACGGATTCACCTGTGTGCATAGGCTGCATGTGTAGCACTGGCTTCCCAACAGGGGAAGCGGCTTCTGAGGTCGACTGTAGATCTACCTCCTCGAGCAACAGCTGGGCTAGGAAGGCACTGTGTTTTAGGTCAACACAGCAGGGATCAACAGGAGGAAGCGTGCTGGCGATGTCAGACAGTTGGTCGTCAGCATCCTATTTTACAACTGCTGCTTCCAGATAGCCATTGGCAGACTCACACCCTGTAAGTGTGGCAGATAGGTGCTCAGGAGATCGATTTTTGAGATCAGAAAGGGTCAGGCCACGATTTTCGGCCATGACCTCTTTCAGTAGCACCTGGTCTAGGTCACACAGGGGTACAGGATTGAGGTATCCATCAACGATGGATAAGAAGCTGGCCCACTCAGGGGCCTGCATAGCTGTGTCTGAGTCCTCAGGCACATAGATGGGACCGTCGGGGAGTTGCACTCTTCCCACGGTCATTCGATCTAGCATACGGCGCCAGTAAGCGTGTTCACCAGAGCAGCCCCAGTCAGGGGTGCACATGACAACCCTTCCTCCCTCATAGGCGATTTTGGTTAGAACCTTCGCGAACAGGGAGAAGGGAGGGTTAGCATACGCTAGGCCCATAGCTTTCCAGAAGAAACGGAAAGCGTTGTTTAATTGTTTCGAGCAGTACAACTGCATGATGTGCTGTTGTTGGCTCGCAAACAATTCCACCTGGATCTCATCCAGGTTTACCTGAAGGGCCGCCAGTCCATTTTCAAGAACGTGATAGGCCAATTGGTAGTTTTCAGTACGATAGGTAGTCTTGGATGCGTAGCGCAGCCCAGACTCTTTTCGTCCTGACAGCTCCAAAGGTACGGAGAAGAGCGCACTGCGAAAGTCGCAGTGCAAATGATGGGGGCGCTGGAGAGACACCATTTTCACCTGGGGGTTTCTTCGTAGGAAGTCGGTACCAATGACGATGTCAAAGGCGTCAGTGTCCAGCACTCTGCAGTGTTGGGTCACAGTTTCGTCGCCGAGGCTTATAGTCACATCGACCCCCCCCAAGGAATGGATGGTACACCCATCCCCTACTCTTATGGCCACGGTCTTAGTTTTCTTGAAAGTCTTTAGCAGGCGCCGGGCCACTATGGAAAGTGTTGCACAGGTGTCAAGCACCGCTCGAAAAGCTTGATCCCTGATTTTCACGAGGATCCAGAAAACCAAGTCCTCCTCTTCGGAGCCTCCTCCCTACTCCTCATCAGGAAACTTGACATGCACCCCTGCAGCCATGAGGGACTTGGCCATCCAGGCCAGACGCCTCTTCTCGGAGTTATTCCCTTCAGGGGAAGTGTTATCCCCCTGTGGGCGCTTCTTGGGGTCACCTGCGGCAAGAGGGGTGGTAGCAGCGGGCGCTGATGAGCATCTCTTGGGGTTAGGGGTCCACCTTTGCCACCCCCCTTGCCATCTCCTTTACCAACTTTATCCCCATTCGGGGGATTTCTGGTGGGACTTTGGGTCTTCTGGCTTTCAGCCTCCTGCCGCTTGAGTTTATCACTCTCGCGTTTCTTTATGTGGCATTCGTCTTCGTAGTGACCACGTTTGCCACAATAGCCACAGGTGATGGCACATCTGAAATGATCCTGATGGGTCACAGTTTTCTAATCCTTGGAATGCTGCTGTCGTTTCATCTGCAGCATACAGCTACTGCGGTGGTCGCAGTCAGGGGCATGACAAGGTCCCCCCTTGTCATTGACAGGCTTACAGTAAAACAGAGGGGGTGTACCTGCATCAGGCTGAACCTCATTCATGGCACGTAGGTTACCCCTCCCCTTACCAGCTCCCTGGTTGGCGTTAGTGGGATTCTTAGGCCCTTTCCCTTCGCCACGTTCGGGGGTAGGGGTACCACCTCGGCCCAAGTGCTTCTTGAGGAATTTCTCCATGTGGGGGTCATTCTCCCACTCAAGAGCCAGCTCAATCAGCAGGTCCACCAGTTCGTCGTACGAGTGAGTCCGGCTTTTCCTGTCAGAGGTAGCGCGGCAGTCATCCCATGTACGTTGGGGAATCTTACTCATGAGCCACAGGTGGGGCTCAGTGGCTCCATAGGAGCCCACGTTCATCCGTGAAAACAGATACTCCAGGTCGCACACGTATTCAGAGACTCGCGCAGCGGAAGGAAACTCAGGGAGCATAGGTAGCTCCTCTATCTGTGTGCGCACACTGAGGTCGGTCTCATAGACTGGGAATGTTTTCTCCAATCTTTGGAGGACGTCTACCCAGGTTGAACAGGTTTTCACAATCTGTTTCACCTGTTTTTGCAAAAAATTTTTTTGCAGGAGCGTTTCAGCAAGGAGCATTTTGTGGTCACATCCACATGGGATTGGCCAGTGAGCAAAAGAAACTCAGCAAATTCTTCTGCCCATTCAGGCCGATTTTTCGGGTCGAACTCCGGCAGTTCTAGCTGGATGTTCGCCTGGGCAATAAGTCTGCCCATCTTCCCACCCCCCGGGGTTAGGCCAGAAGGAGAAGGAGATATGCCGGCAAGAGGTGCCAGGGCTGACAGCCCTCTTTTCTCAGTCTCCGTTACCGGCACGTCCTGTAGTACAGCAATTTGGACTGCCCTGGCGCGAGGATGAAAAGGGCTGGGGCAAGTGACCTTGGGTAGCAACCTGGACACCCTTGATCTTTTGAGATCATCAGCCAATGTGCTCAATCCGGGTGAAGGTGAGAGTAGCGCTGGCTTGGGTAAGGGTTCAGTGATACCGAATTTAGCCTTGGCAGCCTCTGACAGAGCTATCACATCAGGGTCTTCCGATCCGGATTGAAGTTTGGCCCAAAGTTTGGCCGTATGATCCAGAGCCCCATGAGTGGGCTCTGGACGAAGTGGATCCATTATCGTCAGGTCTGGATGCCTTGCTCTCGGGTGTTCGTGTACTCTGGGTGGTCTCGGTAGTGATACTGTGTCTGCCATGCCTGTTGATAACATCAGAATAAAGGAAGGAGCCCATCTCAGTTTGGGGCGGCGACCCGAGGGCATCAAGAGGTATTTCTCCATCTTCTCCTTCGGTGGACTTGTGGTACTCTTCGTGGAGCATGAACTCGTTCATCCTCCTTCGTAGGTCCTATTGTTCTTCAGGACCAGGTCCAAGTACGGTAGAGGACGAGGCCGGACGAGCCGGCCCGGCGATGGAAGCTTTGACACGCCTGCGGAGCCTTTGCAGGCTGTCTTCACCATGGGCCGCTAAGGTTTCCATGGTTAATGGGGTTGTTCTGGGCGGATTTAGTTTCGCCCTTCTGTGCTCTGGATCTTCCTGAGACCCAGATGCTGCTCTGAGTGGCGGTTCACTCTTTGGGTGGGCTACACTGCCATGTTGCACTTGTACACTTCTGATCGGCCAGGTTCGGGAGGACAGTTGAGTGGACATGTTCAATGTGCTTTTCAGTGTGCTTTTCCTGTGCTTCTGCTCAGAGTCGGTTTGGAAGGTTCTCAGGGTTTGCCTCTGCTACCGAAAAGATGTCGTTGGTTAGTGCCTCATAGATTTTGATGAACTCCTGCAGGTTTTTGATGATGAAATCCCAAAACCAAAGGAGCAAGTAGAGCAAGAACAGGATGGGGATCGAATGAATAAATAGTTTGAAACCCGGTGTAACACAGAAGGGCTGCAGATAGACAAAGCAGGAATAAACACAAAGATTCAATCACAAATGGATAATACAAAAGATTTTATATGAAAACTGGACTACCTCTAGCCTCCAAGATAGCATCAAGCACTTCATGTGCACTCTTTTGGGTGAAATGGTGCTGGTTAGGAATGTGGGGCATAGGTGTCAGCCCAGACACAGAATATGACTTGGCCAAGCAACTGAATTCCAAAACAGTTAAAAGGTAGAGCCACAAAAAGTGGTAGAAACAATTGAGTATAGGGGTCTTGGGGTGGGAGACCACTAGGCTTAACCTCCAAGGCCTAAAGCATGAAATGCCTTTTTTTTCGGTATACCCTCCATGAGGGAAGATACCTCCGCTCAGTTGAGTGGTAGGGGTGAACTTCACGGGGGGCTAGGGTTACAACCCGGGTTACTTTGAGAAAGTGTACTTAGTGCTTCAAAAGAGGGATAAAGATACTTAAGTTAGTCTTAGCATCAACAAAAGGGTTTCAAGGGGGGCTTGGCCTGGATCAAGCCCTCCAAGAGAGACATGGCAGTGACTTTTTCTTACTCCATGAGGCGGGCCACGCACCAGCACAGCATGCCCCACCATGAGGGGGGCCACACAACAACGCAGCACGGCCGACCATGAGGCGGGCCACACGCCAGCACAGCACATCCCACCATGGGAGGGGCCACACACCGACACAGCACGCCCCACAGTGGGCGGGGGGCGCGCACACACAGCACGCCCTACCATGGGGAGGGCCACGCACCAACGCAGCAAACCCCACCAAGAGGGGGGCTACCCACCAGCACAGCACCAACCCCGGCCAAGCAAACAACATAACCCCAACCGCAACCCGACCGCTGGCCACAGCCACCCAAACACGCCGACCGTAAGGCGGCAAAGACGACGCCGAACCAACAAAACAAGCTGCGCATGGCGCCGGCTAAAACACCACCAACTCGAACCCAATGACGACAACCCAAGCCAGGCACCACCACACCAGGCACAACCACCGCAGCGGGCAGGCAGCAACACCGCACGCCCCACCATGAGGCGGGCGACGCACCAACACTGCACGCCCCACCGTGAGGGGGGCCCTAGAACAACGCAGCACGCCGGGCCATGACTTAGGCGGCTCAAGTTGCATGGTAGAAAACAACAGAAAGTGCCCAAAATACACGGCCTGAAAAAACATCAAAAGAACCATTCTTTGGCTTGCAAAAAATCAAGCCGTTTTTGGAACACCAAAAGAACTCTTATGTAAGGAATTTTGGCCTTTTCTTGGTCCTGATGGGTCCAAAAAATGCTTTTTTTGGGGCAATGGACTGCTCCTTGCGCGAGGCCTCGCGCAAGGAGCAGTCCATTGCCCCTCCAAAGTCAGGTCCCTGGGACCTTGTGATAACCAGAGCTGTGTTAAATTCAATGCAACTCGGACCTCGTCCACATTGTAGCCCTTGAATTTCGAAATGTCATAGCCAAAAACCACTTCCCAGTTTGGTGGAGAGCTGCCTTCCATGCGCATCGGCACGTAGTATTTCACCAAATCTTTCAACTCCACTTCAGGTCGCTCCTTGGCTGGGCTAAATCGAAACTATAAATTCAGTTGGATTGAATTTAACACAGCTCTACTTATGACAGGGTCCTAGGGTAATGATGGTAGAATAGAGGAATCAAGCAGGCGCCTACACTGGAGTGACATTACAGGCACCCTTGACTTGATCACATTGTACAATATGTTTACGCGGGCGGACATCCAGTGCTCTAAACAAGCCTTGCAAATCTAATTGATGACTCAAGAAATCATTTCAAATGTTGTTGCATTCCTAACAAAAGGAGCACATACGTTGGAGGTGTTGCACAGGGTCAAATATTCAGCATTGCTCATGATGCACACCTGCCACGACTTATGGGGAGTGTCAAGCAAAAAAAAGAGTATCAGTGGTAACACATGAAGCATGTCCACTCAACAGATGACGCTGAGCTGGACAGGGACCCCCCTTGTGGCTTTGGCTGAAGAAAAATTGTTCCTTCCGTTGTTGACTATAGATCAAAGTAAAACGTGCAAAGAAAATATGAATTTGCCATGCGTGGCACTTTTTTGAGCGTTTGTTTGCGCCAAAAAAAGTAATTTTATGGAGAGTAAAATGCAATGTAGTGCAAACGACACCAATTTTTAAGATGATGTTCGATGCATCGAGAAAGAAGGTGCCCTGGGGGAAGCAGTCTGCCAAGCGCAGGGGCTGACCAAGCCCAAAAAGAGTTTTTCCGCCTCCGGGGGGGGGCAAGCTTCTGGTAAATTTCAATGACTCCACGACAATTTAGGTACTCATTGCTTCAGTGAAGGTTGTGCACAAGCGCTATCAGATGAGAATCCATCACAATGGTACAAATAATATATTTTCTGGGCCTTTTTTTGCGCGAGGCCTCGCGCAATGAGGACTGCAATGCAGTCCCAGAACTTGAAAGTCACAACCTATACCTCTTTTTTCAGGCAGTTCAAATCAAAAATCCAACCGTGGGGTGGGTACTAAGACCACTCGATCCTGAAGCCATCTTTCCAAAGGAAAATGAATCAGGTGAGGTTTTTGATTTAGTAAGTTATGCGCGAGGCCTCGCGCATGGGGCAGCCCTTGAACCACATGTTGCATATGTCTTGCATTGATATTTAATCCGCCATGCTTCTGTTTTAATGATCCTTGGTCGTGATTGCGCGAGGCCTCGCGCATAGAGTTTGATCAATAAATCATTTTTCCAGGTATGCAATGAACATGCAGAACAGAGAATGATGTTGCAGTCATTTTTTCTGCAGACCATTTTCATCAAAAAAACAAGTGGAACGCAAAATGTATTTCTTGGCCAATAGGCACTAAAAGCACATCATTTTCCACTGAAATCATAAGATTTATTTATTCTTTTTATATATTTTTTTTGTTTTCGGCTGTCCGAAAAAAGGCACGAAATGGCACAAATGGTAAGAAAGATACTTTCTTTGGACTAATATTCTGTTTTCAAAAAACAGAGCCCGTGAAAAACTTTTTTTTTGCATGGTCCAAATTGGGTGCATTTGGTGTGATTTTGACCATGCAACTTGAGCCGCCTAAGCATGAGGCGTTCCGTGCGCCAGCACGGCACGCCCCAACATGGGGGGGAGCACACACCGCCACATCACGCCCCACCACGGGGGGGGGGCACGCACCAACACAGCACGCTCCACCATGGGGGGGACCACGCACCAGCACAATAGGCCCCGCCATGAGGGGGGGCCACGCACCAACACAACACCAACCCCGGCTAGGCAAACAACACAAACGCAACCGCAACCCAACGGCCGACCAAAGCCACCCTAACACGCCGACCAAAAGGAGGAGAAAACGACGTCGAACCAACAATACAAGCCGCGCATGGCGCCGGCCAAAACACCACCAGCCCGAACCCAACAATGCCCGCCGGCAGGCAACACAGACAACGACAACCAAAGCCAAGCACCAGCAGGCTAAGACAACGGCAGGCCAACACAATGGGCCGGGCACACCCCGATCACAGCAAAACGAAACCCACGCCCAACAGGCCGCCCTCAACAAGACCCAAACAACAACGACTCAACGCAACCGGCTGCGCACGTGCGGGCCTTCCCACGGTGCACCTAACTCAGAACACGGCGTCTACACGGCGCCAGACAACAACGGGCAACGTAACACGACGCGTCGTACATTGGCCGACCCGGGCACAACCAACCAACACCGAAACAGGCATGACAACTACACGAACAACATCCGACCGCGCAAGCGCCTGCTGCAGCACCAAGGAACCAACGCCGAACAAGCCGACCATGAGGCGGCTGAGACAAGCGTGCGCCAACAAAACTGCTGCAGCAGCCACGACATGACCATAAACAGACCACGCGCAAGCCGGCCAACACCAAACTAGCCAGGCATGCATGGGTCGAAACGGGAACGGCGTCCAACGGGTTGGCGACACCGTGGTGCACCACGCCCGCCGACCACCATACCCACGAACATAACAGAACACCGCAACTCTACCATTACGAACCCGACCAACCAACATTAACAAACTACACTACACTACACTTGGACAAACCAAGACGCAACTAACCAGCACCGAAACGGACGTGCCGGCTACACCAACAACATTCCGCTATACGACCACCGGCAGCAGCGCGACGGAACCCACGCAAACCAAGCCGTCCCTGAGGCGGCCAAGACAACCGCGCACCAACCACACCGCAGCTGCAGCTGCGACCTGACCGTAAACAGACCACACGCAAGCCGGCCAACGCCAAACCAGCCAGGGGTGCACGCGTTGAAACGGGAACGGCGTCCAACGGGTTGGCCACACCGTGGTGCGCAAAGCCCGCTGACGACCATACCCACGAACAAAACAGAACATCGTGACTCTACCATCGCGCAACCGACCAACCAACATTAACAAACTACACCAAACCATTAAATGGCCAACCAACCAACCACAACGACCTACTTCGAACCCACGGGCCCCCGGGAGAGCTCGACCGAGCTCGACCGAGTCAGGAGGTGTGAGTGTGCGCCACGGCATGCCAGTCCCGTAGCACGTGCTTCCTCAAGTTGCCTCAGCCTACTGAAAACCAACCCAGGTGGGGGTGCCTGCAGGACAGGGCCTTTGGCCTGGCTCCGGGCCCAAGGGCCCCAGAATCCGGAGGTTGATGAGGATGTGCGATGGGACCCTCCCCCACGTATCATCCGCCTGCAGGAGAGGAATGTGAGACTTCGGTCGAACATGGGTTACCTCTCTGGGCAGAACCCGCTGTAGGGTACTGCTCGCGGCGACCGCGCCCTTCCCCCATGTGGGGGAGCTGCTTTGTGGGGACACGTGCAGTAGGGCCGTGGGTGGGTGAGCAAAAGCCCCTTGGTAAGACGCCCCTCGGGGGCAACCCCAGTCCCGAGATGACCTACCTACCCACCTGGACATTGGTGCAAAACAGAAAAATAGTGGCTACAGAGATGCCCCGCCCGGATTGCTAGGCCACAAGTGCACCAAAACTGCGTATAGGTTGCCCACAGCAAGTAAATGCCACACTCGGGTCCAAAGATCGAGTTTGTTGCGAGCCAAAAGCCAGGACGGGGCAGTTGACTCGCAGGCATATCACTCCGCAGCCTCCCTGCACAAAAAGTCCTCCATGTCCCTTGTATACGGATCATCCTCTCTGCCTAAGGACTCTACCAACAGTTGCAAAATTCTTATACATTCCCGAAGCAGCATTTTCTCGGTGCACCCCTGGATTTGTTTGTTTAGGTCCTCCCAAGGTTGTTCAACCTCAATGCTACCCATATTGGAGGGTGCCGAAGACACAGTGGAAGAATGAGAGTGCGTGGAGGTAAAGCTAGGATTGGGTGTCAAGGTTAAGGGAGTGCAAGGCGTGGAGAGCTCCGGCGGAGAGGAGGTTTTGGAAAAGTCCTCCATGTCTGCCAAGTACATGTTTCGAGGGGTTGGGGTTGCAACGTTGTCATCATCTCCTTCGTCCTCCTTTGCCTCTCTCTCTGCCCCTAAGTGTTCATCCACATGTGTGACATGAGGTGCCCCTTTGTGCTCCCTTTTACACTGCCCGGACGGGTCACGCCTAAGAGAGGGCTTCAAACGAGAGGGTGGGTTGGGATTGAGGTCAGAGATTGGCGTGGAAGTTGTGCTCCCATTTGCGCCTCCAGGTGTGAGTACTTGTACCTTGGCGTGCCAGGTTTCTTGGGTTCCCGCACTCCCGGCTTGGATCCCATCAAATCCATGAGGGTCGGGGTGTTCGCTGTAATGGCTGCAGCATCTTTTGTTGCCTTGTGCTTGTGTTCTTCACTTTACATGGACTTCATCGGCATTTGGGCGATGTGGTGAAAGCCCAAAATGGGTTGGAAATGGCATGCAAAGGACCAAATGGGTACGATTAAAGCGCAAATTGGGTTGAAAATGGCATGCGAATAACGAAATGGGTGCGACAAAAGCCCAAAATGGGTTGAAAATGGTATTGGAATGGCAAAATGGATACAACAAAAGGCCAAAACGCGTTGAAAATGGTATCCAAATGACAGAATTGTGTGCTATAAGCTCTAAATGAGTTGAAAATGGAAAGGGCAAAATGGGTCAAAAATGGTACTTAAAGGACACAATGCATATGATGCAATGCCAAAAGCGGTTGCAAAATGGGTGTGATGAAAGTTCCAAATAGTTTGGAAATGGAATGCGAACGAGGAAATGGGTACGACGAAAGCCCAAAATGGGTTGAAAATGGCATTTGACTGACAGAATGGGCATCATGAAAGGCGAACATGGGTTGGAAGTGGTATCTGAATGACAAAAGTGGTGTGCTCTAAGCTCCGAATGAGGTGAAAACGGTAAGGCCAAAATGGGTTGAAAATGGTACCTTAAGGACAAAATCGGTGTGATGAAAGCCTAAAATGGCTTGAAAATGGTATCCAAGCGACACAATGGGTGTGATGAAAGCCCAAACTGGGTTCAAAGTGCTACTTTAATGACAAAACGGGTATGATGAGAGCCTGAAATGGGTTGAAAATGGTAGCTGAGTGGCGCAATGGGTGTGATGAAACCCCAAAATGGGTTAAAAATTGGTATCTGGGTGACAAAATGGGTGTGATGAAAGCTTAAAATAGGTTGGAAATGGCCTCCCAACGCCAAAATGGGTACAATGAAAGCCCGAAATGGGTTGAAAATGATATTTGAATGACAGAATAGGTGTGGTGAAAAACCAACATGGGTTGAAAAGGGTATCTGAATGACAAAATGGGTGTGATGAAAGCCCAAAGTGGGCTGAAAGTGGTATCTTAATGAGAAGATTAGTATGGTGAAAGGCAGAATCGAAATCAAACTCAAGCGTCATTAACTCTCGGATTCAAATGCCTCCTAGTTAGTGACGCGTTCCCGTGAAGGGCCTGGCCACGGGACGCTGCGGCGGACACGCACAAGCAAGCAGGCAGGCAAAGCACTGCGCTCACAGGGGCATCCTCATGCTCATGTAATGTGACAAAGCGTTTCAGGATCCTTGCCACTCTGAAACAAGGGAACAAAAGTATGTACAGAAACACATCAGGATATGTACACATGAGGTTGAGACTGGACTGAGGTAGGGGCATAACAGAACAATACACACTCAGTCCCAACTCATATCCCAATCCCAGGTCCGACCCTCTCAGTGGCTGGCAAGGGCGGGGGCTCAAACACAACCCATGCCCTGCACAGTCCGGACCCTGAAACCCTGCCCATAGGGGAGGGTGTCCCGCCCAGCCACAGGCGAGTTCCTGGGTACCAATAAGCTCCAAGGCCAACCGACAGTGGCTCCCTATGCTCCCTTAACGGCAGGTCCCCACTACTCTTTGAGCCAGAGACAAGGCCCCGCCATTATCCTCTAGGAGTTGGTAGCTGAAAATGGGCTGTTTCAGCCCAAACTGATATTGGCTTGAAAAACTCCAAAATTGATCCCTCGTCCGGACCATCCAGACGTAGGGACGGGGCAACTGACTCTATGCCCTTCAGCTAGGAATTCCCTGGACCCTTCACCCAACCTGGTTCCCTCAGAGTCCCCGGCATCAAGGCACCACGGGTTCGCCAAGTGGGGTCATGATGCAAAAATCACCAAAATTGGAGTCATTACCACGGGTGACTCGCCCGGCCAGAACGAGGCCAATGACTCATAGGGTAGGAGGCAGGACTTAGAACCGGTATCTAAGTGCACACTTTGAAATTAGGTCCAGGCTCCTCATGGGCATTGAGATATGGGGCCGCCAATTGACCACACGGGGGGCTGAAATTGGGGTCCCAAAAGGGGGTCATTTTGGCTGCTCAAAATGAGCCAAAATCAAAGACATCCCCAATGGTATATCTCCACGCCGGCTTGGAGATCGAATCTGCGGTTCCACATGCAATTCACCGGGAGTCCAATAGAGACTTCCATGCACTTGGCCCCCATAGATCCACTTGCCACTTGGCGTGGTGACAATCCAAACTGGATCCACAACTGCCAAAATGGCAAAATCGGCCGTCTCGGGCAACCGTCCAGGGTAGGAAACCTTGGTGATTTTGTCGCGCCAAGCCTTGATTCACGCCCCTTGATATCCCCTCTGGTCCCATGCCCTGGGTCATGGCTTGCTGTCACACTGGCTGCTTACTGTTCACCGAGGAGATGAACACACAGATAGGGCAGAAAGCAGCATGCGGTGCAAAGGGGGGATCATGGATCGCACCAAAAGTTGAATACCTCCGGATGAGCCAGAGGAGCAAATACGAAACTCAATGGTTTTCACGCCTGAGTCATATGCTACAATAATTGCACTTTCCTTTTGCGTTTTGGCTAGGTCCCTTGCCCCATCGAGACATGGTAGTTCCAATATGGCATACAATGGCAAAAACAGCAAAATTTGGCCAAAATGGCCCGCACTCATGATTCCATATCTCCATGGCCACGGCGAGGATCCTTCCAACCAAAGATGCTATAGACACTTAGGTCCAAATATATGCCACCTGCCAACCCTCATGGTCGCCTCTAGCTATATTCCCCTTCGGAGGGAAAATGACACACAAGTGGGGCAGAATGGCAACATACCCCAAATTGGGTGACTCACAACTCTCCCTTCAAGAGGAGAGGCCACATGGGGAAACACCCCATTCGATGCGGGTTTATGTGCCCTCTCCGAATCGCCCTTACCCTTGGTCAAGTGGCGCACGCAACTCCGGGCCGAACATTAAGGGGGAGACGGAGTTTGTGGCCATTCTGGGCAAAATGGCCAAAATTCACCCAAAAGTGGTCACTCGAAAAATCGTATCTCCGTGTCACGAGAGAAATGAGCCTCGGGTCTTTGCATGAATGCAAACCGAAGCTTTGCTTCCCTTTTGCAACAAGGGTTGGGGTTCAAAGCATAATGGAAGCATTTTTAACACCCCAATCCTTGAAGCACACTATTTATGGGAAAAAGTGCATATATCGGCGATATTGGCATGTACATATCTTTGGGTCATTGAGGAACAAAAATATGAGTAAACATTTTTGTAGTAGGCCCATAGTAGGTGCCCTCAAATATGCACACTATGGTTAGGTTGTCTCCGCCCACTCATGTCATTAGTGCTTGCATATGAGCGCGTGTGCAAAGAGGCAGTTTGGCACGCGTGCTCAGAAGGCAACATTATGTAAAATAGAAGACAAGGTTTCAAAAATCAACCAAGCCATCCACAATGTTCTTTGTGGTCTCTACTTTACATATTGTCTTGGTTCAAGGCTCAACTCCCCAAAGGTTTTGAGTACGAGCCTCGTGGGTTTGGCCATTTTGGCTTAACTTTCGACCAAAATTTGCCCTTCTTCAAAAAATGAGTTTTGGTACTCATTGAATTGCGTGGAGCCATCGTTGAGTTGGCTCGAAAAACGAAAATGGCCTAGGGCTTTTGGTCTTGTGAGCATTGTGTTCGGTTATTAACGTGCATGCTCACAAGGCCACAAAGTTAGCGTTTGCGCACGCAAATAACTTGGGTTTACAATACCCATATGCTGCCTAAAACATCCCTATTGCCCTCTTCCCCATGCAAAGTGATATGCCCACGTGAAAGGGGCATGAATGAAAGGCATAGGGGGGGAATGTAGGGTTCCGTCCGAACTCATGGTCCTTGAGAACCATGAGTTCGAGCGATCGACGGAAAAGCTTGCGCGCTGATTTTCTCTCGGACGCAACGGCGAAAAATTCTGGTGAACACACCAGATGAAAGTACAAGAAAAACCCTCTAGATCCTGCACTTAAGTTCCCTTAGAACCTCAAAGGTACTCGAGAAAAATCCATCACAAAACTCGCCACGGAGATGCGACGAGAGCGCGTGAACAGGCGACAACAGGCGGCAATTTCACGACAATTAGAAATCGCGGTAGAAATCGAGTATTTCACCGATTTCTAATCGAAAATCGACCAAGACAGTAAAATTATGGTAATTCTACATCGATTTAATGGTTAGGGATCGGATTCAATATCTCGCGGATTAGAGAACAGGGATATCCCGCTGACAGCCGGTGTCAACGGCTTCCGCACGGCTGTGACGGCTCACAGGCCTCTGGGCCATGGGCCGTAGGTTCTGGGTACCGCTTCACCCCCCTCCTTAGAGCAAACCCTGCAGGGGGGGCTCGATAACACCCAAGCATGGCAGCGGGTACCCAGGACCATCCCCTGAAGGGGGGGGGGGGGGCACACTCCCATTTCAGGCTGATTTGCGGGTTAGGTTGCCCATTTTTCAACAGTCCAACAATCCAACAGTAAGACAGGTACGGCGCTGTAGTTGTTAGTAACCGCAAGTATAGTATCAAGTATCCAGTTCCGGGTCCTGGCGGCGATTGTTCGGCATCCAAAGGACTCGTTAACCCATACCAGGCGCACCGGGTGCCGGCTGCGACGGTCACTACTACAGTGGCAGGGGCATACACGGCCAACATAGGCGTCACACGACGACGGAGGTGGTCCCACGCGTCGAAAGCGACCACAAAGATCCATCAGGCTAACCCAGGCTTCCCAAGGCTGCAGGCTGGGGGAGAGTCCCCACGGGTCTTCCCTTGGGCGCACCATGTCCATATCCACGACGCGAGTCCAGAGTGGTAAAGCCGCACGAGCTCCTCCTTAAGGGATCGGGCATCAAGGCCGTCTTTTCCCTCGCCCCATTACCACGAAGGCCATGCCTGGGGGAGTCCCCAAGCAGTCTGGGCGGAGGCGTCGACTCCTCAAACCACCAGTTTCCCAGGCAGACTGACCGAGGTCAGGACACCGTAGGTCGCCACCCGACTGCAAGTCCGTCTGCGAGTCGGTAGGCTCACACTGCAACTGACAGTGGCGGGCCGCTGGGAGTGTAGTCAGGCAACTGGGCTTCCCGCCTGGCGCCATCAGGATCTCAGCACATCACAGCCACCAGGGCACACGGTATCACGGGCACTCAAACATGACAATCTGTACTTAGGTACTGGTCCAGGCTGGACCTTATGTAAGAGCATGTACACGGCGACTCAGGGCGCCTTCGTATTCCGATTCCTGTCCCCTCTGGGGCAAGACGGTCCATACTTCAGGGATGGGCCAATAACACACAACATACAGATGCACATATCCTGGAGAACAGAAAAAAAAGCAATAAACGGGTAAATAGGCGTGTAAACACACTCTGGACAGAGTGCCAAACCACGCCCCGGTCAGGATGAGGCATATTCAGGAGGGTGGACAGAAAAACGCCTGAGTTCAGGCCATATATAGTCTGCAGACACACACAGACTGGTCTGGATCCCGCAATTGCCATGGGACCAGACCACACACCCAAAAATCGCAATGCCGATGACAGCGGCATCCGTTGCGCAACGTCGTATGGGCTTCAAGGCCCTAAGAGCTCAGGAAATGTCAAGGTCAGTCGCCCTGCCTGGTTTCCCAAGGATTCAGCAGGCGGGGAGTGACGAATAGGAGTGGAAGAGAGGGGCCATCCTCCCCTGGATTCAGCAGAGGGGGGGTATATGGCCACTCAGATGGCATGTCACCGGAAGATGGAAGAGAGCAAGCAAGTGAGGGACGATCTGTCGACCAAACAAGTGCTCAAACTGCATCAGGGGAGAGCTCAGGGTGGTGATGAGGCGCCCCTGGCTGCCCCGGACGTGGAGCTTGGTCTTGTGCTTGCGGATGTAGTCCATGAAGGGGGTGTTAATCCGCGGCACGAACGAGGAGACGGGTTCCCAGGTGTCGTGGGACGGCCCATAGCCTCGCCAACGAACCTTGAACTCCAGGCCTCTGGGTGCCGAGGCGTTCTGACGCTGGGCCAGGATCTTCTCGACGGTATAGTCGTCCTGCTCAGCATAGTCGTCGTCCGAATCAGCCTCATGTGCGGCGTAGTCCAGGGACACATGTTGGCCACGGAGGTCGGGGTCCCGCACACTGAGTTGACTCTCGTGGCGCTCCCGGAACTGTCCGTGACCCAACTTGATGCGGTAGGTGTCCTCACCAATCCTGCGGACCACCTCTCCGGATGTGAACCAGGTTTTGGTGCGGTGGGTGCCCATAGGGCGGGGTCTGATCACCCACACCGGGTCTCCCACCCTGAATCTTTGCGCTGTCAAGCTCGGGGCGGACTTCTGACGCTCGGCATGCTCCTTCTCGAGCTGCTGGCGGATGTCCTGCGCCGTTGCCTCCTGCCGCGCAAAGAATTCCTTGGCGTCCATGGCCATACGATCACCCGACAAGGGAAGTCCCAGACCCAGGGGGTCCCTGCCAAACAAAATCTGGTGAGGGGACAATCCACCCGGAGTGGGGGTGTCATGATGGGCCTTCAGAGCAAGCCACATCTCCTCAAACCAGTTCCGACGTGGGTTGGTGATGTGAATCTTGCGTAGCTTCTCGAACAGCTGTCTTCCAGCCACTTCAGCCCAGCCGTTGGACCGGCTGAGATAGGCGACGCTTTTGGCATCACGTATTCCCGTGAGGGAACACATGGCCTTGAACCAGTCGCCAGTAAACAGGGGCCCTCGGTCACTGCAAATGGTGCAGGGAATGTCAAAGACGGTCAGCCAATGACAAATCATCATAACTGCCACTTCCTTGGCAAGCAACCCCATTTTTGCGTGCTGGGACGGCTGCTACGTAGCCGCTGTGGCGGTCCACACAAAGGACCACACTGTCAAAGGTCTCCTTGCGGATTGAAGCCGGTTCGGACCCCCGTGGCCATCTTGGGGTCACTTGGGGTGTGTATCTATGTGCCGGCAAGCCGCCATTGGCTGATATCATACTCTCCCATCCACCTGATCTAACCTGATGTGATAGTGTGATAGGTTTGGCCATTCCGGCTCTGAGCGGCCATATTCAGAACCGAGGCACCGCCAGCGGAGATTTATATATCGGAATATCAGGAATCAACAGGGTTTTATTATCATAATGTTTCCGTAATTTTTCAGCCTTTCGTTCTGATGGTCAATGTATCGGCGACTGTCAGTTGGCTCGCGATTTTGCGTTAACCGATTGGTTAACTGTTGTTTCCAGATATTTGGGCGGATATTCCGTTGAAGGGTCAGATCTCATCAGCAAAGGGTTCGTTGCTTCCGCAATTCTCTAAATAAGCACTCGAAATTTTAATCAGAATTTTTCGCGATGTCGAAATCGGATTTTCGACTTCGACATTGCCGCACTTGATTTGGACTTCTGCGATTGGTCATACTCCTCTCTCTATCCCCGAATCAGGTTTCCCTTATACTTGCCACCCATTTGACATGGAGATATAAGGGAAACAAAACCGAATCGTGGGACCACTTTGAAGGATCATATCTACGCGCGAGTGTGAGGAAAGAGAATAAGGAAGGTTGGGTTGCAAACGCCTTGGTCTCAACTTAATTTAGGAAGCATCAAACGCCTTTGGTGTGTACACATGCCCGATATAGCAAGGGATAATGGTCAAGAGGGTATAAAGTGATATATAACTCTTGGACCATGCAACCGAACATTTTATTGTGACTTTCGAGTGTACCGCATGAGTGTTGGGGTTGCATAGCAAATTTACTTGGGTTCCTACGTATTTTTAACGTGAAGTTATGTCAATGGAGGGACATGGCATATCATGGTGGGAGCCATATTTTGAGGGTATGTGTTGTATGCATGGTATATGTTTGATATGCTCACGCCCATGTTATATATCTTCGTGTGGCCGAAGAGATGGGGAGCCATACGTGACAAGGGCTTTGCCCATGTCCCAATTGTGGAATTCAAAGCGCTAGACCAAGTCTACCGCGTATGTATTGCTCATGGTATGTTTGACAAAGAGATCCATGGGTGCACTCCCATTTTCATGGGGCATGTAGATATTAGTGGCGAAGGTATCTCCATGCGCCCGATTGGGGATCCAAGTGGGGGAATTGTTCGCAAATGATTCCAATCATTTGTGTATTGAACCATGAGCGGAGATCATGGGTGAGCATAGAGATATACTATCATGACAACTTTGTATTTGGTCATATTTTCATGTTTTTGACCTCAATTTTTGCTCATTTTTGCGTTTTGTGTACTCACCTGGTCAGCTAACAGCAAGAAGCCTATGGAGAGTCGAACCATGGTATGTTGTTCATATGTTGGCATATGCTTTGGAGTTGAACACCACCATATGCCGGATCGTGTACTCCATTTGGCTTGGCGCACGAAGGATTTCAAGAATTGGTCTCAAGATCATGGGCTGACTTGGGCAGTGCGTGGCGCCCATATCCGAAAGGGTTTCGAGGGTAAAATGGGGATGTACATGGGCATTGGCCTTTGGTCTCTATCCTCCATGAAAAGTGGACTTCAATTCCATGCATGCTTGGAGCCTTCGGATAAGTAGTAACTTCAATTGTGAGCATATATGTGATATATGGCCAATATGGTGTGAATTGGCAGTTTTTTGGCATGTTATTAGTTCAGACTCATAGGTCATTTCTCCAAGCCCATTCAACTCCAAGTCCAACCAAGTATATGTCAGGGTAGGGCATGGTCCTGAGTGCCACTCTAGGCCATGACATGCCACCTTCCCTATTGGGCTAGGATTTAGAGGTTTGGGAGTGAACACATTTTTGGGGTTTGTGTAGTGACTTGTGACACATGGCATTCAACCATCTCATTTGACCTGGTTCAGGGCAATATGTTGGTGAGTCAAGGGAAGGTCTTGAGTCCAGGGAATGAGGGGTTTATGGCTATGAATGTGTATGTTTACCTCTTTCCCCAACTTTGCTTTATTTGTGTTCATATGCCAATTTCAGGGCTTTCTTCCTTGGTGCAATTCTTGTACATGCCGGCCACCGTGGGAATACCGGTGTGCTGAACGAAAGCCCGCAGCCTGATTTGGATTGTGAATTGGGTTATTGCTGTACCTGTGGGATCTGGTTGCCATTCAGGGTTGAAGGAGGATTTTATTTTCTATATTTTTGGATTTGGACCCTGGAAATTGAGGAATGCAATCGTTGATCCGGAGTAAATCAGCAGGGGTTACAGGCGGAAGGGGCACAGCGGGGGCCGGTCCTGGTAGGGACCTTCTTTATGGTAGCAGAGGCTTACCTGCTGCCCCTACCTACCGCCGACCCGGGGACTTGGGCCCTTATGAGCCCTGCCCAAGTACGCCCCGGGTGCGTATTGTGGACTCGGTGGAGACCACGCCGGAGATTAGAGCCATAGAAGGACCGAGACGCTCAAGAGCATGGCGAACTCCGGAAGTTGAAGCCCGAAGAGAAGAACGACACTCGGGAAGAGGAGGACGTGACATGGAGGACCTGGTCTCCATGTGTGAGCGTCGCTGCCGAAAGGCATGCAACCTCCGCTCCGCCACGGAGGACTCGGATGAGGCCTGCCATTCAGGCAGCAGTGGAGGACGGGCCCGGCGCTACCGGAAGCGCGGGTCACCCAAGTCCGCGGCAAGGGACGCCGGGGCTATGGACACGGACCCCAGCCCGGTCAGGCTGTGGGAATCCGAGGGGCACTCCAAGGGCTATCGGACAGCCCACGAGCCACCTTCGGAGTCGGAGACGCCCGCGCCGATCGCCAGGGCGCATACGGCCCCCGAGCGCGCCCTGCAGCACGACGCCGAGAGCTTGGAGAGGCCAGCCAGGGCCCGGACGGCACCTGTGCCCCGGCACACGGGACCAGAGACGGACGCCATAGGCGATACGCCCATGGGCGATGAGTCTGAGGTGCCGGGAACCGCGGGATGTGCTGAATCCGGCGGAAAGCACGCGGGGTGCCACTGCGAGCACGTGTCCTTCCTCATGGGCAAGTACCCGAAGATGGGGATGGACGCCATCGTGAATCATCTCGACCGCCTGGACAACGCCAAGGATGCTCTAGAGGAGGACGTTGCGGGGATTCTGGATGACCAGTCGGCCGCGGAGAACCACATGGAGGAGCTGCGAGCGGATCAGGCCCGGTACCGGGAGAATCTGGAGCTGGCCCTGCAGAAGCAGCAGCAAGTGGTGGACAGCCTCCTCCACTTAGTGGAGGACATGTCGGGACGCCTGAGAAGGCTAGAGGAGCGACAGCCCCTCGTCTCGGGTCCGGAGCTCCCGGCAAAGCCGGCCGCGGTAGAGCTGGTGGAGCGGGTTAAGACCCTCAGGAGCGCCATGGAGAAACCCATGGACGGACCTGCAGAGGCACCCTACGCGCCTCCGCGTGTTGACCCGGGTGCGTTGCCGTTTGTTCCCCTGTTCAGCGAGTCCACAATGCTCGGGGAACACACGGCACCGGCTGGGTCCAGGCGGGAAGGGCACGTAGCCACAGACCCGAGGAGCCTGACGGTGCAGATGCCCCATGCCACCCAGGATCCACCGCCCGCTACGACTACATATGCAGTTTATGCGGAAGAGGAGATCCAGAACCAGACCATGCAGGGGCGAACCATGGGAAGCGCCGACGGACATGGTCGAGGCCATCCAAGCGGAAACCTGTGGGCGAAGGATCCCAATACGGGGATATGGACGGCCGATGGGGCAAATCCTTCCCGCATTCCAAACCCCATGGGTTCAGGCCCAACTGGACCGCACTCCATGGAGGAGAGGGATGTACGGGGAGTGTACTCACACCCCCCGGCCACAGGTGGTATCCGTCTCGGTGGAGTGGTGGCTGGAGACGTCGGAGACGCCATCAGGATTGACGACCTCAGGGGAATCAAAATCCCCTATTACGACGGGAACCCGTCCAACCTGGATGACTTCATCCTGGACTGGGAGGACTTCGCCGAGGAGGTCGTCGGCGAGATGCGGGGAGCGCCGCGGGACAAGTGGGTATGTCGGACATTCCCACACCGGCTGGCGCAGGACCTGAAGGAGGAGCTGCGGGATCAGATCCGGGAAGGATTGATCCGGACGGAGCAGGCCTGCCTTCAGTGGCTGGAGGATGAGGAGCGGGTCGACGCTCCGAACCAAAAGCTGGAGGACCTGTGGTCCATTCCACTGCCGCTGGACCGCGGTGAGTTGCGGGTCCGGGAGTGGAACCGGTATCTGCGGAAGTACCGCAGATGCCTCAAGCTGGTGGAGGATTGGAACGAGGCCAGCGAGATCCGCCACCTCCTGAAGGACGTCCTCCCCGGCAGCTGGAAGAGGAGAGTGGAGGACGAGGAGAAGAAGCGCGCCAAGAGACGGGTGGCGGTGAGGATCATGGCGGCGGAGGATACCCATGCGGGTATCATGGAGTTCTTCAGGGGGAACCTGGGCGAACCCGACCGGATGTTGGGACTGAAGAACGCGGTGTATGTGGAGGTATTCGGGGACTCCATGGGGCAAAGGTTGCTGCGCCTCAACAACGTGGAGTGGAGGCGCGGGGAGCCGCTGAGGATGCAGGTGATCTTCGCCCGCATGAGCCTGGACGAGATCGTGAAGTACATCACGGTGGAGTTGAAGCTCAATGCCAAGAATGAGGCCCACGTGCAGGATCGACATGGTCATGGACAACGAGGCCACCGAGAAGACCGCCAACATCGGGAGATCCAGGAGGACACGGCCAACTCCGCAGAGGATGGCAGTGGAAGTGGCCAAGACCACTGGTCCCGGGAGGATCACGAGGAGGCTCATTTCTTCGCGTTTGTGGCGCACAACGTGAAGAACAATGGGCAGGATCGGTCCAGATGGAGCCGAGCGGGACCAAGGGGCAAAGAGCCAAGGAGGATCGGGAACCCACCGCTCTCATTCCGGGAGTACAGGTCGCAGCATGACGGGTGCTGGGTCTGTTATGGCAAGGGAAACAGCCATGCACACGACCATCGTCAGTGCAAGGTGTATGAGGCGGACAAGAAGGCCTACTTCGCAGTCCACCCCGAGAAGAAGCCCAAGGAGCAACGGATTTCCGACTGGAAGGCGAAGGGCGGAGACGGGGGAAAAGGCCAAGGCAAAGGCCAAGGAAAAGGCGGAGGAAGAGGCTATGGTGGTGGACCTGGCCAAGACCGACGAGTAAGGTCGATCGAGGAAGTTGCTGAGGACATGTTGAGGACGTTGGAGGAACTCAGGGCCCAGCAACGTGGTGGACAAAGTCCTGGCGGATCGCAGCCGGAAGGGGCTGCGGGAAGCCAAGTCTAGAGGAGCCCCCACGGGAGTGGGACCTCGGAGGTCTCTCCTCCGAAAATCAGTGGAATCTCAGAGAAAGCGAAGGCACATCGGGTGCCGAAGAAGGCTCCAGAAGAGCCAAAACCACTGAACTTCGCCACTCCCAACCCCTGGAGCGCCCTGCCAAGGGAAGTACAAGTGGGTACGGGACATGGCAAGAAGGAAGGAGCGACCACGGAGAGCCTCGTGGACGGGCAGGACCAACCCAAGATCTACACCATCCGTGACCATACCCTTGCAGTCCTGATGCACCCGGACGTGCTAGAGTTGCATGCCGTGAGAGTCGTCCATACACCACATGGCGACGAGCGGCAGTTGCACTTGAAAGTGCGAGTGCGGTGCGGACGAGAGGAGAAGGTGGTGGATATGTTAGTGGATACGGGTGCCCAGGTGAGCCTGGTCCGGAGAGGGTTGTTCAAGGAGGAATTCCTGCAGCCCAGCCGGAGACCGGTACGCCTGAAGGTCGCCAATGGAGAGATCATGGGTGGTGGCACCCATGAGGCCACTATCAGTATGGAATTCTGGGAACATGAGCGCTTGAACCGCCCTGATCAGGCGAAGAGAAGCACTCTATCCGGGAACTTCTACGTGGCCGACATTACTGATTGGGATATGATCATGGGGTATGACTTCATGGTGGCCAACGCCATTGGAGCCCTTCCCCATCGCGCAACGCTGGTCCGGGAGGACGACGAATGCCTCACATGGCTGTCCACGGATTATGCGTGCGGGTCATCCCAATGGAATGCTGAGGCAGAGGATCGGATTGTCCAAGCGGTGCAAGCTGTGGGTGCCAAGTCCAGAGGAGACCGTGGAGTTCAGCTCACGGAGTATGGAATGGCACCGCAGGTGTATACCAGGATGATCCAGACGCTGGGAGCCGAAGCGCCCGAGACGGACGTCTTTGCTTCCCGGGATGCCCCACTTCTGCGGAAGTGTAGGAGGCATTGGCATCGAGGAGACTCAGCCTGGCACAGGCATTGGGGTTTGAAGGAGTGGGGACCCATGTATTGGCATGGCTCCCTGGACAATACCAGACGTACGGTGGAGAAGATCATCGCGGATAGGGCGAAGGGGATCATGGTCATAACAGGCATAGGATCCAACCCATGTCCGCTGGAAGGTCTCAAGTCGACGCTGGACTCCATCACCCTGAACGAGATGTCATTTGAGCCAGAGGAGGAGTTGTTCATCGACGCCAAGGGTGTATCAATGCCCTCCCCTTGTCAAGCGTGGGGTACCAAGGCTTTCCTGGTGGATGGGGCGCAAGCCCAGCCCACGGGTGATGAAGCATTCATCCGTAGGGTGGAGGCGGTGCCCATGAAGGTCATGTTTGAGCCCAAGGAGGGGACGGATCAGCCTATTGATGGCATTGACGTCCTGTCCCACGCCGAGATCGACGACGTCGTCAACTACATGCGGATGGGGATGCACGACCGTGTGGCAGCCAAGAAGAGGCGGGCCATGGTCACATCTCCGCATTGGTGGGATGACAAGATGTTGGTCACCGGCAAGTACGAGAAGGATGAGTTCGTGGCGAGGGTCATGGATCACATCGCGGACCAATACGATGGTCCAGTTGGGTCGGACCCACCAACGTGGGGTTTTCCAAGAGTGGGAACCGGTAGCGACGAGCACCAGCCCGAGGCCGCAAATTTTCGAAGACTATCTGTGGGAATCGCGACCCACGACGGTGAAGACGGCATATCGGACGAGGAGAAGTCGGACTCGGACCCAGAAGAGGCCTATACCGCAGTGCGGTCGGTTGTATCGATACCGAAGCAAGCGGCTGAAGAGGCCCAGGAGAACCCGAAGGTCGCCGAGCTGAAGGAGAGGCTGATCAAGGCCTATCCGCGGCTATTCAGTGGCGTCGCCAACAAGAACCCTCCAGATCGTGGGAGGTTTGGTACGGCGAAGATCAAGCTGAAACCGAACCCGAAGATCTATCGTCATCGGGAGTACCAACTTCAGGGCGACCGGGCCGAGGCCATGAAGAAGCTGCTGGCCGAGTTCATTGAGCGGGGATGGATCGAACCCTCCGACAGTGAATGGGCCAGCCCAGCCTTCATCGTACCCAAAAAGGAGAAGGGCGAGTGGAGGTTGGTGGTGGATTACAGGGGTTTGAACGAGCAGACCGAGCACGACTCGTACTCGCTTCCCCTGATCGACTCCATCCTCCAAAAGCAACAGAAAAAGCGGATTTTCACGGTGTTGGACCTGAAACACGGTTACCACCAGATGCCGCTACACCCGGACTCCAGGCCCTGCACAGCGATGTCGACGCCGCTGGGGCCCATGCAGTGGAAAGTGGTGCCTATGGGCGCCAAGAATGGCAACGCCGCTTTCCAGCGCATGATGGAGGACCTACTCGGTCCTGTCCGGGACTGTGCCCATCCCTTCGTGGATGACATCATCATCGGGTCCGGCACGGAGAACATGACTGAGGACGAGCTCATCGACGCGCATGAGAAGGATCTGCGCCGAGTGCTCAGCGAGTTGGACAAGCACAACATGGTGTGCAAGCCCACCAAAGCCTCACTCTTCGTGAAGGAAGTGGAGTTCGCGGGTCACGTGGTCGGTCACGGGCAACGCCGTCCCATGCCTGGGAAGCTGGCGTCTCTGAACCACTGGGAGAAGCCCCAGACCATCAGCGAACTCCGGTCCTTCATGGGGTTCTGCAATTACTATTCGGGCTACGTCCGGATGTATGCAGAACTCTCGGGGCCGCTGCACAAGATGCTGCAGGTGGGGAAGTTCGATGGCCGGAAGGGGAGCAAGAAGAAGCTTGCCTGGACCCCTGAGGCTGAAGATGCGTTCAACAGCCTGAAGGAGCGACTCCTGGGGCAGTTGGGGCCATTCCTGGTGGACCCAGACAAGGGATTCGTGCTACGGACAGACGCTTCGGACTATGCCGTGGGGGCAGTCCTCGAGCAAGTCCGGGACGACGGGACTCATGTTCCCGTGGCGTTTTGGAGCAGGATCCTGGCCGAGGGCCAACGCCGAACATGGACCGCGAGGGAGAAGGAGACATACGCCATTGTATGTGCGCTCAGGAAGTGGTCTGGCCACATCGGACTGCAGCTGGTGGTGGTTTGCACGGACCACCAGTCCCTACAGAGCTGGCACAAGGAGCATGTCGACACCCCCTCAGGACCAGCGGCTAGGAGGGCCCGATGGCACGAGACGTTCGCCAAGTTCGACCTCAGCGTCGTATACGTCCCGGGGAAGGACAACACTGTGGCAGATTGCCTCAGTCGCTGGGCCTACCCCGCGGGCAAGGCGTGGATGGACATTTCCAGCCATGGCGACGCCGAGGAGACCGAGGAGGCCAAGCGCATCATCGAGATGGAGAATGTCATGGAGCAAGAGGGAGTCAAGTGCTTTGTGGTGATGGCGAACCGTACGGACCTGGCCAAGTTCCGGGGTGCCCGCGTCCAAGCTATTCGAGAGGAAACCCTCGAGCAATGGATGGTGGCCCCTGTAGAGCTAGTCAGGTCGGTGCTCACAGAGGACTGGTCGGATGACTACGCGGCATCCGAGCACTGGAGCAAGTACTGGAATGCCGTGAGCGCCCCGTCGGACGACGAGTGGCCTGAGGGCTTGACCGAGGATGGCGACAAGTTGTTCCTCAAGGACAAGCTGCTGGTGCCCGAGAACCGAGTGGAGGAGCTCATTGACCATTGGCACAACGCCCAGCTCATGCATCCTGGCCGAGATAAGATGCAGCAGGACCTGGAGTGGCGCTTCAAGTTCCCTCCGGGGTACTACGCCATCCTGGATAGGTACTGCAGCGACTGTGCCGTGTGTCGGGCCACGAAGAGCCCCAACCACTCCACAGCGGGCAACCCGGTGTACACGGCTATACCGGAGGCCCCTATGCGGTCCGTGGCCATGGATGTATTCGCCATGCCTGAGGTCACCGTGGAAGGGGAGACCTACGACTGTGTCATCCTGGCGGTGGACAGGCACAGCGGGTATATCGTGGCAGTCCCGGGCAAGAAGTCCAAGAAGAAGGACAAGAAGGACAAGCATGGAGTGGGGCTGCAGGCCAAGACCGTCGCTAATGCCATGATCATCTGCAGCGATCGGGGCAGTCAATTCGTGGGGACGTGGTTCAAGACGATGTGCAAGCACATGGGCATTCGGCACGCCAAGACCGTGGCGTACCACAGCCGGTCAAATGGCCGTGCTGAAGTGGCCGGGCGGCAGATGTTCGAGAAGTTCCGCCAGTTGCACATCGACGAACCGGGCCGGAACTGGTACAATTCGCTGTGGAGAGTGCTCCAAGCGTATCACGACCTTCCGGGACCCACTGGACTGTCGCCCCATCGTATCCTGTTCCTACGGGATCGAGTGTCACGCACTCTCCCGTGGATGAACCATGGCAAGGTGGCCCGGGATGCGAATGCCATGATGGCTGAGGCGGACGACACGGCGGCCAAGGTGTGCAAGGCACTACAGGACGAGCATGACAAGAGGGCCAAGTACTTCAAGCATGGAAAAGTCCAGAAGTATGCTCTCCAAGACACCGTGTGGGTGGAGCGGCACCACAAGGATGTCCTGTCCAGGCATCGGCAGGCATCTTGGTATGTGCCGGGGGTAATCGTGCGGAAGGTCGGGCAGGATGTGTATGCGGTTCGTGTGGGGGAGAACAAGATCCTGGACCGCGACCATACCCAGCTTCGTCCCCGAGCACCGGACCCCAGCGGACGTCCCGTCACCTTCGAGTTCACGGCCGGCGATGTGGACTCGGACGACGAGGGTGAGGACGACGACTTCACCGCCGAGAGAATCCTGGCGGACAAGCCGGACCCGGGGACGCCTGGGGGCAGGCTTTACAAAGTCCGTTGGAAAGGATTCGCCGCATCCAGGGACTCGTGGGAACCTCCGAGCAGTTTTGTGCCGAGGTACACCACGGTCTGGATGGACTACCTAAAGAAAAAGGGTATTTCTTTGGATGTCAAGGACGTATTGGTCCATTTGGTTGCTGCTGTAGCACCGTAATGGATCCCCCTTGGCATTTTGTTTGTTTCTGTGAATGAGGAGACAAGTGAGGGCGTTCATCTGGGGATTTTTCGGCCTTGATTGGCCATATACCCCCTTCACTCGATCTCCACATATATATTTCATTGTGGTATACTTATTTAGGTCGACCGACGACGTTTTTCTATCTTTGATCCCCTTGGTCCATGTTGTAGATCAAGAGGAGACCGGATATGGCGTAGGGCGCTGATTATCAGTGTCCTCACCCCTCCCTTGGGGCATGGGGGACGCCTACGACGTGTGTGGGGCCTCCATGTGTCCTTGGGACATGGAGGGGGGGGTTGGAGCCCATTGGGGTCCTCCCGTCCTCTCTTCATTTGTTTCCGAGCGGATACAACGCTCTGAGAAGGGGGGTGAAGCCGGTTCGGACCCCCGTGGCCATCTTGGGGTCACTTGGGGTGTGTATCTATGTGCCGGCAAGCCGCCATTGGCTGATATCATACTCTCCCATCCACCTGATCCAACCTGATGTGATAGTGTGATAGGTTTGGCCATTCCGGCTCTGAGCGGCCATATTCAGAACCGAGGCACCGCCAGCGGAGATTTATATATCGGAATATCAGGAATCAACAGGGTTTTATTATCATAATGTTTCCGTAATTTTTCAGCCTTTCGTTCTGATGGTCAATGTATCGGCGACTGTCAGTTGGCTCGCGATTTTGCGTTAACCGATTGGTTAACTGTTATTTCCAGATATTTGGGCGGATATTCCGTTGAAGGGTCAGATCTCATCAGCAAAGGGTTCGTTGCTTCCGCAATTCTCTAAATAAGCACTCGAAATTTTAATCAGAATTTTTCGCGATGTCGAAATCGGATTTTTGACTTCGACATCGCCGCACTTGATTTGGACTTCTGCGATTGGTCATACTCCTCTCCCTATGCCCGAATCAGGTTTCCCTTATACTTGCCACCCATTTGACATGGAGATATAAGGGAAACAAAACCGAATCGTGGGACCACTTTGAAGGATCATATCTACGCGCGAGTGTGAGGAAAGAGAATAAGGAAGGTTGGGTTGCAAACGCCTTGGTCTCAACTTAATTTAGGAAGCATCAAACGCCTTTGGTGTGTACACATGCCCGATATAGCAAGGGATAATGGTCAAGAGGGTATAAAGTGATATCTAACTCTTGGACCATGCAACCGAACATTTTATTGTGACTTTCGAGTGTACCGCATGAGTGTTGGGGTTGCATAGCAACATTCCTTGGGTTCCTACGTATTTTTAACGTGAAGTTATGTCAATGGAGGGACATGGCATATCATGGTCGGAGCCATATTTTGAGGGTATGTGTTGTATGCATGGTATATGTTTGATATGCTCACGCCCATGTTATATATCTTCGTGTGGCCGAAGAGATGGGGAGCCATACGTGACAAGGGCTTTGCCCATGTCCCAATTGTGGAATTCAAAGCGCTAGACCAAGTCTACCGCGTATGTATTGCTCATGGTATGTTTGACAAAGAGATCCATGGGTGCACTCCCATTTTCATGGGGCATGTAGATATTAGTGGCGAAGGTATCTCCATGCGCCCGATTGAGGATCCAAGTGGGGGAATTGTTCGCAAATGGTTCCAATCATTTGTGTATTGAACCATGAGCGGAGATCATGGGTGAGCATAGAGATATACTATCATGACAACTTTGTATTTGGTCATATTTTCATGTTTTTGACCTCAATTTTTGCTCATTTTTGCGTTTTGTGTACTCACCTGGTCAGCTAACAGCAAGAAGCCTATGGAGAGTCGAACCATGGTATGTTGTTCATATGTTGGCATATGCTTTGGAGTTGGGCACCACCATATGCCGGATCGTGTACTCCATTTGGCTTGGCGCACGAAGGATTTCAAGAATTGGTCTCAAGATCATGGGCTGACTTGGGCAGTGCGTGGCGCCCATATCCGAAAGGGTTTCGAGGGTAAAATGGGGATGTACATGGGCATGGAGTGAACTTCGGGCATGGAGAAAACGTCCATGGCCACGCTCTCCATGGGCTGGTCAGGTACCGGAGTCCATTCGGCTTCCCCCCTGACGTTCCGGTTATTGGGGTTGCAGGCCTGACAGACGGAGCAACCCTTCCTGACCTTCTTGATGGCGTTGTAAAGACCGATCTGGTCCATCTCAAACCGGCGCTGCATGTCCAGGGCTTGCTTCCTGACCCCTGGGTGCATCATGTGGTGGTGCCAAGACTGACACAGCTCAAGTACTCGGGACTCCGGGACCAGCAGCTTACGATGCCGGTAAAGCTTGCCATCCTCCTCGGTCAGCCCCTTTGGCCACTTCTGCCCGTCATCAGGGTCGGTCACAGGCCTATACTCGGCCGCAAAGGCCTCAGACTTGGCGTAGTCGTCGGTCCAGTCGTTCTGGAGGCACGATGTAGGGAAGAGGTGCTTGTCGAACTCTGCTCCCTCAGGGGCGAGTACTCTGACCGCTCTGCCCATCCTCCTTCCGAGGGGGGCATCCGCAGCCATGACGACGAAGCATTTAACACCCTCCTCCTCCATCAGGCGCTCCATTTCTATGATCCTCCTGGCCTCAGCGGTCTCAGCCTCATCGCCATGGGCGGAGACATCCGTCATGCCCTTGCTGGCGGGATAGGCCCACCTACAGAGACAGTCCGCCACGGTGTTGTCCTTGCCAGGAACATACACAACCGTGAGGTCAAACCTGGCCAAGGTCTCATACCATCTTGCCCGTCGGGAGGCGGGACCAGAGGGGGTGTCCACGTGCTCTTTGTGCCACGACTGCAGACGCTGATGGTCGGTGCAGGCGGTAACGGGATGGAGGGCTATGTACCCGGCCCATTTCCTGAGAGCCATGACAATGGCATACGCCTCCTTTTCTCGGGGCGTCCACGTCCGTCTCTGGCCTTCCGCCAGGACTCGGCTCCAGAAGGCCACTGGCACGTGACTCACATCATCAAGCACTTGCTCCAACACAGCGCCAACGGCGTAGTCGGAAGCGTCGGTGCGCAGGACGAACCCTCGGTCAGGATCCACGAGGTGCAGACCCACTGCGGATAGCACCGCCTGCTTCATCCCCTCAAAGGCACGGTCGAACTCTTCATTCCAGACCAGAGCCTTCCTGGACCCCTTCTTGGTCTCCTCTCGGTTGCCCTTGAGCATGGTCTTCATGGGGGCTGCATACTCGGCATACATCTTGATATACCCCGAGTAGTAGTTGCAGAGCCCCAAGTATGCCCGTAGCTCAGAGACAGTTTTGGGCTTCTCTCAGTGCTCAATTGCAGCCACCTTGCCAGGTATGGGCTTCCGCTGCCCGTTCCCGACTACGTGGCCAGCAAAGACCACCTCGCTTACTGCAATGGTGGCCTTGTCACTGCTGCCGTGAGTTTGTGCTGAACCAGAAGGTCCAGCACTCTGGTGACGTCCCTCTCATGTGCCTCCAGGAGCTCCTCATAGCTCATACTGGGGTCCCTGGACGCGATGATCACGTCCTCCAGAAAGGGGTCCGCACAGTCATGCACTGGCTCGAGCAGGTTCTCCAGCATCCGCTGAAAAGCCGCATTGCCGTTGGTAACGCCCATGGGCATCACCTTCCACTGGAGGGGTCCAAGTGGAGTGCTCATTGCTGTGCAGGCACGGGACGCCTCGGCGCGAGGCATCTGATGATAACCATGTTTCAGGTCAATCACCGTGAAGATCCTCCGCCGGTGTTACTTTTGCAGCATGTCCTCAATGAGGGGCAGCATATAGGTGTCATGCTGCGTTTGGGCGTTTAGGCCGCGGTAGTCAACCACGAGCCGCCACTCTCCGGCCACCTTCTTGGGGACGACGAAGCACGGGGAGGCTCATTCGGAGTGGCACGGCTCAAGCCAACCTCTCTCAATGAATTCACGGAGGATCTTCTCCATGCCCTCCTTCCTTTCGCCCCTCAGGGCGAATATCCGGTGTCGGTACACACCGGGGTCCGGCTTCAGCCGTATCTTGGCCTCACCATACGGTTCACGCAACGGCGGGGGAAACGCAGGCTTTCCGCTGAAGAAGGTATCACCATACTTCTGCTTCAGCCTGGCCCTCAATGCCTGGATCTCGGGGCACTCATCAGACTCCGCCTTGGCCTTTCCGGGCACCTTAACCACTGACCTTACTTGCGGGGTACCTCCGCATGGTTGCGGCTCAGGTGGTCTCCCCAGGTGGCCCAAAGGGCCATCTCTGGTCTTGCCTCAGAACAAGTCAGCGTAGGTGGGTGGGTTACCGCCGATTGGCTCGTCTTGGCTGGACATGTGGTCCAGCACCCTCCTTACGAAGGTATCCCCATCATAGGAACCAGAGACGATGGAGTCTACTTCCCACCAGGCTTTGTCCTGGCCCTTGCCCTCACGCTGGCTTCCCCAGTCGTGAAAGGGCTGATCCATATACACCTGAACCAGGTCCAGCTCCTCTTCAGTGAGGAGGTCCTCCGATTCTCCGATGTCAACAGGGGAAACCGCAAAGCATTGCCTCCAGGGCTCCGCTATGATGCGGTTGACGCACACGAAGTTGGTGGTGTTGGCCTGCTCAAGGCCCCCATCCACATAGTGGAATTCTGTTGGCCATCTCTGGGGTGGCATGGGCTGTCCCTTAGGGTCCTGAAAGACGCTCTCTCCAGCTGGTAGGGCGACCTTGTTTAAGGTCATGTTGGTCAGTGAGACCACCCAATTCCGGGTGCTTTCCTCCTCGGTGCATCCCATAGGAACCACCAACACTGCCTTGGAGCGGTCCTTGCGAATCTTCGCTACCGCCCTTGGAATGTCCCATCGGGAGCAATGGATCCACATCAAACCCTGATGCGGACCCCAGTGCTTCTTCCACACGGAGTCCTGGGCCCTCCAGTACTTCTCACAAACCCGAAGATGGGCGGAGGTCCCTGAAGAGAACGCATCCAGGGCCAGATCCGAAGCTCCCAGGTCCGCAACCACTCGGCTCGCCACTTCCGGAATTACGCCGTTCTCCTGGTTTGCTTGCCCAGCTGGCTCAGTACCCAGCGCGGCTACTTTGAGCTGATTGCGTTCCGGGTGGATCCATTGGCATTCCACATGGTGCTCAGGTGACGAAAGCCACGAGAGCTGGTGGTCCTGGTACAGGGTCATGGAGGCCTGGGCCGGGAGAACGCCGGAGTCTGTCTCCATCATGAAGTCGTACCCAACGATCATGTCCCAGTCCATCTGGGCCTCGTAGAAGCGACCTTGCAGGAGGATTTCCTTGCCGAGGTCCGGGCGGCTCAGCTGACGTTGGTTCACGAACTGCAGCCCAATGGGCGCTTCCCTCGTGCCTCCCACCATGTACTGGCCGTTCGCCACCTTCAGCCTGACAGGCCTCCGACTGTCGGTCAGGCACTCTGGCGGAAGTAGGCCACCCTTGACCAGGCTGACTTGAGCTCCCGTGTCAAGCAACACGTCAAAGACCTTCTCCACTTCCCCGCATAGGGCACGGACCTTAAGGTGCAACTGCCGCTCACGCCCAACACGGCGCACGGCGTGCAAGCTCAGGATCTCCGGCCGTTCCAGAAGCTCAATAAGCGACTGGTGCAGGTCGTGGACAACGGGCTCAGGCTGCCCATCTGCAGCATCCAGCTGCGGTCCGGGTGATCCTCCGATACTCTCGGAAAGATCTTGAAGCACATCAATCACATTCTTGGTCGCGAAAGATGGACGGGTGCAAGGGTTCGTGCCTTCACTTGCCCCAGCCCTGCCACTGCGACTGTCTTTTGTCTTGGGTGCCAGACAGGGCCTTCCGCCCGCGGCAATCCCTTTTTGCTCATTGATTCCCGAATGGGATGGTGTGGCGCTTCCCGCAACACCATCCTGCGACCGCCATAGCTGGGGCCCTTGGCTGCAGGGGCTCCGCTAAGGGGCGTCGCTTGTGGTAGCAGGGGTACTCTCCTCCGCATCAACCTCCTTGACACTCTTCTTCTTTCCCCCTTTCCTACCCTTCTTGTCCTTGTCGTTGTTCTTGTCGTCCGACTTCGGAACCCAGGACCTCTTGATCTCCTGGATCTCCTTGGCCAACTCGGTACCCACCGACATCAGCTTGGAGAGCTCGTCCTTGGTGACCTCCACCTTGTTCTCCAGGATACCCACGGGTGCACGCTTTTTCGACCCGTGCACCTTCTTGTAAGCCTCCGTGTCGGCCTTGTGGATGGGACATGTCCGGTGGTCATGGTTGAACCCTTTGTTCCTCCCATAACACACGAAACAGCCCTGAGGGTGAGCTCGTATGAACTCCCCAAAGGACAGCGGAGGGTCTCCCATGCGGCGTGGCTTCTTCTTCTCCTTCTTCTTCCAACCCTTCTGCAGGGGCTTCCAGCTTCCCTGGTTACTCCCCTCGTTCAGGTTGTTGGCTACAAAGGCACAAACGGCTGTCTCGGCGGGTTCATCGTCGTCGTCTTCATCGTCGAGGGCCTCACCGGCTTCGGTTCCCGCTGGGTCCATGGCAGATTCGCCGCCCGACCCTTCGCCAACATAGTTGACTTCACGGTCACCGGCCTTCAAGCCGCGGGTGTGGTGGAGATTCCTGTACTCTTTGAGTACCTCCTCTCCGACCCACTCCAAGACCTCGTCGCAGGTCATTCGCGCTTGGATGGCCTGCAGACGGAGGGTCAGGCCGCCCACGTCACATTCGTCAAGGCGCAACATCGCAGTCTTCTCGCGATCGCCCGTGACGGTGATGAGGAGGGCGTTCCGCAGCTCTCGCCCCTTGACATCCCGCACCACATGCTTCTTTGTCCAAGCCAACACGTTTGGATGATACTCCCTGGGGAGCATCATCTTGAACGTGTGGTTGAACTTGGCTCTCTTGGCTTCCTCCTTGGTGACTCTCTTGATCCATGCTTCCAGCAGCATGGAGAGGAGGCGGGCCTGCTCGTCACCCTCATTCCAGTCCTCCACGTTGCGGCGGAAGAGGGTGTATTGCCCCCGGAAGTCCCGCCAGTCCCGTAGGCGGATCTCCCGACCATCATGCTGAAGCTTGATGGCCCTCCACCGCTTGGCAGCCACCTGCGGAGCTTCCACCCGCTCTTGCTCGATGAGCCACTTCTTGGCTTCCTTGAGGGTCTTGATTTTCCCCTCCTTGGTTGCCACGAAGTACAGCTCTTGGAGCACTTCCGGCAGGCGCCACCTGAACCGTTTGAAGACATATTTCTCCGCCTCTGCGGGATCCATGTCTTCAGTGACTGTCATCCCCCAATCGTCCAGCTTCTCCAAGAAGCGGTCGAGGTTGAGGGGGTTGCCTTCACGTCTTCCCACACGGCGGCATCCGCGGCCTTAGAGACCATGAACGCCAGCCGCGAGGTCGACCGAGGTTCCCATCGGCGTCCCCCACGGACTCCCACGGCTGCCACTTCCATCTCCTCCGCGGTATCCATGTGGCTACGCCGTGGTTCCTCCATGTACGCTGAACCTAGATGTTCACGCCGTACTCCCTCCATGTATACCTCCTCATCACGGCGCCGGCGGCTGCGTTCAGCGGCCTCCTGTCGTACACCACGCGGCGGGGTAATGCCGAACTCCTCCAGGTCTTCCTCGCCTCCGCCGACATCCCACTCAACGTCCCCTCCGGGGACCTCATCTCTGAGTCCACCGTATCGCCCCCCAGCCATCGGGATTGGCTCTGGGACTGGTGCGGGGCGTGGTGGGCGTACCGGTGTCCGCAGTGGAGCACGGCGGTTGTGGCACTCTGCACTGAGCTGCTCGTCACGCCACTCCTCACTGCCACTGCCGGGCGGCACACGCTCGTTACGGCGGCCCGCGCTGTGATGAGAGGGGGCGCTGAGAGAGGGGGCACTGGCGCTTGGGTGACTCCTGGGGGCTCTGCCGGGGGCGTGGGCCATGCCTGGAGCTGGTCCAGGTCCCCAGCCGTCGTCCGACGAGCCGGACTCCAGGTAATAGGGGTCGCTGCCGACGCTCCCACGGCCTTCCTGCCTGTCCAACCTCTGCTGCAGGCCGTTGATGACCCTGTTCAGCAGCTTGGTCTTGCCCCTGGCGATGTCCAGCTCCCTCTGGGCGGCACTGGCGACCTTGGCGATCTTGACCATCTCCGTCCTGGCGATGTCCAGCTCCTTTGGTGTGCCCGCGGCGACCCTGGCAATGCGGATCATCTCGCTTTTGCCCGTGTCTACCTCGCGCTCGAGGGCCTGGACCCTCCTGCGGAGGTGGACGATCCACCGCCAAGTGGCCTCCAGGTCACCATCTTCTGTCGGGCCGTCGGGGTCCCCAGGGGGCCCTCCAGGAGGGCCTCCGCTGGGCCCACCCGGTCCAGGGGGTCCTCCCCCGCCAGGGGGTCCCCCTCCTGGGGGTCCACCTGGTGGGCGTCCTCCAGGGGGTCCCGACAGGCCTCTGCTAGGGGGTCCCGGTCGGTCTCCGCCGGGTCGCCTCGGTGGGTCCGAGGATGGGGGCTTCTCCGTGTAGCCAAAGTCCATGTCTTCATCCTCGTCCATGTCGCCCCACCTGGCCGTCTCGGTGGCGGTGGACTCAGAACTCCAGTAGGGAGGAGGGAGATCCTCACCATCACCTCCCGGCTCCATGGGGACGTCTCCGCCTCCTCCACCAGCCATTCCCCGGCGATGTCGGCGGTCTCGTCCGTCCCCATTGATGGCGGTGAAGAAGGGGTCGGAGTCGTGGGGATGTCCGCACGCTGGCCTCTGTGCCCTCTCGGGGGTCTTCCCCTTACCCCTCCTTCGTCGGTAGGCGGTGGGGCCACTGTCCCCACTGCTGCCGGTGTCGTCCTCCTCCAGGTCCAGCTTCATCTTGGAGGAGGCGTCTCCTTCGAAGAGCTTTCGAAGGGTCTCCACTCTGGATCCTCCCGGGGGTGTCTAGCGCTGAAGCTTGGCCTCTGCCTCCTCCATTGCGGTGGCCGTGGCTGCGGCAGCTCGTCTTTCGGCCTCTTCTCGGGCACGGGCAGCCTCGGCTTCCCGAGCCCGCTGCAGCCGAGCCTTCTCAGCTTCTAACGCTGCCAGCCCCACCTCCGTCTTGGCCCTCTCCTCAGCGACCTTCCGTCGCGCCGCCTCCATGGCGTCCTTCCTGGTGGCGTCCGCTTGGGCCTTGGCCGTTGCTTTGGCGTGGGCTCTTTCCTCCGCCTCCTTCCTTGACCTCTCTTGGGCAAGCGCCTCTTCCAACGCTTTCACCTCGGCCTCCTTACGGGCAATGGCTTCCTGGGCCAGGCGGGCTTCTTGGGAGGCCGCTGTTTCCTCCGCAGCTGCAGCCGTGACTCCGGCCGCAATGGCCGCCACGGTCGAGGCATGGAAGGCCATGCCTCTGCCCCACTCTGCAGCCTCCTGCTGGGCGATGCCGACGGCGCCCTCCACGGCAGCGTTCTGCTGCGTGGCCCGTTGCCGGGCAACCCGAAGGCTGCAGGGCACCCCGCAGGCACGCTCGCAGGCGCGGGCCACGTCCCCTTTGTCGGGGGCGACGCTGCTGCTGGAGCTGGCCTCGTCGGCCGGCATCCTCCCACGGTGGGCCGACTCCACGTTGCTGCTGGGGCCTGACTTCCTCAGGTGCAGCGGACGGGGCTTGACCTTGGCCTTCTTGGCTACCTCAAGGAAGTCGCCAAGGGTGGTGTGGCCGGGCTGGTGGCCGCCACTGGCCCGTTGGGGGCTCGGGGCTGGGGTTCCGCCCTTGGTCTTGTTCTCCGAAGCTTGGGCGGCTTCGGCGGCCAGGGATTCCTGGTACTCCCGCCATTTCTTGTCCCGCTTCTTGTCCCCGGCGGTTCGCTTCTCCTTCCCAGGGGACACGCTGCTGTGGCTGCCCTGCAGCATACGCTCGTCCCCCGGTTCTCGGAACTTCTTTTCGATCATGACCCATATAGAGACGTCGATCGTAGCGCCCGACGGGTTCTCGTCATCCTCAATGCCGTCGGGGCGTAGCCCTTCGCCGGGCCTGTCCAGGCGGGTCCAGTCCCTCCAGCGCTTCTGGCGGAAGCGGTAGGCGTATGCTTCTATCCGCAGCCAGTCTTCGACTGCCTGCAGGCGGTCGGCGCCCATGGCCTCGCGGAGCTCGAAGCTCCCGGGCATGCCGCCTTCTAACTTCGGGTTGCTGTGGCGGTAGTGCTGCCCCCACACGAATCTACGCAGTAGGTACACAGCATGGGAGTGGGGCAGCGGCCACGTCTTGCCCGCCTCCTGCCAGTTCACCTTCGGCGCTCGTTCCCCTCGATGGACTAGTCCTGGTGGTGGCTGTTGGAGCGGTTGTTGCGGTCCACTCGATCTACAGGGCTGGGACACACACGCCCGATGGTGGTTGTGGAGGTGGGTGATGCAGCTGGGAGTGCGGCCGGTACTGGTCGGCCAAAGGAACTCGCTGAGGTCGGAGTTCCGGTCGCTACACCTCCTTCACGGACTCGGCGCTGTTGCTGACGCTCGGGGCGGTGCTCCAGGCGGCGCTGCGAAGCCTGTGGTGCTCGGGGTTCAGGCGGCCCCGAGTGGCACTCGAGGGATGGGTAGCCCTGCGGCGGTGAAACGCTTTTGATGCGTTCCTGTGGGGGGCCTGGCCACAAGACTCTGCGGCAGACACGCACAAGCAAGCAGGCAGGCAAAGCACTGCGCTCAGAGGGGCAACCTCATGCTCATGTCATGTGACGAAGCGTTTCAGGATCCTTGCCACTCTGAAACAAGGGAACAAAAGTATGTACAGAAACACATCAGGATATGTACACATGGGGTTAAGACTAGACTGGGGTAGGGGCATAACAGGACAATAGACACTCAGTCCCAACTCATATCCCAATCCCAGGTCCGACCCTCTCAGTGGCTGGCAGGGGCGGGGGCTCAAACACAACTCATGCCCTGCACAGTCCGGAGCCTGAGACCCTGCCCATAGGGGAGGGTGTCCCGCCCAGCCACAGGCGAGTTCCTGGGTACCAAGAAGCGCCAAGGCCGACCGACAGTAGCTCCCCATGCTCTCCTAACGGCAGGTCCCAACTCCTCTTTGAGCCAGAGATAAGGCCCCGCCATTATCCTCTAGGAGTTGGTAGCTGAAAATGGGCTGTTTCAGCCTAGACTGATATTGGCTTGAAAAACTCCGAAGTTGATCCCTCGTCCGGACCATCCAGAGGTAGGGACGAGGCAAATGACTCTATGCCCTTCAGGTGGGAACCCCCTGGACCCTTCACCCAACCTGGTTCCCTCAGAGTCCCTGGCATCAAGGCACCACGGGTCCGCCAAGTGGGGTCATGATGCCAAAATCACCAAAAATGGAGTCATTCCCACGGGTGACTCGCCCGGCCTGAGCGAGGCCAATGGCTCATAGGGTAGGAGGCAGGACCTAGGACCTTTATCTAAGTGCACAACTTATAAATTGGGTCCGGGCTCCTCATGGGCATAGAGATATGGGGCCGCCAATTGACCACACGGGGGGCTGAAATTAAGGTCCCAAAAGGGGGTCATTTTGGCCGCTCAAAATGAGCCAAAATCCAAGATATCCCCAAAGGTATATCTCCACGCCGGCTTGGAGATCAAATCCGCTGTTCCACATGCAATTCACCAGGAGTCCAATGTAGACTCCCATGCACTTGGCACTCAAAGATCCCCTTGCCACTCGGCGTGGTGACAATCCAAACTGGATCCACAACTGCCAAAATGGCAAAATCGGCCGTCCCGGGCAACCGTCCAGGGTAGGAAACCTTGGCGATTTTGTCGCGCCAAGCCTTGATTCATGCCTCTTGATATCCCCTCTGGTCCCATGCCCTGGGTCATGGCTTGCTGTCACACTGGCTGCTTACTGTTCATCGAGGAGATGAACACACGGATAGGGCAGAAAGCAGCATGCGGTGCAAAGGGGGGATCATGTATCGCACGAAAAGTTGAATACCTCCGGATGAGCCGGAGGAGCAAATACGAAACTCAATGGTGTTCATCCCTCAGTCATATGCTACAATAATTGCACTTTCCTTTTGGCTAGGTCTCTTGCCCCATCGAGATATGGTAGTTCCAATATGGCATACAATGGCAAAAACAGCGAAATTTGGCCAAAAATGGCCCGCACTCATGATTCCATATCTCCATGGCCATGGCGAGGATTCTTCCAACCAAAGATGCTATAGACACATGGGACTTAGGTCCCAATATATGCCATCTGCCAACCCTCATGGTTGCCTCTAGCTTTTTTCCCCTTCGGAGGGAAAAAAACACACAAGTGGGGCAGAATGGCAACATAGCCCAAATTGGGTGACTCACAACTCTCCCTTCAAGAGGAGAGGCCACATGGGGAAAGACCCCATTCGATGCGGGTTTATGTGCCCTCTCCGAATCGCCCTTACCCTTGGTCAAGTGGCGCACGCAACCTCGGGCCGAACATTAAGGGGGAGACGGGGTTCGTGGCCATTCCGGGCAAAATGGCCAAAATTCACCCAAAAGTGGTCACTCGAAAAATTGTATCTCCGTGTCACGAGAGAAATGAGCCTCGGGCTTTTGCATGAATGCAAACCGAAGCTTTGCTTCTCTTTTGCAACAAGGGTTGGGGTTCAAAGCATAATGGAAGCATCTTTAACACCCCAATCCTTGAAGCACACTATTTATCGGAAAAACTGCATATATCGGCAATATTGGCATGTACATATCTTTGGGTCATTGAGGAACAAAAATATGAGTAAACAATTTTGGAGTAGGCCCATAGTAGGTTCCCTCAAACATGCACACTATGGTTAGGTTGTCTCCGCCCACTCATGTCATTAGTGCTTGCATATGAGCGCGTGTGCAAAGAGGCAGTTTGGCACGCGTGCTCACAAGGCGACATTATATAAAATAGAAGACAAAATTGCAAAAATCAACCAAGCCATCCACAATGTTCTTCGTGGTCTCTACTTTACATATTGCCTTGGTTCAAGGCTCAACTCCCCATAGGCTTCAAGTACGAGCCTCGGGGGTTCGGCCGTTTTGGCCTAATTTTCGACCAAAATTTGCCTTTTTTAAAAAATGAGTTTTGGTACGCATTGAATTGCGTGGAGCCATCATTGAGTTGGCTCCAAAATCGAATATGGCCTAGGGCTTTTGGTCTTGTGAGCATTGTGTTCGGTTATTAACGTGCATGCTCACAAAGCCACAAAGTTAGTGTTTGCGCACGCAAATAACTTGGGTTTACAATACCCATATGCTGCCTAAAACATCCCTATTGCCCTCTTCCCCATGCAAAGTGATATGCCCACGTGATAGGGGCATGAATGAAAGGCATAGGGGGGGAATGTAGGGTTCCGTCGGAACTCATGGTCCTTGAGAACCATGAGTTCGAGCGATCGACAGAAAAGCTTGCACGCTGATTTTCTCTCAGACGCAACGGCGAAAATTTCTGGTGAACACACCAGATAAAAGTACAAGAAAAACCCTCTAGATCCAGTTCTTAAGTTCCCTTAGGACCTCAAAGGTACTCGAGAAAAGTCCATCACAAAGATCGCCACGGAGAAGCGACGAGAGCGCGCAAACAGGCGACAACAGGCGGCGATTTCACGACAATTAGAAATCGCGGTAGAAATCGGGTATTTCACCGATTTCTAATCGAAAATCGACCAAGACAGTAAAATTATGGTGATTCTACATCGATTTAATGGTTAGGGATTGGATTCCATATCTCGCGGATTAGAGAACAGGGATATCCTGCTGACAGCCGGTGTCAACGGCTTCTGCACGGGTGTGACGGCTCACAGGCCTCTGGGCCACAGGCCGTAGGTTCTGGGTACCGCTTCATTAGCATCAGAACGGCCGGTTTTGGACATTTCAGGCATTCAGGCAAAACAAACCATTTTCCATTAGAGGAGATCACCCAGTTACAATTCGATAGGATCCTTCTAAATAACTCACACCTGAAAGATTTTGTACTCCCTCTAGCAAGCGGGACGAGGGAGGAAGGGAAGACGAGTGGATGCAGCACCAAGAGGTTGAAGACAGATTCTCCATTGCCGGCTTGTTAAGACGTTTGTTGCCGGTAGTCAGGTGTACGGTAGCAACCTGTTCACGAAGGGTAGCACGCAAACATGCATCCCAAACTGCATGCGCACTCGACCACCTGCTGTAACAGTTCGGCGCTTGGGGCGCGACTCAAAAGAAAATCTCCGCCGGGCGCTTGCTCCGCGGTGGTTTTTTGCGCCACCCACGCACAACAGCCATGGCTGAACGAGGCGGGTTCGAAGGGCCTGGCGCGCTCGAAACACTAACATTTGCAGCCGGAGGCTGAACTTCTCCCAAACCAACTGCATGCTCTCGGGTCCGGGGGGCTGGGTTCAACCTCTTGGTGCTCCGTCCCCTCCTCTTCCCTTCCTCCTTCCTCTCGCTTGCTAGAGGGACTACGAGAAGGAGAGGGACCGGAGCACCAAGAGCTTGAAAGACTGCGCACTGAACTTAAACAAGTTTGCAGCGCCTCGGCTAAAAAGTCATTCGCTACTAACGTTGAGTAATGGCTGGTAAGGGCTGTCAAGTACGCCCACCTGCCAACTTCGGCGGATTGTTCCGCCGACAATCCCCATTGACGAAATATGTCAAGCGCCATTGAGCGCCATATGGGCAAGGGCACGTTGATCATTGATTGCCGCACTTGCGGGGAAACATGGAGGCCAAACGGAAGCACAGGGAAACTAAAGCATTCTTCTCCTACTTCCACACGAACATAATTTGAAAAGTGGGGAGAGAGAGGACAATGGAAATAAGCATGAGATCTATTGATCTTTGAAGCAAACATGCCTCGGCGCAACTCCGGGAAGACCACACCCCAATGATCCAACCGGAACGGTTTGGTGTTGATGAACCTATTCACTTTTTTGAGATTGGGATGAAGCGTCTTTTACTTTTCCCATTCACTTCTTGTTTGGAAAAGACGAACCAAGGCACAAAGTACTTTATAAGAGATGGGAGTGTGCGCTTCACGGCGCCAAACATCTCACACTCGTACAAAGTTTCGCAGGCGAAAGTGAGTTCCTCGTCCGTACACGAAATGGGATGCCCCTTCCCTAAGACTGGGAGCTTTTTCCCATGGCATGCGTATGGATGGGGTAGAGGGTGGCTTGAAATCTTCATCACTTAAAACCGTACAAATAGCAAAACTTGCTGCTTTGGCCGACCCTTCTAGCACTAAAGGCATAGTGGGCAGGGTCCAATAAAGAGCAAGGGCCACGAGCACAACGTTGTGATACTCATCCAAATCTACGGATAAATAACACTCTCCGGATAACTCGTATATAAGCCGTCCCAATGACCCTTGCCCGTATCCGGCCCCATTCCATTGCTTGCCCCTCTCAACCACGGCGCCTCTAACCTCTTGGGGAACCAAGCGAACATAAGTTTTGAGGTATGCTACGAACGCTGACCAGGCTACGTTGCGGCTCTTCTCGTCATCTGACACCAAAGTAGACCACAGTTGTCAACGACGAAATTCATGATATGAAATCAACAGTCGCACCACGTGGCTTTGAGGATGCCAGTAATTCCGCGATAGTCCAAAAGTGATAAAAGTGCCCAAATAAGGTAAAATTTCCAAATAAATTGGCAGGCTGGCGGTGAAGACAAGACTAACCCCCAACTGCCGGCAACAAAAGTCTTAACAAGCCGGCAACAGAGAATCTGTCTTCAAGGTCTTGGTGCTCCGGTCCCTGCCCTTCTAGGTAATGGTTGGAGCCGTTTTTATGCGGTTTGCAAACGCGCCCGTGTCGCCTGTTCATGCCCAGTCTTCCGCAGTCTGCTAAACGCGGAGTCTGCATACCATAACTGTGGGGGTCAGCACACGAATCCTCAACACACGGCGAGATCTGGCCCCGTACCTGACAGAATCTGTGCATGTAGTGTGCGCAGTGTGTGCGTGCAGTGTGCACGATTTATGCATACACACAATCCTCACAATCTGAAACCCGAAATCTGTCTTCCTCCGGCTTGCGAACACAGATTTCTGTTTTCTAGAAATAAAGCAAAGTAGATCGCGCTCAACCAGTCAACAACCAACCAATATCCAGTTTGCGCGAAATAGGTCGTCGTCATCCGTATTGCCAACAAGTGCACCACTTTGGCCTGCAGCGTGCGTGCAGTGTGCATAGGTGGGTGCGTGCAGCCTGTAGAATCCGTGTGTGCAGTGTGCGCAGTGTGTGCATGCAGTGTGCACGATTTATGCATGCACAACACCTCAAAATTTGAAACCGGAAATATGTTTTCCCCGTGCCGACAAACACAGTTTGTTGTTTTCCACAAACCAGGCAGACTAGATCGCGTCCAACCAATCAACACTCCACCAATTTCTAGCTTGCGCAAAATAGGTCATTGTCCTTCGTATTGCCATCAAGTGCACCATTGATGACTGCAGCGTGCGTGCAGTGTGCAGAGGGGTGTGTGTGCAGCATGCAGAGTCCGTGCGTGCAGTGCGCACGATGTGTGCGTGCAATGTGCACCGTTTATCCATGCGGAACACCTCATAATCTGAAACCAGAAATCCGTTTTCTTCATGTTCACAAACACAGTTTGTTGTTTTCCACCAACAAGGCAGAGTAGATAGCGTTCAACCAATCAACACTCAACCATAATCGACTGAACGATCCGAAAACCAGCTTGCACAAAATAGGTCATTGTTGTCCGTATTGCCATCAAATGCATGATTTATGCCTGCAGCATGCGTGCAGTTTGCACAGGTGGGTGCGTGCAGCGGGCAGAATCCGTGAGTGCAGTGTGCGCAAGTGGGCATTGTCGGCCAAACTGGTCGGCGCATTAAAGAGCGGCACACAAACACATACAAGCACAAACCTTGGCGTTGCGCTCCGGTGCAGGCTCCCTCGTTTCGAAGATTCCACCCCAGTTTGGGATCTCGAAGTTCTGCAAAGAAAAACTCACGTTTAGTAGGCGGCGCAGGTGTACCTCATTGTTCCGAACCTGCGGCCACTTTTTGTTTCCTCCCAGTACCTGCAGGAATCAGGAAAATACACTGATTGCTGTTTTTTTGTACAAATTTCACGTGCGCGCTGCGTAATTTTTGTACAAGATGATTTCTGGTATGTTTATATGCACGAAACCTTTTTTATTTTTCATGCGCAGGCTCTAAAACTCATAATGCATCCCACATAATGGGTCGGCAATGGGAATCGGGGATAGGGAAACGTTACCCACAGACTTTCCGGCATCGTGCTGCTGGAATATTCTATGTCGCTGACAGCGTATTGCAAATGGCTTTGGAGCGAACGACCTTGTTTTTGATGAAGTGACATGGGCTGATAAACTCAACTTGCAGCAAAAACTTATTGAAGCAGTTTTAGAAGCGGGGTACGGAAAAGGAGTGGCGGGTGAGTTGGCCATTTTTCTCAGGCAACGTTGTACCGCTTGTCATTAAATGCTCCTCGGTTACATTAGCACTCATGTATGAATATTGGCCATGGTGCACGAAGGTATTGAAGCCGGTTCGGACCCCCGTGGCCATTTTGGGGTCACTTGGGGTGTGTATCTATGTGCCGGCAAGCCGCCATTGGCTGATATCATACTCTCCCATCCACCTGACCTAACCCGATGTGATAGTGTGATAGGTTTGGCCGTTCCGGCTATGAGCGGCCACATTCAGTACCAAGGCGCCGCCAGCGGAGATGTATATATCAGAATATCAGGAATCAACAGGGTTTTTTTATCATAATGTTTCCGTAATTTTTCAGCCTTCCGTTCTGATAGTCAATGTATCGGCGACTGTCAGTTGGCTCGCGATTTTGCGGTAACCGAATGGTTAACTGTTATTTACAGATATTTTGGCGGAAACCCCGATGAAGGGTCAGATTTCATCAGTAAAGGGTTCGTTGCTTCCGCAATTTTCGTATTATACACTCGCAAAATTAATCCGATTTTTTCAGACTTTCAGAATCGGATTTTCGACTTCGGCATCGCCGCACGCGATATGATGAATCTCGAGTGGTCATACATTTTTCCCCGATCACGAATCAACCTTCCTTTTGTTGTGCCCTTCATTTTGCTTGGAGATATAGCCGAAACAAAAGTGATTCGTGAGGCCACTTTGAAGAATCATATCTGCGGCTCACGGCGAGGAATATCAATATCCAGAATTGGGTTGGAACAGCCTTGGTCTCAAGTTAATTTAGGAAGCATCAAACGCCTTTGTTGTGTACACATGCCCAGTGTAGCAAGGGATAAGGGTCAAGAGGGTAGAAAGGGATATATAACTCTTGGACCGTGCAACCAAATATTTTATTGCGACTTTCGAGTGTACTGCATGAGTGTTGGGGTTGCATAGCATCTTTCCTTGGGTTCCTACGTATTTGTAACGTGAAGTTATGTCCATGGAGGGTCATGGCATATCATGGTCGGAGCCACTTTTTGAGGGTATGTGTTATATGCATGGTATGTGCTTCCATATGCTCACGCCCATGTTATATATCTTCGTGTGGCCGAAGAGATGGGGAGCCACACGTGACAAGGGCTTTGCCCATGTCCCAATTGTGGAATTCAAAGCGCTGGACTAAGTCTACCGCGTATGTATTGCTCATGGTATGTTTGACAAAGAGATCCATGAGTGCACTCCTTTTTTCATGGGGCATGTAGATATGAGTGGCGAAGATATCTCCATGCGCTCGATTGGGGATCCAAGTGGGGGAATTGTTCGCAAATGGTTCCAATCATTTGTATATTGAACCATGCGCGGATATCATGGGTGAGCATAGAGATATACTATCATGACAACTTTGTATTTGGACATATTTTCATGTTTTTGACCTCATTTTATGCTCATTTTTGTATTTTATGTGCTCAACTGGTCGGCTAACAGTAAAGTGCCTAGAGATCCGAGAACTTTGGTATGTTGCTTATATGTTGGCATATGCTTCGGTGTTGCAGCTCACCATATGCCGGATCACGTGGTCACTTTGGCTTGGCACACGAGGCCTCACAAAATTAGCTCTCAAATGCATGAGTTGACTTGTGAAGCATGTCATGTACATAACCGGAGGGGTTTAGGAGCCAATGATGGGATATTCTTGGGCATGGACCTTTGGTCTATATCACCCTTGTATATTACTTTCCGGTTTGACACATGCATCGAGCATTTGGATATTTGCCGTATGCATTTTTGAGTATATAATTGACGTTTGGGCATAATGGTGTGATTTGCCTGATTTTGCCATGTTGTGAGGTAAACATCATGGGGCAGTTCTCCAAGCCCATTCGACTCCAAGTCCAACCAAGGTTATGTCAGGGTAGGGCATGGTCCTGAGTGCCACTCTAGGCCATGACAGGCCACCTCCCCTATTGGGCTAGGATTTGAAGGCTTGGGAGTGAACACATTTTTGGGGTTTGTGTAGTGACTTGTGACACATGGCATTCAGCCATCTCATTTGACCTGGTTCAGGGCAATATGTTGGTGAGTCAAGGGAAGGTCTTGAGTCCAGGGAATGAGGGGTTTATGGCTGTGAATGTGTATGTTTACCTCTTTCCCCAACTTTGCTTTATTTGTGTTCATATGTCAATTTTAGGGCTTTCCTCTTGGTGCAATTCTTGAACATGCCCGCCACCGTGGGACGACCGGTGTGCTGAACGGAAGCCCGCATCGTGGATTGGATTGTGGATTGGGTTATTGCTGTATTTGTGGGATCTGGTTGCTGTTCAGGGTTGAAGGAGGATTACATTTTCTATATTTTTGGATTTTGGACCCTGGAATTTGAGGAATGCAATCGTTGATCCGGAGTAAATCAGCAGGGGTAACAGGCGGAAGGGGCACAGCGGGGGCCGGTCCTGGTAGGGACCTTCTTTATGGTAGCAGAGGCGTACCTGCTGCCCCTACCTACCGCCGACCCGGAGACTTGGGCCCCTATGAGCCCTGCCCAAGTACGCCCCGGATGCGTATTGTGGACTCTGTGGAGACCACGCCGGAGATTGGAGCCAGAGAAGAGCCGAGACGCTCAAGAGCATGGCGAACTCCGGAAGTTGAAGCCCGAAGAGAAGTACGACATTCGGGAAGTGGAGGACTTGACATGGAGGACCTGGTCTCCATGTGCGAGCGTCGCTGCCGCAAGGCATGCAACCTCCGCTCCGCCGCGGAGGACTCTGACGAGGCCTGCCATTCAGGCAGCAGTGGAGGACGGGCCCGGCGCTACCGGAAGCGCGGGTCACCCAAGCCCGCGGCAGGGGACGCCGGGGCTATGGATACGGACCCAAGCCTGGTCAGGCTGTGGGACTCCGAGCACTCCGAGGGCTATCGGACAGCTTACGAGCAACCTTCGGAGTCGGAGGAGACGGCCAGACCGCCCACAAGGGCGAACACGGCCCCAGAACCCAGCCTGGAGCACGACGCTGAGGCGTCAGAGAGGCCCGCCAGAGCCAGGACGGCGCCTGTGGCCCGGCATACGGAGTCAACGCGGGATAACATGGGCGACACGACCATGGCGGAGGAGTCCGAGGCGCCGGGAACCGCGGGATGCGCCGGATCAGCTGGAAGGCACGCTGAGTGCCACTGCGAGCACGTGTCCTTCCTCATGGGCAAGTACCCAAAGATGGGGATGGACGTCATCGTGCATCGAGGACGTCGCCGGGATTCTGGATGACCAGTCGGCCGCGGAGAAAGACATGGAGGAGCTGCGAGCGGAACGGGACCGGTATCGGGAGAATCTGGAGCTGGCCCTGGAGAAGCAGCAGCGAGTGGTGGACAGCCTCCTCCACCTGGTGGAGGACATGTCGGGACGCCTGAAAAGGCTAGAGGAGCTACAGCCCCTCGCCTCGGGTCCGGAGCTCCCGGCAAAGCCGGCCGCGGCAGAGCTGGTGGAGCGGGTTAAGACCCTCAGGAGCGCCATGGATAAACCCATGGGCGGCCCTGCAGAGGCACCCTACGCGCCTCCGCGTGTTGACCCGGGTGCGCTGCCGTTTGTTCCCATGTTCAGCGAATCCACAATGCTCGGGGAACACACGGCACCGGCTGGGTCCATGCGGGAAGGGCACGTAACCACGGACCCGAGGAGCCTGACGGTACAGATGTCCCACGCCGCCCAGGATCTACCGCCAACTACGAATACCCATGCAGTTTATGCGGAAGAGGAGATCCAGAGCCAGACCATGCAGGGGCGAACCATGGGAAGCGCCGACGGACATGGTCGAGGCCACCCAGGTGGAAATCTGTGGGCGAAGGACCCCAATACGGGGATATGGACGGCCGATTGAGCAAGTCATTCCCGCATTCCAAACCCCATGGGTTCAGGCCCAACTGGACCGCACTCCATGGAGGAGAGGGATGTACGGGGAGTGTACTCACACCCCCCGGCCACAGGTGGTATCCGTCTCGGTGGAGTGGTGGCTGGGGACGTTGGAGACGCCATCAGGATTGATGACCTCAGGGGAATCAAAATCCCCTACTACGATGGCAACCCCTCCAACCTGGATAACTTCATCCTGGATTGGGAGGATTTTGCCGAGGAGGTCGTCGGTGAGATGCGGGGAGCGCCGCGGGACAAGTGGGTATGCCGGACATTCCCACACCGGCTGGCGCAGGACCTGAAGGAGGAGCTGCGGGATCAGATCCGGGAAGGACTGATCCGTACGGAGCAGGCCTGCCTCCAGTGGTTGGAGGATGAGGAGCGGGTGGACGCTCCGAATCAGAAGCTGGAGGACTTGTGGTCCATCCCGCTGCCGCTGGACCGCGGTGAGTTGCGGGTCCGGGAGTGGAACCGGTACCTGCGAAAGTACCGAAGATGCCTCAAGCTGGTGGAAGACTGGAATGAGGCCAGCGAGATCCGCCACCTGCTGAAGGACGTCCTCCCCGGCAACTGGAAGAGGAGAGTGGAGGACGAGGAGAAGAAGCGAGCCAAGAAGCGGGTGGCGGTGAGGATCATGGCGGCGGAGGATACCCATGCGGGTATCATGGAGTTCTTCAGGAGGAACCTGGCCGAGCCCAACCGGATGTTGGGACTGAAGAACGCCGTGTACGTGGAGGTATTTGGAGACTCCATGGGGCAAAGGTTGCTGCGCCTCAACAACGTGGAGTGGAGGCGCGGGGAGCCGCTGAGGATGCAGGTCATCTTCGCCCGCATGAGCCTGGACGAGATCGTGAAGTACATCACGGTGGAGTTGAAGCTCAATGCGAAGAACGAGGCCCACGTGCAGGATCGACATGGTCATGGACAGCGAGGCCACCGGGAAGACCGCCATCATCGGGAGATCCAGGAGGACACGGCCAACTCTGCGGAGGATGGTAGTGGAAGTGGCCATGACCACTGGTCCCGGCAGGATCACGAGGAGGCCCATTTCTTCGCGTTTGTGGCGCACAACGTGAGGGACAATGGGCAGGATCGGTCCAGATGGAGCCGGGTGGGACCCAAGAAGGGCAAAGAGCCAAGGAGGATCGGGAACCCACCGCTCTCGTTCCGGGAGTACAGGTCTCAGCACGACGGGTGCTTGGTCTGTTATGGCAAGGGAAACAACCATGCACATGACCACCGTCAGTGCAAGGTGTATGAGGCGGACAAGAAGGCCTACTTCGCCGCCCAACCCGAGAAGAAGCCCAAGGAGCAGCGGATTTCCGATTGCAAGGCGAAGGGTGGAGACGGGGGAAAAGGCCAAGGCAAAGGCCAAGGAAAAGGCGGAGGAAGAGGCTATGGTGGGGGACCTGGCCAAGACCGACGAGTGAGGTCGATCGAGGAAGTTGCTGAGGACATGTTGAGGACGTTGGAGGAACTCAAAGCCCAGCAACTTGGTGGACAAAGTCCTGGCGGATCGCAGCCGGAAGGGGCTGCGGGAAGTCAAGTGTAGAGGAGCCCCCACGGGAGTGGGACCTCGGAGGTCTCTCCTCTGGAAATCAGTGGAATCCCAGAGAAAGCGAAGGCACATCGGGTGCCGAAGAAGGCTCCAGAAGAGCCAAAACCACTGAGTTTCGCCACTCCCAACCCCTGGAGCGCCCTGCCAAGGGAAGTGCATGTGGGTACGGGACATGGCAAGAAGGAAGGAGCGACCACGGAGAGCCCCGTGGATGGGCAGGACCAGCCCAAGATCTACACCATCCGTGACCATACCCTTGCAGTCCTGATGCACCCGGACGTGCTAGAGTTGCATGCCGTGAGAGTCGTCCATACACCTCATTGCGACGAGCGGCAGTTGCACTTGAAAGTGCGAGTACGGTGCGGACGAGAGGGGAAGGTGGTGGATGTGTTGGTGGATACGGGTGCCCAGGTGAGCCTGGTCCGGAGAGGGTTGTTCAAGGAGGAACTCCTGCAGCCCAGCCGGAGACCGGTCCGCCTGAGAGTCGCCAACGGAGAGATCATGGGTGGGGGCACCCATGAGGCCACTATCAGTATGGAATTCTGGGAACATGAGCGCTTGAACCGCCCTGATGTGGCGAAGAGAAGCACTCTATCCGGGAACCTCTATGTGGCCGACATTACAGATTGGGATATGATCATGGGGTATGACTTCATGGTGGCAAACGCCATTGGAGCCCTTGCCCATCGTGCAACGCTGGTCCGGGAGGATGATGAATGCCTCAAATGGCTGTCCACGGACTATGCATGCGGATCATCCCAATGGAATGCTGAGGAGGAGGATCGGATCGTCCAAGCGGTGCAAGCTGTGGGTGCCAAGTCCAGAGGAGACCGTGGAGTTCAGCTCACGGAGTATGGAATGGCGCCGCAGGTGTATGCCAGGATGATCCAGACGCTGGGAGCCGAAGCGCCCGAGACGGACGTCTTCGCTTCCCGGGATGCCCCACTTTTGCGGAAGTGTAGGAGGCATTGGCATCGAGGAGACTCAGCCTGGCACAGGGATTGGGGTTGGAAGGAGTGGGGGCCCATGTATTGGCATGGCTCCCTGGACAACACCAGACGTACGGTGGAGAAGATCGTCGCGGATAGGGCGAAGGGGATCCTGGTCATAACCGGCATAGGATCCACCCCATGTCCGCTGGAAGGTCTCAAGTCGACGCTGGACTCCATCACCCTGAACGAGATGTCATTCGGGCCAGAGGAGGAGTTGTTCATCGACGCCAAGGGTGTATCAATGCCCTCCCCGGGTCAAGCGTGGGGTACCAAGGCTTTCCTGGTGGATGGGGCGCAAGCCCAGCCCACGGGTGATGAAGCATTCATCCGTAGGGTGGAGGCGGTGCCCATGAAGGTCATGTTTGAGCCCAAGGAGGTGACTGATCAGCCAGTGGATGGCATTGACATCCTGTCCCACTCCGAGATCGACGACGTCGTCAACTACATGCGAATGGGGATGCACGACCGTGTGGCAGCCAAGAAGAGGCGGGCCATGGTCACATCTCCGCATTGGTGGGATGACAAGATGTTGGTCACCGGCAAGTACGAGAAGGATGAGTTCGTGGCGAGGGTCATGGATCACATCGCGGACCAATGTGATGGTCCGATTGGGTCGGACCCGCCGACATGGGATTTCCCAAGAATGGGTGCCCATAGTGACAAGAACCAGCCCGAGGCCGCAAACTTTCGAAGATGATCGGTGGGAAGTGCACCCCACGACGATGAAGACGGCATATCGGACGAGGAGAAGTCGGATTCGGACCCGGAAGAGGCCTATACCGCAGTGCGGTTGGTTGTATCGATACCGAAGCAAGCGGCTGAAGAGGCCCAGGAGAACCCGAAGGTCGCCGAGCTGAAGGAGAGGCTGATCAATGCCTATCCGCTGCTATTCAGTGGCGTCGCCAACAAGAACCCTCCAGATCGTGGAAGGTTTGGCACAGCGAAGATCAAGCTGAAGCCGAACCCCAAGATTTATCGTCATCGGGAGTACCAACTTCAGGGCGATCGGGCCGAGGCCATGAAGAAGCTGTTGGCCGAGTTCATTGAGCGGGGATGGATCGAACCCTCCGACAGTGAGTGGGCCAGCCCAGCCTTCATCGTGCCCAGGAAGGAGAAGGGCGAGTGGAGGTTGGTGGTTGATTACAGAGGTTTGAACGAGCAGACCGAGCACGACTCGTACTCGCTTCCCCTGATCGACTCCATCCTCCAAAAACAACAGAAAAAGCGGATTTTCACGCTGTTGGACCTGAAACACGGTTATCACCAGATGCCGCTACACCCGGACTCCAGGCCCTGCACAGCGATGTCGACGCCGCTGGGGCCCATGCAGTGGAAAGTGGTGCCTATGGGCGCCAAGAATGGCAACACGGCTTTCCAGCGCATGATGGAGGACCTACTCGGTCCTGTCCGGAACTGTGCCGATCCCTTCGTGGATTACATCATCATCGGGTCCGGCACGGAGAACATGACGGAGGACGCGCTCATCGACGCGCATGAGAAGGATCTGCGCCGAGTGCTCAGCGAGTTGGACAAGCACAACATGGTGTGCAAGCCCACCAAAGCCTCACTCTTCATGAAAGAAGTGGAGTTCGCGGGTCACGTGGTTGGTCACGGGCAACGCCGTCCCATGCCTGGGAAGCTGGCGTCCCTGCACCACTGGGAGAAGCCCCAGACCATCAGCGAACTCCGGTCCTTCATGGGGTTCTGCAATTACTATTCGGGCTATGTTTGGATGTATGCAGAACTCTCGGGGCCGCTGCACAAGATGCTGCAGGTGGGGAAGTTCGATGGCCGGAAGGGGAGCAAAAAGAAGCTTGCCTGGACCCCTGAGTCCGAGGATGCGTTCAGCCGCCTGAAGGAGCGACTCCTGGGGCAGCTGGGGTTATTCCTGGTGGACCCGGACAAGGGATTCGTGCTACGGACGGACGCCTCGGACTATGCTGTACGGGCAGTCCTCGAACAGATCCGGGACGACGGGTCGCACGTGCCCGTGGCGTTTTGGAGTTGAATCCTGGCCGAGGGCCAACGCCGCACTTCGACCGCGAGGGAGAAGGAGACGTACGCCATTGTTTGTGCACTCAGGAAGTGGTCTGGCCACATCGGATTGCAACCGGTGGTGGTTTGCACGGACCATCAGTCCTTGCAGAGCTGGCACAAGGAGCACGTCGACACCCCCTCGGAACCGGCGGCAAGGAGGGCCCGATGGCATGAGACGTTTGACAAGTTTGACCTCAGCGTCGTATACGTCCCGGGGAAGGACAACACTGTGGCAGATTGCCTCAGTCGATGGGCCTACCCCGCGGGCAAGGCTTGGATGGACATATCCAGCCATGGGGACGCCGAGGAAACCGAGGAGGCCAAGCGCATCATCGAGATAGAGAGGGCCATGGAGCAAGAGGGGGTCAAGTGCTTTGTGGTGATGGCAAACCGTACGGACCTGGCCAAGTTCCGGGGTGCCCGCGTCCAAGCTATTCGAGAGAAAACCCTCGAGCAATGGATGGTGGCCCCTGTAGAGCTAGTCAGGTCGGTGCTCACGGAGGACTGGTCGGATGACTACGCGGCATCCGAGCACTGGAGCAAGTACTGGAATGCCGTGAGCGCCCCGTCGGACGACGAGTGGCCTGAGGGCTTGACCGAGGATGGGGACAAACTGTTCCTCAAGGACAAGCTACTGGTCCCTGAGAACCGAGTGGAGGAGCTCATTGACCACTGGCACAACGCCCAGCTCATGCATCCTGGTCGGGACAAGATGCAGCAGGACCTGGAGTGGCGCTTCAAGTTCCCACCGGGGTACTACGCCATCCTGGACAAGTACTGCAGCAACTGCGCCGTGTGTCGGGCCACGAAGAGCCCCAACCACTCCACAGCGGGCAACCCGGTGTACACGGCTTTACCGGAGGCCCCTATGCGGTCCGTGGCCATGGATGTATTCGCCATACCTGAGGTCACCGTGGAAGGAGAGACCTATGATTGTGTCATCCTGGCGGTGGATAGGCACAGTGGGTATATTGTGGCGGTCCCTGGCAAGAAGTCAAAGAAGAAGGACAAGAAGGACAAGCATGGAGTGGGGCTGCAGGCCAAGACCGTCGCCAATGCCATGATCAGGCATTGGTTGACGATTTTTGATGTCCCAGCTGTCATCTGCAGCGATCGGGGCAGTCAATTCGTGGGGACGTGGTTCAAGACGATGTGCAAGCACATGGGGATTCGGCACGCCAAGACCGTGGCGTACCACAGCTGGTTAAATGGCCGTGCTGAGGTGGCCGGACGGCAGATGTTCGAGAAGTTCCGCCAGCTGCACATTGACGAACTGGGCCGGAACTGGTATAACTCGCTGTGGAGAGTGCTCCAAGCGTATCACGACCTTCCGGGACCCACTGGACTGTCGCCGCATCGCATCCTGTTCCTACGGGATCGAGTGTCACGCACTCTCCCGTGGTTGAACCATGGCAAAGTGGCCCGGGATGCGAATGCTATGATGGCTGAGGCGGACGACACGGCGGCCAAGGTGTGCAAGGAACTTCAGGACGAGCATGACAAGAGGGCCAAGTACTTCAAGCAGGAAAAAGTCCAGAAGTATGCTCTCCAAGACACCGTTTGGGTGGAGCGGAACCACAAGGATGTCCGGTCCAGGCATCGGCAGGCATCTTGGTATGTGCCGGCGGCAATCGTGCGGAAGGTCGGGCAGGATGTGTATGCGGTTCGTGTGGGGGATAACAAGATCCTGGACCGCGACCATACCCAGCTTCGTCGCCGAGCACCAGACCCCAGCGGATGTCCCGTCACCTTCGAGTTCACGGCCGGCGATGTGGACTCGGACGACGAGGGTGAGGACGACGACTTCACCGCTGAGAAGATCCTGGCGGACAAGCCGGACCCGGGGACGCCTGGGGGTAGGCTTTATAAAGTCCGTTGGAAGGGATTCGCCGCATCCAGGGATTCGTGGGAGCCTCCGAGCAGTTTTGTGCTGAGGTACACCACGGTCTGGATGGACTATCTGAAGAAGGAGAACATTTCTTTGGATGTCAAGGACGTGTTGGTCCATTTGGTGGCTGCAGTAGCACCGTAATGGATCCCCCTTGGCATTTTTGTTTGTGTTTGTGCTTGTGAGATGGGTGAGGGCGTTCATCCGGTGATTTTTCGGCCTTGATTGGCCATATACCCCCTTCACTCGATCTCCACATATATATTTCACTGTGATATACTTATTTAGGTCGACCGACGACGTTTTTCTATCTTTGATCCCCTTGGTCCATGTTGTAGATCAAGAGGAGACCGGATATGGCGTAGGGCACCGATTTTCAGTGTCCTCACCCCTCCCTTGGGGCATGGGGGACGCCTACGACGTGTGTGGGGCCTCCATGTGTCCTTGGGACATGGAGGGGGGGGTTGGAGCCCATTGGGGTCCTCCCGTCCTCTCTTCAATGACTTCCGAGCGGTAACAACGCTCTGAGAAGGGGGCCGAAGCCGGTTCGGACCCCCGTGGCCATCTTGGGGTCACTTGGGGTGTGTATCTATGTGCCGGCAAGCCGCCATTGGCTGATATCATACTCTCCCATCCACCTCACCTAGCCCGATGTGATAGTGTGATAGGTTTGGCCATTCCGGCTATGAGCGGCCACATTCAGTACCGAGGCGCCGCCAGCGGAGCTCTATATATCAGAATATAAGGAATCAACAGGGTTTTTTTATCATAATGTTTCCGTAATTTTTCAGCCTTCCGTTCTGATGGTCAATGTATCGGCGACTGTCAGTTGGCTCGCGATTTTGCGGTAACCGAATGGTTAACTGTTATTGACAGATATTTTGGCGGAAACCCCGATGAAGGGTCAGATTTCATCAGTAAAGGGTTCGTTGCTTCCGCAATTTTCGTATTATACACTCGCAAAATTAATCCGATTTTTTCAGACTTTCAGAATGGCATGTTCGACTTCGACATCGCCGCACGCGATATGATGAATCTCGAGTGGTCATACATTTTTCCCCGATCACGAATCAACCTTCCTTTTGTTGTGCCCTTCATTTTGCTTGGAGATATAGCCGAAACAAAAGTGATTCGTGAGGCCACTTTGAAGAATCATATCTCCGGCTCACGGCGAGGAATATCAATATCGAGAATTGGGTTGGAACAGCCTTGGTCTCAAGTTAATTTAGGAAGCATCAAACGCTTTTTTTGTGTACACATGCCCGGTGTAGCAAGGGATAAGGGTCAAGAGGGTAGAAAGGGATATATAACTCTTGGACCGTGCAACCGAATATTTTATTGCGACTTTCGAGTGTACCGCATGAGTGTTGGGGTTGCATAGCATCTTTCCTTGGGTTCCTACGTATTTTTAACGTGAAGTTATGTCGATGGAGGGGCATGGCATATGATGGTGGGAGCCACTTTTTGAGGGTATGTGTTATATGCATGGTATGTGCTTCGGTATGCTCACGCCCATGTAATATATCTTCCAATCATTTGTATATTGAACCATGCGCGGATATCATGGGTGAGCATAGAGATATACTATCATGACAACCTTGTATTTGGACATATTTTCATGTTTTTGACCTCATTTTCTGCTCATTTCTGTATTTTATGTGCTCAACTGGTCGGCTAACAGTAAAGTGCCCAGAGATCCGAGAACTATGGTATGTTGCTTATATGTTGGCATATGCTTCGGTGTTGCAGCTCACCATATGCCGGATCACGTGGTCACTTTGGCTTGGCACACGAGGCCTCACAAAATTAGGTCTCAAATGCATGAGTTGACTTGTGAAGCATGTCATGTACATAACGGGAGGGGCTTAGGGGCCAATGATGGGATATTCTTGGGCATGGACCTTTGGTCTATATCACCCTTGTATATTACATTCCGGTTTGACACATGCATCGAGCATTTGGATATTTGCCGTATGCATTTTTGAGTATATAATTGACTTTTGGGCATAATGGTGTGATTTGCCTGATTTTGCCATGTTGTGAGGTCAACATCATGGGGCAGTTCTCCAAGCCCATTTGACTCCAAGTCCAACCAAGGTTATGTCAGGGTAGGGCATGGTCCTGAGTGCCACTCTAGGCCATGACACGCCACCTCCCCTATTGGGCTAGGATTTAGAGGCTTCAAAGTGAACACATTTTTGGGGTTTGTGTAGTGACTTGTGACACATGGCATTCAGCCATCTCATTTGACCTGGTTCAGGGCAATATGTTGGTGAGTCAAGGGAAGGTCTTGAGTCCAGGGAATGAGGGGTTTATGGCTGTGAATGTGTATGTTTACCTCTTTCCCCAACCTTGCTTTATTCGTGTTCATATGTCAATTTTAGGGCTTTCCTCTTGGTGCAATTATTGTACAAGCCCGCCACCGTGGGACGACCGGTGTGCTGAACGCAAGCCCGCATCGTGGATTGGATTGTGGATTGGGTTATTGCTGTATTTGTGGGATCTGGTTGCTGTTCAGGGTTGAAGGAGGATTACATTTTCTATATTTTTGGATTTTCGACCCTGGAATTTGAGGAATGCAATCGTTGATCCGGAGTAAATCAGCAGGGGTAACAGGCGGAAGGGGCACAGCGGGGGCCGGTCCTGGTAGGGACCTTCTTTAGTATATCGCATTGGTGGTCCTTTTGACCGGTCCGCCGTACCCCAGTGTGTTCCGACAACAAGTTACACTCTGCGGCAACTCTCGTAGCTCGGTATTCATGGAAAGCCTTTTTGGCCTTCTGGGTGACACTATCGAATTGACCGGCCCCGGTGAAGCTCCTTGGCGTGCGATCAGCACTGCAATCTCCCTAGAAAACCTTGACGGAAGCTGACGTTCCTAGCGTAATGTGCAATGTTCGCTGCAACAAATAGTGGCTTGGGTGCATAGTTCTACACTGAAAATTGTCTCAGAACCGGGTTGGATAGCAAAAAGCAGTGGCCTAGGCCCACAGACAGCTAAGATCAAAGGGAAGAGAGACAAGGAGTGGCAAGAAACGGACCGGCAGCACTCACTACACACAGCCAGCCGACTTGTTGCTTTCCTTGGTGCCCAACAATGACGTGGTGGCTGGCAATTGACCACAACAGCCAGATACTTGTGATCCAAGTGTTCATAAACACCTGCCATTATGTCTTGCACTTGCACCCACATAGTACTACGCATGGTGCTATGGTTGGGCACAAACATCTACGTCTACAACTAAATAAGAAACCCGAGCAGAACTTTAAAATGTGGTTTGGTGCAAAAAAAAAAAGTAACAACTAAGTTTACCTAACACCAAATGGTGCCTTGTCTGGGTACCTTTGGCCATGCACCATACATGTTTGCAAAATGTGCATTGCAACATTTTCGAATGTTATTTTCCTTGAAACAAACAAACAGGTTTTTGCATTTAGTTTTAGTGGAAACAGACCAAGTGGTCCATCAACATTTTGCATATTTTGGGGTTTTTGGCATTGGCTCTTTCCTGAAAAATGTTGCATGCAGTTTAGCAAATGGAAATGCAATGAGAGTTTGTGGAGACAAAACAGGTGCGGACTTGGAGACAAAAAAAATATCTGAAAGAATCAAGGTCAATGAAGTGAAAAACATCAAACCTAAAACACTCTTGCATTGATAATCCTTGTGGTAATGTGCAAAATGCAGCAGGCTGTCATCACGTTGCATTTTGGGGCTCTGCTGGTGGTCATGGCACCGCTTTATACCTATGTTGAATCGATTTGGCCATACTTTGCCATTGGTATGTGAAGAAACATTGACCATCATTCATGCTTTATTTGTGCAGAAAATGTGATATTTCGGAATCATTGCACTCTGATGCACTTTTGGAGGTGGGCGAGGCAGCACACCATGCTTTAGGTTCCAGCCTCAACGTGGCTCATCGCTGGGGTTTGAGTCAAAAAAATTCAAAATATGCCACTGAACGAGTAATGATGCCAGCTACTGATTGAATTTTCCTCGTCAGGCAGAGTGTTATCTAGCCAATGGCCCCGAAGTACTGTTGGGCATTGCAGCGTGCAAGCAACTGGAAACAAGTAGAGTATCCATGTGAACAATGCACCATTGAAAAGGATGCACTGTTGGGCTGAGTGAGATAAACACCCGGCCAATTCTGATCTGCTCAGGCAGATACACAGAGCATCCCATGAGCATTCAGCACACTGAGTCCCAAATGGAATGGGGCTTTTTTGCATCCTCTTCCCATCGTGGCCGTCTTTTTTTCAGCAAAAAAAACTGAAATCCTCTGTTGAAAAAATGTTGTTCAAGAGCTCGGTTGAAACACCTTGAAATGGTGGACTGGCCATAGTTAGTGCTCTGGGTCAGGTAAAAACCCCAAACGAACAACTGCACAACGCAGACAGCCCAACAGCCTGACAGGCATAAATAACCAGGAATCACCTATGCAGCGTGCTGCGGTTCTCAAACTGCCTTCTTGACTGTGAGGCCAGTGCGCTGTTAGCAGTTTCATCTTCCCATGAACTGCAAGCTGCATTTTGCTCTCATCTTCCAGGGTCGGATTAACTGGCTTTCTCTCCTTCCGTTTCCTGTGTCTTTTGCATTTGCATCGGTAATTGGTCCTCTGAAAAAAAAACTTGCAGTTGCCGGATTCTCCATCTCCAGCAGTCAGAGTTGCACCCAAGCATCATCGTAACCCGTAAAGTTTGTGGTCCCGGCAACTGACGGTGCACCCAGCAGTGGAGCTGCCGCATTTTGCAACAGAAAAGCAAAACCGAAAAATAAAGGGTGGAGTGCTACAGTGGGGTTTCCGTGTGAGTCAGATTGCACCAAAGAAAGTGTAGTCAGATTGTGTGGTGAACCACAGAAAGATGTCCTTGATTATTGCCCTAATAATTTTGATGAAATCCTGCAGGTTTTGGTGTTGAAAAACACAACCAAAGCAGCAAGTAGGGCAAGAACAGGATGTGGATGGAATCAATGAATAGTTTTGAAATCCCGTGTATCACAGAAGGGCTGCAGATAGACAAAGCAGGCATAAGTACAAAGATTCAATCACAAATGGATAAAACAAATGATTTTTTGTGAAACCTGGCATGACTCTAGCCTCCAAGGTAGCATCAAGCACTTCATGTGCACTCTTTTGGATGAAATGGAGTTGGTTAGGAATGTGGGGCAAAGGAGTTAGGCCAGACACAGAATATGACTTGGCCAAGCAACTGAATTCAGAAACAGTTAAAAGGCAGAACCACAATAAGTGGTAGAATCAGTTGAGTATAGGGGTCTTGAGCTGGGGGACCATTAGGCTTAACCTACAAGGCCTTAGGCATGAAGTGCCTACTTTATTTCAGTATAACCTCCATGAAGGAACACACCTCCGCTCAGTTGAGTGGTAGGGGTGAACTTCATGGGGGGCTAGGGTTATAACCCTAGTTACTTTGAGAAAATGTACTTTAAACTTCAAAAGAGAGATAAAAATGCTTAAGTAGGTCTCAGCATCAGCAAAATGGTTTTAGGGGGGGCTTGGCCTGAATCAAGACCTCCAAGAAAGACATGGCAGTGACTTTTTCATACTCCCCCCTGGAGTACAAGTTGATCAAGCTAGTAGGACCAAGGAAAAAGGCTCAAATTTCCCCAAAATTACCTCAGAAAATGCATTAAACCAGCAAAAGACATTCCAATCAGTTCATAGAAGCCTATCACACTGTAGGTACCCTTGAAACACAGTGTAATGTACCGTGAATGATGTTTCTTCGATGGGGCATTCTTCAAAAGTCCCCAGCGTGAGGCTAAAACGTTTGGTAAAAATTTGGTGGTAGTGGGGTTTGAACCCAGGACTCCCTCCCTAGAGCACACATGCTTGCCCACTAGGGTACAGTCCAACGCTCTAATGCAGACGGCGATCGCTGTATAAACAGCGTTTTAGTAAATGTCCTGACCAAGGGACAGGGCAGAGCAATACTCCCAATGGAGGGCACAAAACTCCAGGAGCTGAAAAAAATAGAAAATGGAACCAACAGGGAGTGAATCCTGTGGTTTAGCGAAAGGGGTAGCGATTTGGGAAGTCAAATCGCTAAAAATTGACGAAACGACGTTAGAAACTGTCATTTTTAGACTAAAACCTAAAGTCGAAGACAAGCGCAACAGGAGCGCACTCCCAAAGAGAGTTGCGCAAACGTAAGCGGCTCCTGAAAAAGAAGGTATGAGCCGTGGTTTTTAAAGTTTTTAAAAAACAATTTTGCACTGTTGCATCAAAAAATTTGTAACCTTTAGGAAAAAGTATTGAACAGAACACCAAACAAAAGAGCAGGTGGACAGCCCACCTCTCAGGTATGTCAGTGTCATGTCACACGCATGCATTGCGTTCATGGTTGTTGTTTTGTTAAATCGCTAGGGTGGTCACCGTTGCGGTGGTTGGGGGTTCGGGCGTTCATCTCATTCGCTCTGCACAGGTCAAAATGGAAATAAAAGGTATGTGACACGAATGGAGCACGCAGCGCGCACGTAGGGTTAGTAAGTGCGCTGTGCTCGCGATGCATGTGCCTAATTCAGGCATTCACACGTTGTGGCGCTTTCCCTGTGCCCCAATTCACCCTTCTCATCTCTTCACAGGTGAGGAAGGAAAGTGCTTCTTCATGCTCGTGTTGCCGTAGCGCTAAAATAGGGTTGCTTAAAATGCTTAGGCTTGTTTTGCGCTGTGCAGTTGCTCGCCATTCGCTTCCTTCTTCTGCAGGAAATAAGGTTAGAAGGGCATGCATGACACACGATGCATTAATCGCTTAGGGTTGTTTACCACTCGCCGTAGGGCTGTTTAATCGCTTAGGGCTGTCCTTGCGTTCGTGTTCCCTTCGGCATTCACATGGTGCATGGTGAGTAAGGTAAGTAGGCCGAGGAGGAGCTCACCTCCTGGTTGAGTCACGCTATGATTGGTGGTTGTGGGTTAAATTAGGAAAAAGAATGGCTCCCTTCCCTGCATACGCACAATGCATTAAAGGGATGTAAGCCACGCGCTGTGCACGCGGTATAACCCTTGTTTAGGCTACCCAGGCCTACTATATGTCGGCGGACCCCTGGCCGCTAGCAGTCCTGCTACACATCGTCAGCGCCCCCAACAAGAGGCAGGAACCGGGATGGGTCAGCCCCCCCGCACTGGTGTGGAGCCCCGACCAGGAGAAGCATCTACAGGCCGCGTGGCAGGGAGACGCCATCAGGGCCACGGACGTCCCGGACCTCCACGCCGGGCCAATCACGCACGCCCGCCCGGCGGCTACCCTAGCACTGGCCCAACGGAGACAGCAGAACCCACAGTGGGTGGTCTGCATGTTCAGCCCGGCGGACGCGCACATTGTCGTCTGCGACCCCGAGCGCCTGCCGGGGCCCGAAGCCGTGGTCCGCGTGGCGGACTGTACCCGCATGATCGTCAAAGCGCTGCGGGAGGGCGAACACCACGCCCTCCTGCCCCAGGTCCAGCTGAAGGACAACGCCCGGGCGGCGAGGCTGGGGGTGTGGCCGGCAGCGGCGCACCCCGCCAACCTAGAGCTCCAGCTGGCGGTCCCGACCACAGTGTACCACTGGCTACAAGCCTTCCACGACCTGCGATGGAGACGGGAAACCCGACCGCCAAATTGGCTCCACGCACTGGCAAGCGTGGCTGCAGGCAGACGTGCAGCGCGATGCCGTCCGCAGTCTCGGGCCCGCGCTCGCGACACGAGCCCTCGATGCGGCGGCCCCGGGCCGCGCGTTGGCGCCACACACGGTTCCACTGGCCAACCTGCCCTGCGAACCAGCGACGGAGGGCGCCATCCGGAAGTCGGTGCCGCTCCCTCCGGCGCGAGGGGCCACGGAACCAACGAAATGCCGCCTGTGTGCAGACAAGTACTACACAAGCAGGGCAATGCTGGAACACCTGGCGTGGCACGCAGTGCACGCTGCAGCCCTGGTGGACGACAAGGAGGCAGCCTCCAACATCCTGCAAGGGAGGGCACGGAGGTCCCCATGGCACGCCCCGTACGCCCGGCGCCCCCCGCCCCAGGCGGCCGACCGCGCAGACGGCGATGAGGAGGCGCCCGGAGCGGCCCCGGGGACCGGCGGTGCGGCCCAACAAGGGTCCATCCCCGCGGGGCTGGCCCCCCTGGCCCCCCTGTGGGCCCCGCTGGGAACGGGCTCTCCGCACCCCATGGCCCCGGCGCACCCAGGAGCCCTGGCTGCCCCAGGCGGACCCAGTGGCGATGCCGATGCGGGACGGCTGACTCCAGGAGGACACCGCGGACAACGCCCTATGGCTCCTCTCGTGGAACCTGCGCAACGGCCTCGTCCCGCCAGACCAGTCCCTCCGGGACACGCTCCGGCGGCGCCGGGGGCCGGTGGCCTGTACCGACAAGGAGCACCTCATCACCGGCATGCTACCCCAGAAGGGGGGCTTGGCCATCATGCCCAGGAAACAGGGATCGCCACCCGGGCGCAGGAGATGCACGTGGCCACGGCGCTCCGGGACAAGGGGTACACCCCCTTCTTCAGCAGCCGGCTGGCGGAGACGGGAGCCACTTCCACCTCGAGAGGGGGAGGCCTCCTCACCGCGGTCAGCAGCAAGTACGTGGCGGAGCACGGGGTGCTCAGTTTCACGGGAATCGTCCCCGGGAAGGCCGCGCCCCTGGAGATGCGCACGGACGGGGGAGGCCTCACCCTCATCAACGTCCACGGGCCGCAAGCAGGCTGCTCCCCGTGGGCGGGACGGGCGATGTTCTGGGCCGACATACAAATGTATGCCACGGCACGCAGCCTCGGTGGGAGACAGCCGGTGGTCATCGCGGGTGACACCAACGTCTACATGGATGCCACCTCCAACCCGGCCACAGAGCACTTCTGCGCGGGCTGGGAGGCCTGCGGTTTCCGAAGGGCCACGGCAGGAGGCGAGGAGGACATGACCCCCACGCTCCACCCGTCCCGGCACAGGGTGGACACCTCCCTGGTCAACGAACCCCTCCTGCCGTGGTCCCTGCGGGAAAGCGTCTGGGCTCGCGGCATGGCACACCCCCAGGTGATCGGCTCGGACCACCTCCCGGTCCGCCTGGCCTTACTGGGCCTCCTCAACGCGGCGGGGCGCGCGGCGATGCCCACCCCCTACAGTCACACGGAGGGCCGCCTTCTCCCGTACGACGCCGAGGCCGCGCCCGTCCAACACTGCCTGTGGGCGGCGGTCACCGCCGCGCAGGATGAACCCTCCCTGGCGCCCTGGCTGGGTCCGGCAGAGCAGCACGCCTACAGGTCCATGCCCGCGGCCGCGGTGGACAAGGTGTTCGAACACCTCCACGCGGCGCATGACGCCCTAGCGCGTGTGGTGGGACGCCGGCAGCCGTCCCCGGCGGGGACGGACCCGGCGGGGGGGGACCCCCCGGAGAGCGGAAAGCGGCTCCAGGCGCCGGTCCTCCGCTATGACACCCTGGCAGCGTGCGCGCCGGCGGCGTACCAGGCGGACGCGGCACGGCATGGCATCCCGTCCGGGGCGGCGCTCCGGCTCGCGGAGGAGCTGCGGGGTGCGTCGCCGGGGTTCCGCCCGACCACACAGGACCAACTACAGGAGGAGCTGGAGAGGCAAGCAGCCGCCCTCGAAGAGGACATCCGCCAACTCCGCGCACTCCTGGCGGCAGACCGCAAGCGCGCCATCAAGGACTTCTGGCGCCGCCACGCCCCCGACATCGCCCAGCGGTGGAAAGCCGTGCGGGGAGCCATAGAGGTAGAGGCCCCGGGCTCGTCAGGCCTCTGGAACGTGCGGGTCCCCAACACCCAAACGCTCCTCACGGAGGCCCACGACGTGATGTTCGCGGTTCGCGCCTTCTGGCGGGAACTGTATGACAAACGCCCGGTGGACCTCCAAGGCTTCCAGGCGGTCCTCGGCCGCCATGTCCCCCGGGTCCCTGACGGGGCCTGGACACAGGTCCAGCAGTACTCCATGCAGGACCTCCAGTCCGCCCTGGACAAGGCTGATGGCAAGGCCCCAGGTCCCAACCACGTGGAGGCCCGTTTCATCAAGGCCCTCCCGGCACCCGTCCAGTGGCTCCTGGTCCACTCCTACCGGGCCATCCTCCGCGGCGCTCCGCCACCGATGCACTGGAGGGACGCGCACATCTGGCTCAGCCCCAAGGTACCGGGCTCCGTCAGACTGGACGGCTACAGGCCCATAGCCCTGGGCCAGCCGGACATGAAGCTGCTCACGGGCCCCCTCACCCAGCGCATCACGGAAGTGCTCACACGGCACGGAGTGGTCAGCGACTGGCAGCAAGGGGCCCTCCCTGGCTCCAACACAGGCCCCCCACTGTTCATGGCGCAGCGGAGCTCCAACGGGGAAGGCCCAACTACGTCTTCTCCTTGGACGCTCCCAAGGCCTTCGACACCGCCCCGCACGGCGCCCTCCACCTCATCCTGCGCCACCTCCCCGTGCCGCTGGAGGTCATCGACCTGCTGCTCTTCTTCCACACGTGCGCCAGGCTGCGCATCGTCACCGCACACGGGCTAACGCAGCCCGTCCACATGCTGCGCGGCGTCCGGCAGGGCAACCCCGACAGCCCCCTGCTGTACGCGCTCCTCCTGGAGCCCCTGCTCAGGGCGCAGGGGTACCGCGTGCGCCCGCCGGGAGGGGCCGAGAAGGGCCTCATCCAGGCCTACATCGACAACCTGCTGGTAGTGGCCCACACGCTGCAGCATTTCGTCGAGGGCGTGGAGGCGGTGGCCACGTACCTGGGGATGATGGGCATGGAGCTCCACCCCCGCAAGTGCGCCATGGCCACCACGGAGGGGGTCCCGGGCCTGCAGCTGCGCCTCTGTCCCCACCTGGAAAACCCATAGCACTGGGTATCATCGGCAGACTGCGTCCCCTACCTGGGACTCCAGCTGCAGCCAGACAGGGAGTTCTCCCTGCAGCGCAAGCACCGGCTGCGCCTGGCGGCGGTGCACCACTGGTGCCTCAACACCCTCGCGCCACAGAAAGTGGTGCAGGACGTCATCCTGGCGATCCTCGGGGGGTTGACACAGTACGTCGCCCCTTTCATCGCCGACGACTCCGATACCGCGCGCCACCTGGACCACATCACAGTCCAGGTCGCGAAGAACAGGGCGCGGTACGCCTTCGACGCCTCGCGGGACAGCCTGCAGGATGACCCGACCCTGGGGCTCACACGGGTAGCAACGTGGTGCCAGCAGGCAGCGGTGGCCCTCGTGGGTACACTCGTCCACCACCGCTCAACCTCCGTGCGCGCCGAGGTCACCAAGATGTTCTGGGAAAAAGCCGGCGCGCACGGAATATGCCCCGAGGTGCACTACCCCGTCCCGGGGTTCGCAACTCTAGTCGGAGGTGACCGGGTTCACCGCATACCCCGGGCCCTGGCCGCCCTGGGGGTGGGGCTCTACAACCCCATCGCGTGCCCCACGGCGGCCCACGTCCAACTACAGTCCCCACCGGGCAACATCGTCACGCTGCGCACCGTAAAGCTGCGACACCGCGACGCGTGCCGCCTGACGGTGCCGCACACAACGCCGTGGCATGGGGACCACGGGCCACACCACCCCTTCCCCGACAACGACGACCCGTGGCCGACGGCAGTGCGGGAATGCCTCAACGAATGCGCCGATGAACACCTCCACTATTGCCGCCGCGAGCAGGAGCCCACCAACCACCCCGGGTGACGCGACGCCTTGGTCCACCTCCTCAACACAACCGGCACGCGGGACCCCCGCCTGAGACTCGTGCACCCCACGAGGACTAAGCAGGACGCCCACACCGGCCCACGGGTGACTCCGGATGGCCTGCACCTCCACGTCGGGGGCTACTGCCGCCGGGGCGGCCTATCCCCCCCCACGCGGGGGGCGGCGTACCACCCGCCAACGGCCCTCATGTACATCCTCCACGACGTACTCGCGGAAAGCGAGCACCGAGAGCCTAACGCGGATGTGGCGTGGCCCGAGCCCCTGCGCCCCCGGCCCCACGCGCCGACGCCAGTGTGGTTGGTGTCCACGGACGACCAATGCACCCGAGCGGCGGGGCAAGCGCAGCTCCAGGCGGAGTGGGTAATAGTGCAGGCGGGGGCAGGCCAGCCCAGGCCCCGTGGACTCCCCCGTGGCACCGCCCTGCTGGTAGCTACGGAGGTGCCGCACGACCCACACATGGCAGTGCACGCGCTGGAGGACCAGCCGGAGGACACGGGACACCTCGTGGTGCACCAGCGCGGAGGCCCGGCGTGGCTCAAGGAACATGTGACGGCACTCCGGTCCTGGGCAAGCACGATCGCCGGAGCGGAAATCCGGCTGCAGGACTACCCGGCGATCAGCCCCTGCGACACCAGGGCGTTGAACGTGCACCAACTGGCCCCCAGCCACCCCGACGTCCGGCGGCACTCTGCCGACCTCAAAGCGGGGTGGCTCAGCCCCACCGGGTACTACTGGATCCCGGAGGCCTGGGGCCACACCTCTTCCGACGCGTCGGGGGGCGGACCCTGCAAACATGCCACCAGCGTTGCTCTTGCCGCCGACCTCACCCGCACGTGGGCGGTGGCCATCTCGGGCACGGTGCCCGACGGGGAGGCGTTGGCCGCCTCCCTCTCCCTGCAATACGGCGCCCACCGACCGGATCGCGAGCGGACTACGGGGGTCCCCGCGGGCGCGGCAAAGGCGGTCAACCAGATGCCCCTACGGTGGCTCCGGGACGGCCTGTGCGCGCGAGGGCGACACGCCGGGCACCCGTTCTGGTATGTCTGAGCCACCTCGCACCACAGTGACGCCCTACTGCACAAGGCGGACTGGGCGGCGTCCCAGGACACCGTCCTGCAGAACACGCTTCCAGGCCCTAGCCACGCCCAACTCATTGTCGCCGGTCATGACGGCCACCTCGATCTACGGCCCCCCACGATGCGGACGCTCGGCGAGGTCACGCAGCGGGCGCAGACGGACCATGTGCTGACGCACCAAGGACACATACCTCTGGGCGCGGCCCACGCCACAGCCTATGTCCACGCCCGGGACCTCACCGCAACGGCCACCAACCGCCGCGCGCTGCGGGCCAGAGACGGCCACACGCCGGTGCAGCGCAGGCTCCGCGTCCGTAAGGAGAGGCTCACCGGCATCGCCATCCTCCCGCAAACGTGCCTCCTATGCGGCAGCCCGGAGGAGACCCCGGTGCACCTGCACGTGGGGTGCGCCCACTCACGGCTTCTCTGGCCCCACTACTGCAAGGCAGTGCACGAGGCGGCCCGCAACCTCCCACCCGGGGACAAAGCCCTGTGGGTGGCCTCGTGGCGCTCCGCCGGCGCCACATGGACGGAAGTCTTCTGCTCTGGGCTGGTGCCCAAGGAAGTAGACGCGCAGCTCCGCGCCATAGCTCGCTACGACCTGCCGGGAGGGACCTCTGTGGACGAATTCCTCCACCACATGCTCCGGCTAGGGGACTTCGCATGCGAGCTTTGCAATCACCGGCTGGAGCAACTCCTCCGCGAGCCCCTAAGCGCGGCAGCCTGGGTGCACCGATGGCTCACCGCGGCAGAGGGCGACTACCCCCCCCTCTCCCCCGCGCCCTGACAAGGACTTTGTAGCCTCCCTCCGTGTCGTGAATGGCACTCTGGAGTGCTCGCCACAAGAGGGCCCCCACCTGTACCGGGACCTGCCGGGGGGTTGCTTCAGGCACCTGCAAGACACTCTCTTCCGACCGTGGATCATCGGGCGCGGCTCCATGACCGCGTGGGAGGCACGCATAGTGAGTGAGGAGTAGGCGCGCGAGTGGGGCCGGTGGTGCGCCGCCACGCGCGCCCCGGAGACCCCTGCGCAACGATACGCCGCCATCCCGCTCGAGGGGTGGGGGCCGGACACCCGGCCGAGACCCGCCATGATCCGCGGGGCGGGACCTGACCACCCGTGGGACGCGGCGACAGAGGAATGGCTGCAAGCGGCCCCGGGGCCGCAAACAGGATGGACTGAGGACGTGTCCACACTCGTCAGGACGCCCGTCCCCCTCCGCATTGTCCTTCACGCCGCCAACGTACTCCGGGCTAAGGAGATACGCAAATGGGGACACGACGCGGCCACCGTCCGATGGCACCCCCCGGAGAACGGTGCCACCCGGCTCGCCGTGGCACACTTCACAACTGGGGGGCCGGTATTCGACGATGCCCTGTCCCGGCTGGGCGACACGCAGGGGCCCTTGCTCCTCATGCTCCCCACCGACCTTCCAGCCGCGCTGCGCAAGGAGCTGGACGGCTGCGACGGGCTGCGAGTGGGGTGGGAGGCAGTCGCGGACTGCATCCTACTGGCCCTCCTCCACCGAGACGCCGCAGACGGGTGCCAATGGGATACGCTGGCGCCCCACCTCACCGGGCGCCACGTGTATATGGCAACCCCCCCCCAGGGGCACCCCCGCCCGGCGTGGGACGACCTCATCCCCGCCTTCGAAGACCACGGGATTCTCCCCAACGACACGTGGCGGGAGGTCCAGCGGAAGACGCTCCGCAGGGACTACCGGCGCCGCGTCCGCGCCCGCCTGCTGGAGATCCGGGACCCCCTCCGACAGAGGTGGGACGACCTCTGGCTCCGCCATCTCGATCATTGGTCGCCGCCCTCCCACCTCCCACACACCTGCCGACGCTGCGGAGAATGCGACACGGTGTCCTCCGCAGCGCCGACAGGCGCCAACAGGTGCGCGCGGTGCGCCCTGGTGGCCGCGTGCCCCTGCCCCGAACCTCCCGCGGGCCCGCGCAGGCGCACGGAGAAGGAGGCCTTGCACCGGCGCATCGAGGGGGCACACGCCCCCTCACACGAATGCGCGGGCCCCGCGGGCGCTGCCCTCCTGTGGATCCAGGTGCACCTGCGAGACCCCACATCCGTTGCGCACCTGTCGCACGTGTTCGCGCCCTGACCCCCACCCGCCGCCACCCTTTGCAGAGCCCGCAGTACCATGCCACGCCGACGGGGGGATGGGCCGGGACACGCCAGGGCCCGCCGCCAAGCGCAGGAGGCGACGGTCCGGGGCCTGGTAGCGGACGCGGTGGCGGAGGCGCATGAGGCGCACGCTGCCGCGCGACGTGACCCGACGGGCAGTGCGAGGGCTTTCCTCAACGAGACCGCCCTCCCGGCCGTCCGTGCCCTGAACGCAGCAGGGGCCCCTACGCTACTCCCGGCGATGCACCGGATCTTGAACGCCATCCAGCCAGGGCTCATCGGCCCGGAGGCGGCCCTCTACGGGCACTGGATGGAGTGGCGCGAGTCCAACTGGTCGGTCCGGCCCCTGTCCATGGGGGACACCCTGCGGCTGACGGGAGCGGGGTCTGCCATGTCCCTCCGCAGCAGCGCCCCAGCCCTGCTGCACGCCCTCAGGACGCGCTACCCCGGGGACACGGCCCCGTGCCTGAACCAGCTGCGGGCCACATACCCGGGGGGAGTATCCGAGCTGGATGCGGCGCTCCACCTTCTACACCCACCGGACGAGGACCTGGAGGTGGATGAAATCACGGTGTTCGTGGAAGGCGCGGACGAGGCGCCCGCCCGCCCCCGGCCGACAAACCCGGTATACGACGGCACCAGGCCGACCCCCCCGTTCGCCATCGTGTGCGAGGCGTTCCCCAGGGAGCCCACCTGGTGCCCCGCCCCCCAGCCGGCAACGCACGCGCCCCGCGGCTGGGCCAACCCAGACCTGTCCCCCCCCCTCTCCAGAACCAGGGTAGCCCACCACAGGGGGCAGGTCCTCTGGCAAGAGCGCCCTGGCACCTCCTGCTCCTCCTTGCCGTCGCGAGCAGCGGGGACCCGGAACGGGTCCTGGGGATCACCCCCACCCACCTCTATGGGGCAGCACCCGTACCCCGCCCCCCCCTCCCGGCGCCCGCGGCGCGGGACGGGGTACAAACCTTCCTGCGAACACAGGAGGTCACCGCCGTTACGTCCTAGTGCGGCTCGCCCCGGCACCACCCGACGACCCCCAGGGGGCCCAGGGCCCTGAGCCCTGCCCCAGACTGGGAGCTGTGGCGCGACGCGTGGGCTGCGTTGCTCCCCCGCCTCCCCTCCCAATGCCGATGGATGGCCACCGGCCCCCGTCCGTACGGGGCTGACGCCACAACCGCCCCCCGCCCCCTCCCCCGTTCCACCCCGCAGAGCACTGCACAGCACTGCCCACGGCATGACACTGATGCACCGGGAGGTAGTGGGAAGGGCGCACCTGCCACCACGCATGCCTACCAGGATAACAGTGATGTCGGACTTTGATGGCTCCCCCCAGCGGGACGACCGCCACCACCGCCGGTCCCGCTCCCGCTCCCCCGTCTCCCCGGAATGGGCGGGGGAGACCCCCGCGGAGCCGCGAGGAGCGAAGGCTGGCGGAGGCGGCGGTGCCGGCCGGGCCACCGGCTGGACAGCCCCGGGCGGCCTCCGCTGACACCGGGCCGTCGACCCAGGAGCCTGAGCCGGCCGAGGTGACCACCCCCGCCACCAAAACAGCAAGCCCTGCCGCCCCGCCCCGGGAGGGGGCCCCAGACGCGCGAAGAGCGGAGACCGCAGCCCCAGCGACCGCGGCCCCCGGCACACCGCCGACACGGGGGGTAGCCGAGGGCAGCCGCAGCCGCAGAGGGGAGCGGGGAGGGTGCGCGAGGGGTTGCAACCGCGACCCCGGCGGGCCGCGCCACCGCCTCGGCCGGCCACGCCGCGGCCCCCAGCAAGCCACAAAAGCGGGGGACAGACCCCACACGGGCCACGGGCGCCTCGCTGACGGCCGCCGCAGCAGCAGCAGTGGGCAGGGAGGGCGCGAAGTACCGCGCCCACAACAACCCCACCCACACCCACACCAGCCCCCCTAAGCCGTACCCCACCAAGCCCTTCCCCCCGGGGCGGACGCGGCACGTCCGCGCCCCGGCGCCCGAGCGCTCGCCGCCGGCCGTCTCGCTGCCGCAGCTGCAAAGGCAGCAGGACGCCCGGCGCGTGATCCACGAAGGAGGGGTCGGCGCGCAGGCAGGGCTGCGTGCCAGCCACGGGAGCGCGGAGCGGGGGACAGGAGGAAACAGGGGAAGTGCCCAGGGGCACGCGCAGGGAGCGGGCCAGGGCACACGCGGCAAGGAGCAAGGGCGCAAACACGGACGGGGCACCGAGGCCAGCAGCAGCGGAGGAGGACAGAGCGCGGGCAGCGGACGGCGCGACGCAGGGCAGGGAGCCGGGAAGGGGCCAGGGCACGGGAAGGGCGCGCAGGGGCGCGGGCAGGGCGCCCAGGTGCATGAAGCGGAGCGAGGGACGCTGGGTGAGCGCGGGCGCAGCCAAGGGCAAGGGCACGGGCACAGGACGAAAACGGGCGCCGGCAGTGCAGGCCAGGGCGTGGGTTACAGGGGGCGGGACCCACGGCACGGGCAGGGGGACAGAGGCGTGAAGGCCGGAAGGGGGCCCAAGGGGAAGGGCAAGGGCGCCACGGGCCCCCAGAGACAGGCAGCACGGGGCATGGGAGCCCAGGGGGGTGGGCGGGTCAAAGGGAGGAGGGCGGATGGCAGGGCGCCCCCGCAGCCGGCCGTGCAGCCAGTGAGGTGCACCCCCCCCGGCATCCAACAGAGGCCGGCACACCACACCCACCACCACCACCCCCACCACGCCCACCTCTACAACATCGACCCCGACGCCGGAGAACTCATCCCCCCCCAACCCCCACGACCCCAGCACCAGCCAGCCCCCCCCGCAACGAAAGCGGAGCCGGCGCGGATGGCCTCGGCGGGGGGGGGGGGGGCGGGGCGCGGCGCCGGTGCCGCAGGCACAGGGGCCGCAGGGGGAGCCAGCGCGAGGGGCAGGGGGGGCCGGGCCCTGGGACCGGGACTGGGGCACGGTCCTGGACCCTTTGGGGGATGAGGCCCTCCCCCTGGTGGTGGAGGTGTACGGGTGGTTGAGCTGGGCCTGCTCGAGGACCACCAGGGGGATGAGGAACCGGCCTTTCGACGCCGTGCTCCTCCGGAGGTACAGAGGAAACCGGGAGGTACCCCCCGGGGGGTGGGCAGCCCCAGAGGACCACGAGAGGGTCCTCAGGTCAGTGATCCGGGCAGCATGGCCCGACAGGGAGCCGCCTTGGCCGGCCTTCCTGGAAGGGGGGGCGGTGCTCCGCATCACGGATGCGGACGCCAACAACTGGCTCCCCCGGGCCTTGCGCAACGCCCTCACCCACTGGAGCTACCGCCGGCGAAACCCGCCACCGCCACAGCCCCAGCCCCCACACAAGCGGCGGCGCAGGTGACGGCCGAGACGGCGGACGCGGGAGAGTGGGGGGGGGAGCTGGGCCCCCCGACCCACGCCCCCCCAACGATACGGCGTGACGGAGGCGCGCGCGCCACCTCCTGCGGGAGGGAGGGCGGAGACAACGAGCGCGGGGGGGGAACCTACTGCCCCGCAGCCCGCTAACCGCTGACCGCTACCCCTCACGGGCAGCCCCGGCCGGCCAGCGCCGCGCAGCGACGGCGAGGGGGACAAGGGACCCCAGCGAGGGCCTGCACGAGGGTCCGGCTCTCGCAAGGTAGAGGGGGGCGGGGGAAGAGTGCGACCTCCCAGACGATGGCTGGCCCCCGGGGCCGGGACCGCCAGGCCGCCCCCCCGCGGCCGTCAGGGTGCGGCGCCAGGGGACCAGAGGCCCCTCCCCACTCCCCCCCCCCTCCCCCTCAGGCCCAAGAGAGGACGGAGGCAGACCCAAGAGACGGCGGCCCCGCACCCGCCCCGGAGAGGCCGCTGCACCTGGGGTGAGGGGGCACCGCGGCCGCGGCAAGCGCCCTCGGTGAACCGCCCGCACGCTCCCGCCCTGCCCGCTGCCAACCGACGGCGGACCGGCGGCGCCCAGGACGGCGCAAACGGAGCGGCCCCTTCAGAGGCCGGCCTGGGAAAGGCGGGGGCGCGAACCAGGGCGGGGGGGTTACCCCCCCCTCCCTCCCCCCCCCGCCGCGCTGACCCATTGGCGGCCGACCGGGCCGCGCCCGACGCCCACGGCCGCCCGGCAACCCCCACGGCAGGAGTATACCCCGGGGGGGCGCGCCGGAGACAACAGATGGCAGGCCGACGCCCGACGGGGCGGGGGGGGCGGGGGGCGGCGGAGCGGCCCCCCCACCCCCCCCCCTCGCTCCCCCCCCCAGCTTGAGGGCCACAGGAGCGACCCTCCGCCCCCCTGGAGCCGAGGGGACGCCCCCCCTCCCCCAGAAGGGACCGCGACGCGGGGGGGGGGGATGCGGCTGGACCTGCACACCGTGCGCCCCAACGCCCCCAGCCACCTGCTCCCGCGGGGGTCGCGGCCGACGGGCGAGCCAGCACCAGCGCGCCGGAGCGGCGCGCGGAGCAAGCCTGGGGGCGGCACACGGCGGCGCTCCAGAACAGTATGAAGGCCGCGCCCCCCATGACCCCCCCATGACCATTGCCCACTCGGGGAGGGCAGAGGGAGGGTTCAGGCCTGAAGGGGCCCCCGGGGGAGCGGTCCACGGGCCGCCCCTCATCCCCCCCCCCCCCCCGGGGCGGCCCCGCGACCCCGACTGAACGCGCACGCCTGGGGGGAGCGCGCCGACGACAAGAGGTGGGCCAGGGTAGGGAACCGCGGGCCGCCCCCCAGAGGGGGAGCAGGGAGGCCGTGGCGCGACCCCCCTACCCCCCCACTGGCCCGCAAGCCGCGCGGGCGCCGGCCCCCACCCCCCCGAGAGAGAGGGGCCGGAGCACGGCCCGCCCCCCTGCCCCAGCCGTTGGCTCCCACAGGAACCGCGGGGAACAAGCGAGCCCGCGCCAACGCGCCGGGACGCCGCACAGACCGTGCCCAGAGAAGGCAGGCGAGCACGAACCGGAGCGGTATGGGGGCCACGCCCCCCATGACCAGAACAACGCCAGTGACACCCGCTTTGTTGCCTGCCCAGGGAAGGCAGAGGGACGGAACGAGGCAGAGCGACCCCCCGCCCTACTAGACCCCCCGGCCTCACAAACGGGGGGCACAGCGCACGCCCCCCCCCCCAGCCCGCCCCCCGGCACACGAACGCCACGGACCCGCCCCACGGGGGGCGCACAGCCCCAAGCCAGGTAGGGGGGAACCTGGACCGGACCGCCCCCCCCCAAGCACGCCAGACGGAGCAAGAGACCGGGGCAGGGCACGCGGAGGGGCACGGACCACGTGGAACGGCCCTACCAGCGCCCAGTGCCGGGACCGTGCGAGGTGCGCACGCCACACCACCCAGGGGGGGGGAGCGGACGCCGCGGGAGCGCGAGCGCACACACACGCAAAGGGCATGCCGGGACTACCAGAAGGGCAACCAGACCGAGCTCGCGGAACGCACAGACCGCGTGGAATGGCGTACCAGCGAGCGAGGGTAAGGGACACCCGGACGGGATGGCCCGCCACACGCAGCGCGGGACACGCGGGGCGGGAAGGGGGAAGCGGGAGAGACACAACACCAGGTACCGGCCCGAGCCCCCCGAACCGGCCGCGAGCGCCGCGCACACACGGAGGGGGCACTGCACCCGCCAAGGCAGTAGTGGCGCACTGCGCCACGCCCCAACCCCTAGGCTAGGCAGCCTCCGCGCCAGCCCAAGGGGGTCCCACTGGCGACAAGCCAGTAGCACGGGCCCGGCAGCGCCGGCACCCCGTGCGACCACGCATTAGGGGGGCGACGCGGTGGGTAAGCGCCCGCAGCCACGGCTGCGAATTGATGCACTGACCAGGGAGTGGCGAAACGGGGAAGCCGGGGAGGGACGGGGCTCCGAGCCCTGTGAACCCAGGGGACTCCGCCACCAGGCAGGAGGTGCGTCTTGGAGGGCCCCCCACTAGGACCCGGTGGGGAGGATATCACCTGGCCCGACCAGGTGGCCCCCCGGCGCCGAAAGGCGTCTAGTACCCGCAAAATCAAACCTCAAACCTCAAACCTTGTTTAGGCTACACAGGGCTCCGCCCTAAGTTCTATAAGAGAACAGGCAGAGTCCTTAAGCTTGCTTGCTTGCGGCCTGGTTACAGGACAGCGTATTATAGGTCAGCCTGAGAAGCGTATAATACGTGGAGGCTGGCTTGGTTCCTCAGCCGCTAATGAGGTCTCATCCGCCTTTGCTTTACAGGTGGGAGAGGTCAGGGTGATTGGTGCAGCAGCAGTTGCCTTCGGGGACTTTAGATTTTTCTGCCCACGCTAAAAAGGGCACAGATCACACAATCAACAAACTGGAGCTCAGCCAGGAGTGGCGAGGACAGTCCGACCTCATCGTCATACACGCTGTGCACGCAGACAGAGTGAAGCGGTAGCGGCAGGGTCTCCCTACCGCTACCCGCTGTGGCTCGCACGTGCGCTGAACAGCGCATTTTATGACGTAAAATGGGATTACGAAGGCTACAGAGCAATAGCTAAAATTGCCGATTTTTATGTTAAAATAGCAGTTTTTTATAATAAATTTATGCTGTTGTGCCCCATTTTGTAAATATGCGTGAGATTTCACTGTTTTTCCGTGTTTTCACAGGCATCTATGTAGATTCGAAGGCCTGTGGCTAACGCCTTAGAACAGTTTAAGCAACTTAAACCGACTCACGAAATGTTCGATTCTTGCAGAAATTGCGGTGCTTTGCAGGAGGGTCACGAAAACGCTTCAAAACTGTTCTAACAACCCTGAACAGGGACAGCCGCGAGCCGCAGCGCATCGCAGCGCCGAGGAGCGGCGCTAACACGCGCTGGAACCAGGAGGCGCTGGGCGCAGCGCCAAGCAGCACCGCAACGTGGCCGTCAGCCGCAGCACGCCGCCAGGGAAGAGGCAGCAAGTGCCTCCGCAACGTCCTGGATGAGCAGCAGCGACAGCAGCGGCGTCAGGACGTGGGGACCGCAAACTGGCGGCTACAACCTGGACAGCATGAGCGACGCGTCAGACTGGAGTCCCAGTCCAAGGCCAAGTTCGAGCCGCAGTCCCGCGTTCGAGCAACCGAGGTATGGCCCTTCCAGCCGTCAACCCTATGGCCGTGGGAACCAGCACGGCAGCAGCGTCAGCCGTCCCAAGAGCGGCAGTACCAGCCGCGATCCGGAATACCGTGACGTCCAACCAGCCGTCGAAAGAGAGCTCTTCCGCAAGCCGGACCATCGTCAAGCAGCGTGGGATCGCCAACCAGCGTCCTGGAGAACGCCGGAGCGCCAATCAGCGCACCACCGAAGACAAGGTCCAAGCCGTGGTCACGCAGACCGTGGTCAAGCATCAAGGGAGCGCCAAACAGCGCCCCGGAAAGCGCCGGAGTACCGACCAGTACCCCAACGTGGAGGAGCGTTCGCCGGACATCCACGCAACCCCAGTCCCAGCCGGTTAAGCTCGGAGATCGCCATCCTACCAACCGAGACGGTGGAGTTGAAGGCCTGGGCCGTGGAGATGGCAGCGTGGGCGAGAAGTGCAGCAGCGGAGATCCGGACCCTGAAGTCGGAGCAGGAGAGTCTGCAAGAGCGAGTCCGTCGCCTGGAGAAGACGTCCAAGACGAAGTCCGACACGGGCGAACCGAATAAGAAGGTGGAAGTCGCCTTCCAGACGCCGAAAAAGACCGCCACGACCAGCGGAGCGACCAACCAAGACAGTGGGACGCAGACGCCCGGCAGTGGCAGCCGTCGTTGGAGACGGTGATAATTTAATTTTCCGTTTGTTGGAACAACTGTGGGCAAGTCCAGTCTTGTCAGACTTGCCGTGGTGAGAGCCCAGTCTTGTCAGGCTCCACCAACCGGGTATATATGTGGGTCTTAAAACCCATGTATATGTGGGGCGGATCAGCCCCTGGCACACGCACCCGCACTTGTACAGTACAGTGCACGGTGCCTGGGTAAGGCACGAACTGACACAGCAACGCTGATTTGGTGCTGAGTTGTAGTGCTGTGTGCATACCTGTCCTGTTGTTTGGTTTTTGAAAGCATGGAGGTTTTCGGGAAACTGAAAACTTTTTCAGGTTTTCGAAATAAACGGGGCAGGCCACCCAAGGCCTTTTTCTTTATATTTTCCTAGAGTGGCAAAGCAGGTTTTTGCCTGAGGGTAGTATTGGTGCTCCCCACCGGACACCTAGGAAAAGGCTACCTCTGGGGTTTGTTTTCCCTCCTGGAGGATAAACAAACCTTTAAGAAGGGGGGTGAAGCGGTAGCGGCAGGGTCTCCCTACCGCTACCCGCTGTGGCTCGCACGTGCGCTGAACAGCGCATTTTATGACGTAAAATGGGATTACGAAGGCTACAGAGCAATAGCTAAAATTGCCGATTTTTATGTTAAAATAGCAGTTTTTTATAATAAATTTATGCTGTTGTGCCCCATTTTGTAAATATGCGTGAGATTTCACTGTTTTTCCGTGTTTTCACAGGCATCTATGTAGATTCGAAGGCCTGTGGCTAACGCCTTAGAACAGTTTAAGCAACTTAAACCGACTCACGAAATGTTCGATTCTTGCAGAAATTGCGGTGCTTTGCAGGAGGGTCACGAAAACGCTTCAAGAGCACTCCTTCCCTCCAAGCCCTGAAAGGGAAACGTGTAGTGACGCCGCTGTTAGGCCACAGGCGCTTAGTAGCGCTGTCTTCTCCTGCACTTTCACAGGGGAGCGAGTAGGGCTCGTGACTTCTTTGCCATGACCACCCAGTAGCGTGTGTAGGCGTTAGGGTCAGCAAGCCTGGTAGGGACTAAGTGCGGTTGTACTCACCCTGCCTTCGAAGGCTGGTGCTGGCATTAGTGAGTGTAGTGTAGTGGTGTCTCCTGTCCCGCGTGCTTTTCCGCGTGGGCAGGAGAGTGTGTTAGTTTTTGGCCCTTCGAAAAATGGGCGTTTTGTATGCCCTTAGCACACTTGGCCACCCCTCCCCTCTTGTAGGTAAGGCTTTTGCCGTCTTCCCCAAAGGATAGGCCCCAGCACAGAAATTGGGCGCCATAGGAGTGGTAATAGTACCTCATTAGGACCTTCGATCCGACGTCAGCGAAGCCCGGTCTCCGGGAGCCACACCGGGGAGTGAAGTGAGACACATACAGACATACGTAACACACTTAGGGGTATGGTAACCCTGTGAGGAAGGGTAGAACCCCATGGGTCTGGACCAGTCAGGGGTCCTCACTGTGGGCACGCTTGTCCCCAAGGAGGGTGGACACACCTTGCTTCATGACACCTTGCTTGTCATTCCCCCCTGGAGTAGAAAGCCACCGCTCTTCGTTGGCTCCCCAAGGTCAATACATCAGGGCATTTCCCATGCAACACATGGTCAACAAGTCACACACCCGCTGGGTGGCTGCAAACCTGATAAGCGGCCATCTGGCTTACGCTGGTAACCATAGGCAATGGGACTGCAGGGCACAACCAGGGCAGGTGCCGCGCTCCGAAAGCAGTGGTCTGGGCAAAACCGATGGCCTTCGGCCAGGGAGTGGTTGTCACGGGGGGCTACCGGTCCTGTCCTGCGATGCAACGCGGGGCAACTGTGACAACTGCTCTCACACACCTACCCAGACCTATCTGCACAAGAGTGCTCACCGCCCCTGAGAGGTTAGCAGACCCAGAGGGTTAGAAAACAGTTAATAGGTAGACACCAGGAGATTAGTTATTCTGTTTCCGCTGGGACAGAGTCCCAGCACGGGTTAGTAGCTGTGCCTCGTTGGTCTCAACAAGGTAGGAGCAAAAGATGGGGTTGATACTCCCATCTGGCTGTATAAAGGCAGACATGGGCTCCCAGGTCGCCTCAGATAGCTGATAGCCGTCCCACAGGGTTAGGAATTTCCAGTTTTCTTTGATGATCCTTCTTGCTGATTGATAGCCTTTGTTGATCCTTCTTGCTCATTGGTAACCTTTGTTGATCCTTGTTGCTCATTGATGGCTCTCCGAGGCTTACCTTTAACCTTCAAGATGGCTTTTAAATAATAAAATCACCATAAAAGCTTGCCGCCGCACTGCTTACCCAGTTTCCTTTTGTCGTAAATCCTCAGAAGCTGCTTTCACGTGAGAAACCCATGCAAATCTACTTTTTAGAAAACCACAAGGCAGTCGACAGTAACCCAAAGTCCACAGCAACAGAGCACGGAAGCACAAACCTTTGGTCACACCATGTTAAAGAGGTTCTGCTCACAGCAAGTTTTCTTCAACACGGCGTAGTCAGCATCTTGATGTCAGCCACAATGCAACCAGTCCATAACTGGTGGCGAGGGCTGTCCATACCCCAGGATGCTCTGGCCTGCTGCCCCAGAGCGAGGGGGCTCGTTCATAAGCTTAGCTTAGCGGCTTTGCGCCACCTCTGGCCTTGGCACCAACGTTGTGACTGGAAAGTCCAGCCACGAGGGGCGCTGGTGATTCCCACGTTGCTGCAGGCATATTCCAGCATGCACAAATGATTTTAAGAACCTTGTACGGTCCTCAGCACATCACAAAGCCTGCGCAGCGACAAAAACTTAGCGACGCATTTTACAACAGCGCCGCCAATACAGGAAATCACCGCCACAAATATAGTAATAAATTGCAACAAAAAACGCTGAAAAAACAGCGCAGTTCTGCTAAATTCTGTTCCCATCTCAATGGGGAACACGTAAGCTTAGCGCCAAATCGCCTGCATCGCGACCTGCGCTCTGCGTGTACGCGACGCTAATCTCTGACCATCAATTCCTGAGCAGGGGCACTTAGTGGCCCCGCAACACACCCCTTCCAAGAGATTAGCCAGGCCTCGACCCTGCTCGCGGAGTCGTGTCGAAGGCGCACGTGTTCTCATTCACCATGGTCACAATGACTCCTTCTGAGACTCGTCGCCATACCCGTTGCCCGTGCGGCACCCATGTGGCTCCATTCCACTTTTCGTCACCACGCCGTTCGCCGAAGACTGGCCGCGAGCGCCTATACTACGCATGCGCTCGCACGGCACGCACACCCCTCGAAGTCTTCTTGGGTTCTTGCCTCCGGCTTGCACGTGGCTGCTTGTTGATGTCTTCGAACACGTCCAAGGTGGCTTGCCGCTCCTTTAAAATCATTTTGAAGCGGGTTCCCTGGGGTCCCCTTTGCTGCCGCACGCCTGCAAACTTTCTTTGATGATCCTTCTTGCTCATTGATAGCCTTTGTTGATCCTTCTTGCTCATTGGTAACCTTTGTTGATCCTTCTTGGTCATTGATGGCTCTCCAAGTCTTACCTTTAACCTTCAAGATGGCTTTTAAATAATAAAATCACCATAAAAGCTTGCCGCCGCACTGCTTACCCAGTTTCCTTTTGTCGTAAATTCACAGAAGCTGCTTTCACGTGAGAAACCCATGCAAATCTACTTTTTAGAAAACCACAAGGCAGTCGACAGTAGCCCAAAGTCCACAGCAACAGAGCACGGAAGCACAAACCTTTGGTCACACCATGTTAAAGAGGTTCTGCTCACAGCAAGTTTTCTTCAACACGGCATAGTCAGCATCTTGATGTCAGCCACGATGCAACCAGTCCATAACTGGTGGCGAGGGCTGTCCATACCCCACGATGCTCTGGCCTGCTGCCCCAGAGCGAGGGGGCTCGTTCATAAGCTTAGCTTCGCGGCTTTGCGCCGCCTCTGGCCTTGGCACCAACGTTGTGACTGGAAAGTCCAGCCACGAGGGGCGCTGGTGATTCCCACGTCGCTGCAGGCATGTTCCAGCATGCACAAATGATTTTGAAAACCTTGTACGGTCCTGAGCACAACACAAAGCTTGCGCAGCGACAAAAAGTTAGCGACGCATTTTACAACAGCGCCGCCAATACAGCAAATCACCGCCACAAATATAATGATAAAATTGGAACAAAAAACGCTGAAAAAACAGCGCAGTTCTGCTGAATTCTGTTCCCATCTCAACACCGTCATCCTTAAGCTGACCCTTCGGCACAAAACTGATTTGCCTTCTTTTTCAGAATTTTTTCACTGATTTCACTTCCTTCTAACTGAAGCCGGTTCGGACCCCCGTGGCCCATCTTGGGGTCACTTGGGGTGTGTATCTATGTGCCGGCAAGCCGCCATTGGCTGATATTATACTCTCCCATCCACCAGACTTAACCCGATGTGATGGTGTGATAGGTTTGGCCATTCCGGCTAAAAGCGGCCATATTCAGTACCGAGGCGCCGCCAGCGAAGATTTATATATCAGAATATCAGGAATCAACAGGGTTTTTTTATCATAATGTTTCCGTAATTTTTCAGCCTTCCGTTCTGATAGTCAATGTATCGGCGACTGTCAGTTGGCTCGCGATTTTGTGGTAACCGAATGGTTAACTGTTATTTACAGATATTCTGGCGGAACCCCCGATGAAGGGTCAGATTTCATCAGTAAAGGGTTCGTTGCTTCCGCAATTTTCATATTATATACTCGCAAAATTAATCCGATTTTTTCAGACTTTCAGAATCGGATTTTCGACTTCGACATCGCCGCACGCGATATGATGAATCTCCAGTGGTCATACATTTTTCCCCGATCACGAATCAACCTTCCTTTTGTTGTGCCCTTCATTTTGCTTGGAGTTATAGTCGAAACAAAAGTGATTCGTGAGACCACTTTGAAGAATCATATCTCCGGCTCACGGCGAGGAATATCAATATCGAGAATTGGGTTGGAACCGCCTTGGTCTCAACTTAAATTAGGAAGCATCAAACGCATTTGGTGTATACACATGCCCGGTATAGCAAGGGATAATGGTCAAGAGGGTAGAAAGTGATATACAACTCTTGGACCGTGCAACCGAATATTTTATTGCGACTTTCGAGTGTACCGCATGAGTGTTGGGGTTGCATTGTAACTTTCTTTGGGTTCCTACGTATTTTTAACGTGAAGTTATGTCCATGGAGGGGCATGACATATCATGGTGGGAGCCACTTTTGGAGGGTATGTGTTATATGCATGGTATATGTCTTGATGTGCTCACGCCCATGTTATATATCTTCGTGTGGCCGAAGAGATGGGGAGCGACACGTTACAAGGGCCTTGCCCATGTCCCAATTGTGGAATTCAAAGCGCTAGACTAAGTCTACCGCGTATGTTTTGCTCATGGTATGTTTGACAAAGAGATCCATGAGTGCAATCCGATTTTCATGGGGCATGTAGATATGAGTGGCGAAGGTATCTCCATGCGCCCGATTGGGGATCCAAGTGGGTGAATTGTTCGCAAATGGTTCCAATCATTTGTGTATTGAACCATGAGCGAATATCATGGGTGAGCATAGAGATATACTATCATGACAACTTTGTATTTGGGCATATTTTCATGTTTTTGACCTCAATTTTTGCTCATTTTTGTGTTTTGTGTACTTATCTGGTCGGCAAACAGCAAGAAGCCTATGGAGAGTCGAACCATGGTATGTTGTTCATATGTTGGCATATGCTTTGGAGTTGAACACCACCATATGCCGGATCGCGTACTCCATTTGGCTTGGCGCACGAAGGATTACAAGAATTCGTCTCAAGATCATGGGCTGACTTGGGCAGTGCGTGGCGCCCATATCCGAAGGGGTTTCGAGGGTAAAGTGGGGATGTACATTGGCATTGACCTTTGGTCTCTATCCTCCATGAATACTAGACTGCGATTCCATGCATACTTTGAGCCTTCGGATAATTGGTATCTTCAATTTTGAGCATATATTTGATATATGGCCAATATGGTGTGAATTGGCAGTTTGTTGGCATGTTATGAGTTCAAACTCATGGGGCATATATCTAAGCCCATTCGACTCCAAGTCCAACCAAGGTTATGTCAGGGTAGGGCATGGTCCTGAGTGCTACTCTAGGCCATGACACGCCACCTCCCCTATTGGGCTAGGATTTATAGGCTTGGGAGTGAACAAACTTTTGGGGTTTGTCTAGTGACTTTTGACACATGGCATTTAGCCATCCCATTTGACTGGGTTCAGGGCATCATGTTGGTGAGTCAAGGGAAGGTCTTGAGTCCAGGGAATGAGGGGTCTATGGCTGTGATTGTGTATGTTTCCATCTTTCCCCAACTTTGCTTTATTTGTGTTCATATACCAATTTCAGGGCTTTCCTCTTTGGTGCAATTCTTGTACATGCCCGCCACCGTGGGACGACCGGTGTGCTGAACGGAAGCCCGCAGTGTGAATTTGGATTGTGGATTGGGCTATTGCTGTATTTGAGGGATCTGGTTGCTGTTCAGGGTTGAAGGAGGATTTTATTTTCTATATTTTTGGATTTTGGACCCGGGATTTTGAGAAATGCAAGCATTGATCAGGAGCAAATCAGCAGGGATTACAGGCGGAAGGGGCACAGCAGGGGCCGGTCCTGGTAGGGACCTTCTTTATGGTAGCAGAGGCGTACCTGCTGCCCCTACCTACCGCCGACCCGGGGACTTGGGCCCCTATGAGCCCTGCCCAAGTACGCCCCGGGTGCGTGTTGTGGACTCATAGGAGACCACGCCGGAGATTGGAGCCAGAGAAGAGCCGAGACGCTCAAGAGCATGGCGAACTCCGGAAGTTGAAGCCCGAAGAGAAGTACGACATTCGGGAAGAGGAGGACTTGACATGGAGGACCTGGTCTCCATGTGCGAGCGTCACTGCCGCAAGGCATGCAACCTCCGCTCCGCCGCGGAGGACTCTGAGGAGGCCTGCCATTCAGGCAGCAGTGGAGGACGGGCCCGGCGCTATCGGAAGCGCGGGTCACCCAAGCCCGCGGCAGAGGACGCCGGGGCTATGGATACGGACCCCGGCCCGGTCAGGCTGTGGGAATCCGAGAGGCACTCCGATGGCTATCGGACCTGCTTCCCCTCGGAGTCGGAGGAGATGTCCGCGCCGACCGCCAGGGCGCATACGGCCCCCGAGCCCGCCCTGAAGCACGACGCCGAGGGCTTGGAGAGGCCAGCCAGGGCCAGGACGGCACCTGTGCCCCGGCACACGGGACCAGAGATGGACGCCGTGGGCGATACGCCCATGGGCGACGAGTCCGAGGCGCCGGGAACCGCGGGATGCGCCGGATCAGGTGGAAAGCAAGCTGAGTGCCACTGCGAGCACGTGTCCTTCCTCATGGGCAAGTACCCGAAGATGGGGATGGACGCCATCGTGCACCGCCTCGACAGCCTGGACAACGCGAAGGACGGCCTAGAGGAGGACGTCGCCGGGATTCTGGATGACCAGTCGGCCGCGGAGAAAGACATGGAGGAGCTGCGAGCAGAACGGGACCGGTACCGGGAGAATCTGGAGCTGGCCCTGGAGAAGCAGCAGCGAGTGGTGGACAGCCTCCTCCACCTGGTGGAGGACATGTCGGGATGCCTGAAAAGGCTAGAGGAGCTACAGCCCCTGGCCTCGGGTCCGGAGCTCCCGGCAAAGCCGGCAGCGGCAGAGCTGGTGGAGCGGGTTAAGACCCTCCGGAGCGCCATGGATAAACCCATGGGCGGTCCGGCAGAGGCACCCTACGCGCCTCCGCGTGTCGACCCGGGTGCGCTGCCGTTTGTTCCCATGTTCAGCGAAATCACAATGCTCGGGGAACACACGGCACCGGCTGGGTCCATGCGGGAAGGGCACGTAACCACGGACCCGAGGAGCCTGACGGTACAGATGTCCCATGCCGCCCAGGATCTACCGATCACTACGACTGCCCATGCAGTTTATGCGGAAGAGGAGATCCAGAGCCAGACCATGCAGGGGCGAACCATGGGAAGCGCCGACGGACATGGTCGAGGTCATCCAGGCGGAAACCTGTGGGCGAAGTACCCCAATACGGGGATATGGACGGCCGATGGAGCAAGTCCTTCCCGCATTACAAACCCCATGGGTTCAGGCCCAACTGGACCGCACTCCATGGAGGAGAGGGATGTACGGGGAGTGTACTCACACCCCCCGGCCACAGGTGGTATCCGTCTCGGTGGAGTGGTGGCTGGGGACGTCGGAGACGCCATCAGGATTGACGACCTCAGGGGAATCAAAATCCCCTACTACGATGGCAACCCCTCCAACCTGGATGAATTCATCCTGGATTGTGAGGACTTTGCCGAGGAGGTCGTCGGGGAGATGCGGGGAGCGCCGCGGGACAAGTGGGTATGCCGGACATTCCCACACCGGCTGCCGCAGGACCTGAAGGAGGAGCTGCGGGATCAGATCCGGGAAGGACTGATCCGTACGGAGCAGGCCTGCCTCCAGTGGTTGGAGGATGAGGAGCGGGTGGACGCTCCGAACCAGAAGCTGGAGAACTTGTGGTCCACCCAGCTGCCGCTGGACCGCGGTGAGTTGCGGGTCCGGGAGTGGAACCGGTACCTGCGAAAGTACCGACGATGCCTCAAGCTGGTGGAGGGCTGGAATGAGGCCAGCGAGATCCGCCACCTGCTGAAGGACGTCCTCCCCGGCCAATGGAAGAGGAGAGTGGAGGACGAGGAAAAGAAGAGAGCGAAGAAGCGCGTGGCGGTGAGGATCATGGCGGCGGAGGATACCCATGCGGGTATCATGGAGTTCTTCAGGAGGAACCTGGGCGAGCCCAACCGGATGTTGGGACTGAAGAACGCCGTGTACGTGGAGGTATTTGGAGACTCCATGGGGCAAAGGTTGCTGCGCCTCAGCAACGTGGAGTGGAGGCGCGGGGAGCAGCTGAGGATGCAGGTCATCTTCGCCCGCATGAGCCTGGACGAGATCGTGAAGTACATCACGGTGGAGTTGAAGCTCAATGCGAAGAACGAGGCCCACGAGCAGGATCGACAAGGTCATGGACAACGAGGCCACCGAGAAGACCGCCATCATCGGGAGATCCAGGAGGACACGGCCAACTCCGCGGAGGATGGTAGTGGAAGTGGCCAAGACCACTGGTCTAGGGAGGATCACGAGGAGGCCCATTTCTTCGCGTTTGTGGCGCACAACGTGAGGGACCAAGGGGAGGATCGGTCCAGATGGAGCCGGGTGGGACCCAAGAAGGGCAAAGAGCCAAGGAGGATCGGGAACCCACCGCTCTCGTTCCGGGAGTACAGGTCTCAGCACGACGGGTGCTTGGTCTGTTATGGCAAGGGAAACAACCATGCACACGACCACCGTCAGTGCAAGGTGTATGAGGCGGACAAGAAGGCCTACTTCGCCGCCCAACCCGAGAAGAAGCCCAAGGAGCAGCGGAATGCCGATTGGAAGGCGAAGGGCGGAGACGGGGGAAAAGGCCAAGGCAAATTCCAAAGGAAAGGCGGAGGAAGAGGCTATGGTGGTGGACCTGGCCAAGACCGACGAGTGAGGTCGATCGAGGAGGTTGCTGAGGACATGTTGAGGACGTTGGAGGAACTCAAAGCCCAGCAACCTGGTGGACAAAGTCCTGGCGGATCGCAGCCGGAAGGGGCTGCGGGAAGTCAAGTGTAGAGGAGCCCCCACGGGAGTGGGACCTCGGAGGTCTCTCCTCCGGAAATCAGTGGAATCCCAGAGAAAGCGAAGGCACATCGGGTGCCGAAGAAGGCTCCAGAAGAGCCAAAACCACTGAGTTTCGCCACTCCCAACCCCTGGAGCGCCCTGCCAAGGGAAGTACATGTGGGTACGGGACGTGGCAAGAAGGAAGGAGCGACCACGGAGAGCCCCGCGGATGGGCAGGACCAGCCCCAGATCTACACCATCCGTGACCATACCCTTGAAGTCCTGATGCACCCGGACGTGCTAGAGTTGCATGCCGTGAGAGTCATCCATACACCTCATGGTGACGAGCGGCAGTTGCACTTGAAAGTGCGAGTACGGTGCGGACGAGAGGAGAAGGTGGTGGATGTGTTGGTGGATACGGGTGCCCAGGTGAGCCTGGTCCGCAGAGGGTTGTTCAAGGAGGAACTCCTGCAGCCCAGCCGGGGACCGGTCCGCCTGAAGGTCGCCAACGGAGAGATCATGGGTGGGGGCACCCATGAGGCCACTATCAGTATGGAATTCTGGGAACATGAGCGCTTGAACCGCCCTGATCTGGCGAAGAGAAGCACTCTATCCGGGAACTTCTATGTGGCCGACATCACAGATTGGGATATGATCATGGGGTATGACTTCATGGTGGCAAACGCCATTGGAGCCCTTCCCCATCGTGCAACGCTGGTCCGGGAGGATGATGAATGCCTCACATGGCTGTCCACGGACTATGCATGCGGATCATCCCAATGGAATGCTGAGGAAGAGGATCGGATCGTCCAAGCGGTGCAAGCTGTGGGTGCCAAGTCCAGAGGAGACCGTGGAGTTCAGCTCACGGACTATGGAATGGTGCCGCAGGTGTATGCCAGGATGATCCAGAGACTGGGAGCCGAAGCGCCCGAGACGGACGTCTTCGCTTCCCGGGATGCCCCACTTTTGCGGAAGTGTAGGAGGCATTGGCATCGAGGAGACTCAGCCTGGCATAGGCATTGGGGTTTGAAGGAGTCGGGGCCCATGTATTGGCATGGCTCCCTGGACAATGCCAGACGTACGGTGGAGAAGATCGTCGCGGATAGGGCGAAGGGGATCCTGGTCATAACCGGCATAGGATCCACCCCATGTCCGCTGCAAGGTCTCAAGTCGACGCTGGACTCCATCACCCTGAACGAGATGTCATTCGGGCCAGAAGAGGAGTTGTTCATCGACGCCAAGGGTGTATCAATGCCCTCCCCGGGTCAAGCGTGGGGTACCAAGGCTTTCCTGGTGGATGGGGCGCAAGCCCAGCCCACGGGTGATGAAGCATTCATCCGTAGGGTGGAGGCGGTGCCCATGAAGGTCATGTTTGAGCCCAAGGAGGGGACGGATCAGCCAATCGATGGCATTGACGTCCTGTCCCACGCCGAGATCGACAACGTCGTCAACTACATGCGGATGGGGATGCACGACCGTGTGGCAGCCAAGGAGAGGCGGGCCATGGTCACATCTCCGCATTGGTGGGATGACAAGATGTTGGTCACCGGCAAGTACGAGAAGGATGAGTTCGTGGCGAGGGTCATGGATCACATCGCGGACCAATATGATGGTCCGGTTGGGTCGGACCCGCCGACATGGGATTTTCCAAGAATGGGTGCCGGGAGCGACAAGAACCAGCCCGATGCCGCAAATTTTCGAAGATTATCGGTGGGAAGGATGCCCCACGACGATGAAGACGGCATATCGGACGAGGAGAAGTCGGATTCGGACCCGGAAGAGGCCTACACCGCAGTGCGGTCGGTTGTATCGATACCGAAGCAAGCGGCTGAAGAGGCCCAGGAGAAACCGAAGGTCGCCGAGCTGAAGGAGAGGCTGATCAATGCCTATCCGCGGCTATTCAGTGGCGTCGCCAACAAGAACCCTCCGGATCGTGGGAGGTTTGGCACAGCGAGGATCAAGCTGAAGCCGAACCCCAAGATCTATCGTCATCGGGAGTACCAACTTCAGGGCGATCGGGCCGAGGCCATGAAGAAGCTGTTGGCCGAGTTCATTGAGCGGGGATGGATCGAACCCTCCGACAGTGAGTGGGCCAGCCCAGCCTTCATCGTGCCCAAGAAGGAGAAGGACGAGTGGAGGTTGGTGGTTGATTACAGAGGTTTGAACGAGCAGACCAAGCACGACTCGTACTCGCTTCCCCTGATCGACTCCATCCTCCAAAAACAACAGAAAAAGCGGATTTTCACGGTGTTGGACCTGAAACACGGTCATCACCAGATGCCGCTACACCCGGACTCCAGGCCCTTCACAGCGATGTCACCGCTGCTGGGGCCCATGCAGTGGAAAGTGGTGCCCATGGGCGCCAAGAATGGCAACGCCGCTTTCCAGCGCATTATGGAGGACCTACTCGGTCCAGTCCGGGATTGCGCCGACCCCTTTGTGGATGACATCATCATCGGTTCCGGCACGGAGGACATGACTGAGGACGAGCTCATCGACGCGCATGAGAAGGATCTGCGCCGAGTGCTCAGCGAGTTGGACAAGCACAACATGGTGTGCAAGCCCACCAAAGCCTCACTCTTCGTGAAGGAAGTGGAGTTCGCGGGTCACGTGGTTGGTCACGGGCAACGCCGTCCCATGCCTGGGAAGCTGGCGTCCCTGCACCACTGGGAGAAGCCCCAGACCATCAGCGAACTCCGGTCCTTCATGGGGTTCTGCAACTACTATTCGGGCTATGTCCGGATGTATGCAGAACTCTCGGGGCCGCTGCACAAGATGCTACAAGTGGGCAAGTTCGATGGCCGGAAGGGGAGCAAGAAGAAGCTTGCCTGGACCCCTGAGGCCGAAGATGCGTTCAGCCGCCTGAAGGAGCGACTCCTGGGGCAACTGGGTCTATTCCTGGTGGACCCGGACAAGGGATTCGTGCTACGGACGGACGCCTCAGACTATGCTGTAGGGGCAGTCCTCGAGCAGATCCGAGACGACGGGTCACATGTACCCGTGGCGTTCTGGAGCCGGATCCTGGCCGAGGGGCAAAGCCGAACCTGGACCGCGAGGGAGAAGGAGACGTACGCCATTGTTTGTGCGCTCAGGAAGTGGTCTGGCCACATCGGATTGCAACCGGTGGTGGTTTGTACGGACCATCAGTCCCTGCAGAGCTGGCACAAGGAGCACATCGACACCCCCTCGGGACCGGCGGCAAGGAGGGCCCGATGGCATGAGACGTTTGCTAAGTTCGACCTCAGCGTCGTATACGTCCCGGGGAAGGACAACACTGTGGCAGATTGCCTCAGTCGATGGGCCTACCCCGCGGGCAAGGCTTGGATGGACATATCCAGCCATGGGGACGCCGAGGAGACCGAGGAGGCCAAGCGCATCATCGAGATGGAGAGGGCCATGGAGCAAGAGGGGGTCAAGTGCTTTGTGGTGATGGCCAACCGTACGGACCTGGCCAGGTTCCGGGGCGCCCGCGTCCAAGCTATTCGAGAGGAAACCCTCGAGCAATGGATGGTGGCCCCTGTAGAGCTAGTCAGGTCGGTGCTCACAGAGAACTGGTCGGATGACTATGCGGCATCCGAGCACTGGAGCAAGTACTGGAATGCCGTGAGCGCCCCGTCGGACGACGAGTGGCCTGAGGGCTTGACCGAGGATGGGGACAAGTTGTTCCTCAAGGACAAGCTACTGGTGCCCGAGAACCGAGTGGAGGAGCTCATTGACCATTGGCACAACGTCCAGCTCATGCACCCTGGCCGAGACAAGATGCAGCAGGACCTGGAGTGGCGTTTTAAGTTCCCTCCGGGGTACTACGCCATCCTGGATAGGTACTGCAGCGACTGTGCCGTGTGTCGGGCCACGAAGAGCCCCAACCACTCCACAGCAGGCAACCCGGTGTATACGGCTATACCGGAGGCCCCTATGCGGTCCGTGGCCATGGATGTGTTCGCCATGCCGGAGGTCACCGTGGAAGAAGAGACCTATGATTGTGTCACCCTGGCGGTGGACAGGCACAGCGGGTATATCGTGGCAGTCCCGGGCAGGAAGTCCAAGAAGAAGGACAAGAAGGACAAGCATGGAGTGGGGCTGCAGGCCAAGACCGTCGCTAATGCCATGATCAGGCATTGGTTGACGATTTTTGATGTCCCAGCTGTCATCTGCAGCGATCGGGGCAGTCAGTTTGTGGGGACGTGGTTCAAGACATGGGGATTCGGCACGCCAAGACTGTGGCGTACCACAGCCGGTCGAATGGCCGGGCTGAGGTGGCCGGGCGGCAGATGTTCGAGAAGTTCCGCCAGTTGCACATTGATGAACCGGGCCGGAACTGGTATAACTCGCTGTGGAGAGTGCTCCAGGCGTACCATGACCTTCCGGGACCCACTGGACTGTCGCCCCATCGTATCCAGTTCCTGTGGGATCGAGTGTCACGCACTCTCCCGTGGTTGAACCATGGCAAAGTGGCCCGGGATGCGAACGCCATGATGGCTGAGGCGGACGACACGGCGGCCAAGGTGTGCAAGGCACTTCAGGACGAGCATGACAAGAGGGCCAAGTACTTCAAGCAGGGAAAAGTCCAGAAGTATGCTCTCCAAGACACCGTGTGGGTGGAGCGGCACCACAAGGATGTCCTGTCCAGGCATCGGCAGGCATCTTGGTATGTGCCGGGGGTAATCGTGCGGAAGGTCGGGCAGGATGTGTATGCGGTTCGTGTGGGGGATAACAAGATCCTGGACCGCGACCACACCCAGCTTCGTCCCCGAGCACCAGACCCCAGCGGACGTCCCGTCACCTTCGAGTTCACGGCCGGCGATGTGGACTCGGACGACGAGGGTGAGGACGACGACTTCACCGCTGAGAAGATCCTGGCGGACAAGCCGGACCCGGGGACGCCTGGGGGGAGGCTTTATAAAGTCCGTTGGAAGGGATTCGCCGCATCCAGGGATTCGTGGGAGCCTCCGAGCAGTTTCGTGCCGAGATATACCACGGTCTGGATGGACTATCTGAAGAAAAAGAATATTTCTTTGGATGTCAAGGACGTGTTGGTCCATTTGGTTGCTGCTGTAGCACCGTAATGGATCCCCCTTGGCATTTTGTTTGTTTCGGTGCTTGGGGAGACGGGTGAGGGCGTTCATCCGGGGATCCTTCGGCCTTGATTGGCCATATACCCCCTTCACTCGATCTCCACATATATATTTCATTGTGTTATACTTATTTAGGTCGACCGACGACGGTTCTCCATCTTTGATCCCCTTGGTCCATGTTGTAGATCAAGAGGAGACCGGATATGGCGTAGAGCACCGATTTTCAGTGTCCTCTCCCCTCCCTTGGGGTATGGGGGACGCCTACGACGTGTGTGGGGCCTCCATGTGTCCTTGGGACATGGAGGGGGGGGTTGGAGCCCATTGGGGTCCTCCCGTCCTCTCTTCAATGGCTTCCGAGCGGTAACAACGCTCTGAGAAGGGGGGTGAAGCCGGTTCGGACCCCCGTGGCCATCTTGGGGTCACTTGGGGTGTGTATCTATGTGCCGGCAAGCCGCCATTGGCTGATATCATACTCTCCCATCCACCAGACTTAACCCGATGTGATGGTGTGATAGGTTTGGCCATTCCGGCTAAGAGCGGCCATATTCAGTACCGAGGCGCCGCCAGCGAAGATTTATATATCAGAATATCAGGAATCAACAGGGTTTTTTTATCATAATGTTTCCGTAATTTTTCAGCCTTCCGTTCTGATAGTCAATGTATCGGCGACTGTCAGTTGGCTCGCGATCTTGCGGTAACCGAATGGTTAACTGTTATTTACAGATATTTTGGCGGAAACCCCGATGAAGGGTCAGATTTCATCAGTAAAGGGTTTGTCGCTTCCGCAATTTTCATATTATATACTCGCAAAATTAATCCTATTTTTCCAGACTTTCAGAATCGGATTTTCGACTTCGACATCGCCGCACGCGATATGATGAATCTCCAGTGGTCATACATTTTTCCCCGATCACGAATCAACCTTCCTTTTGTTGTGCCCTTCGTTTTGCTTGGAGTTATAGTCCAAACAAAAGTGATTCGCGAGACCACTTTGAAGAATCATATCTCCGGCTCACGGCGAGGAATATCAATATCGAGAATTGGGTTGGAACCGCCTTGGTCTCAACTTATTTTAGGAAGCATCAAACGCTTTTGGTGTATACACATGCCCGGTACAGCAAGGGATAATGGTCAAGAGGGTAGAAAGTGATATATAACTCTTGGACCGTGCAACCGAATATTTTATTGCGACTTTCGAGTGTACCGCATGAGTGTTGGGGTTGCATTGTAACTTTCTTTGGGTTCCTACGTATTTTTAACGTGAAGTTATGTCCATGGAGGGGCATGACATATCATGGTGGGAGCCACTTTTGGAGGGTATGTGTTATATGCATGGTATATGTCTTGATGTGCTCACGCCCATGTTGTATATCTTTGTGTGGCCGAAGAGATGGGGAGCGACACGTGACAAGGGCTTTGCCCATGTCCCAATTGTGGAATTCAAAGCGCTAGACTAAGTCTACCGCGTATGTATTGCTCATGGTATGTTTGACAAAGAGATCCATGAGTGCAATCCCATTTTCATGGGGCATGTAGATATGAGTGGCGAAGGTATCTCCATGCGCCCGATTGGGGATCCAAGTGGGGGAATTGTTCGCAAATGGTTCCAATCATTTGTGTATTGAACCATGAGCGGATATCATGGGTGAGCATAGAGATATACTATCATGACAACTTTGTATTTGGGCATATTTTCATGTTTTTGACCTCAATTTTTGCTCATTTTTGTGTTTTGTGTACTTATCTGGTCGGCAAACAGCAAGAAGCCTATGGAGAGTCGAACCATGGTATGTTGTTCATATGTTGGCATATGCTTTGGAGTTGAACACCACCATATGCCGGATCGCGTACTCCATTTGGCTTGGCGCACGAAGGATTACAAGAATTGGTCTCAAGATCATAGGCTGACTTGGGCAGTGCGTGGCGCCCATATCCGAAGGGGTTTCGAGGGTAAAGTGGGGATGTACATTGGCATTGACCTTTGGTCTCTATCCTCCATGAAGACTAGACTTCGATTCCATGCATACTTTGAGCCTTCGGATAATTGGTAACTTCAATTTTGAGCATATATTTGATATATGGCCAATATGGTGTGAATTGGCAGTTTTTTGGCATGTTATGAGTTCAAACTCATGGGGCATATATCTAAGCCCATTCGACTCCAAGTCCAACCAAGGTTATGTCAGGGTAGGGCATGGTCCTGAGTGCTACTCTAGGCCATGACACGCCACCTCCCCTATTGGGCTAGGATTTATAGGCTTGGGAGTGAACACACCTTTGGGGTTTGTGTAGTGACTTTTGACACATGGCATTTAGCCATCCTATTTGACTGGGTTCAGGGCATCATGTTGGTGAGTCAAGGGAAGGTCTTGAGTCCAGGGAATGAGGGGTCTCTGGCTGTGATTGTGTATGTTTCCATCTTTCTCCAACTTTGCTTTATTTGTGTTCATATGCCAATTTCAGGGCTTTCCTCTTTGGTGCAATTCTTGTACATGCCCGCCACCGTGGGACGACCGGTGTGCTGAACGGAAGCCCGCAGTGTGAATTTGGATTGTGGATTGGGCTATTGCTGTATTTGAGGGACCTGGTTGCTGTTCAGGGTTGAAAGAGGATTTTATTTTCTATATTTTTGGATTTTGGACCCGGGACTTTGAGAAATGCAAGCATTGATCAGGAGCAAATCAGCAGGGATTACAGGCGGAAGGGGCACAGCAGGGGCCGGTCCTGGTAGGGACCTTCTTTATAACTTGCCACCTTGGACATAAATTATTATCGTATAAGTGTTCCCCACAGCCAAATTGCGCATTAGCACAGGCGGGATGGCACCTCTTGGCACCCCATCTTTTTTCACTGCATGCACTGATTCCACTTCTTTTTCAGAACCCTTTTCACTGATTTCACTTCCTTCTAACTTGCCACTTTGGACATAAATTATTATCGTATAAGTGTTCCGCACAGCCAAATTGCGCATTAGCACAACCGGGATGGCACCTCTTGGCACCCCATCTTTTTTAACTGCTTGCACTGATTCCACCTCTCTTTCACAACTTTTTCACTGTTTTTACTTAATGCCTTTATCCTTCTAACTTGCAATCATTATTAACCCATACCATTCTCAATGCGTTTTTAACCTTTCAGGGAGCACCCTGATACCCAAACCTCTGGACGGAAGCTGATTTCCCTTACAAAAACCAAGCATAAGTGATTTTTGCGCAAAAATCACGTAGTTTGGTTGAATGCACGACACCAAGGCACATGTAAGCAAGGAAACGAAGTTCAATTGCAATCATTATTTACCCATACCATTCTCAATGCTTTTTTGACCTTTCGGGGAGCACCCTAGTACCCAAACCTCTAGGCGGAAGCTGATTTCACTTTCAAAAACCAAGCTTAAAGGGGAACACGCAAGCTTAGCGCCAAATCGCCTGCATCGCGACCTGCGCTCTGCGCCTGCGCGACGCTAATCTCTGACAACCAATTACTGAGCAGGGGCACTTAGTGGCCCCGCAACAGTTTGTCTTGTTCCTGAGAGCCTCCAACTGCCGTAGACGAAGATGCAGGGCAGGCTGAACGGGAGATGGAGACAGCAACTCGTCGGCGGAGGTGCTGCAAGCTGTCACCACGGGCCGCTAAGGCCTCGGTGGTTAAGGGTATTGGTATTTCTCTGGGCGCTTCTTGTTCCGCCCTTCTGTGACCTGGATCTTCTTGAGACCCAGATGCAACTCTGAACTTGGGCTCACTCATTGGGATGGGCCCACTGCTGCCCAGTTGTACTTGTACACTCCGAATTGGCCAAGTCCTGGCGGACAGTTGTACTGATGGTGTGGACATATAGTGTGCTGGGTTTGGCTTGTGTACTTCTCAGAGTCGGTTCGAAAGGTTCCCAAGGGTTGCCTCTGCTACCAGAAAGATATCCTTGATTATTGCCCTAATAGTTTTGATGAAATCCTGCAGGCTTTGGCGTTGAAAAACAGAACCAAAGCAGCAAGTAGAGCAAGAACAAGATGTGGATCGAATCAATGAATAGTTTTGAAATCTAGTTTATCAGAGACACCGTCATCCTTAAGCTGACCCTTCGTCACAAAACTGATTTTACTGATCGCGCTGCCGCTTCCACAGCTTCTGCCGCTTCTGCCTGCCGCTTCCGCAGCTTCCGCAGATTTTACGTCAGCTTTTTAATAAATTTAATAAGTTACTTAGTTTCATAGCTAATACTGTTAGATCACTAATTACTAAAGCCGTCCAAATGGAAAATAATAAGGTGCCGCAGCTGCCGTCTAGAGGTTTGGGTACTAGTGCAGCTCGAAAGGTTAAAACCGCATTGAGACTGGTATGGGTAAACAATTGAACTTCGTTTTCTTCCTTACATGTGCCTTGGTGTCGTGCATTCAACCACACTACGTCATGTTTGCGCAAAAATAACTTATGCTTGGTTTTGGTAAGTGAAATCAGCTTCCGTCTAGAGGTTTGGGTACTAGAGTGCTCCCCGAAAGGTCAAAAACGCATTGAGAATGGTATGGGTAAATAATGATTGCAATTCAACTTCGTTTCCTTGCTTAGATGTGCCTTGCTGTCGTGCATTCAACCAAACTACGTGGATTTTTGCGCATAAATCACTTATGCTTGGTTTCTGTAAGTGAAATCAGCTTCCGTCTAGAGGTTTGGGTACTAGGGTGCTCCCCGAAAGGTCAAAAACGCATTGAGAATGGTATGGGTAAATAATGATTGCAATTCAACTTGTTTCCTTGCTTAGATGTGCCTTGGTGTTGTGCATTCAACCAAACTACGTAGATTTTTGCGCAAAAATCACTTGTGTGTGGTTTTTGTAAGTGAAATCAGCTTCCGTGTAGAGGTTTGGGTACTAGGGTGCCCCCCGAAAGGTCAAAAAGCATTGAGAATGGTATGGGTAAATAATGATTGCAATTCAACTTGTTTCCTTGCTTAGATGTGCCTTGGTGTTGTGCATTCAACCAAACTACGTAGATTTTTGCGCAAAATCACTTGTGTTTGGTTTTTGTAAGTGAAATCAGCTTCTGTCTAGAGGTTTGGGTACTAGGGTGCCCCCCGAAAGGTCAAAAAGCATTGAGAATGGTATGGGTAAATAATGATTGCAATTCAACTTCGTTTCCTTGCTTACATGTGCCTTGGTGTTGTGCATTCAACCAAACTACGTGATTTTTGCGCCAAAATCACTTGGGTTTGGTTTTTGTAAGTGAAATCAGCTTCCGTCTAGAGGTTTGGGTACTAGAGTGCTCCCTGAAAGGTTAAAAACGCATTGAGAATGGTATGGGTAAATAATGATTGCAATTCAACTTCGTTTCCTTGCTTAGATGTGCCTTGGTGTCGTGCATTCAACCAAACTACGTGTATTTTTGCGCAAAAATCACTTATGCTTGGTTTTTGTAAGTGAAATCAGCTTCCGTGTAGAGGTTTGGATGCTAGGGTGCTCCCTGAAAGGTCAAAAACGCATTGAGAATGGTATGGGTAAATAATGATTGCAAGTTAGAAGGATAAAGGCATTAAGTGAAATCAGTGAAAATGTTCTGAAAAAGAAGTGGAATCAGTGCAAGCAGTGAAAAAAGATGGAGTGCCAAGAGGTGCCGTCCCGGTTGTGCTAATGCGCAATTTGGCTGTGGGGAACAGTTATACGATAATAATTCATGTCCAAGGTGGCAAGTTAGAAGGAAGTGAAATCAGTGAAAAATGTTCTGAAAAAGAAGTGGAATCAGTGCAAGCAGTGAAAAAAGATGGGGTGCCAAGAGGTGCCGTCCCGGTTGTGCTAATGCGCAATTTGGCTGTGGGAAACACTTATACGATAATAATTTATGTCCAAGGTGGCAAGTTAAAAGGAAGTGAAAAAAGTGAAAAAAGTGAAAAAATTCTGAAAAAGAAGTGAAATCAGTTTTGTGACGAAGGGTCAGCTTAAGGATGGCGGTGAGAAGGGCTGCAGATAGACAAAGCAGGCATAAGTACAAAGATTCAATCACAAATGGATAAAACAAATAATTTTATGTGAAACCTGGCATGACTCTAGCCTCCAAGGTTGCACCAAGCACTTCATGTGCACTCTTTTGGATGAAATGGAGTTGGTTAGGAATGTGGGGCAAAGGAGTTAGGCCAGACACAGAATATGACTTGGCCAAGCAACTGAATTCAGAAAGAGTTAAAAAGCAGAACCACAATAAGTGGTAGAATCAGTTGAGTATAGGGGTCTTGAGGTGGGGGACCATTAGGCTTAACCTACAAGGCCTTAGGCATGAAGTGCCTACTTTATTTCGGTATAACCTCCATGAAGATATCTCCGCTCAGTTGAGTGGTAGGGGTGAACTTCATGGGGGGCTAGGGTTACAACCCTAGTTACTTTGAGAAAGTGTACTTTAAACTTCAAAAGAGAGATAAAAATGCTTAAGTAGGTCTCAGCATCAACAAAAGGGTTTTAGGGGGGGCTTGGCCTGGATCAAGACCTCCAAGAAAGACATGGCAGTGGCTTTTTCTTACTACCACAGCACACTGGGTGCCGTCCAGGGACAAGGAAAAAATGTGCCATGTGTGACAAACATGCCACCCAGGGCACGCAATTTCAACTTTCTGCCAATGCTCGGCACCCACATCCTTTGGCTCATTCGGGGAAACTGGGTGCCCAAAACGGGGGGGCGTTTTCTTTCTTATAAATCAAAATCGCAAGTGCCTGTGGAGCATGCCCATAGTAGTTCATTCGCTGTTGAAACACCTCAATGTGGGTTGTGAGCAGGGATCGCAAAAGGCTATGTGTTTTGGGACAACTCCCCCAAAAAAACATGAGCAGCAAACAAATGGGCTCGGGTGTCATCGGGGCTGATGGGTAGGGTCTCGGGGGGGTGTGAGGATTGGTTGGAGGACGGTGATCTTGAATGCAAAAAGAGGGTCCAGTGTCATGCCTCCCAAGGCTATGTATTCTGCGAGTCCCCCCTTTGGGAGACATGAACAGCACACAAATGGGTTGGGGTATCATGGGGGCTAATAGGGACTGAAAGGCGATGGTGATGGTGAATGCAAAAAAAGGGTCCACCGTCATGTCTCCCAAGGCTATGTATTCCGGGAGTCCCCCCCTTTAGGAGACATGATCACCAAACAAGTGGGTTGGATGGTCATGCGGGCTTAAGGGTAGGGACTAAGGTTCAGGACCGATTCTGCTGATTAACCGATTCATCGATTAATCGGCAATGATTAGCGAGCCAAACAAAATAATTGCAATCTACCGATTATTTTGCTACCTGCATTGAAATCGAATCGATTATTTCGGCGCGGAGCGGCACACCACAGTTGAGCCGCCAGTGCAATCAGCAAGGAATCAAAAATGGCAAACTGTCGCTGAACTGCAGAAGAAGCAAAAACGTATGATGCACACCACTGTGGGTTTTCTTTTTAAAGGCACCGGGGTTATGAGCACCAGGCAAAACGCAAAAAACACAGGTTGCAAAAACGAGTCTGAAAGTCAGCTTCTGAGCGGTGCCGGTGTGGTATGACACCACGACTGTTACATGGACGATGGTTGCAGCATGAAACAGCGCGTACGACCACGCTCGCGAAACTGAACCTGATGCGTGATCATCCTGATTATAATGATCAGAATCTGAACGACAAAGAGATCACCGAACGTCAAAGCAGCAGCACTGAGGAGCCGTTCCACTCCAGCAGAAGTGGCAGGCGTCGCAAGGTACTGTCGCGCCTTTCTACTCAGGTTGGGAAAATTGGTGATTGTAATGATCAGAATCTGAACAACAAATACGCACGCTTAAGGATAACAATACAAAGCGTGCGTGTAGTTGTATGCGGCGAGCAACCTGCAGCCGAGCGTTTCCTCTTTCATAGCGTGCGCGAGATCACCGAACGTCAAACCAGCTGCGCTGAAGAGCCGTTCTACTCCAGCAGAAGAGGCAGGCGTCGCAAGGTACTGTCGCGCCATCCTACTCAGGTTGGGAAAAACAGTTCGGTGTCGACGCCACCATTCTATGACATTCGTCTGCATGTTTTCTACTGGCAGTGCCATATATGCTGACAGTTCTTCGTCAGGTTGCAAATCTGGAACATGAACACGTGGACCTGCTGCCTCTTCGAATTCATCCTGAAGAAGAGCTGACAGTCCTGTCTTCTTTTGTGCTGCAAGTTTTGGTTGAGGGCGTTCTGCATGCTGAGGCTGCCACTTCTGTGTCCATTGCGCCCTGAAGGCTTCAACAGCAGTGTCCCTCTGTCCCTGTGAAAGAAACCTGAAGGACTTCAATCGAGGATCAAGAAGTGTGGCAATACTATATTGTTCAAAGACATGGTCTGGCAGAGCCTTAATGAAGCGATCCTGCAAAGCTGTTCGCAGGTTTGCATGTGCTGCTCTGACCTCTGGTGTAGTTTGTTGTGGTTGAACAACTGAGTCGTCTCAATTGCACACTTTCTCACCTTTGCGAACCTTGTGGATGAGCATCTACACACTGGGTAATACAAGCGATGCTGTCACATACTGAGTACCTCCAATGTCATTCACCACTGTGGCTGCAGGATAAAGTACTGCCACAGAGTGCTCATTCACCTTCCAATCATTGTAGTCCATGTGACTGTCAGCATAGGGTCCATCTTCATGTCGCGCTTCAGCACCATAGTTGATATCATACTTCTGAACAATCACTTTCTGCTCCCGGAACCAATTCATGGAGTCATGTGTGTAGTGCCATCGAGCAGAGTTGCCTGTTTGTGGTGGCTTCCTTTGAGGCATGTCAAACCGTTTCTGTAAGTCTGCCAGCTGATCTATGAAAATATGTCGTCATCCCTTTGGCCTTCTGCACGACGTCAGAAATTCCTTCACTTTGCAGGTATTCCTTCACTACCTGTTCGATTGTGTGACCAACGCAGTAACCACCCGGCAATCCACCCCAGGCCTTTTTAATATTACTTCCTTGATCGGAAACTTTGGCGTGAATGTCCTCAAACGTCAGTCCAACAGTAAGAAGATCCTCAATTGTTTGCTTTCGAATGTTTTCGCCAGTATGCCGTTCACCAGTGAAACCTGTACAGCCAATGAGCATGGCGTGCAGGCCCTGGCCCTGACGGCTGATTAGATGTAAAGTGTTTGGAATTATGGTACCGTGATGACGTCACCACGATGACGTCGTCAGTGATACCGTGATGACGTCATCGTGGTGACGTCATCAGTGATGGCATGATGATAAGCAAAGATGACATCATCACAGAAAATCCTAGTGAATTTTTTATGTGCAATAAGAATTTTGTTGGAAAATGAAAGATCCAAAAATGAAAAAAAACACACTGTGGGAAACACCCCATGCGACCAGGCAGATGGGTACCTCTGGGTGTGGACAAGAAGGCAAAAAATAAAAAATGGGCATAATTGTTTCAAAATCGATTAATTGTATGGCAACAATCAGAAAAAACTGATTATTTGAGTAAGAAAAAGTGCTTTTCCAATGCTTTGGGACATACTCTAGTTGTATTAGAGATGCACTGAGCATCCATGCATTTTTATCTTAGTATTGGTCCCACCAAAAGTGGTGATAACACATTTTGACCTATGGAACCAAACACCCAATCAGGATATGGAGTGGAACCCTTAATCCCCTTTCAATGTGAAGCTATTCATCTTTTCCTGAGTTGACTGAGCACTGACATACCTAAGGTAGAGCCTGTGAATTTATCTATGTTTTTCCACGAATTCTTAGCTATCCTAGTGGTATGCACCCTAGGGGGCTGGGCACCTCTTTTTGAGAGGTCCTGGGTTCAATTCCTGGTCAGCCTAGCTAAGTAGGAAGATCCCATGTGACATGGCAGTGACCTCATCGCCACATACCATGCCACCTCAGCACATATGGGACCCAAAACAAAGAGTGCACATCTCCTAAGATGGCACTATGGAGAGAGAGTGATCCTGGGGCAGTTTTCTAACTCTTTTCCCGAAACATTTCAGCTATCTTTGTGAATATGCATTCATTTGTGACCTGAGTTGCAGTTTCTGTGAATATCCAATCATCTTTCACTGTTTACACTGCAGCCCTTCATGCTTTGATCCTGATATTCTCCTCTTTGCACACTTCTGGCTTGGGTTATCCTGGGTTGACTCTATTTCTGCAAAACAAAGGTTTTCATCTTCCAAAACAAGCAGCAGGAAACCCTACACCTACAGCAAGCAGCAGGAGAAGCAAAAACACAGTGCTGAAAACACTATAAACCTTTCTGGTAGCAAGAGGCAGTCTGTCTCTGCGCACCGGCAGCAACCCCGTGCCGTACATCCAGTGCGCCGAGTACGGGCAAACATAAGCAGAAGGGTGAAAGAAGATGGATCCAGGAAAGGAGGACGCTGACGTGAAGACAGCGCCAGCGCCTGAGGCACCGGCAAGGCCGGCACCTGGCGCTGTACCTTCGGCGGAGCCCTTACATGGCCAGTGGATACGGCTGAGGACTCCCTGGATGGGCTTCAGACGGCCTTCGGGGCCCTGTCTGTCGAAGAAGTGGTCTCTCAGCCTCAGCCTGTGAAGAGGAAGAGAGAGAACGAGAGCGAGAAGGATGCTGGAGGAGAAGCAGACGAAGGAGAGGAACAAGGGCAAGACCTGACGAGTATCCCTACCTTCGAAGGCGCACCAAGCGCTTCTGGCCTCCACGCATCACCCCCTCCCATAACCACCACACTCCCAGCCGCCGCAACATCCACTTCCACAACCAACCCGCCTATGGCAGAGGGCACAGGCTTTACTGGCATGCCTCCCTACCCCGCCTATGGTATGGGCCCACCTACCACTGCGCTCCATGAGGCAACTACTGCGAGTGAGCCTGTGGCTTCCAGCGCTGTGCCGCGATGGTATGCAGCTGATTATCCCCATCCACTACACGCTACTGGAACCTATGTGGATGTTCCTGGGTATGCTCCTGGGTATGCACCTGGGTATGCACCCTTGAGTGGGTTGAGGAGAGGACCAGAGTCTCTTGGAGGCAGGAGTAGAGGATCGGGGAGATCCTCCAACAGGTCCCTGACGCGGTCGGAGATCAACGAGGTGCTCCGAGGAGCCACTTCAAAAATCGTGGGCGACCTCACACAAGAGATCCGTGAGAAGCTGGAGCCCCTGATGATCCCGCCCCAACCGTCACCTATCTCGGTGGGAATGTCACCCCACCGAGTACAGGCTAACCACCTGACGGCAGGGTTGACAAATACCCTGGGGAGCCTGAGGAGCAGACCGATGCCGACGCCTGCAGCTATTCCGAGAAGTCCCTTCGTGCCGAGAACGGCCCAGCCGCCCTACAGCCACGTGACGAACTCGACGAGGGCCGAGCTGGACCGGCTGGGGCTGACAGCCTTAAGGGCTATGGTGGACGTGGAGCCTTATGGCTCCAGTGATCTTGGCGGAGACCCCTCCGACGACGAGCCGCCGTCGATGGATTCTTCTTCGCCCTCAGATGACGATGACCCTGAGGACCCCGAGGAGCCCAAGGGTAAGAAGAAGAAGAAGAAGAAGAAGAAGACCCGACGCCCTGAAGGACGCCGAGCTCAGGAGGCGAAGGCTATTGCCACCTCCAAGATAGTGGTGAACCTGCCTGAGTTCACAGGCAAGGACCTCAGCGAGTTCGCTGAGAACTTTGGCCGGTTCCTACGACTGACCGGCCAAACCCACGCGAGTGGGCGAGTGAAGTGCGATCTGCTCCTGCAGTGCTGCAAGACCAAGTACCTGGAGAAGCAGGTCAGGCAGATCGTGACTAACTCCGCCATCTTTGCCGATGTGTTGGTTGCCCTGGAGAGGCAGTACCCAACCTACGAAACCGACCTCTCCATCAGGGTCGAGAACCAGAACCTACCCGTGCTGCCCAACAACCCCAAGCCTGGCAGGGTATCTGAGCTGTTGGCTGATCTGGATCACTGGGCTGGACGACTGACGCCCGGCTCCTACAGCAGCGACGACCTGCTATTCTGGTTGGTGGCCAAGCTCCCTCGAGAGCTATGGGACGAGTGCCGTTTGACGGCTGAGCGCAAGGCTAGATCCCTCCACTACGAGGATCTATGCGTGCTGCTCCTGGAGATGGCGCTGGAGAAGGAGAGCGACCAGCACCTGAACAACTACCGTCCTGGTGGTGGGGGTTCTGGAGGCAAAGGGTACCAAGGGTCCCGACCTGGGCAGGGGACTACCCCCAAACACGCCCACGCCCGTACCATGGGGAACGTGAAGGAGCTATTCTGGTGTGATGCCAGAGACGAGCAGGGCCACCTGCAGCACGCCTCTGACTGCGAGCAGCGAGACTGCTTCGTCGTCCAGGGGAAGCAGCAGGAGAAGAACACCGGCGCCAAAGCGAAGCTGCCGGATCATTACCGCTGCACCATCACGTGTGCATTCTGCGGTAAGCGTAAGCACTACGAGGATGAGTGCTACCATAAGCAACGCCTATCGGCGAAGCTTAAGGGGGAAGATCCTGGCAAAGGCTCAGGCAAAGGTGGAGGCAAGGCCAAAGGCAACGACTCCGGCAAGGGCAAGTCGAAAGGACGTGGTCAAGGTGGTCAAGACAAGGGTCAAGGTGGACGAGGAGGAGGCGCTAACTGCCAGCCCGACAACAAGAACAAGGACAAGAACGGAGGCAACCCCAACCCTAATCCAGGGGGGAACTCCGAGCCCTCTGGAGGGCAGTCTGGTCCTACCACACGCTCACCGACGCAGGCCCAGCAAGAACAAGGAGCCAAGCGTGAGCATGAAGGTGGTGATGACGGCAACGCTAAGAAGAGGAGCCGTTTATGAGGATGGCCCGCAAATTGCGGAACAAGGGGTTCCAGGTGACCTGTCCCGCGGAGTTCTGACGGGGACGCTCTGGTGGCACCCAAGACCTGGTGTTTTGGGTACGTATCCGACTAGGGGGACGTGAATACCTGGGGGTACTGGATACTGGCGCCACAATATCTATAGTGGCCAAGAAAATTTTACCTTGTGGGAGCCTGAAGAACACCATGACCACCGCCGCTATACGCATGGGGGATGGACATGTGGTGCACAGCTGCGGGGACTGTGAAGTGGAGGTGCCTATGGGCTCTCGAACTATCGCCCATCGGTTCTATGTGATGGACACTGAGGCCTTCGACTTTGTACTGGGTACTGACTTCTTCGTACAGCACTCCCAGATACAATCCCTGACGCTGCAAGCGCCCTACCTCCTCTACGTGGACCACGGCAGTGGCAGAGAGTCTGTGCCACTGGAGCAGTCGGAACATACCTCGAGTTACCTGAGACTATCGAAGGAGAAGCCCTCGAACATGATGACGGCCTCCAAAACTGAGGACTATCAACTATTGGGGGAAGTCCTAGACCAAGGTCTGAAGGAGTTGGGTTACTCTCGAGAAGACCTAAGTGTGGAGGTGTTCGCCAGCGACAAGCAACATGTACTGGACCTATACTGCAGCAAGGGGAAGAACTACAGTTAGAAATTTCACTGGCCCTCTTTCGGGATGGCCTACGGGAACCTCCGATTCAGTGAACTGGGGAAGGTGCTGACCAAGGTGGCCTTGGAACGTTCCCGTATGGTCCTGTGTTCCCCCGATTGGGGAGCCCATGGGGGCAACGAGTACTGGCGAAACCTCCTTGACAGGCTGACTATCAGCTCTGTACGTTTGCCTGATGAGGCCATCTACGTGCCTCTGGGACGCAAGACGCCTATTGGGAAGCCCGGATGGGGGAGTATGCTCAGCGTGGTGGACGGAAGTCTTACCACCATCCCCTGGGAGGACCTGGACCCGACTCTGGTCCAGGCTATACAACGAGAAAGCGATGGACTCGCCTTGGGTGACTTGAAGGATCGCCTACGACCTCAAGATGCTGTTGAGACTACACCCGGAGGAGATGAGTACGTCGTGACTGACACCAACGCCCCCAACTCTCCCTGTCATGTACCTGTTCCTGATGGAGTCTCTGAGTGTGGACTATCTGAGCTACCTAGCTCTATCCACTCAGATGACGAAACTGAGCACGACGCCTTCTTCGTGCAGACCTGTGTGGAGGAAGTGGAGAACGCCGAGTACGTCGCCCCACTGAAACCCCTACTCTCCATGAGGCTGGAAGACCCCGTGGATGAGGAGCTGGACCCTCGATCCAGGCTCAGGGAGTATGTGGATTCCAAGAGGAAGTTGGTGGCTAAAAAGCTATGCTACGCGAAGCCTACCCGCAGCTCATGGCCACTGAAGCAAGGACGTATGGGAGACCTCTCCCAATTGAGGGAGGACCTCGAACAGAAGATCACCACCTGGCAAAGGGAGGTAGATCTCAAGCTCATGAAGAGCGTGTGGGGCGCCCATGTGAGGACCCCAGAGGAGGACGACCTCTCGGAGGAATCTGTATGTGAACCCCCTCGAGCGTGCCTATGTTGCCATCGTCCATCGGAGATGGTTGAACAAGACTTTCTGTATGCCTACCAAGGGCTGAAGGACACTACCACGGGCGAAGAGTCGGTGGAGGACCACCTCCCGACGTCTATTCAGGGGGCAAGCAACTTACACTCCGACGAGGACTTGGAGGACAAGATCAAGGTATTGGACCCGCGGGTACAGAAGCTTATAAGGACCTATCTGGAGGTGTTCGGAGAACTACCCCCTCCAGCCTCGTGTGACAAGCTGGTACAGATGGACCTCAAGCTGAAACCCGAGTTCGTGGGTCACAAGATCCGGAGGAGACCCTATCCAGCTCCTAAAGAGCAGGCCGACGAGATCGAGCGGCAGATACAAGAATGTATCGACGCTGGCCTAGTCCTGGAGTACAAGGATGGGGACTACCCCCTACACTGCAGCCCCTGTTTCCTGGTGGCTAAACCTGGGTCTACAGCCAAACGGCTGGTAGTGGACTATGGAGAGCTGAACAAGAAGACGCTGAACCACTCAGGGTCCATTCCTAATATGGAGTCAACCCTGGAGAAGATAGCCTCCTGTCGCTACAAAACCAAGATGGACAAGCGAAGCGGATTCTGGCAAGTGGACCTGACGCCCAACGCACAGGAACTACTGGCCTTCATCACCCCTCAGGGGAGGGTGTTCAAGTGGAAGGTCATGCCGTTTGGCGTGGCTAACGCACCCGCTCTTTTCCAAGAGCTGATGAACAAGATCTTGTCCATCCTACGAAGGAGACCTAAGGTGCAGGAGCACATATCCCGTGGTGCCCAGATGGAGGCTCACATCGACGATGTATGCCTCGGGACCAATACCCAGGAGGATCACCTAATCCTCTTGGGTGAGTTCTTTGCGGTCTGCCAGGAGAACCACACACGACTCAAGCTGGAGAAGTGTGAGTTCATGCAGGAGACCATGCAGTACTTGGGGTTTGACGTTGGCTATGGGTGGTGGACCCCAGCGGCCTCTAAGGCCAAACCCCTGATGGATGCCAAGGTACGACACGAAGACCCCAAGAAAGGACTTCATGATGTACGCAGTTTCATTGGGGCGTGCAACTTCTATCGCCGCCACATCAAAAACTTCACCTAAACCAGCGCCGTACTGACGGACTTGATCAAGAAGAGTACTACTTGGCGCTGGGGCCCACAAGAGCAACAAGCGTTTGATGAGCTCAAAGACAAGGTAGCCAACGCTAAGTGCTTGGGCGTGCCTAGAGCACAAGGGGAGATTATCCTGGTGACCGACGCCAGCAATGTGGGCGGTGGTGGAACGTTGTTCCAATGGCAAGCACTAGAGAAGGAGGAGTTCGACTCGGCCATTTCCCAATGGGGGACTGAAGGTCTCAACCGAGATGGAACCCTCAAGCACAGCTACCCTGACGACAAGTGGGTCCTAGTACCTCTGGGCCACTGGAACTGGAAGTGGAACCAGGCCAGGGGGAACTACCCCACCTATGAGCAGGAATTGCTCGCGGGTATGCTGGTGCTATCCTCACAAGCGCGACTGTTGGGGAGTAACCCTGTGGTCTGGCTATGCGACCAAGAACCGGTCCGCAGTTTCCAGAAGGGTCCCCCACCTGAGAAGGCCAAGCTACGGCGCTGGTGGACCTACCTCAGACAACTACGGCTGACGGTACACCATATCCAGGGAGTGAAGAACGAGTGTGCCGACTACATCAGCCGCAACAACTTCGACGCCCTGATTGGTGCCCGGTCTGAAGCGCTAGCTAAGGAGGCGTTCAGCCGTATGGACGTACACCTGGACCTGAACATGACCATGATACGCCCCCTGGATGGACTCCAACAATCGGAGTACCTGAAAGAGTTCGGGGATATCTACAAGCGCCTGGAGAAACGCCTTGAACCCCTCCTGGTCAACCAAGACCAGTGGAAGAGGGACAAGAGCTACCTCTGGCACGAGGACCGCATCGTGGTGCCTAGTGACCGAGTCCCAGCGCTGCTGAAGTGGACCCATGAGTCCAGTGGTCATGTGGGTGCTGACCGTACCCTGAGGCTGTTCAAGCAGTGGTTCCACACTACGTGGACTGACGACCAACTGCGGAAGACTCTCCAGCCTATTGTGGACAAGTGCCCGTGCAGGTCCTGTAAACCAGGGGATATCAGGGACAGAGGTCTCTACTCGACCCTGCCCATCCCTCACTGTGCTAACAGTGTTCTATACGTGGACTACACGGAGATGCCGAAGTTCGGGGGCTATGACTTCGCCCTCGTGGTAACCTGTGGGTTGACCAGGTTTACCAGGGTGTTCCCATGTACCAAGCACATTACCGGGGAAGAGACTATCAAGATACTCCTGGAGGAGTGGTTTTGTGTCTATGGGGCGCCCAAGGAGATCAACTCCGATGAGGACGTGCGAGTGCGCTCAGATACTGGCTGGTACAAGAGGGTCCTGAGATCCCTCAATGTCCAGGTGTCTACGGGGATCCCCTACTCTCACACGAGCAACCCCCTAGGTGAGCGACAGATTCGTGTCCTGAAGGAGAACGTCAGGATATGGTGCAAAACTGAACGCACCAGAGACTGGGTGAGACTACTCCCCGTCATATCCTTGATGATGAACTCCCAAGAGAGTTCAGCTACTGGCTACTCGCCCCATGAGCTATTCCTCGGGCGCCCGGCATGGTTCCTACATGCCCCCTATCCAGAGGACACCCATTCTTCTGTGGGTGAATGGGTCCAAGAGCAACAAGCGAAGGTGGACAAGGCCAAGGCTATGCTCCAGAGAGTGAGGGAGCGTCAGTGGAACAAGAAGAACAAGCACCGTGTACCGGCCACCTACCAAGAGGGGGACTGGGTGCTGGTGCACCACAGTCGACTACCCGCCTGGCCACGCTCTACCAGCGATGACCCATACTTCGGGCCGTACAAGATCCTATCTGTGGATGGACACCGTATCACCGTGCGGTGTTCTCCCCGTCTAGGGGGGACCCTGGTGTGCGCTGCTCAACACCTGAAGCGCTACTACGATCCTGAAGACCTCTGTGGGGAGGAGTGGGAGTTGAACGACTAGGAAATCGCCGCTCTGGACCTACAAGGGGCTGCTAGCCCTATGGAAGTTGAAGGTGAACTCCCCGACATGAACGCCGAGGAGATGGCTAAGGAAGGCTTCTACCTGGTGAAGTCTGTCCTACGCCACCGCTATCGCCAGGGTTGGCGCTTCCTCACCCTCTGGGAAGGGTTTGGAGTCGAAGAGGCCACCTGGGAGCCCTTCTCTGCATTTGTTCTACCTGAGGGACGCCTAAACTCAGTTCTGGTGGACTACTTGTCCCAGAACAACCTTGGTGAGTTGCTGAGGCTCGCTGAGACGCTTGCCTCCAAGACTAAAGCTAGGGACTGAACCTTACCCTTACCTGCCAAAGCGTATGTGTGAGTGTGCTAGTCCTAAGGTCCTGAGAGCAAGCCGCAGAAGTGGTGTCCTAATTATACCCAAGTCTGCACCCTTGCTAAACCTGGAGGGTTGGCTTATTGATGCCACGGGGTACGCCCCGGGTCTCCCCTCCCCTAAGCGCCCAATTTCTGTGCTGGCGCAAAACCTTTGGGGAATACCCAGCGTACTAATCCAGGTATTGTTTTCCCTACCTATCTGTCTACTACAGGGAGGGGTGGCCAAAAGCTATGAAGGCTTGAAAACGCCGTTTTGCTATGTGGCCAAAACACTGACCTAACCACTGCCACAGCCCACCAACCCTGCTAAAATTGCAGGAAACGGGTGGGACAGTGACACACGCACTACAGGTCCTACACACCCTACAGTGGCACCATCCTGGTGGGCGAGCACTGGGGCAACTGGCTCAAGCCCCCACTCAGGACTACCAGTCCTACAAGCACACTCTACTGGGCGTTGCGAAGTCAAAGGTGTCGTGGGTCCTAGCGACCCTCCTGTGAAATGACAAGAGAACACAGCGCTGCTAAGCAACTGTGGCCTAACAGGGGACGCCACAACGCGTTTCCCCTGCTAGGGCTTGGAGGGAAGGAGTGCTCTCGCGTGCAAGGCGCAGATGTCGATGAAGTCGGACTCCCTGCTCTGCCACAGGCGGAGCGGAGTTACTTGTTTGTGTGATCTGCGCCCTTGTTTAGCAGGGCATAAAAAAAGGCTGCTGCACCAATCACCCTACCTGCCCACCTGTAAAACAAAAGGCAAATGAAAGGGCGTTCGCGGCGGAGGAACCAAGCCACACTCCAGGTATTATACCCTTCTCAGTGTGACCTATAATACACTGTCCGCAAACACGCTGGAAGACCAGCTACCCTTGTCAAGCAAGCAGACGTTAAGGGACTCCTCAGGTTCTCTTAAAGAACGTACCGAGGAGCCCCTGGGTAGCCTAAACAAGGTTTACCGTGCGCACTTCGCGTGGCCTACCCTTTAATGCGTGTGTGCATGCACGAGTATGCGCGAAGGTGTAGGGCAAACCTGCCCATCTCAACCACAATCTCGAACTCCACCAGGGGGTGGCCCCGCCTGGGCTTACTCACCTTACCTACCGCTGGGAAGAGAGAGCAAGTGAGGGGCGCACGCGAAGAACGTTGCTATGCACTTGTGTGTATGTCTAATCACCCTGATCTGACCGCTAATCATCTGCAATCTTTCTAATCAATCCCTCTATCGCGTTCTATCTTTGTTAGCGCTGCTACAAGGCTCGATCACGGAGACACGAGACGAGCAATGTGTATGCGGCATACAAGACGAGCATACCTGTAGTTTATACCTGATTCGTTGAAGTCTTTTTCTTTGATTCTCGAATTCTTGAATTTTTGAAGCTTCTATTAGTGTGGGTGGAATCTGTATGTTTATTTATTAATGTGTGTCTCGTCATTTTCAAGACTACGTGAGACATACGTTTATAATTCCATTATTTCTCCATTTTCCGGCGCTTCGCTAGGAGCCGCTCCTGCGCGCCGCCATTTTATGCGTATGAATTTCTGGATTTAAAAAATCCAGAGATGACTATAATTTCTATAAAAATGTGCTTCTGATGCACAATTGGATTCTGCTCAGGTGTGTCGTTTCAGAAAAATTCTAGGCCGTCATTTGACGGATTTTGGTGTCGTCGCTTCGTTTTTGCGTGGATTCGTCCATAATTCTCCCATTCCTGCCTCTGCAGATACCCACGCGCAGCCTCGCTGAGTAGGCCGTGTTCGGGCCGAAACGCAGGTGCCTGGAGAGACTGAGCAGAACCAAGACCCCACCAAGGGGCAATTTAATTTTTGATCGCCTCCCTTCGCCCTAAGACAGGTCACAGGTCGCCAGCAGGTTTACGAAAACCCATGCGAGTGTATATATTGTGTCTTGCGTTTGGGTTGTGTCGACGCTGCGTCTTGGAGGGAGGGATGCATATGCACATGTTTGGCATGCTCCCATACTAACCCAACCAAGCCACAGGAGCCCCGGCAGCGCCGTGAGCGCTGAGTCTTCTGTAGGATATGATACAATCAGAGCAGCAAAAGAGCGCCAGCCATGGTGAGCGCTCATTTTTCAGTGTGAGGGAAACTGTAGGTATTTTAAAGTAGATGTGGAAACCAAGGAAAGGCCAAGAAAAATTCCCTTTTTCCTAGAATGCGACAGTGGTGGCCACCACAGCACAAGGGGGGAGTAAGAAAAAGTGCTTTTCCAATGCTTTGGGACATACTCTAGTTGTATTAGAGATGCACTGAGCATCCATGCATTTTTATCTTAGTATTGGTCCCAGCAAAAGTGGTGATAACACATTTTGACCTATGGAACCAAACACCCAATCAGGATATGGAGTGGACCCCTTAATCCCCTTTCAATGTGAAGCTATTCATCTTTTCCTGAGTTGACTGAGCACTGACATACCTAAGGTAGAGCCTATGAATTTATCTATGTTTTTCCATGAATTCTTAGCTATCCTAGTGGTATGCACCCTAGGGGGCTGGGCACCTCTTTTTGAGAGGTCCTGGGTTCAATTCCTGGTCAGCCTAGCTAAATAGGAAGATCCCATGTGACATGGCAGTGACCTCATCGCCACATACCATGCCACCTCAGCACATATGGGACCCAAAACAAAGAGTGCACATCTCCTAAGATGGCACTATGGAGAGAGAGTGATCCTGGGGCAGTTTTCTAACTCTTTTCCCAAAACATTTCAGCTATCTTTGTGAATATGCATTCATTTGTGACCTGAGTTGCAGTTTCTGTGAATATCCAATCATCTTTCACTGTTTACACTGCAGCCCTTCATGCTTTGATCCTGATCTTCTCCTCTTTGCACACTTCTGGCTTGGGTTATCCTGGATTGACTCTACTTCTGCAAAACAAAGGTTTTCATCTTCCAAAACAAGCAGCAGGAAACCCTACACCTACAGCAAGCAGCAGGAGAAGCAAAAACACAGTGCTGAAAACACTATAAACTTTTCGATTTGAAGGGGCAATAATCGGAACAATCGGTTATTTTTTGCCAAACGATCGGAAAAAACTGATTATTTGAAGGGGCAATAATCCGAACAAGCGGTTATTTTTTCAAAAACGATCGGAAAGGACTGATTATTTTTTTTTGAAACCAATTCGGAACCTTACTCGGGACTCAGGGGGCTGTGAGGACTATGGCCTGAAAGGGAATGTGCACTTGCTGTCCCTTTCTCCTGTCAGACTTGTCGGCCCGTGGACCTTAACCAGCCAGTAAGATCAAGGGTGGCACACAAGAAATATCAATTTGGAAACATCCTCCGTGGCAATTATACGATACCCAAACCAATTTGTGCATCATTAGCAAATTGTCCGCCACCAAATAATCGAGCTTCACTTGGCGGACGTGGCGCCGGCACATCGCGTGGGTGTATGCGGTGACTATCTACCTGCTCAGCATGGTGGTCCTCAAGCCATCTCGATACTGCTTCGTAGGTTTGCCCCACTGGCTGCTAGGGGACTTGAGGAGGTGGCAGAGTTGATATTGTACACACTGAAAGTGAGACCCACCTGCAGCATACAGGAACCCGCCTTGGTCAGGAACTCGTTCAATGGCATGGATAGGACATCTAACTCCTCGACAGCTTGGCAGAAAGCTCTGGTCCCCTAATTCTGTAGCAACTTTATGAGGGGCAACGCCACAGGGTGCCACATCTCCTTCATGATTTTGCCCCTTGTCGCCGAATTCACCATCAGCCGGCTTCACAAATGCTTCCTGACACTCGTCGTCGTCGCTGAGCTGCTCACCCAGGTCAGGAGGGGGCTCTACATCGATAGCGCTGGCAAGCGATCTTGGAGCAGTTGCAACATTGCAGTACGCTTGGTCATCTATCTCGCGGGGCCGCGTGAGGTGTCCTGCCACGACGGCGCAGTGTCTTCCCTTGTCTTGTCTTGGAAAAGGTAACAGTTGGGTCACGTGTGAACTTGATGGTTGGCGACACGGTAAACTCCGCCATCCGGCATCCACCCACCGCCATGCACTCTGAAACCTAGAGGTGGAAAGAGGGGTAGAAGGGGAGGGAAAGGTTGATGTAGAGGGGGGCAGAGGCAAAGCCAGGGAGTACCACAAAGATAAACACAGGGGTAGAGCCACAGGCAATATTTGCCAGACATTTTTGGGGGGATGGTGAAGCAAAATTGGATATCTTTCGGAGTATTTTGTGAAAATATGGTATAGAACGGGGAATATTCTCCCTCCAATTCAGAGCCGAAGATGGGGTATCCGTATACGCAGGGCAGAGAAGCTGTGCAATCAAAGTTTTGGTTGGGGACAAGTCCCGAAACCAAAATTGCGGTGTGGCGGGTGCCTAACTGCCAGGAACAGTGGCTCTTGTAGTTTTCAGGCTGTCAACAATTTGCGCTCTCAAAAAATTTCACGTCGCAAATTTGCCATTGCCCCTCCTAAGGCACCACAAAGAAATGATGCAAGCAAGCTCTCAACAATTTTCACATTGCAAATTTGACATTGCCCCAAATTTAACATTGCCCCTCCCCAAGGCACCACGAAGAAATGATGCAAGCAAGCCCTCGGCAATTTTAACGTTGCAAATTTGACATTGCCCCTCCTCAAGGTACCACAAAGAAATGATACAAGCAAGCTCTCAACAATTTTGACGTTGCAAATTTGACATTGCCCCTGCCCAAAGCACAACGAAGAAGGAAGGAGCATTTGGCCTCAGGGAGAGGGTAGGAGGCTCGGGCGGACCGAATTGAACCAATACCATGTATGAGCCCGTGTCATTATTCCCACATGGTTCGGTTTTGGAAATTTTTGAGCCTTTTGGCTCCTTGCTTTTAGCATGACGCCCCACAAAGCAGGCTTGTAATGTTTTAAGATAGCAAAATGCCTCACATCGGCTAACAGTTTTTTTCACGGACAATAATGCTGCGAATTTACCGTTGTCCGGAGCTTGCAATCCGAGTCCTTTTGAAGGAATTTTGGTGCATTTCTATGTGGTTGTAAGCACCATCTTCATGTCGTTGTTGTAGCGCCTTGGTTCCAGTTCGAAGGTCCCAGGTCTCACCCCGACGGCAGAGGGATGGATCCCCAAATGTAGGCAAACGCCAGTTGTCACAACCACCTGAAAAACAACTGGATATGGGCAACCAGAACACAACGACATAAGACGAATGGCTAGTGTAAGAGCTAGACAACACAATGAGTGCAACAAGCTACATGATGCACCTTATCTTTTGCCAGCATTTCGGAGAATGCCCTCAAGGTAACTGAAAAACGCCTGCAGCGCTGTGTCTGCCTTGAACGGACAGCCCTCGAGGAAGGCTAGGCACTTCGCGAGCTACGCCTTGTTTGCGAAGGAAGAGAGTACAAACTCAATCATGCTACTCGCAGGCGAGGCTGTGGTCCTTCACCCACTGCTGCTCCTGCGCGAGGTCAAAGGACAGGTGCAACCCCACTTAGACCCAAGTCGCAACGGGACGACGAGCAGAGTAGCAAGGTGTATTGAAGTGGTGCACTTTTTTATACCTTCTTACCAGAACGAGCACGACCGCCAGAGGCCGTGGCGACGGTCTCAAAGCAGCAGCCGAGAGCAGCACCCAGAGCAGAGGCCATGGCCAAAGACATGGCGGACCTTGGCCAAATTGCCCAACTCATTAAAGGTACTGGCGGACGAGGGCACACGAGAAAGTAGACACATGGATGAGCTGGCCATTCTGCTGCTTCTGCCCGCACGTCGTCGCAATGAGCATGCCCTCGGAGCTGAACAGGCAAGCGACCGCGACATTGCCTGCGGAGAAGTTCAAGAGGCCGAACGAAGCCTCCGGTGTGCCAATCAAGGCCTTGCCGGTCTTGGACCGCGATTGCTGGATGGCGTCGGCAATCGAGGGGTAGCTACATGGGTTGAGTTGCATCACTGCCTTCCATCATCGCAAATGAACAAGCACTTGAATGGTGCGTGGACACCAGCATTTGGAACCTAAACTGCTTTCTGTCAATCTTTTGCTAAAGATGGCCAAATCGTGATATAGAGGCACAAATGCCAATGTGACCGTTGTCTCCGGTACAGGGCCTTGTCAACTCTCTTAGCAGCAATATCCAAAACTGCGAAATCCAAAACTGCTGAATGTGCACTTCTGGTATGCACAGGTCTGAAGCCAAAACGAGGTGTAAACTCCCAAGACATTTGCTGAAGGGCATAAGCTTTCTGTCATGGTTCGCAACAACGGGCACACAAGTGTTTTTTTTTTCAGAGAACCAAGTCACAGAAAACGAAAAGAAGGAAAGCGAGTTAATTCGAGTTGGTCAGCGCAAAAAAAGTCAACGTACTTAACCCACCCCGGCCTTGGCGTTGAATGTTCCCGGGTGAAGCAAAAAAAAGAGGCGCAGGGAACAAAAGTGAGTTATTGAAGGTGCAAGTCAGTTTGAACAAGGTGCAGGTCACTTTGGAGATGGCGTAACCAGCAGCAGAAGTAAAGACACAAAACAACACTGGGCAGCCTACAATGCGACTACCAAAGTTGCTGACTTGTGCGCAGGGAATCAATGATTTGGTTAAGGGCAAAGGTCAAAGGAACTCACAGCGCCCACATTGAGACGCTTCCACAAGGTTGGGGTGGGGCTGAAGACCCGTTGTCCCACATTGCCACCCCACACTCCACAACACACCGGGGGGCAAGGGGGCCAGCCCACCTACCTGCCCTGTTCACTCAGTAGGGCACACCTAGCCCCAAAAACTTGGCTAACTGCTTGCAAAAGCAGTTGCAGTTGTGCTTTAGGGGGTGGTAGGAGGCTGCACCCCACTTTGTGTTTTCCATCTCGTTAACTATCCTTTCTACCTCCTAGGCCGGCAGGTTGGTGTAGCCCAGACGGATGACTGCTTTACAATTGGGCTCCTGTGCGCGCTCCCGGGGGTTTGTTCTGTATACCCCTTCCCCCCCACCAGCAAAACTATACCCTCTACCCCAAACCTCTATTTCTAAATGGTTGGAACACAAAAATCGGGGGAGAAAACGAAAAAATCTAAGAACTACTTCCGCCATTGTTATTATGAAAAAATTGAATTGTTACAAAAAAACCATATACTGTAACTACAGTGCAACTGGTAAAGATTGGACCTGCGGCGGCTGATATCGCATGCGCACCTCGACAGGGTGCGACAGCAACCACTTGAACCAGGCAATTTTCGGCTTCTTTTTTTGGCATCTTCCCGTAGCGTGTATTTGAGAGAAAGAAGTAGGCCTCGATTCCACTTGACTTGAGGGGACATGCACGAATTTGCTGCTGTGTCGTGTCATGGGCCTTGCTGTTGTGTCGTGTCACGGGCCTAATGATTAATGTACTAGGATGGGTGGCACTTGTGTCACCTTTGGGGGGAGCGGGAGGGGGGTCATCGGAAAGTGTGTCGTGACACGTGTCCTGACATCGGTAAGCTCCTTGTGTCGACCTAATGTACGAATAGCGATCAATCTAGGACCCAAGCGGAAGCGCAGACCCGCCTTGTGCCGTGCCCTCGCCTGCGCTTCTTCCCCCGGAATGTTCACTAAGGGGAGTAATCGTTTTCAAAATCCCTTGAGCTCCCAATTGAATTGCAAGCGCGTGCAAGCGTCTTGAGAATTTGATATTGCAGATAGAATTCTGACTCGTGTTTCCAAATGGAGCGAAAGGTGTTGCCAATGGGAGAACAGCCCTAATTACCGGCGCGAGCATACTCCCCCTAGTAACCTAGATAAACTTAGATAAACTTAGCCGGGGGAAGAAGCAAAGGCAAGCGAGGAGCACAAGACGGGTCGGAGACTACCTCCAAGCCCGTCTAGTGCTCCGAGTGCGCCTTTCTCAGTGGCCTCGCACCAACCCCTTGACGATACTCCCAGTGTTGGTGCTTCGCTGCCTTGTCTCCCATCATTCCCTCTTCTCGTTTACCTGAGGGAGTAGGAAAGTTGCTGTGCAATATCCCCGTACCCTAAGTATTCCACATGCAAGGCCGGTGACAAGAATCTCGCCTTCGGTCGGGCCAAAGGCTTGGAGGCCCCTGGTATTAACAAAATTCCTCGCCACTAACGCAATGGTATGCATACACATGTGGAGCCATCCACACGCACAGGAGACTAGGCAACAGGGAGGGGGGGGCTCTTGAGCTCCGATCCACAATCCGCTCCGATCCTTGGGGGGGGGCGGGGGGGGTTTTCTTGAGCTTCGATCCACGATCCATGGTATGATCCACGGTCTGATCCATTACCACGGTCAAGGTATAGTGAGGAGACAGGTTGCCAATAGGACTGAACTTGCAACATAAATGGTTCATTATACGGAAATTTGAAACACAAATTTCAATCAAGAAGCATGCGTGGATGATTTTTTGCTTTGTGCTTGCATTCTACACCATAATAGCAGATGCACTTTGAACAATTATTTGGAAGCATTTTGTGGATCGTTTTTGCCTTTGTGCTTGCATACTACACTTTGTACAATTTTTAATAAGCTTTTCGTGGATCAATTTTTGCTTTGTCGTTACATGTTACCTCAAGAAGCATGTGTGGATCGTTTTTGCATAGTACTCCATAACACCGGATGCAATTTGCACAATTTTTTAACAAGCTTTTTGTGGACCATTTTTTGCTTTGTGCTTCCGGGTCATAACTAAACACCGGGCGTCATTTCTTTCAAGGTTCGGCATGTCAGATAGGTATGAGTATTATGACCCCACCTTCTATGGGATCGATTTTGAGATTGATCCTTTTTGGGAGCAAACAGCTGGTGGTCGTTCATACTTGCTCACACAAGTTGGGTTCCCCTCTTTTGTGCTTGAGTACGTGTACTTGAAGTATCCCAAAGTATCCCAAATACCCCTGTTTTGGTGTTGTGTTTGCTTGCTATGCCTTCCATGCCTTCGACCCATGTGTTTTGACTGGTTTTGGTGGTTTTTGAAATTTTTGATCTGCACCCCTAGGCAATACGGGGGGGGGGGTTTGCCGGACCTCCGATCCACGATCCGCGCCGATCCTTGGGGGGGGGGCGGGGGGGGTTTCCAGACCTCTGATTCGCCGCGCATCGGATTGCCTAGTCCCCACAAGTGTGCGTTGGAGAACATCGATGCGCATCCACGGTTTGAGCCAAAAAGTAAAACCATATTTTTGTTTTCACTGGTCAACCAGTCTTGTTGAGGAATTTTAGGAGGAGTTGAGCAGAAGTGTGGTCATAAGCGCCACCCCGATAGTTGATGGAAGCCATGTGCCTGAATTCCCCCATTCAGGTCATGTGCCTATGGGGCGTGCGATGAAGTGTGGGATCTTGCATTGGTGACGGCATGCGTGCATGCCCGATGATAGAATCAACGCAAGCGATAAAATGATGCGGTAAGAAACCCGCGTTGGTGGGCCTATACATGGCGAAATCATGCGTACATGTGCATGACACACGTGTTCGTGCATGGTACATGGAACGCATAACCACGTCACACATCTCGAGTAATGCATTCTCTTGGCAATTTTTCAATTGCTCGTGCCCAACTAAGGAGTGTTCGCATCACTGGATTCGGGAAGGATATGTTGATTGTGCGCTTTCGCCGTTTGCTTAGAGGGTAGTTACTTCGAGTTTGTGACCAATAGTGGCGTACCCCCGCTACCGAAGAGCGTTGTAGGTGGTAGGAGTCTCGTTTCTTTGGAGGAGCGACGTAAGAAAAGCAAGAGATTCTTGAGTGTGCTGCAGTGGTCGCGTGAGTTTGTGGTACCGGCGCCATGGATGGAAGCACGCACTTCCGAGTGCAGGTTGGAGACACTTTCTGAGTGTCTATTTTTTTTCGGTTGGATTTGACATGTCTTTTCCTTGACAAGTTTTCTTTGTGTCCCGCTACCAATCCTCTGCTGCTCAGAGTATATCTTGGTTCATGTTATAATGTGAGATGTTGGGAGCCCCATCGTGATGCCATAGTGTCAAAGCTGAATCTAGCAACATCCCCACTTTGGAGGTTGCATGCCTCGCCCCACCCCACGGGCACATATCTCCCGTTCCTATCCTTCGCGGGCCCTTCCATTGTCACCCGCGCCCCGCGCTGGATGAGGCTCAAAAAAATTTTTTGTCGGGTCGGGTTTACAAGCATGCTCCCTCCCCACACAACAAACGATGAACCTTCGGTGTGTCATGGAGTGTGGCACCTGAGTGTTACGCGCACAACCGGCACCACGTTTGAATGGCTTTGCGAGTCCATCTCCCGGAGGTAAATTGCGAACGATACACCGCCAAATCATGGTAAGCACTTATCATGAACGAAGTATCGTCGTTGGTTCCTTGAAATCTCAAAATATTCTACCAAGTTTGGACAGAAGTGTGATGATAGGTGTGGATGAAAGGTCACACGTTCATGGGATTTATAGCACGAAGTGGGAGATTCACAAGTTGAAAAGCAAAAATACCAATTGTTGACTACTTTTTGAATACGCACACTGTTGAGCCTTTGCTTGTTGCCTGTGGCATTGGGTTTGGCACATACCCAACCGCTCCGTGCATTGATGTGTTATTCGCATGTCCGTGTGATTCCATGCGAGATCGTGATTTGTATGGCTGCCGTCATTTTGCTTGGGCTAACAGGGCTTCGACTTTTGCCCCTGAAAAGGTCTCCTCCCAAATCGAAAACCGGTGAGCTAACGCGTTTCACCCGATGCTGGGCACTTCCAAGTTTATGCAGAGGAAACGCTTGATGCTTGATGACGAGGTCAAGGATTGCAATGCGTACAAAACGAACCGTGCGGTCAATATGCCGCGTTCTTGTGCCACTTCCCGTGCTTGGGACCACCCTCATGAGAAGCCCAACAACACTACCCCTGACCCTTCGCTCCATTAGTGGCTTGTTTGTGCCCTCGTGCACTTCTCCATGGAATGTTTGTACTAGTCCACGTGCGTGATACCATCAAACTTCCCCCGAGCTGCTTTTCAAAGGACTTCTACGATGGCCTCAAAGATGAGATCAATGGGCGCTACACCAATAAAGTGCTGCCGGGCATCGGCCTTTGCGTCATTCTCTACGACTTTGTCAAAGTGGGCGAGGCTGTAGTGCATTTTGGGGATGGGGCTGCGTGGGTAAAGGTAGAGTTTCGTGAGGTGGTGTTTCGGCCGTTCCCTTTGGAGACGATGGTTGGCAAAGTGGAAAAGTCGGATGCCTCCGGTCTTCTCTTGTCTCTTGGATTCTTCTCCGAGATTCGGTATGAACTTTTCCACACACCCAATGCTTGCAATCGTAGTTCGAGTGACATTGTCAAGGCAAGTTTGACAATTTAATCCAAGCTCTTATCACCCAATAAAGGCATCAAAATCCCGCGAAGGTCAAGGTTCATGACTACTAGCAGTCTTTGCCTAGGAATGGAACAGGGCACCAATAGTGGACCTGCCCATTTGCGTTGCAAGTGGTCGAGTAAGCAAGAGCTTGGCCTCCACAAAGTCAGACGAGAGGGAGGGGAAATTTTTTATCCCCTTTGATCGAATGGGACAACACATACGACGTCACAAATATGTGCTTTTTCGAATGGCAACCCTCACGCAAAAGGTGGCGACTAGCATTTCGTGGAATGCTAAGTCTCGGCTCTTGCACATCTTATTTTTCGGCATTGGGAAATCGATTTTGCATGTGGCCGTACCAAGGTAAGTTGCGCAACGGCCACACCTCTCCACTTAACTATTGCCCCCCACCCCCCTCCCAATCCCATCCCAATTGTAAAGCAAACACACGTTTGCCTTTGACCATTGGGGGGGCTGGGGGGTGTAGAGGAAGCGGTTCAGAACCGAATGGAAAAACCGTTGTATGGGCCCGGGGCAAAGGGACAGTGTGTTTACTAGTGGGTTTACTATGCTTCAGGTGAGCAGTGTACTCAGACCACGGAACATAAGAAATGTGTTCCTTTCGGGTGCTTGGAGGGCGGCATGAACTTCTCGGTTAGGGTTGGATGATACTTCGAGGGGCTCTCTCTTTTTTCTATTTGCTACCCTGGGCCCCTGCCTGTAGGTCCATGACCACCAGTGCACCACCCAGTGGCTGTATGTGCCTGCATGGGCAGCAACCACCCACCGCACTTGTGCGGAAGGATGGACAGTGCGCAGCCAGTACACATGCACCCTCGATTTTAGTACTGTGAACTAAACATCATTGAGTGTGTCACATGAAGTGCATGACTACCCCTGCCCCTGCATGCATGTGTACATATGCATTTGTTTGTTATGGTGCTCTGTTTCTCAGTAAGCCTCGGCCGGGCTAAGGTTTTTATGAACCCTTTCTTCTCCCTTTGCAAACCGTGAACGCTGCAAGCAATGCTGAAGTTGTTCCGAGTGCACTGCTTACTTTGGTCTGTGGGTACTGTGGGGAGAGAGTGAAGGTGCTACGGTTAAAAACGTTGGGGCCTCCGCTGACGAGATCCAGAGTTTGAACGGTAATTAAGACGGATTGGGGGTTCACTTTTGAGGTTCTCGTCGTACACGCCCCCCTTGCCCGCGCGCCCGACGATGCCTTTTCCTCACACCATTTTCATCGTCCCTCCTTCCCACTCCCTTTTGAAATTATGTGCCTTTGAGTGGTTGCAATCCATTAGCTCTTGGTGGGTGGGTGTTAAGCAGGGTAGGTCCACCAAAGTGCACAAAGGTCCCACCTACTCTTGGCTTAGCTCACCGTAATTTGGTCTCACCCTCCAATCTCTCCAAGCTGATAAGCAGCGGGAAGCTCTTGACGGCCGTGCCGGTGATGCGTGTGGTGTCTTTTATCTCATCGAGCATGTTGAGCGACAGTAGACCGAAAAGCAAATATGCTTTGACAACGATGCCTTTTCCTCACACCAATTGCCTTTTCCTCACACCAATTTGCATTGTACCTCCTTCCCACTCCACTTTGAAGTTATGTGCCTGTGAGTGGGGGCAACCCAGAAGCTCTTGGTGGGTGGGTGGCTGTGTTAAATAGGGTAAGTCTACCAAAGGTTCCACCTACACCTTCGCTTAGCTCGCCTAAATTAGGTCTCCTTGTGCACTCATGAAAGCATCGGTGTTCTTCCCTTGTTCCCTAGTCTGTGATCTCCCTACGTCGCTTACAGTGTGCCGCCTCATTTGATGCAACAACCATCACACTACATGCCAGAGCAAGGGCTTTGGGTGTGGCGCACAGAGGATGAAGGCGGTGCAAATTTGGACTTGTATATTGATGTGGGCACAGACGTTTTATTTCAGGTCAACGCCCTTCGACCTAGCCAAGCCCCGTGCACCAGGGTATCAGGGTACACATCTTCACTGCATGAATGAATAGTTCGGTTGGTAATGTAACCGAGATCAGGCTTGCGTGGCGACACAAGAATGCCGTGTCTTTTTTGTCCCCTTGTTTTGACTTGATGAGCTTTTTGTAACTGCGTTCATGCATCTCATTCCGGCACGTTTTTGTTTTGATACGTCGGTAGGATGGGGGATGCCACAAGGGCGACATGCCAAATAGGCCAAGACCGTGGGTAAAACTGTCAAGGCTGTAACCGCCCCACACACTGAAGGTGACCTCCTTGTGCCCCCCTCGAAAATCCGAAAAAATTCTGCACTTAGTATATCCCCCCTTGTGGGAGACCCAAAAGCGCAATCCAAAGGCGCTACATTTGAGCCAGCAATGAAAGAACTTCCCGCTTGAAAGAAATTGCGACTGCCGAGCTGCTTTTGCTTTTTGGTGGCTGGTGCACAAGCATATGTGGCTTATGGAGGGTTCACAAATTGAATCAAATCAGTGTTGGGATTGCGAATCGACTCTCCAAATCACATAAATCTGATGCATCAGACGTTTCTTCAATCAGTGACATGCACGCGGCCCGCGCAACTTAGACTTTCGGTGCCCTCCCCGGCCTCGCCTCGCCTAAGGTTGCTTCAAGTGGCCCTCTCCGGAAAGGCAGAAAATTTCAGTTCTGGAAGGTGCCCAAGGGGGGTGCCTTGAGTGGGGGGGGGCACACACGAAATCAGTATGATGTTCCAGATTCGTGCCGGGCCAGCCCCCCACCATCCCACCTCCTGATGCACTTCAACCTGTCTGGCTCAAAGGGGTCGCTGGCAACAAGGGGCTCGCCCCCGTGCGATGTGGACGGGAGAAGTTTCGTCACGCAAAACCCTCACCACACCTGGATGCCCAGAGTCAAAGGGTAGCACAACGATCCACCGTTACCGTCAAATGATGCGTTCTGTCATACGCGATCCTGACTTCTCAATGGGCACAAGCAGATGCAAAAGATATGTATTTGAGGCCAACCCGTTGGCTGCAAAGAGGCGCACGCCTCATTTCTCACTTCACGGCCGAGGACGTAGGCTCACATTTTTTTCCCCCTTCGGAAGGGGGAGGTTGGGAGAAAAGTGGTGCAAATTATGTCTGGGTTGAGAAAGCATGTCTGGATCAAGTGCATGAAGATGTTTTCGACGACGTCGAGGTTGGTTTGTCCTTTGGTTTCAACATTTTTCACATACCTCCACAACCCTCGACCTCATAAACCCTCCACAGCCCCCAACAGTCCTTCATCACTCCTCCCTACTCCTCACCAATCCTCCACAACCCGCAACAATCCGAAATTCCTTGCCGACCCTTGATAGCTCTCAACAACACTCAACAACAGCTGCCGAATCTCAACATTCTTTTCAACATCAATGCCACCCCCAACAACCCTCAATGTTCCTCGAATCCTAGCCAAGTCTCGCGAATCCTGAACCTCTCAAAACAGGACTACCCTCCAACCCTCAACAACCCTTGCCTTTCACCTGACCTTTCCGCACACCAGCCCACAACCCTGCACAACCCTCCACAATCATCAACAGCAAAGATCTACGATACAAGAAGGGTTTCCCAATAAAGTGCTCAAAAGCAGCAAACAAAAGCAAAGCCGGCGCAAGGCAACGCCGGGGTGGTCACCTGAGAAGCCACCAACAAGAAATCCCACAACCGCTAGTCCAGTACTCACCGCAGGATAACAAATCCCGTCTTAGCTTTTCTATACCTCAACAACACAAAGACCAAAGTGAGCACCTGTCCATCTGCCTTTTCTTCTTTCCAAAAAGCAATGAATGGCAAGGGTTTGATTCGCTCTTTTGCGTTAACCTAGCTATTTGAAAAGGCTGGTGTGCAAACCGGATGCAACGCATGCAAAAAACATTTAGAGCCAGCCTTAGGGCATCAAAAAGACAAAAAAAAGGAAAATCACCGTTGGAGGCAGTACAAAACAACCAGACACACGCACCAACCTCACCCACTGACAGGCACATTGATGAACTTGCTCCTCATTGTGGGCCACTCTTGGAGCACTTGGATGACCTGCTGCCGTTTGCAGACCCGGCTGCGGGCCTGCAGGATTTCTTGCCCCATGTGATGCCCTATGTGCCTGTTTTGGCCTGTCGCCTGGATGATCTCGGTGGGCACTTGGAGCTCTTGCGCCCCCACTTGCCCGTGCTTCTGCCCCTCCTGCATGTCCTCTACCCCTACACAAAACGCTTCAAGCCCTATCTGGACGTCAGCAGGTGTGCGTGTACAACTGTGATAAACGAAGAACGATCAGACCAGGGGTTCAAAGGGGCTAGAGGGCCATTGGCAGCACGCGGGCTCGCGGATTCCCAAAAATCTATCAACAAAGAAACGGGCAGTGGTGTGTGACAGCTTTTTGTGAACACCAGTGCACTGAAATTGCACTGTATCTTCATCTCTTCGCACTATACCCCACCACACCAACACAGATGTCCTCTTGGAGCAAACGATTTTGCGTGTCAAAAAAGCGTGTCAAAAACCAGGCCCGTTTTTTCCAAAAGAAAAACGGGTAAGGGAGTCTGGCTTGGGCGCTTAGCAGCAGCGAGGCGGCCCATGCCCCGTGGCACGCCTCGAGGCGGGGCGGCACGGCGGCTGTGCCCTGCTTGGGACTGCCCATCGAGTTCCTGGCATGATGGGGAAGGTGGCACCACCAAGCCACCGCCGCGTACTACCGAGACGCCCCAGATCCTTCGTGGTTGCCGAGAGGGTCGAGCTTCCCTGGCCGCAAGGGGATGGCGACATGTTATGGGGCATGGTCTCCCTGCACGACATCTTCCCTGTGGAGCTCTTGGCCAAATGTGTGCCAAAGCCCGATGAATGGCCTGTTGGGGACTTGGCTGCCACGGAGTGCCCCCCAGATGACAGGGAACGGGTTCTCCCAAGTGAAGAGACGGGGGGGGGGGGCTTGCAGAGGGTCTGTAGAGGCCTGGGCTTCGGCCTACACCCCCAAGCGCCGGGGGCGTGGGGGGGGGCCCTCCTTGACCAAGGGGGTACTCACAGGCGGCCGAGTCTTCTGTGGTTACGCCGGGGAGGGGCAGGGGGCATGGAAGTCATGGACGTGGATGCAGACCCCCCCCCCCTTCGGCATCGGGATCCTCAATCAGAAGGCTGCACCTCGCGGCGTCCCGTGTGGGTGTGCACCCGACCGTCCTAGGCAAACACAAGACAGGACGCTTCGTCCGGCTCGTCCCTAGGTACATGCTAGAACACCCAATTTTGTTCTAGTCTAGAACGCTTTGCTAGAGCGTTCTAGCCTAGAAACTGCCCGGCTAGAGCACAAATCGTTCTAGCCTAGACAGGTTGAATTGGTAGACAAATAACAAATCACCAAAGTAGGGGGGGGGGGTCCATGACACATATGCTGGTAAGCACAACAAATTTTGCCCGTTCCACACTGCTAAGCCAAACGAAAAATGGCAGGGCTTTCGAACCTGCAAAGGGGTTGACTGATCCCCATTTGACACCGCACAGCACAGCACAGCACGACACGGCACAGCACAGCACCATCCGAGACCACACATTTAGCACGGCACACAGTACAGCAGCACAGCACAGCACAGCACAAAAAAAAACCATGAGAGGGTGTGGGAGGTTTGCTGCCCCTGTTCCAGAGTACATGTCGCAGAACCCTTTCCCTGCTCCCAGTCTCTTACCCCGCTCTGTGGGTGCACGCGGCTCTTTCCCATCGCTTGGGGTGTTCAGGTCAAGGAGGTGCAAATTGACCAAGAGAACCATCACCAGCCGCCACCCATTGCAGTCCCCCGCGATACCCGTGTGCCCGATGCAGATAAGGACAAGGCGAAGGAAACACCTGAGCCGCGGTACCCCATGCGGATCACAGCCAGTCTCCAGGGCGAGGGCTTGGGTGTGTCAGCCTGGTGGGAAGAGGGCTGAGGGCGTTGCACTCAGCTATCCTGTGCAGTTCAGTGTCTTCCTCACCTTGCAGGCCCAGTGCTTGCGCGTACTCTCGGTGCCAGCAAAATGTTGCTTAGGGTGCTTACAGCAAAGGCAAAAGCCAATCATTCACAGTCGGCAATGCACACTGGGACATCAGATCCGGACTCAAACGCCTTACCAAAGCAGGTATCGATGCAGGTCCTGGAAGGGAATCTCGACTTCGAGCATTGGCTACAGCACCACTGCTCGCGCCCAGGTCAGCTTTTGGGGTTGAAACGGGAGTGGGCCGGGAGGTCAGGGCCATCAATCATAGTCTAACATCCGAAGTCCGGGTGCAAATTGAAGCACAGGCGTTCCTGTTCTAAACTTTACCGTTGCTTGCTTGTGGTGCACGCTGCTTCATTGCCGCGTGCCACAATGCCACGTCCAGGGGTGTCAGTCGATTCTGCGAGGCTCAGGGGTTGCAGGTGAGTGGTGAGTGGCACATTAAGTGCAAATTGATTCACACTGGTCTGCCTCTCTTTTGCCATGGTTGCGAAATGGCTTGGGAGGAAGCCTTTTTCTATTTCAATCTCTGAACTGCGTTGGTGGCTTCTGAACCTTTCAAGTGGCAGGCTGTTATGTCTGTGATGCCACACGCCTATGGCGCCAGATGCTCCTGCGCGTTTGGATGCACGGGGCGGGGGTTACCATCCTCTGGTGCATGTCTCATAAGTCTGGTGCATGGGCTGGGGCTGGGGTTCGGTGGGATTATGGCTGAAACGCACAGGTCAAGAGGCAGTCGGGGAGGTGGCCCTGAGCTTTCTGATCTGATTTCTTTCAGATCGGGGGTGTCTTCGCAGAACCTGAAAAGTACCAGTCGCACCATTTGGAGGACGAATGCGCTCTTGTCGATGCTGGGTCCGGTTGTTTGGACAGACTGCTGCCCCCTTTCCTTTATGAAACGAGCCCAGGGTTGCATGCGTTGTGATAGCAAACAGTGTCCAACCCAACACCAGCTGAAGCCATCTGAAGCCACCCGAAGCCATCACAATATTACACCCACAGCCCCCAAGACAATCCAAAGGTTGGCAGCGTGGGAGGTGCAGTACATATTCCAAACGATTGATGGTGGCTCTGAAGGGCAAGTATCCACTTGAACAGGCCAATCCATGACATGATTCTATCACAGATACGGCTGTCCCCAAGAGGCGAAACCGAGTCAAAGGGGCACAGGGGACAATGCAGCAACTGCCTCCGAATGGTTCAGACGAACCACCTGTACCTCCCCAAACCCTGAGGACGGTGGGGGTGCAAGCTCCAAGCTCAGGTCAGTGTTTCTGGTTGAAGCAGCTTGCGTCATGTGTGTGTAAGGGGGGCGTGTATCCCAACCAGCCCCAAGTTCAAACCGCTTCCCACTGTTCCCAAGCAAAATGCTTGGCGGGACAAAGTGGATTCACCACGGTACGCGTCACACTTGTGCCCCACGTCACAAGGCCGCTGACAGTAGCTCTGGAGCGCATTCTAGCTCTAAGTCTAGCTGCACCTTGAGCTCTAGTTTGGATTGTGCTTCTGATTCCAACAATTCAGGCTCCTCAACATCCACTGGAAGTGAGACTCAACCGCAGAGTCAAGCTGATTTCGTTTGATGTGTGGCACAAAAGGTCGAAGTGCTTCATCGGTGTCCAACAAATGTCGTGGCGGGGATTTGGTAGTGTTGAAGGGTTGTCCAGTTGATCGGTTTTTTTTCACGCTTGGCTCAGGAGCTGAGGTATTGCACCCGTTGTGGCCCATTCCAAAGGCCTGCGGCGTACAGAACATGCATGTTTTTTGTGTTCGCCATTGCCGAGCCCCCCGATCCAAGGGTTGGGTCTGTGTTCATATTTTTGGGTCCAGCCCTTCACAGGCAACTTGCCTATGGCGTCCGCCCCCTCTCCCCTGAACCTGGGACCACTCTTATCCCAAGGAGTATCCCTTAAACACCCACCATTGCCGTGAGCGCGATTTGCAACCCCCAAAAAGTGACTCAGCCCGAAACTGCGCCGTCATTGAGCGATTTAAGGCCTCTTTGGGCAGGAGCATATTTGAGACCGTCGGCCACCTGCCCCTGCTATATCCATGCGCTGCCCCTCTTCTATCCGCGCCGTCTCTGCATGTCTCTCTGGTGGGATTTCTCTAGTCATTTAGTTCCTCCCTCAGACCGCCCTTTTGCAGAATCACTTTGTTTGGGTAGGTTTGGTCAGATCCCAGGTTCACCGTTCTGGGGGCCCTGAGTCGGGATCCTCTTGGGGGTCTCTGGCCCGCAACATATGTTTGGTGATAGGGCACGTCTTGCATTTCATTGAGCCCCCCACTTTTTGCACCACTTTTTGTGGGTGGCAGTTGAAACGGGGCGCCTTCGACGCTTGCCACTTCGAGGTTGAAACGCTCAACGGGTTGAAGGTAGTTTGCACATCCAAAAGGTCATGCTCTGACGCCCTTGCGTTGGTGTTCACATGATTCACATTGCCGCTGTGGGAGCATTGCATCGCATAGTCTCGTTCTGATGATACACAGGATTATCCTGGCTGGCTTGTTGCTCGTCTTCAGTTGCATTTTTTGGGGCAGTCAAGGCAGGGAACGGATCACGGATTCCAGGCAGACCACTGCTGCTGGTTTTGCTGGCAGAAAGCTCCAAAAATCCAAATGCTGCCTGTCATAGGGCTGAGTTTGTGAATGTGTGATTTGGATCTGGGCATTTCAATAAGGACTGGGCACCTTCGGGACAACACCTCAAATGGACCGGCACAATCTCCAGGAGTTGGGTGCTGGATGCTTTGTGTTATTTGCTCCTGGGTCTGTGTTGTGTGTGTCGCTAATGGGTCTGTGTTGTGCAAACGGACTTCGGGAAGGCGATGTTTCATCGACCTGTTCCCTGTACTATTGTTGAGCCCGTTGAGTCGAAAATCCTCTGAAAGGAGCTGTATTCAGGGCCTACTTTTCAAGACCCCTCCCTCTGCGTTCGCAGGGAGCCATCTCATTGCCTGCCCTCACCGAACAAATTGCAGCGGTTTTCATCAGGAAAGGCGTGAGTGGTCCAAGATGGAGGGAGGGAGGGAGGGAGGGAGGGAGGGAGGGAGAGGGGAGAGGCAAATGGAAAGAGGGAGAGAGATCTAGACGTTGAGCGGAAACCCTTCCGCCGGGGCCAGGGCAGAGGTGCATCAGAGGCTCAAAGATTTGTGTACCGAAAATTGGCATCAAAGTGGCGGCTCATTTACTAAATTGCATTCCCCCCGGAGGAAATCTTTCTGGGGCCCAGGGCTAACCCCTTCCCCCCCCCCCCCCTGCTGACAGAGGTTGCTCAGCAGAGCTCTGGTTTTTCCAAGAGATATCTGCTTGTGGCTGGTTTGCAGCAGCCTTCTGCTCCTGGCATCGTAGTGAAGCGCATGATGGTACCTCCCCCATTTATGCAAACAACATTGTTGGAGTCCAGACCATCAACGGAGCCACCAGACACTTGTGAACAGCATAAGAATACAACAATCGAGCCATTGACCATCTCTGCTGCGTCCGCTTCGCAACACGAGCGTTGGCGACACCAAGAAATTTGGCTTGTCATGGTCTTGGTTTCATGAATATGGTCATGACGATGTGATGGGTTTTGTTGGTTATTGCGAGTTGTGGTGATCACCAGGTGCATTTGGCCATGCCACGGTCATCCAAGACAGCTAGGTTTCTCCAAACCGGCTTGGCAAACACATTTGGGATTTTTTTTGCTTGAAAGCCAGGGTTCTGGACTTGTTGTTTCTGTAACCTTGGAGCCGTGTATTGCTGTCACATTTTGGGGTTAGATTCGAAATCGGTGCACTTGCTGTGGATTTCACAATTGTGCGCCTTTGCCCTGTGCAGCTGTATTTTGAGAACGCATTGCACTGGTGCAGTCCTAGTTGGAGTGACAATTTCCTGTCCTCCTCACCCAAAGTGCAACAGTAAGGGCGGGAGGCACTAATGATCGCTCACACACCCCTCCCCATTGGGCAAACAGGGGAGCAAATGGTTTCTAAGTTGTGTGCATTGGATGGGTGGGTGGAAAACCATGCACATGTGTTGAAAAATTGTTTCTTTTCGATGATCAGGTTTGATACTGTACGGCAAGCTTTCAGGTTGGTGAATGCGGGTATGTGCCAGGTAGAGCCCAGCCGCTTGCTTGACCGATGAGCCCCAGCTATCCCTGACTACCATGCTGGGGTTGGCGCTCTGGGCAGCGGCTAAGGCGCAGTGGCACCTAAGGTGTGATGCAAAATACCAGAGGCTGCGACCAACGCTGGACAACTTCATGGCGCAGTGGTTGGGAATACTGGAGAGCTGGCGCTCGGAGCGTAATATGTCATGTGACACGGGGGACCTACATCACCTGGTGCAGCAATTGAATGGGTGGTTCCATGATAAACCATGTTTAAACAGAACCCGCGGCTGCGTGTAAGCCGCCGGCAGATTGAAAGAAGCGAAATGGGGGGAACGCAAGGCGGGCTCTTGTGACCTGGATGACGGGATGGTCGGTGGTATATACCCCCCGCCCTTGTATAAGCTACGCCCTTGTCCAAGCTACAGTAGGCATAGGGACCGTAATAATTGTGTACGTAATTTTAATTACGTACGAAATGTAGTGCGGCCACATAAGACATGGGTTTATCGTCACATTTGCCAATTACATGGAGCCATGGACACATGCAACATGCCACATGCAAGGCAATTCATTCCCAAGAATTTGAAGTTGCCCGAGCCCAAACCAGCCCCTAAGCCTCAGCCAAAGGCACCTTCAAGTGGTGAGCATGTGCAATTGTTCCGCATGGTGATTGATCGCAAGAAGGGTTTCCAAGCCGAACATTTGTAGTCTTCGCATTCTTCATTGCTTGTGCCAACATGGTTGTGAACCTGAAATTTTCATGTTCCCAAGGCTGTCTTGTGTTGGCATACACTTGGAAATGTGGGCAGAGGTCAAGGTGCACTCATACCATGCGTGCGTGCATGTTTGTGTCGGTAGTTGTATGTGTTGCGCGCAAGCTACGCCCTTGTCCAAGCTACAGTGGGCGTAGGGACTGTAATAATTCCGTACATTGGCGTACCTTATACAAGGGGGGGGAGGTACAAATGGGTCGGACCCCCGCCCATCAAAACTTCCAAGCAGTTTTCCCAAGCTCCTAGGGGGGGGCCACAACTACCGAGACTCGACCCGATCATGTCGTACCTCGTACCAGGACGTGGAAGAAATGTCAGAATTGGTAGGACCCAAGTGTTTGTTCTCAATGATTTCCTAGAGTAGTACGTCAACGACAGTGGTGCCCAAACGAGTCATTTGTCATGCTCTTGCAAACCTGTGAAGGGGAAAGGACACCAATGTTAAAGAATGTGATAATGCGTAGATTTGCGGAATGAGAAGGATAACCACATGTGCGTCCAACACTACACTATACTGCACTCACCCACCCGTCCCATTGTTCTTTTCATTGTGCCTTTCTTGCATTAGCCTTTTCTACACTCTCTTGTCAATTCTCCATGGGCCGACATCGGGAGCCATTTAACCCAACAAAGCATACGAGCGTACGAGAATTCAGGTCCCTGGGACATATGGAATGCACCAGACTAAAAAAAAAAAATTCCCCGTATACCAGCAGGGGTTGCAGGGTGCAGAATTCAGGTTCCTGGGACATATGGAATGCATCAGACTAAAAGAAAAAAAATCCTGGTGTAGCAGCAGGGGTTGCAGGGTGCAGAATTCAGGTCCCTGGGACATATGGAATGCATTAGACTAGAAATAAAAAATTCCTAGTGTACCAGCAGGGGTTGCAGGGTGTAGAATTCAGGTCCCTGGGACATATGGAATGCATTAGACTGAAAATAGAAAATTCTTGGTATACCAACAGCGGTTGCAGGGTGCAAATTTGGGGTCTTTAGGACCGATGGCTTGCATCAGACTGGGAAAAAAAAATACTACCCATCTCATCAGAACACCTAGGTCGGCTAAAAATGTCGTACCACACGCTTGAAAAGTCAAGTTGCAAGGAACTTCCCATGTGAACATACTTTCTGATGACACCCCATGCCCACTTTCACCTGTGTACACCACCAGTAGCCCCCGTGCATCACAGGAAGGCCGGAATCTCCCCCTTTTGTGTGTTGGTAAACTCCTGTTTACTGCAGGGAAACAGGGGTTTTACGCAGTTTTGTTATTGTTGTACATTGTCTCCATTTAGTTTCTTATTTAAATATTGCCTGGGGAGTCAAAAGGTGCAGGCCTGAGACTTCGAACAATCCTGTGATAGGCCCACCTTCCCTTCAAGCTTCTCCCCTTTTGCCTGTCGGTCACTGCCCTTCAACATGTCGGAGTCCATCGATTTCCAGGATTATATCCTGGCGGGGGTGCAGGAGTCGGTGCGGGGAGATTCCCCGGCACGAGAATGGGCTCTGGCACGTACAAAGGTATTAAAGAGCCTTCGGGGACTGGGTGCCAGGCGTACCGAGTGGATACGGCAGTTCGCGGCTTCGGTTCAATTCTCGGGCGATGAGGATGCGTTTATTGAGTACATCATCGGATATGTCCTGACGGCTGGGGTATCTTTAAATGTGGAGACAGGCCTCTTTACTGCGAATGCCCAGGTGTCCCCGGGACCTCTTCATGACACGGCTCTGCATACGCTCTTGGAAAACCAACAGAAAATGATCTCCGACTTGCATGCACAGGTCGCCAGCCTGACTTCTGCGCCAGCCAAACAGGAAATGGCGATACCTCCCCTGTCTCTTAAAGCTCTGTACGACCTGCACGTGGCGTACAACCACCCCCAGTGGGTGGTCCGCATGATTTGGTTTCTTCGTGCCATGATCCTGCGTTTGCCGATCCCACAGCGCGAGATGAGGATGTCTGACAAGTGGGGCGACGAGCAACAGCGTGCCCTGCTGCTGGAGTTCTCCGATGCCCAGAAGGCGAATGACACGATGTGGACTGACCTGAAGCCTGACGGGGACGACGTAGCGATGGCGGGTGGATCTTCCGACAAGGATCTGGGAAAGGCGAACCCTTCCGCAGGCCCCGATTTGCCTGAGGGTTTGGTCCAAATGACGGAAGCCATGTGGCTCTTGACTTACACGGCGGTGCACAAATACAAGGAAAAATACGAGTCTGATGCCACGCAGTCCAAACAGGTGTCCAGTAATTCGGTGTTCACAGAGGGCCTGACGCCAGCGGGAGCACGAATAAAGAAAATCATGGCCAAACGCTTTCGGATCCAGGATGGAGTGGAGTTCTTTGAGGTGCACAAGAACGAGTGGGTTCGGTCATCCGACCCACCGGTGGGCCCGTGTAAAACGTGCAGAGAAAAAGGAAAGATTGAGCGCCACTGGGTCTGGCAGTGCCCTCTCCTGGAGTGAAAAGATGCCCCCCCGCTGGTGGGGGGGTTTGAACCAGAGTGGGCCCCCCGTGCCCCTGCCACACCAGCCCCCGGCCCGTCGTCATCACAGATGGCTTCCGAAGACACCATCCACTGGCCCTCGATCTTGGACGCATGGAAGGCCTTGGGGTATTGCGACCCGCACGACTGCGTCTCCGCGGCGATTCTATCCACGTGGAAAGGAGGTACGCGAGACGCGTATGCATCCCATCTCCGACGTCTGGCACAAATCGGTGGTCGAACAGCCTGGAATGACGCGCAGCGGGTGGTCGAATTGGCACTCTTCCAGATGTTCAAGATGGGCTTCCGAAAGGCCACTCTCCGTGGCTGCGTCTCCGCGGTCAAAGCATGCGTGGTACTGGGGTGGCTACCGGAGCTCAATTGGACCCGCCTGTGGAGGATCACAAAAGCGCCAGTGGATTCCGAAGTCCACAGACCGTACGGAGGCCCTGACGTCCTCCAGATCATCGCTGAAGCCTGCACATCGGTGGAAGACTGGATCACGTATGCTGGATGTGTCCTGTCGTTCTCCTCCCTATCCAGGGTGGGTGAAGTATCCTCGGCGCGAAGGAATGGAGTGGGAAAGTCGTACTTCTCGTTCTGGGGCCTCAAACGGGGGGAGCGCTGGGTCACACGCCAGCTGGGCCCCTATGCTGCAGTCTGGGCACGCTGGCTGCGCCGTATCCGACCAGGTCGCGGCATCCTCTTATTCTCCGCGGCGCAGTTGGAGGAAAACATGGAGAAGCTTCTCAAAGGTTCGATACGAGCAGAGGCACGCTGGCATGCATGGAGACGCGCGGGGGCCACGTACCTGCGCGCCTTCGGTCTGCCCTGGCGCTTCCTTTGCTGGTGGGGGCGTTGGGCCAGTGTTAAAATGGCCCATTACTACGCTACCCCGCCTGATGAGTTCGACATGGTCGATGAAGCGCGATTGCCTTGGCCAACAGACACGGGTTTCACCTGGAAGGGTACCCACTTGGCCCTCCTGTGGCCAAAGTCTCTCCGGGACCTGTTCGACGACAAGCCGACCATCAAGAAGCCCCCCTCGGAGTCCAGAAAGAACGCCAGAGATTCCTCAAAGCAGGTCGTGGATTCGGACTCGGAGGGAGATGCAGCCTGTCCTCCGCAACAAGGCCGCTCTCGGTGTGAGCCCATCATCGTGGGAGAGGCCCCACCTGCCACTGCCAAGCGCCGCAAAGCCCAGGGGTCCTCCTCCAACGGTCGGTCCTCGGGAAATCGGGAGCAGCCAAGACCCTCTTCAGTGTCCACGGCCGGAACGACAACCTCGGCCAAGGCCTCAGTCACCACCCCTCCTGGGCCACCTTCCACAGCCACTTCTTCCGGTGGTGATGGAGTGCAGGCATGCGCCCCAACAACGGATCGTGACAAGTCCACCGACAGCGGTCAAGCCGCCTCAAAGTTTGCAGGCAGGGTGCGGTCCTCGGTCACAGGGGCCCGGAGATCAGTGCAGCCAGTCCGACTCAACCCCAAGGAGATGGCCCTCAAAGTCAGACGTGCTGCGGGTGGCACCGCTGGACTTCTCCTGCCCTCGGTTGCAGGCGGTGGAGCAGTTGCTCGACTCTCCAAGGGGTCTGGGCTGGGTAAATAATACCCTGGAGGGGCTTCGGTTGCCCGACTCTTTGAGACCGTTGGTGAGGGGTCGGATTCGGTTGCTCCTTATGCGAGGGGCCCGTGTGGCCTTTGATATCTCTATGTCTTCCTTTGACGAGAGGGTCCTGCAGGCTTTGGATGCCCTTACCCCTGAAGTCTGGATTTGCATCTTCAAAGATACTACCTCCCCTATCACTCTGCTTGTTGGTTTGGACAGGAGCGTCCTGGACAGGGGAATAGGCCAGATTGGTTCCATCAGCATACCCCCTTTTATTTGGAATTTTTTGGCCCCGGAGGATTTTGAATCCGTTGCTTCGCGGGATCTGGGTAGCATGCGGAGTATGTCGGAAGAGGGCCTGGTGATGGCCAGGGCATTGGTGCGCGACGGTGTGCTTAGCGAGTGGGGGGGTACAGAACAACATGCCATTCGTATTGTTGCCTTGTTTGATGTGTGAAACTTGTCGTACCTCGTACTTTTGGGTGGAAAAAGTTCCATAATTGATCGGGTCCTCGATTCCGTTCTGCCCCCCCCCCCCCCCCGCATCCCCACCCGGCACCTTTTCCAAGCACCAATCCCAGCCCGGCCCACCCGGCAACCTTGCATGCAACCTCGCAAGCACTCTGCCCATCAAAATTTTGCAAGCACTTTTTCCAAGCTCCCCACCCGGCAGCTTTTCCAAGCACCGTTCCCAGCCCAGCCCACCTGGCAACCTAGCATGCATCCCCACAAGCACCTTTCGCAAGCACCCCCACCCATCAAAATTTCCAAGCACTTTTTTCCAAGCGGTGGACACGTCCTGTTTTCCAAACGGTGTGCCGAACCAAATGTCCGAGAACTTTTTTTTTCTGGCCTATGCAACTTTCCGGCCCTCACTTAGAAATGCACCTTTCGATTTACAACCAGCACTCAAAACAGTTCTCAGGTATTGTCAAGGTACAAAAATATTTCATGCTGAGGAGATTTGCGACATGTGCCACCACCGAGGGCGGCGTGGGCTGGGACTGGTGCTTGGAAATTGCCTGGTGTCAATGCACGGAAAAGGTGCTTGAAAATTTTGCTTTGTCTGTTTCAATACCAAACCATTCGTTATGTCTCTTTGGAAGTTTGTTCAGGGTGTTCCTACCAACAAGTGCTTGGGGAGTAGTTCCAACAATACCACGGCACACCATCATGTGGAAGCGATTGTTGTCTCCATGGGCCAACTAAAAAAGTCAGTCGTGAATACCAGAGAAGAGATTTAGCAATACCCTTGACCAAAGATACATTTTATATTTGTTACATGTGGCAGGGTATGGCGTTTTGGAGACAAGTCCCCCTGGAATTTTCATGCACATGTGCGGGCGCATGAGCGCCAAAGCATCAGCTGCGGGGAACTGCGTGGGGTGCTGCACGCGCTGTAGCAGCAACAACCAGTAGAAGAGTTGGTGGTGGTTTTGGACTCAAAGTATGTGTCTAAGGGGATAGTAGACTGATCTGCCAAGTGGCACCGCCACGGGTGGCGATGCTCAACAGGGGAGGTGGGGCATAGAGATCTGCTGCACGAGTTGGGGGAAGGAGACGTGCAGCTACGGTGTGTCCCCTCCCATCTTAATGTCCACGGGAATGATGAAGCAGACACGTTGGCGTCCATGGGGAGGCAGTTGCACCTGTACAACCTTCTTCCACTGTCGAAAAGGCGCACGGTCCCGGAATGCTCCTGACGTGGCCTAAAGGCACGATTCTGACCTGAAACCTACTCTTTGCCGGCGCCTCACAGCGCCTTGCTGTACTGAATGAACAATGTGTGGGGGCTCCTGATGGCGCCTTGCTGAACGATCAATGACAATGTGTGTTGCGGCTCGCCGCGTGATCCGTTGGAATGCAAGAGTGGTTCTGGAGGGTGCCAACCATCGTTGATCTATGGCAAACACCGCATTGTTGAAACAGCACTTTGGTTTGTTGCTGCAACACTTGGAACCATGGATTAGCGGTCCCATTTTTGTTGGAATGAAGGAACGAAAATGATTGTTCACAAGCGGTGCGAATGAATAACTGTTGCCTGTACAGACTGTATCTTGGTGGCTCTTGGCAACCCCAGGAACAGGAGAAGGCAGAGGCAAGACACTGACAAGTCATGGACAGATTAGGCATGCATTTTGTATGAGCATGCTTTTCAATGGTTGCATTTGTGTGGTTTGTACTGCACCCCTTCAGACAGCCCAAATATGCAGCAAAGCCAACGAACCGCATTTCCAGACACACTGCTGCACCAACAATGTCCTGGGCATGTGTGCCATGAGGTCCCGCATCAGCAACGGCCTCGTCCAAACAGCGCTTGGGCCATTGTTTGCGCGAGGGGGAGGGGGAAGGGGGATGAAGACCCCAGAAGTACACGAGGCCATTAACAAACGTCGTCATGTGCTGGAGATCCGCACAATTTTTTAAAGACAGAAAGAGGGCAAATCCGGACAAAAGGGCCCACATGCATACCCATCTGTATGAGCATACACACCATACTTGGTGCTAACACCTGCCAAAACTTTTTGTGACACCTGCCGACACCTTCCAAAACTTTTTGTGACACCTGCCAAGACTTCTTGTGACTTGTGTGGTGTGTATGTGTGCATGGGTCAGTGTCATCTTCCCTTTGTCAGTGGCGATTTTTGGTTGCATTGTGTCACAGGCACTGTAAATCATGTTTCCCATTTTTCAGAGAGAGGGATTTTTCAAGCGTTTTCATTTACATGCTGTCATGCTGGAAAGCCAGAGCAGTGCACACAAGGTGGAGGCTTTGGTTATTGTATTGCACAGTGCCCTGTGTGAGGAAGCGGAAGAGATATCTCTCGGGGTCAGTGGGGATCGCGCCAACTCGGTGGGTTTTCTGCCTTATTTGTGCCCGATGTGTGTCCCGTAGCGGGGGTATGTGGGGTATATTCGGAAAGCCCTTGAAAAGGGCTATTTGGAACACCCTGGGTCTGCATGCTGTACTGACGACATGTTTGAGATTTTCGTCCGTTTCAGACAGGGCCTGTGTTGCGTGCTGCCTCTTTTTGTCAACAGGCAGCTCCCATATCCGCATACAAATTCTCTCCACGGGCTGTTGCTTCCCCTGATGCACCACAAAAACCTTTGGTGCGCAAAAGAGCGTGCTCTGGGTGTGTAAAGTGGGTGCAGGTGTCAAGCATGTACAGTGGCACAAGTACACTAGAAGGAGGGGTCATCAGACAACGTATTTTGTCTCGTACCGTGGAGCACGTCGACAAATCTGCAAAACGCAGTTTTTGCATTATTTCAAGATTTCACGCAGGGTTGTCGAAACTGTGGCCAAGGACAAGGCAAATGCGGCTGTTGCCTAATGGTCTAACAGACATGGCTGGCCTGACCATCCAGCATGTTGTACGAAACAAGCAGAGGTTTGTCAGAAAACTGCGCATCTTGAAGCGCAATGAGTTTTGGAATGTGTCGAAATGGCTGGGTGGTGCCTATAAGTCTTCAACCAGCCCCTGTTTTGATCAGGGATGACAAGATTAAATGGTTGGATTTTGGTACAACCCCAGACCCTGAGAACCTGCAGCCCCATCCTGGCTTTGTCTGGGTGAAATCAGGGTACAGTGAGACCATTGCCATTGCCTGGTGCAAGGTCCAGCTGACCAAACAGCGCAACGTGGACCTGACAACTGACGGTCTGTGGGCCATGCCTCTCAACAGGGTGGGTGCCAGTCAAGGCACGCAGGCTGCAGGATTGGGAAAAACTGAAAAAATATGTTCCAATTCACAAGCAGGGGGATGTGTGCCCCAATGGGGGGTCCCTGCCCGTGTGGAATTTTGGCAATGCGTAGTATTCGCCAAACTGCTTGACACCTGCCGACACTTGCCAGAAAAATTTGTGACACCTGCCGACACCTGCCAAAAAATTTTTGTGACACCTGCCGACACCTGCCTTGGCAGGTGTTGGTGCCAAGCACACACACACACACACACACACACACACACACACACACACACACACACACACACACACACACACACACACACACACACACTCACACTCACTCACGCACACACACACATGCACATGCCCATGTTTGGTTCTGTCTTCCGTGGCATTGTGAATTAACAGTGTTTCCAGGGCTATGACGCTGAAAAGCAGGATGGTTCTTCTTGAGGCACTTGCCTCGTCCCCCTCCCCTGTGCTCAGCAATGCCTTGTCCACACAACATGTTGTGTGTCTTGTTTTTACGCCGCAGGTTTTGTGGTTCCCGTCTCCGGCGGGTCGGGACGGCTGTGCTGATTGTGCCGTTCAAGGGTGCTCATCTGCCACTCAGTTTTTGCATATAGGCTGTCTGGCGTTGTTTAAGGGGAGTCCCACTGTAGTGGGGGAGGGGGAATGGGTGGGTATCTTCAGGGCCCGTGTGGGTAGGTTGACTCCTTGAGTAAAGTTCCATTTTTTCCTTAAAAGACGTGGGTTGGTGGGTTAGTCAAGCGCCCCCCGCCCGCCCCCAGTAGCTTGTTTGGTGATTGCTGATGACAGTGGGCAAAGAACGCTGTGGTGTGGCAGGCGCGGCTGGAGCGGCTGGCGCGGCTATTGCGGCCATTGCAACCTGACCGGATTGCAGCCAGTGGCTTAGCAATGGTCTGCATCGGCACGCACTGTCTCCAAAGGATGTTGGTCCCGCACCCTGTTCTCCATTATGACACCCGTGGCGGAGCATGAACAGTCGCCCCGCTCCAACGGCGTCACCGAGTCGCTTGCTGGGGTCCCCATCGTGGATGCCACCACCGAGACAAGCATATCTGGGGTGCCCTCCCCGGTCAAGGTGGGCCTGCAGTCCAGGACACCCTCGCCGCCACGCGAAATTGAGCCCGAAATTGAGTTGTCCTCCCCTCTGGAGGAGGAGCCCTCTTTGGGCACGGGACGTGAGACGAGCGCTGATCCGGCTTTGTGGGAGTCGGAGCAGCGGACCTTTTCAAGGCTACGCTCAGCGCCCCTCGGTAAGGACTGTGGCTGGACGGAGTGCTCAGTGGAGGACATCCTGCTGCATGACATTGAGATCTTTGCGGTGGAGGTGGACCCTCTGCGAGGGCAGATCTGCTGCTGGCAATTCCCTGATTTCAAGCAGCTCGCTCTGTACTTGCAGCGCAGGAAGGACTGGTCGCGGATGCGTCCGTCTAGCATGACGAGCCTGCCGGACCACGAAATGATGGAATATGACAGGCTGGGGGTGCAGTTTGCGGTATGGGCATGGGCAGGGCTGTCCCTGGGGACGCCGATTTTGTGTTTAGACGAAAGGCGTGGGCATGGGACATGGGGGTACCTATGAGGCTCTGTCACGAGGGTGTGAGGCTCTGTAACGAGGGTGTGAGGCTCTGTTACTAGGGATCTGAGGCGCTGTAACGAGGGGTGTGAGGCGCTGTTACGAGGGATCTGAGGCGCTGTAACGAGGGGTGTGAGGCGCTGTAACGAGGGGTGTGAGGCGCTGTAACGAGGGGTGTGAGGCGCTGTACCGAGGGGTGTGAGGCGCTGTAACGAGGGGTGTGAGGCGCTGTAACGAGGGGTGTGAGGCGCTGTAACGAGGGCACACCTCATGCAACTCAAATCTCGCCAACGCTCGGCCCAGAGAAGACGAACCTTCAGCGGCGCGGCTGTATTGAAAAATACAGCCCTCATCCGACCTGACGGTGCGTATTCGTGGGGCATGGGGCAGGATATGGGGCATGGGGCATGGCACAGGGAGCGTGGGGCGTGGGGCATGGCGCATGGGCATGTGGTATGGGATATCTCTGGGAGCACTGCCCGTCTCCCTCGCCACGTTGCACAGGGTGTGTATCTCGACTCCTGCTTGTTCAGACGTCATGGGTGCAGCCCCTCTGTGTGCCCGCCAGACACTATTTTTCGAAGCTGCTGCAATTCACAAGGGCGGTGTTCCCTCGTCCTGAGGAAGATAGGGCATGGGCATGCGGCACGGGGGTGCCTCTGCTGAGCTCTGCCGCGTGCTCCGCAGGACGGTATCCCACAAGGGATTGCGGATCTACAGGAGCCTCGCTCCACCTCCGCCGCACGGTACACGTGGGTCAACCTCCGGTCGCGCAGCCCTGAGGAGGTCACGCAGCTCGGACAGGCCTGCAACCTGCACCCACTGACCACCGAGGACATCATCAGCGACACGTACGAGAAGAGCGAGGCCTTCACGCGCCGCGGGTATCTGTACTGCATGGTCGACACGGAGGACATCCGTGGCAACAACGCGCGGATCCAAGTCGTTATTTTTCGCGATTTTGTCTTGACGCTGCACGACCAGCCCTCGGCTGCAGTGCACATGACCCTCACCCGGTTGGAGGAGGACTTCTGGACCGAGCCCGAGAAGAACCCGACGACCCCTCTGTTCTCCCACCCCATCCAGCCTGGCTCCCCCCCCACCGAGGCCGCCTACCGCATGGTGGCCCCTGCCTGGATCCTGCACAGCCTGTTGGACGTGGACGTGGACTGGATGATGCCGGGCTCCGAGTATTTAGTGCAGGAAGCCGAAGAGGTCGACCAGCTGGTCTTCATTGCCTCGTCCAATGAGCAGTCCGATGTGTTACGGCGGATCTCGCTCGCGCGGTCCCGCATCCACTCCCTCAAGCAGCGCATTTTCTCCAAACAGCGTCTGCTGATGGTGCTGGGCTCCGCAACCACAGGCCAGTTCATTCCCCCGCAAGTGAAGGTATGGCTGCTGCTGCCCACATCCCACAGCACGCGGTTTGCACCTCACAGTCAACAGACTGTGCGTTACGTTGCAGCCCCGCCTTACACACTGCACACAATGCGCACACCAGGGCTACAGCTGGTCATACCTCATGATCTTACCTTTGTGGGGGCAGGCTCGGTATTTGCTGTACGATGGATTATCGGGCCACGACACCTGAGCAAAACCATTGCGGAACTGCTACCAGTTGACCTAAGCACAGGCGCAAGCACAAATTGCACGGTAACCACTGCCCACGCCCCGTACCACCACACTAACCCAGCAGACAAACCGCAGCAGCACGCCGGCACACGCACCAAGGACGCGCGCCCGTGCACATAACGCCAGGCCCTTGACGCACCCATGGGGCGTGAGTCAGGTGCAGCAGCGCAGGCTGCCGATTGGTTTTGGGGCTCTGGTGTGTGTTGTATTGTGTTGTGTTGTGTGTGTGTGTGTGTGTGCATGCGTCTTCGTATCTTCTTTTTTGCTTGATGTTCCGACCGATGAGACGTATTACGACACTTGGAGCTGGTCTGCTCGTTTTTGTGGTCTGGGCTGTATGTGCGTGCGTGCGTGCGTGTATTAGATTCCCCTTCATAGACCTTCACGCCCGCAGTGAATGAGTCACTCTGATTTGCAAGAAAGGTGTCCTTGTCAGTGTCCATGTGCCGCTTACACTCACTGAAATGCTCATTTTCCTTGCCCCCCCCCCCCCCAACCCCCAAAATGCGATGCGCACAGGCACCCAGGGCTCTTCCCTACCCTTCCTTTCTGGGTTTCTCCGGCGATCTCCACCGCGCGCAGCGTAATCCTTCGTGCAATGCTGGATGTGCAGATGTTCGGCAATGGGCTTGTCCAACACAACAACAACAACAACAACAACTGACTGGGATCCTGTCGGAACGCCCCTTTGGGGCGTGGCTAATTACGTTACCTGAAGACAGGGTCCGCATGGCCTGCACTCCACATGCCACTTCGCGCGCTTCCCCTTCTACCCCCCCCCCCCTTCTGCAGACAGGATCTCAAAGTGGAGCAAACGGTGCATTTTGCGTGCAGCGCAGAACTTAGGCCATTTCTAGACCCGTAGATTGTAAGGAATGGAGCACTGACCCCTTAATTGCAGTCCCGCGGATGTGGTCTTATGCGCTGCTGCCTTTTGCTCATCAGTCGTGCCATGTTGATGGCTGTGTGCAATATGTGGGTCCCATGCTTTTTATGCCTCTGCTCCGGCCCTTCCGGCTCCCTGTTGCCTTCTGCAGTTGTACTTTCGGGACATCTGCGATCACATCTCCTGGTGCAGCCAGAAGCTGGACTCAGCCAATGAAGTGCTCGCCCAGGCTAACAGCAACTACCTTGCGTGCATCAGCATCGAGGCGGCGGAGCTGTCCAACCGCACCAATGCGATCATGCGGAAGATCTCGACGTTGGCCATGGTCTTCGTGCCCTACACCATTGTGGCCGCGCTGTTTGGCATGAATGTGAGGGTGCCGTGGCAAGACGTGGACTCCACTTGGCCGTTCTGGGGAATCGTTATCGGCTTCAGTATTATATGCGTGATCATGGTCGGCGTCATCTTGCGTAGCGAGAACAAGCACCCCCTGGGTGGCAAGTTTTAGTCCTCCGGGGGGTGAAGCGACCTACAACTGCCCCTCATCCTCTTTCAAGATCTACGGTGAAAATGCGAAGTGGATGCGCATGCCATCTCGCATTGGCATATTGCATGCCCTAGGGCTCCCCTGGTAGGTGCTGAAGTGGTGTGCTCATATGCTTGTTCACAACCCAGGGCCAGCTGCGCTGGAAAGCGGACCCGTTGACAGGGCAAATTAGGGACTATGAAATCTGACACTGCTGGTGCCAAGACTTTGGATTGCAAACGCCATGCTTTGAACCGTCAAACCTTATGCACGCACCTACCATTGTACACAAAGCGCAAAGCACTGGGTTTGTCAGCTGTGAGGCTCAGACACCACGTCCTTATACCCAGGCCCTGCACGGGTTGGCTTTGGGGGCCCATGTCCTTTGGCACACCAGCATGGGAGTAAACACCGATCGATATGGTGTGCTACCAGTGTTGGCATATTTTTTATCAAGTTTACAGTTGTAACGCCAATATAGTGCGCCATGATGCCGCAGCACCATTTGGGGGTCCTGCAACCAGCGCCCATTATTAATTGCAATGGACCGCCTGACCAGTGAAAGATGGTATGAGCATGATTGTCCATCAGTGTTCTGCTCCTGAAAGCTGGCTCAGTGCACACACAGTGTTGGCGGTGCACAAGCCAGCTCAAAAGCCCCCCCCCCCCCCGAACACGCACACCAACACCATCGTGCCAAACCCCCGACACGTACACCTAATTGCACATGAGCGCGCAAAACCCTTCAAGCATGGTACCACAGAACCGTGCACCCTCCCCACGCCTTTTGTTGGCCAGTTTACACGCCAAACAGCCCATGCTCTGTGCCAGGAGTGCATACCAGATGCCTGTCTATCTCAAACCTGACTAGTTGCTCCAGCTACTGGATTTTGTCTGCCGGAGGCATCGGCGTCTCTGGTTCAAACCCACTCCTCGGAAAATGCCCCTGGCCCACCAGGTTGCGCCCATCAAGTATGTTGCGCAGCCATGGACAGAGCTTGCCTTTGGGTCCAACCAGGTCCTCTTGCTCCCAACATTGCGCCTTCCTCCTCGATTGACCTCCTATCCCATTTTACTTTCTGAGAATGCCATTCACACATTGTGCATGCAGTGTGCCGTGATACCTGGCGGCTACCAAGACCACAGTCTGGAGGCTTGGTACAAACGTCACTGCCTGCTCTCATCCTTTCCTTAACCCAGTCCTTCTTTTCTTTTTTCACCCTTTGGGGGTGTATTGCGCGCTGTGCACAAAGTTTGTACATGACCGTGCCCAAGCTGCATAGTAGTGCCTGGTACCAGTAACAAGGAGTGTTGTTATGCATCTACATTAGTTGCTTGCATGCTTTGCCCTCATTTCTCGTGTGTTGGTGTGTGTGTTGTTTTGCATCCTTTCCTATAGGTTTGTGGTATCTATCAAGAATTTGGATTTGGATTGGCCCCTTTCCAGTTGGCGATATGGGCTGGCACGTCAGGCAAGGAAAAGTAGAGTAGATGAACATCATGATAAAGGGGGCGCGTCGGCACAACCCGCACATGACAGGGAGAAATTAATTGAATTTTGGCTACAATTGGCAATATTCTTGCCCATACAGACCATACTACACCCCCATAATGTTGGACAGCCCAGGCATTTGATGTGCACTCTTTTGGTTAAATATGTACTGGTAGGAATGTAGGACACCAGGCCACGTTTTTTGGCCACGGCCTCTTTGAGCATAGGTTGATCTAGGTCACACAAAGGTACAGGGGGAAGAGCCCCATCAACGATGGGCAAATAGCCAGCCCAATCAGGGGCCTGCGTGGTCGCATCTGAATCCTCAGGCACATGGATAGGACCGTTGGGGAGTGCACTCGACCCATAGTCAAGCTGTCAAGCATGCGACGCCAACAGGCATGCTCAAAGCTACCTGCAAGAAATGGAGTAATGGAGGAGGCAAATGGATTCCAAAAATTGGGCTATGCGTGAGCAGAAATAAAAGTGGACATGAAGTTGCAATGGCAATCTGAGATGAGTGGGGTCCGGGCTCTGGACATGTGGCAACTTGATGTAGCCAAGGTCGACAAGGTGTCAGAAGTGTCAACAGTGCAGAACACGCCTGTGGCATGAAAATGATGCGTGGAAATGAAAGAAACAGCAGTCAAGCACATGGCTTTAGCGCAGTAGACAGGAGCCTCATCCTTTTCTGCAATCTAAATTTGTTGTGCTTATCTGTTTTATGCAACAGAGGAGCTGGTGCATGCAACAGAGGAGCTGGTGTCAGCAATGCAATTCCGAGTTAGTTAGGTTCAGACCTCAATCTTGGATCTAGCCTTGAATCACACAGTCAGAGTTGTCAGCTTCCTTCACGTTGTTCTTCATACTCTCCTTCGTTCTTGGAGGTGTAACCAAATATGCAGGCAGTGAGTACTCAATGCAACAGATTCTCTCTCTCTCTCTCTCTCTCTCTCTCTCTAGCCCTGCCTTCAATTCTCTGTGTGCTACTCCCAACCTTCTCGTGAGTGAGGCCATTGCCTTTGCCTGTGGGTGGCAGTGATATGTACGCAGCGGGAGGAACAGGAGGGTACTGGTGGTGTCCCTCGGCAGGTGCACTCTGCATGGCAATTAGTCCTTTTTTGACCTGCTTTGGGAATGTAATTTATGGTTCTTGGGCTGGCGGCATGTCCACCGACCACTGAGCCACAGGAGTTGATTGGGGGGTGCCTGCGAACGGGCTGCCATCGGCGAGCCTGTTGCACGTCACACGCCACGGGCCGTGAGACATGGGTACGGGGTGCAGGGCACAGGGCACATGGAAGCAGAACCTGTGGGCGTCCACAACGTGGGGTTGGTTGAGTTGTGGTTGAGTCGTGTGGGCCCTGCGACACTGTCGGAGGCTCTACGGCCTTTGCATCTTTCCCTGGCAGACTTGACCACTGAGAGATGCAGGCAACATGCCCCGCCCCCTGACTCCCTGTGGACCTCGCAGTGTACAGAGCAGGCGCTCGGTATTCACACCCTCTTTAGGGCACACAGACCCCGCAATCAAAACAATTTGGCAGCTGCACTGCTCCAAAGTTTCCGCCTGGCAATAGAGGAGGAGTTCAAATCTGACCCTCAGCGCCAAGAGTATCCGTGCGTGCCTCCCTTTTCTGTTTTCGGTACCTCTCAAGTTGTATGCCCAGAATTGACCGGCCGGCCATGCGCCCTTCAACACCAATACCTCGTAACCCCTTCGGTGGGCCCTGTTCAGGGGTCCAATGAAACCCACGTGTTCCACACTGACAATGGCAGCGCCCAGTGCAGTTTTTTGAAGGTTGGAGTAATTCCAGACGGTGAGGACCATTGTCAATGAATGCGGGCCTTGGCTTGTGAGCCCAGCATTTTGAGACGCATGCCTCCCCATGATCTTCTCTTCGATAGATGCTTCCGCATTGAATTCTCGGACTGACGGCTGTGAGCACGCCCAACGCGCCAAAAATGCGTCATTTTTGAAAGTCGGACCCGGGCCCCATGGGGCGCATTTCCATAAAGCCCTTGCCCCCCCCCCCCCGCCGCCGAGTCCAAATCTGGCCTCGCTTTTGAAAACCACCGGGGCCAGTTCTGGGTCAACTCCATTGGGGAGGATGCTGTTGGTCCCAGTCACGATGTTGTTGCACCCTCTTGACCTAGGTCCTGCCGTCACTGGACCATAGCCTGGTTGCAACGGTGGGTTGCTGCAGTTGGACTTGGGCAACACTTGCACAGAGCAGTATCCGCGTTTGCACACTCCATCTCTCTGCCTGTGGTTGCGGTGGCATGTCCAGGCACGCGCTCTCATACCTACAGCTCACAGGGGCTATCACTCCTGAACGGGCGTCGCGCATAGTGGTGGTAAGCACCCCAGAGGGGCAGCGCACCCCATTACCGACACGGAGCCCGGTGCAGCCTCCGAACGAAGGGGGACGTGACATTCCCCCGGGGATAGCGCGGATGCTGCAGCAGATCAGAGTGTCTCACGCCAAGCCACCACCAATGCCGCCCCAAAGGGCAACACGGCCCGAAGCGCGGACTTCACGCGCCGCCGTCCTGCCCAACGGCCCTCCGTTGGGGTTCAATATCATTAGTACCCCGTCTCCACGGGTGCTGAGTAGGCCAGGGCAATACTCGCCGTCCCTGGCATGGTCGCCGGCGGTAACTTCCAGTTGGCACTCAGTGCGGCATGTGTCCCCGGAACATTGGTCACCCGCGTGCACACAGGGGGGGGGTCTAACCGACAGCAGGAATCACCTCCCCTGCCCCCCACCCTGCTGGCGCCCCTGTTTGAGAGCGCCATGTCTACCCCGCGAAGGAACAGCGCCCAGAGTGCTTCTGATGAGGACGTGCAACAGTATGCAGTCCAGTATTCTGGCCCCCCTGAACTGCCCCCCACCCTGCTGGAGCCGCTTTTTGAGAGCGTGATGTCTGCCCCACGAGCGGGCAGCACTCATCGTGAGTGCGATGAGGACATGGGTCAGTACGAGGTCCAGTACTCTACCCCACCCTCCGTGGAGGAGTGGCCCCCGAACCCCTCTACCTCCCCCTCTCTCCGCGGAGCACAGCGGCTCTGCACGGAATTGCCTGGCATGGCCCGACAGGGCCAGGGGTGGGTTCGTGATCCCTGTGCACGACACTCCACCATGCTGTACAGCATGCAGGAGGGCGCTCTGTCTTCAGGCAGCGCGGAAGGGCTCATGAAGCATGGACGGGCCTCACGTGAGGCGACCTAAAGGGCGGAGGGAGGAGCCTCTTGTCATACAGGGCGGCAGCTCTCCAGGTGCCCGCGCGACTTGCCCCTTGGGTGAGTCTGGGAGCTGGAACGGGTAGAAGCCCCATGGACTATTGCTCCTTAATATGATTTCCTTCCTGTGGTTGCGGTGGCACTGTGCAGTAGTGATTTCCGGTTCGGCTTGGAACTTGGCTTCAGGTTGGGGGCGCAGCGGTTCATGAAAAGGGTTTCCAAAGGGCCATGGGTGCAGAGTGTCGGCATGAGGTAAGGATTACATTTGCAGTGCGCCACATTCGTTGAATTGAACGTCCTGACCATGTCATCCACCCACACCAGTCTGGGCCCCCACGCTTCCTGGTGTCAACAAAACGTGCACCGATGCGCAGGTACCACCGTCATCAGTCTATTCTTTCGACACTTGTTAGTGACAGCTCGTGAAAGGGATGTGCACCGATGCTGGGTAGCTATTTCATACACAAACAGCCTGCGTCCACCCCGTGGTGCTCCTTGCGGACGATGTACTATTCCGGGTGTTGCAGGGACCCCATGTGTCCATATCAATTTGTAAGGAGTCCCATCTCCCGTGAGCAGCGTGCGGCACAAAGAGTCATACATCTCTGTCCCTGTGCGACCACGAAGAAATGAGCGTGTGCAACCTACTCCCAATCTGACTCGGTTGTCACTGTGGAAATGTGCATTTGCCAGGGCGCTGGGCCGGATTGCATGTCCTTGACCCTGGATGGCCTCCAATGCCCAAGACTTCGGCACGAATATGGCCTTGCATCACCCAATCCGTGTCACATGGTTCCGGGTGCAGAGACAGCACTTGCCATCCCGACCCTGCCCTTCATCGTTCGCCTCCCACGGTCAGCTTGGTCAGGGTCAGCCACAATCAGAGCTCGGCTCACTGCTTCGGGACCGATCGTTTGAGCGAATGAAAGTGGGCAACGACAGTGTGGGCCTCGGTCCTCGCCCAAAGTGTCGACCTGGAAGCCCTTTTTGTGCGCGATGCAACAGAGAATTACACTGAATTGTGCATTGATTTTCGAATCCCGCCTCCCCCTCGCGCAAGCACAGCGAGGTCAGGAAGACACATGGTCAGACAGGTGTCCCCTGCTTGGACATGCCGTGCTTGCCTGCCAAGCATGTGTTTCGCCACAGGTCCGCAGAAACGGGTTGCGCTCCAAAGCAGGATGTTGTTAGGACCAGGTACAACTCATATCAACAGAGAATGGCCCTGGTGCCCAATCTTTGGGCATTTTTGCCGCTTTCACAGGCGATCCGGCAATTGTTACCTGTTGCCTCTCGGTGGCAGGTTGTGTCGACTGGTTGCGGCACGTCGGTACCTGTATCCTCACGCCAGACTCCGCCGCAGTGGAGTTGAGATGCAGAATCGAGCAGTCCTTCACGAGACAAGGTCCACTATGGGTGAGCCTGGTGACTCTGACATCTGATTCAACACTGCTCGATGTCCACTGCGTCTGTTTCGACGTTCTGTCGGTGTGAAACCAGCCACCTGCGTTTCAGCGGCGCCAGGCGCGCCGGCGACTGCATTACTCCTGCGTTTCTGACCTCAACGGCCGTCCCTCTCGCGTGAGAGGGCAGTGGCATGCATTATTTTGCACGGATGCACGTGCGTCTCTGACACCCCCGGAATACAAAAAAGCAACGTAATTTTCACAATGAAATGAGCAATGATCTCACAGAGTTGGGGGGGGGAGGGTCAGCTTTTTTTTCTTAGCCAGTGCCCAACACCTGGTTCGGTGATTCCTGTGTGCCCAAGATTGGCGCTGCAACGCTTTTCCATTGATACTAACATGTTCAACACCCATGATCCATGTACTTTGCTCGCCATTGTTGTGGGTGTCTGTGTATTGCACTCCATGCTTGGTCCTACGAGTGTGTGGTGAATTGTGCATGAAGTGCGCAGCTCAGGACGCTGGATGCACAAAGTGAGGATAAACCCACTCACTGATGACTGGAATTACAAGGGGGAGCGCCGGGCCCGGTCCAAGGACTTAAACCCACCCTTTTTTGTTGTCACTGGTTGTTCAGTGACAACTAGGAAGGCTCAAAAGAAGAGGGCACTGTGGCGCCTTAGAAAAATATCCAAAAAAATATAAAAAAAATCCAGCCCCCCATTTTCCCCCTCAACATACAAACGTCAAAATGATCAGCATGACGTTGTGATCATTTTGAGGTGTGATCAGGGTTTATCGACTTTGGGAATTTCGAACATGCCAATGGTTTGGGCAAAACCCTCAATTTTTCCCAAGTCCCCGAAATTAGCGAACAATGACAATATGCAGATGAGAACCCCCCCCCCCCCGCTTTTTTTTCCAGAGTGGTGACATGTGCTCACAATGGTAAACCTGGATAGTCAAGTCTGTTTGTACTGAAGAAGATGAAGCAGATGACATTGGATTGCCCCTATTTTTATGCATTCCGGTATGGTTCTGCCTTGAAGAGGCAGGTAGTGTGCCGTGCCAGTGTCCTATTGCCCTGTGTGGTGCCACTCCCTCCACATTGGGTATGGCACAACATCTCAGATGTGCTCACCACAGATGGGCTGTTGAACCTTGATCCCAAGATATTCTGTTGAGGACTATGAAGTGAGCAGCTCATCTTCGTCTAAACCAAAAAAAAATGCAGATGTGGTGCTGCTAGATTGGAAGGTTGAGCGCACCACCCCTCGCAAGGCCAAAAGGGTGCCGAAAGGCACGCCAAAGCCCATGGTAAAGGTGCAGCATGATGTTGTTGTCTGGATATGGGGCCATGCCTAGCCCTATGAGGATCTACTATTCGACTTCTTGATCAACTGCAAGCGTTGTGGCCAATGCATGCAGTCTGTTTGGGGCTGTGGGCTGCATTGCTAATAACATTAAGTGAGGAAACGGCTCCCCTCATGGCAGGGTGTGTGGGCGGCTTTAGGCACCGGTTCTGTCGCTTGGTGAGGGCTTAAATGCTTACGCCTTAGGCCCCCGTGTCCCCGCCCAAGGTATGTTGCTATGAGCACTAGGTGCAAAACGCTTTCGTCCGATTTTTGGTTAGAATATGCCGCCCTACGTGCAATTTTTGATATAATAGACCCCCCCCCCCCTTTCCAAGGCCCAAATTTTAGATGTCATTTTTTTTAATCCCCCCCCTTTATTTTGACCCCCCAAAAGTAGCTGAAATAATGGTGTGTGCGAAATTACCAATATCGATAACCCGTGGGTGTGATATGTTGTGCCCCCCCCCCCCCCAACCCCCCTCCCCTCCTTTTGACCGACGGAAGTAATGAAGATATGAATGGTGGTAATTTAGGCTTGGATGCAGATGTGAGCTGGCTCAACGGGAGGTGCTGATGTGTGAGTGTGTGTGCGGGTGGGTGGGTGAAGGGAGTGCCAATAGCATGAGCTATAGGTAGAGGAGGGGGCTATTTCATGAGGGGACAGTTTCGTGGGGAAAATTTCGCCTTTCAGATTGGTGACAAAATTTTCCCGACGAAAATTCTTTGCGCAATTTGGGGCACTTCCTGCTCTTTGTGTATCCTCAGCGGCGATGTTCGCCAGGTATTGTTGCGCTGTTGTCGGCAGTCAATGTGTTTGTCAAGGCTGTTCATCTTGCTTGCTTTGGAGTGAGAAGTCGGTGGCCGAGAATGTTTGTGAGCTTGGTTTGAATGGAAAAACGGCCGCCTTTTTGACAGTTTTTCTTGTGGATGCGGCTGTGTACTTCTGTGGCATACACCCTCCTAGTGCGCAGGTGGCCTATTCCACAAGGTATCAAATTACTTGGGTAGGCTACTGGCGGTCATTAGAGCACTTAAAATCTTTCACACAGGTGACATTGCATTATGCACGGACTCTCAATACGTCATTTTGGGTGCATCCGGGGCCGCCCGCCGCTGGCGGCTGCGGGGGTGGGTCGGCTCGTCAGGACCAGTGTCCAATGTCCCCTTGTGGGAACAACTGCTTATGGAACTCGACAACAATTCACGCACTGTACACTGGATCAAGGTTCCCTCGCATGTGACCATCGAGGGCAACAATGAGGCGGACCGCCTGGCCGATCAAGGCAGGCAGCTCCACCCCCGCTACCCCCACCCCCGCACGCCACAGCTACAGCTCTGCCACACGGGCACCCCGGCGGCGCCCAAAAGAGTCAAACTCTCCTCACTGGAAGCAACCCCGTCTGTTGTTAAACGACTGGATTTTCCCCTGCACGAGTCACCTCTTCGGGCAACCTCTGCGGAAGGGCATCACCTACTCACAGCTCTTAACCTCACACTTCTGTCTGACGGGGGTGTGAGCACCCCCTCCAACAGTGACAGTGATACAGACACGTGGAACACCTCCGGGGAAACGTCCAGCAGCCAGCCAAGTGTGCGGTCGTGCTCCACGGAGGCCAGCCGCTAAGCCTGGCTGGTTCCACCGGGTGCCCCCCCTCCAAAACGCCGGGAGACCCCCACAGCGGCCGCAAGGGCTACGCGTGGACGTCACCCGGCCCTCGAGGTAGGCCAGCGCTCCCCCGCCCTACTCCCCCTTACCTTCTCCCCTTTTTCTGATTAGCCTTCCTCTGCATTGCTGCGGCCCCAATGGAACCCGGCGATTCCTCCCGCAAGAGGAAGCGGGGATGCAGGTCGTCTGATCCTGGACGGACAGAACAAAAACGGAGAAGGCAGGACCACAATCTGATCCACAATGTGACCGTCACGGAGCATGTGGCAGCAGCATCCAGCAGTTACCGAACATGGACGCTTGTCCTATCTATACCGGATCAAAAGCAATTCAGTCTCCTTGTCGCATTAGCTCACAGGCTCGAACGGCACGTCCCGCACCCTGTGAGTCGCCAGCCAGAGTCGAAAACACACGGCGGAGTACACTCCATGGAACGAACGGTTGTCATCACGGATGTCGACACCAACAGGTCGCTGAAAACTGGCATCACAACACAACGCATTGCTGGTGTTCCCAAGGGTACAATGCGGCTGTGGTGCATGGGGCTGCCCCGTCTGGTCTTAGCTTACCAGCAGGTGGTGCAGGCCTTTGTGGACGAGGACCGTAACACATGACGCCACACCCTTCTTACAGTACAGAATGCACTCGGCCCACACGCTACATTTGTTCTTTTACTTTTCATCTGTATGTACCCCCCCCCCCCCTTGCTGAAACTAACCGGCCTCAGGTCCATGGAAGGCCGAGTGGGTGCCATGCTTAGCACCATAGACTTGGGAGCGAGTGGTTCATATATAGCCCGCTTTCTTTGGGCGCCGCTAATGGGCAGGGTCCACTGACCTAGCACAATTGATCGCAGGTTTGCAGTGCCTACTGTGCAGCGCCAATGCCACAGACAACTTGTACTTATCAATGCAAGATGTACATAGATAGTGGAGCACCCCAACCAAGAAGGGGACACGCTGGTTTTCTTACAATTGTGAACAACTGGACTAATGGCTGGAAGTGTCTATGGCGGGGACATTCAGTCTATCAGTACCGACCATTGATCCCCCTTGGGTAGAAACATAGTTGCATTGTATGCCATCCATCTCGCAAGAATGAGGAGGTAATGTTTTTCATGTTGGTCGAGGGGGTGCAGAGTGCACAGTGTGCACGCAAGGTTTATGTCGCCACATTGTAGCTAAGTTGCGGGGGTGGACGTCTATGCAGTCTGCATATGGGCTTCGATGACTTAGACGACTATGCAGCAGGCAGCAGTGCTGTTGAAGGATGACACAACATTAGGTACCAGGAAGAAGTACAAGACCCGCGTGAATGCGACTGTGAACAGAAACCCTAGGAGGGGCCTGATTTCTCTAGGTCAGATTTGAAGCAATCAAGAGGCCTATGTTGAGGGAGCTACAAGAGGCTCACCTTGTAAAACTCTTGGTGCTTGCCTCGCAAGAGCCCGCCCTCATCAGACAGTAGGCCCCCCATCACACCATTGGAGGCCTTTGCATGGCTATGGCTGCAAGAGTAACCATCCGTGGATGGAGGTTGTGGCTTTACAGGGGTTGGTATTTCTTGGTATTTGGTGAGTGTTGCAAATATGACCTTAAAAAGTGGGTGCCCTTCTAGATATGAGGCTTCCGCGGTCAACGGTATGATGGCCTCCCCTCTGGGTTGCAGTCTAATGTGCAACTATGTGTGCTGCATCGAACTGCTCCCTCATCTCCCCTACACGGACAACGGGGGCACGGTACTGGGCCGTCACGGCCTTTCTCACCTCATTGCCCACCCCCAAAACCCCACGCAAAGAGAACCTGCGCTCCTGCACCGCCAGCGGAAAAACATCAATTGGGAACCCTAGGGGGTGGCGACCCCAAATTTTTAGATGCGCAGCAGGGGCCGCAGCCAGTTTGGCTTGTTTAAATTGGATGCGATGGTAGATTTTACCATGGGGCCAAATCCCTTTTTTGAAAGCAAAACACACTGGCAAATCCATACCAGATTGCAACTTTATTTGCCAAATTTGTGTATTCTGTTGAAGTGAAATCTTCATGAATGTACAAGAAGGAAGCCAACAAAAAGCAAGAACGCAACGATGGACAATCCCAGATCAAATCAATTGGCCCCACAGACCAAACGTAGTTGGGATCGTGAATTGTGTGCCACATCACCTTCTTCTTTTGGCTTTAGGTCTCTTCAAAAATGAGATTCGACCTGGCAGGGTGTTGGCTGGTTGTTGCCTTGGTTTTCTTTGTCATTGTCCATCTTGCAGCGTGTGTGGTATTGTCATTTTGGGGGCAAACAACTGCTGCAGTATTGTTTGGTTGTGTGAACAAATGGTCACGATGACAAAAACATCAGCCGGATCGAAATGATCGCGAGAACTGGGGATTGTGTTGATTGGGAGGATCAAATGGTTCAGTCTAGTGCCACAGGGCCCACAAAGGTACGCACTGTTGTACGGCAAGTTCAGACGCCATCTTGAAATTGCGAGGTCGCATCCATATTCTCCGCTCGCCACTCCTGATTCCCACAAACCCCTTACTTTCCAGTTGGCAATTTACTCCATCTGCATGCGTTGCTAAGCCCTGATGCCCTATGCATCCCGACTTCTGCACTGTGTGCTTCGTGGCCCAGGGCACCACCCCCTTCAGTGCCCTCCTGCCAGTGCCCAGCCCTGGCCTGGTCCATGCCAGTGCACTGGCGCACCTCTTGGTGTCTGAGCTCATGGGGGACCCCCGAGTCCGTCCGAAGGCCAGCCTGATTCGGGCGGTCAAGATCAAGATGGACGAGCAAGTGGTGTACAACCATTCAGGGGGTGTGGATGAGCTGGTTTCCGTGCAGGACATGGTTGTGGTGACCTGGTGGATGTTGGAGGTGTGGAAGACTGTGGAGCTGCCGTTGCAAACGTCACTCATGAGTTCAGTGGTTTCATCTCAAGGAGTGTCTCCAGGCCAAATAGGGGTGTCTGAAATGAAGCCCTTTGGCTGTACACAATGCAGGCAACTGTCAAAGATCAACTTGATTATGACACCGCATACAACACTTTGCAGCTCCTCTTCAAATGATACCGGATTGGAATAGGGCAAGTTCATCTCTTCAAATGATACGGGATTGGAATAGGTCAAGTCCATACAGTCCCTTGAGGTAGTCTGGTTGAGACAAGGGGTGGCTTGGACAAGGGTGTGTGTAGAGCAACGTTGTGAAACTTAACCGCTTTTGAGCTAGGACGCCGCGCCTGCCTCGGATTTTTTGCATGAGGACGGTGCATGCTCAGTATTCCTGGGACGTGTTTCGAGAGACCTCCTCACCATTCTTCTTTGAAACCGCAAAAGTTCACCTTTCCCAGTACTGTGCACAAGAAAGTCCTTGCCTTAGCCCAACCGCTTTGTGGGACCTATTCAATGGGTCCATGGGCCCTGTGAGATCACTTCCCCCCCCGCCCCCCATGTAATAACCACCCTTGCATAGCAACCGAGCGGGGGCAAGGGGCCCGTCACTTTCCGTTTTGCAATCTCCTCAAAAGGTTGGATATTGAGCTTCTCCTGTGCGTTTGCTGGTTGGACAAGGTGGCATTATTGGTGGATTGCTGTGTGCTTCAGATTTCTTGCATCCAGGGCACTCCACAGTCAGAGAGAAGGCGCCCTGGGAAGGAGGCGCAGTTGGAGTTGGATGCTTTTCTGTGCCCCCCATCACCCCCTCCCGCCGATGAGACGGACGCTGTCTCTCAGTAGAGCTGAACATGCATCCCAACAGCCCATTTTGTGGTTCATATGCCCTCGTCCTGTTTCGTGTTGCATGTCCTTTGCATAGTAATCGTGGGTACGAGGGGACCGTCACTTAGGGTATGTTGTCTCGGCGGTGCGAGGATACCGTCGCGCGCAGGTGGTTACTGTCCAAGCAGGGGGTGGCACTTCGTGTCGCGACACACAGAAGGTGTACGTCGCAGTCCGAGGGTGTTCGGGCCATCCTGTACTCAGTCCGCCCCAACGGCGCATGACTGCGCACAGCCGCTGCGTCTGCAATTTTGAGCAGCAGGGCACAACCAGATACAAAGAAGAGCATGGGAGCGGGGGTCACTGGGGCCGTTTGTGTCATAATGAGGGTGTTTGTCCCTGTATCCACGCCTCCTATCGACGTCCCAAAGGCACATCTGCCAAATTGGCGGTCCCAACAGTGCATGTGCCACAGGCTTTGCTTGGTGGTGCATCCACACTACTCCCCCGGGTTGGGGCGCGCGTGGCCATGTTCCCTTTGGGGGTCTGAGGGAAGCGTCGTGCACAGCCGACTACTGTCCAAAGGGGCCGGGGTTTTACGCATTTGGGCGAGGACCGAAATGCATGGGCGTCTGGGGCATCATTGCCGACCATTACCCTCCCCCCCCCCCGGTGTGCTGCGTCATCGATGCCTCAGCCCACGCCAAACCCCCGCCGCAATACCTCCAGGTCTACTCAGGCCCCGGAGTCATGCCAGAGCAGTCATTGTTCCTGGGAATCCAGAAGTCGGATCTGGCACACTCACAGGGCCCTCAATCCCGGTACCCATTGATCGGTGGCGCCGATTTGGCAGCGGTGGTCGGCAAATGCCTGAAGAACAGTGATTCCAAGCGCAACTTTGTGCTTGTGGAGCTCTTGAGCGCTGTTGAACAAATGCAGTACAACATGGTGTACGCCAGTGGCAAGGTATGGGTGCCACTCGAAGGGGAAGGGGCGCATGGTGCAGGCGAGGGATGGGTGGGCATTCCACAGGTGACCAGCAGACGTGTTGCAATGCGGATGCACACGGGTCAGCTACACCGTAGGGGCATTGTCATCCCAAGAGAACCCAGCTGAACGATGGGCCTCTGCGACCAGACTGCTGTGCCTCGATTGGCGCCATTTACAATGCAGTGTATTGGCATGCGCTCAACACATTGCACCATACTTTTGGCTCAGTGGAGTATGCACTCAGCGTGAGGACTCCCGGATTGTGAGCGGTGATTGTAGCAACTGCAGCGACAGCCACCTTGGGGAACCCTATGGCCCCTTGACCCTTTGGCAACGTAGACTCCTTCCTACCATCTTTTCTAGAGCCCCCCCCCGCCTTGTGCCCTCTAGCTTTATGGCAGCCCCCCCCCCCCCTCTATCCGTTGGGAGCTTTAACCGATGATAATCCCCCTAGTGTGCCGGATGGAATCAGGATTTGTTTGCCCTACTGAAAATTTGGGAAGTCTGGAGGGACAACTACCCCCCACCTCCGATTGCGCAAACACTGGCAAATGCACGAAAAGTTGCGGAAACAAAACCTGGTGTTGTTTGAACAAGGGGCTGGTTGATGCACCACCACAGACTCAGGACGTTGTACCCGAAAAAGGACCATTTGGGGATTGCTGCAGTGTACCATAAGTCTGCTTCCCCATCGGACGTCCATGGACTTCCGCAGTTCACCGACGGTGTACAGTATCACAGTTGGAAATGCCGACCAAAGCAACCACTCTTCATCAATTCATAACGAAATGCCATTGTTGGATACGCAGCATGATGGGCCGGGCCTGCATATGACCACCCTTTTCGACCTCCACCTTCTGGGCGCCTTGCAGTGACCTGGGCGAGTACAAACATTCGCGCCCTGAGGGAGTGGAAAACTTACTCTGATAAAATTCCGCGCCGAGCCTCATAGTTTCATATTTTGTGGACCACCGCCCCTCCCCCATCCCCGTCTGAATATCAGCTCAACAGGGGTAATCTGGGGATGTGGCAGGGGCGCAACGATCATACCTCAGCATGGAAAGGACGTGGGGCAACAACAGGGAACATGCCAAAGAGATCCCAAAGGATGGCTCTCATAAGCAAGCGTTCAACGGCTGACCCGTCGTTCGTTTGTCATGCAACCCCCCCCCCCCCCCCTTTCTGGGGGACGCAGTGGGGAGCGTGCTTTAGGTATAATCAGGCCTTTGCTTGAGGTGGGGTGGCGGGGTCTGGATTTATGCGTGGGCGGGTCATAGGCTGAAAAGACGTTCGTGCACTTGAATTGGGCTCCGGGGGGGGGGGGGGGGCGACTCCGCGGGTCCTAGGACGCCGACTACCCCTGCCCACCCACCCCAACGACGAGAACAATACACCAAGGCGATGTGCCAACCCTCCCCCCCCCCCCCCGCCCCCATGGGGCCTCCGGCCAACAGTTGGTTGCCAAAGGTGCCGACCTCAAGAGTCCATGGGCCCCAAGGCGCCCGAAGGACATTTTTGTCCACTTTGCACCCCAACACTGTCCTTAAACCCAACCCTGACCCTAACGCCCACCCGAAAACTAAGCCCAGTCCTAACCCTACCCCCCTACCCCTACCCGTCACCCTAACCCTATCTCTGACCCTAGGCTAGGGTTAGAGTTAGTGTTGACCTGCAACCCCTGGGCCTCGCAGAATCGACTGACACCCCTGGATCTGGCATTGTGGCACGCGGCAATGAAGCAGCGTGCACCACAAGCAAGCAACGGTAAAGTTTAGAACAGGAACGCCTGTGCTTCAATTTGCACCTGGACTTCGGATGTCAGACTACGGTTGATGGCCCTGACCTCCCGGCCCACTCCTGTTTCAACCCCAAAAGCTGACCTGGGCACGAGCAGTGGTGCTGTAGCCAATGCTCGAAGTCGAGATTCCCTTCCAGGACCTGCATTGACACCTGCTTTGGTAAGGCGTTTGAGTCCGGATCTGATGTCCCAGTGTGCATTGCCGACTGTGAATGATTGGCTTTTGCCTTTGCTGCCAAAATGGAGAGCAATGACGTTGCAAAAAGCAGCCATGAACGAAATTTGGAAGATCTTCTTCCACCGAATCAACATGGCTGATATGGCCAGACCAACTCGCTGCAAAGGTTAGGGTTAGGTTTAGCGTGATGGTATGGTTAGAGCCCTGCTGCATAACCACTGGTACACACGCACACAGGGAAGGAGGATAATGATTGGGTCACGGCTCCTGGCATCCGAAGCTATCCCCATAGCCATAGCTATCCCCATATCCCCATCTCCCCCTGCTTGTGCATAGGTGGGCTCTGCTGTGGTGAATAATCTTGTGCGGCCAGGGTGCCGCCTCTGTTACTTCTACCCGCAGACAGCCGACCTGGAGATCCCCATTACCAATGCACCTCAGCCACGGTCTGTGACTTCACGGGTGTTCTTGGGGGTCACTACCTTTGGAGCACTACGTAGAGATCTGGCTGCGCATTATGGAAAGGTTTGCAAATCGAGTGCTGCGGCAGGAATCGTCACTGACCCTCTCCGACTGGTGCACGACCATCAACAGCCTTTGGACAAGGACAGGCTTCCACCCCCGGGGGGGCGGCTGGGCCCGGTCCTTGTATGCCTCACCCCCCAGCCCCCCCCCCCCCCCCGAGTTTTGAAAGATAGCGGTGCAGTGACCCATACTTAGTTGAGAGGGGTACTATGCCTTTAGTCCTTAAGACCCTTAAGACTTTCTTCCTGGCAAAGACAAGATATTGCTATTATCGCACACATACCTCTATACCCCCATGCCCCCAGACACCCCCTTGAGGTATGCATGTGATAGTACTGGGTTGCGCGCAGCCCCCCCACCCCCGGCCAAGCTGCCAATAACCCCTCCCCCCCCGGCCAAGCACCAATACCCCCCAATGGGACAGCCGACCCTGGAGTAGTCAAACAGGACAAGTCATCCAGGGGCTCCGTTGACATAACCAAAACACGTTCGGGCCCACAGAGGGTCAGAATGAGCAGTGGCGAGAGGCCGATAGGCGCCGCCAAAGGCAAACAAACAGATACCGAGGCCTTGTGCCAAACGCCCCCCCCCACCCTCCCGCCGACCCCCCCCCCCCGGCCGCCCCAACTGCCCCCCCCCCCCCCCCTGACAGATAGCTGGGGGGGTGTCACATCAGGACCAGTTGTAGTCGCCCCCCCGGGCTTCCACCGCCTCTTGACGGCCCCTGACGGGCAACCAGCGAACGTGAATTTCGAGAAACCTCCAGAACCGTAGCAATGCCGCTGTACAGCTCAACAACTCTGAACAACTCTCTACCATCCTGATCACCCCTGAACAAGCCCGTACCAGCTCTCAGCATCGCACTTTCGCAAAGCAGCAGGATCCATGACGACGTTATTTGTAGGAAGTGTTCAACAAGCATTGTGTTGGTCATGGCCCCCTACCTCCCCCACTGCTGTGTCATTGCCCATTGGGGCAGCCTCTCAACGGGGGGCAACAATCTGTGCCCAGAGGGTCTTTTCTCTCAAAAATCTGTGCTTTTGAGGGCCGTTAGATTCTGTGTGTGGGCCCTTCTGTGGACGGTCCTTGGTCGCCCCGCAGGTCCCGGCTTCGCCGTGTTCAACAGGGCTGGCTTTGGGGGCTGTGGCGCAGGGAAACCCGCGCCGTAGCTCTGCTGCCACCCCTCTACACAATGAGACCGGGTCCCTGCTGATGAGGACAGCGTTGAGTGGATGGGGTTGGTGACGAAAGTCTCCGAAACCTTGCGCCCTCCGAAACCTTGCGCCAATGGTACGGTAGTGCAACGAAAGCCTTCGGCCAGTGCGCACCCAAACCGAAAGAAAGCCGACGACAACTAGGGACAACAGCCAAAACAAAGAAAAGCATTTCGGCCGAACCCAAAGTTCCCTTCGCACTTGTTTACCGTTGGTAACCAGTGTTGTCATGGAGTGAAACAAGGCGCAACCGAAATGCCGCGGCGCGCTGGAAGCGTCCTCAATAGCGTCTTGGATCTCAGTAGGTCTGTGCCGTGTCTAAGATATGGCTGCGGGAAGGCTGCGGCATTAAGGAACTTTGTGGGCTATGGTGGCGAGGCTTTATGCATCAGTCCTGCCGCTAGTTCACGTCTCATCTTGTGTGGCCTGTATTGGTGGCAAACACATTGTAGCGACGAGTTCCAAAAAAAAAAAACAGGCAGCAGCAAAGGGAAAGAGGCCAAGGGCTGCGGCTCAAATGGTCAGCATAAGAAACCCTTGCATTATGTTGGCTGTGCCGGAAGAATGTGCATGTGCCCGAAGGATGACAAAAACACCTCAACAACGACAACCCAAAACCACAGCGATTGTCATTGGAAGGTTTCCCGTTGGCCTCAGCCAGACGTATCCTCTTCTGCTTTTTAAACCCATTCTCAAGCGCATAATGTACGACATTGTACTCTCATGTGGACCGGACAGACTCGTTTCTATCCCGGCCAGAAACGGACAGCAGCGTCGTAGTTGTATCTGCAACAATCCAGATTTCGCCCGTGCCCTCGTCTGCAGGAGTACAATTATGCCAAGATCACTGTGGACGCTTTGACAGGCGTCCAGACGCCATCTGATGGGGCCGTTATCGGGGCCCTTGGTGACACTGGCATCCCTGACATCAGTGTGCACATGAAAGGTCTGCCTCAGGGCCCAGTAGCAGTAGTACCGTGAGGCAGGAATGAAAAAGTGCAAGGCATAAGGGAGGGGGAGCGGGATCCTGGCGCCAGGCAGGATAGGGTGGCAACAGTGCAGCAGCAACCGCGCATGACTGACACCATGCAAGAGGGTCCAACCTGTAACATACAGCAGCATGGCCAAGCCCAAGTCCGTGTCGCGTGAGTTGTTGCAAGTTGAACTGTTGCGGCACAGCTGACTCAAGGACCGGGGTTTTACGGAATGTTCAGCTTCACCTCAAGGTCCATAAGGTGGCACACATTCATATGTTTCTTTGGCCGGGTCATGGCTGTTTTGGGGACTCCCGGAGGGGCCCCGATACCTCCTCCTGAACCACAGTGCAAGGGTGGGAGACCCTACCCTGCTTTGCACCTTGTGGCGGGGCTCTAGTCTGCCCTTTGTAGGGAGCAGTTTGTGTTGACAGATCAACGTGCACAATTTTCTCCTTGCCAGCTTTGTTTTCCAGGACTTCACGATCCAGCACATGAGCCGCGGTTGTGGCGCACAAGAAGCATACTCTTTGCGGATGGCTCGGTCGCCATGGCCAGTTGTCTGGAGGTTCCGTCGAGCCCCCTGCCCCCCCCGCCCCCCCTCCCTTGTCGGCCTGATACGGCCTGATGTGACTTGGGCAGTGAGTTTCTGTCTGGTCTTTCCCCCTTGGCCTTTGGTTAGTCTCCCCCTTGCTTCAGGTATGGAAATGGGGACCCGAAAAAATTGTGGTTCCACCATCTGAAACGCCGTCCAAGACATCCAGCGGGGAGTGCTGCTCATTTTCCTCCTGACGAGGGGTGATTGGTTCCACAATGGCCGGTTGGTCACCGCGCAGTACAACTGGTGCCCAGTGCCATGTCATCAGTGTGGCCTGCTGGTCCCCGTCGTACCTGTGGCTGATTGTTTGCACTGACGTGAGAGCTGTGGCTGTGTCAGGGTCGCAGGGCATCTGCGTGTCCAGCCCCCACCCGACCTTGCGTGACCGTGCCCCTGCGAGTGTGCCGCGCACTTCCCACTGCCACGCTACCTTGCAGGCGCCTGTACGGATGCCCCTGCCTCCTCTGCCCAGCCGCTCCGACGGGCCAACAGTGAGTCCAAGTTCACCACCAGCGCCCCCGCCCTCATGGCGCTGTTGCCGGGCCCCAGCGGTGAGTCTTCGGCGGGCGCCCGGGAAGGTGCAGACTCCACCAGCCCGACCATCTCCCCCATCGGTACCCCGGCCCCGCGGTGGCCCATCCCCCCGGCCAGTACCCCCCGCAACACCCGCCGCGGGTCCGGCAGCACCCGGCAGCCCCTCCCGGCCCCACTGCGCAACTCGCACCCCGGCTCTCGTCCCACGTCCCGAAGCAACGACACCGGCCAGTGCCTGTGTGCCGCAGGGTCCGCGGCCCCGGCAGCCGGGCACCACGCGTTCTGCCCCGTCGCGCTTGCGGCGCAAAGCGGCGACGCCGGGCGGGGCCGGGCGCGGGAGCCGCTGCCGGCGCTTCGGGAGGGGGTGAGGGCGGCCCTGGCGCAGGCCGGCGAGACGTTGGGCGCCAGTCTCCTTCCCCCTGTGGCCCTTGCCGAGGCGGTGGGCGGGGCTAAGGCGGGGAAGGGCGCGGAGGTGCCGGAGGGGCTGCTGTGCCCGATCTGTCTGGAGGCGCGGGGGCTCCCGATGGTGCCCTGCGGACACGAGATGTGCCTGAGCTGCGCGCACGCCATTTGGGGCACGAAGCGCAACCAGCGCCTCGTGTGCCCGTTCTGCCGGGGGATCGTGACGTCGGTGGGAGGCCGGGAGTTCTTTGCCGGGCGGACGCGGCGGCGGCGGGTGTGAGGGTGCGGGCGCAGGACCGGGTGTCGGTGGCCAAGACGGTGACGGGCAGGCGGGCACTCCGCTGGCAATCGGCCTGGGCAGAGATCAGCCCCGCGCCCTGCCACAGCGGTGTGGAGTACGCCCCCCCCCCCCCCCCCAGGGGGGGGGGGGCAAGGACCGCAAGCACCCCAAGGACGCTCAGACGGGGGGGGGGGGTGCACCGGTTGTGGGCACCGCGGCAACGCCCCATGTGCTCCCTCCTGCCCCGCGTACGCCTTTGTTGGGGAGTTTCCTCAATCTGAGGGGGGCGGAGGGGTCATGTTGAGTGGCTCCAACTGCCGCCGCACTGTGGGAGTAGCGTGCACTCGGGCCCCGGGCGGGTGCTGATGGTGGTGGTGGTTATGGCAGTGAAGGACGGGGCCTGGCAGGGGCGAAGAGTCCGAAGGTGCATGACATTCGCGTCCGTGGAGCTGGCAATGCGATGGATGAAGGGCGGGCACAGTGTCGTGCAGGGGGTGCACGGGGGAAGGGCTGAGCGGGAGGGTTTGGGTCGAGTGCACGGCAGCCGGTCAGGGGTCGGTCATCCAGCACATCTGAAGTTGGGTGACGTGGGGTTTCCAACGCCCGGGCGGTCGGGGGTCAGGAGAGCCCCGAACAACTGGAGGGCGGGGTCTAACAGGGCGATGCATCACTTCTTCTGAAGTGCTGTGCCAAAAGCGCCGAAAACGTTTTGGGGGTCCAAACGATTCAATGATTTTTGCGAATGGTGCGGGCAGGGGGCTCTATGCATCCCCCCGCCCCCTCCATCACGCACCCCCACATCGAGCAAGTGCTTCGCGTGTGTCTGCGAAAATGCCTGCGAACGCTCGGCTGAAGGCCCAAGGGGAAAGCCCCCCAAGCGACAACATCTGGTACCAGATCTCTCTCTCTCTCTCTCTCTCTCTTTCTCTCTCAGAGAGCTTTTCACACTGTACAGGGCTGTGCGCCAGGAAAGGTACGTTCATGGCTGTGGGTGCCGGCTCATGCTGTCTGAGCACAGTAATTGAGTTGTAGTATCGCACCAGCCTTTCTGCTGCTCACGTGCTGTGATTGTTTGTTGGGGAGTGCTGCTCTATGTATCCCGATTTTTTGTTAAAGGCCAAATGGATGTGACTGCCACATCGTTAGGCTGCTCAGCGCCTGAGGCATGTCCGAGCCTGCACCACCAATAAGCAACTGGGGAAGCCCATGAAGGCAAAACGGCAAGCTCACCATTAGCGCAAGGAGGTAGTCCAAGATCATGAATTTTGTTTGCCATAAATTTAAAGTGCAGAGGATTGTTGCGGCAAAATGGGGCCGCCGCGTTTTTTTCTACTTCCTTGCTTCTGAATCAATTGAGGCTGCAGCTGCAGGGTGGTTGCTCGCCTTGGTCTTCGTATCGCGAGCACAAATCGAAACGACAGTTGCTGGTAACATCATACTAACATCACCTAAACACTGTTGATATCAGATGGATGATGATGGATAGGCCTGTGCATGCTATGATTCTGTCAAAGTGGGCCCACGCCCTGCTGTGAGCTCACGCACGTCCTCCACGACCTTTCATGCGGCTTTATGGTGGAAATGTGAAGGTGCAGCGGAGCACTCAAGCGTCAGTGGTCTGTCTGTGTCACTTGTTCAACCCTTGCAGCAAAGACCTTACCTGGTCAATATATGTGTGGCATGCACTGGCATGCACGAAATACGGCTGCCTATGTATAACGTTCAGGGCGGGCCTTGCAGAGCCCGTCGCTCGCCGCCCTGCCAAAACAGGGACAATGTTCTGTTGCAGCATAAGGGTATCACTCTGGCAAAGCCCTGACGTCTTCTCTCTTCTTATTTGGACCTGTTACGGCCTGCTTGTGCAATAGTCGTTGCATGTTGACAGGTCTGCATAGGACCTTTCCAATGCTGTCAATGCTGTCGTGCGTGTGTCCGCTTGCTGCATTTGTTGTTCTTGTGCTGCTGTGCTCACCATGCGGAGGTGCGCATGCGTGCGCAGGCGCGTGCGTGTATGTGCGTGTGCGCTCAGGCGTGTGTGCCCCGATAATTAAATGCCTCAGACAGAATCTATTCCAGCAGGGCGTGCTGCATTGTTCAGTTTAAGAGAGAAATCTGCTGGACCTCTCTTCCACTCTGTACATGATTTGGGACCTGCTTGCACAGCAGACTGCCCTGCCATATCAAAGTATTCCATGTTTTTGATCCTGCTGTTGATTACTGCTGCTACCCCTGAGCCAGAGATTGATTAGAACAGCATCGATGGTGCAGTTATGAGCCTGCGTTCCATCGTTCCATTGAGAAATTACCTACACTCTGGTTGTTCCTACGCCTTGGCGTTTTGTGGTGACCCAGGATAGTGCCCCTGTTGTGAGCACTAGCCGGGATGGCTGTCCACCAACCAGTCAGTCTGATTTGTAAATTAGTGCTTGATCCCCTTCTCCATCCCTCTCCGGTGTCTTGTTCATGAGGTTTTCCCGTCCCCTTTGTAGCCCGATTTGGGTGCGGAAGATTTCGGTCGGGGATGATCTCGCCATCTTTGCAAATCCCTTAGCAAAGGGGGTCACACAACATCTCCTCTGCCTATACGTGTTTGTACCCCTATTTCTGTTCTTAGCTTCCATGAACTGTGCTACTTTGTCCCTGTCCCACACAGTCACATGTCGGATTTTTCTGCTGAGCCATCCTTTCTGGTGTCACTCATCCTTCTTCCCTCAGTATTGCACACACCTGCACATCTCCCACTTGGAGCACCTCGCTTGACCACAGCGGCTTTCTCCTTCATGAGCGTCCGGGTAGCCTGTCTACAAGGCCCACACAGGTAGCCCCATAGCCCCTCAGGGATGGCCCCCACTACCACAGGATGTTAGGCAAGGTCCGGTTGGAGTGGCAACTGTGGACTCCATAAGGAGCCGCAGGAGGGCTGCCGATGGACAGATTTAGCTCCCGCTCGTCGGCCCTTCTCCCACGCCACCCCTGCCGCATTTGCCAGACGTAGTGTTGGGGGTTTGGGCGCAGGGGAAACCGCTCCCTGACTCCTTTGCTGATCCTGCTGCGCACCAGTGATTGTCTAACCCTCTATTTCTTCACCACAGGTGTTCATGGCAGAGGTAGTGGCATAGCATGCGGTGCAATGCTTCCACTTCTAAGCCCATACTTTCTTTCCCCTCGGGTACCCCGTGCAAATAGTGTGGCACATTGAGGCCACGCACATCTCAAGTGTAGCACTCCCAATGCCTTATGGTTCCAGTACTCCCTGCCTGCCTGTCTGGTTGTGTTGGACCCATGCAGCTCCTGCTCTGAGCTCCATACTTGGACCACCACGATCTTGAGATGACTAGCCTTGGGCTGTAGAATACACAGTCCCGGACAAGGCAGGCAGGGCGCTTCATAGTCAGGCAAAGGTGGAGGACAAGAGAGAGGAGACCACTAAGATTTCGCAGTGCACGTTTCCCAAGAGGAGGACAGCTTGTTCGCCGTGACAAGGACAACTGGACGGCGTTGGTCCATCAGCACCCTTGTGACGGCACTGTAGCTCCTACGCCTGCTGCTCCAACTCAGAAGGACTCCAATGTCCAAAAGTTGTGCCCCATTTGGGGTGACCTCATTAAGCCACCCGAACAAGGTTGGTTTCCTGCGCAGAGTGAACAGCATGAGCATGTGGGATCGATGTGGGGTGGGGGATACAACAGGTTTGAAGTAGTTCATTTGCTGTATCGATTGTGACAATGTGAACCTGTCTTTACACCACTTCTCAGGGGTTTCCGGGCGGAGGGCGGATTACCATGCGCTGCTGGGTTTTGAAAATCTTTGGGATGCACCCTCCACCAAGGCCTTGACATAATCCCGCACCCTTCCCTCCTCTGGGCTCTCTGGGATAGTGCAGCTAGGTCAAGGCTCTGAGCCTACAGTGACCCCTGGGACCAAAGGTGCCAAAAGAACCTTTTTTTTTGTTTACAAATGCGCGTAGTGTGCACCCTTCATTGTTCATTATTGTGCATACATGACAATTTCTCATCGCAGGTCTGTCCTCCGAGGGGTTGGTCCATGGTTGGTATTGGCAGCTGTGATGGATTTTGGCACTTTGGGATGCAGGCGTTGAATTGAGTTGTGGTTTCTGGCTTTGCAAACTGCCATACAGGCCTTGGCAATCACTGTTTTTTATGGGTGGTTGAGCTGTAGAGTGATGCTACTTTCCAGAACCCCCATTCCGCTTTCCCACACCAACAGCTAGCCCGCCCCCCCCGCTTCGGCTATGCCTCATCTCAAGGTTTTAGCCCCTATTTGTGTGGACTCTGAGGGCAGCAGCCCGTCTCTGGGGAACGTTCAGGTTCTCTTTTAACGAACCTCAAGCCTCCCTCGTCTGTTGACCTCCACCTTTGTTTCGTAGTCTCCTGCCTTCGCCTTGCTGTGTAGCCTACGCCAACCTTCCCGCCCGTTTTCTCCGGTGGCTTGCCTTCTGCCCTTGTTTTGCTTTTTGTCACCATCGTAATGCATTCCCCGAGCCCCTGAGCCATGGAACGACTGTTTTTGCGACCATCCATCCCAAACCCTTCAAATCTGACGATTTCTGTCCTGCGCCTTTTCTGGCCTTTTCCCTGCAGCCTTTTTCTGACCTTCCCTCAAAAGGACCGACATGGCCATGACTGTAGCGGAGCCCCTGGTGGGCAGGGGAGGGGATTCCATGGCGGGTACATGACCCCCTCTGGCAATTTCGGCACCCCAGTAGTCCAGGGTGGACATTCTGCGTGCTCCCTCCGTTTTTGGGGGCCCAATGTGGCAGGGGTTATGCAGCAATAACGTCCCCCCGAAGATCCCCCCCCCCCCCCGCATATTCGCCTCAAAATTAGCAGCGTGGCACGGCGATCGTTTCAAGATGTTTGTGTTGTGAATTCCCCCCTTTTCAGTTTTGAGGGGAGTCAGCATCATGAACTGAGGAGGCCTTCCCCTGGGGCAATGGGACAGCACAGCGCAGGGTTGTCCTTTACAATACCGCATTGAAATTTGGCCACAAATCAGCATTGATTTTGATGCAGGTGTTGGACAGCTTCGGCATACACCTCGCTGTTTGTACCTCTGTGCCAGACTGTTCTCGGGTCCCCATATGATCACCTTCACCATCAGACTGGGAACCCTCACCGCCCGCTTCACCTGAGCGCAGCCCCCCCCTCCCCCCACACGCAGCACAGTTCCCCCAACGCGCTCCTACCCAGCACCTGCAGCCCCTTGGCGACCCCATGTTTCCGCACGTTTGCCCCTGGAATCAGAACCTCGCACATGTTGGGGGTAACTATGCTATTGCACTGTTTGTTGTGGTGCTGTCATTGCGACGTGGAGTTCAACAGTGGCTTGTGTGTGTGCACACAGTCATTTGCAATTTATCCATACATTTTGAGGGCAGACGCCATGAGTTCTTGGGCGTGTTGGGATTTCTCTCCATTGACCCTAGCTTCTTCCCTATTGCCTATTGAATCGTTTGTTCCCTCAGTGTTCTGCCTTTGCTTCCATTGACGAGGATGTGCAGGACATGAAGACATCACACATGTACAGTGCAGCCATTTGGAGCATGCTGTGTAGCAACTAAGCCATTCCCCAAACCCACAAATGATAGAAAATCAAACACAGGTGCAATTGTGAGTCAAAATTTGATTCAAGATAGAGGCTTTGCATGAAGCTGACTGAAATCTGCCTTCCTATTCCATTGCACTGAAGGTTAGCCCTCCAATGCGAATAAACAGACATTGCAAGCAAGGGTTGTGGAGAGGGAGCAAGATACAGCCCGCTTGTCCTGAAACTATTTGCTTCTTCATTGCCTCTTCTTTCGTCGGCACTGCCTTATTTTCCATCTTGACAACCATGTCTGACGCCCCCCCCCCCCCCTTCCGTCAGATTGTCTACCCTAGCGACCTCCAGTTGCCACCTATCCACCACCTTGACTTGCCATGGTGTTGGTTGCCAGTGCAAGTTTAGGACGTGCACTAATGTTTCACACATACTTAGCCATTGACATGCCCGTTGGGACCATCCTTAACATCTGTATCTGCACATTTTGGTCATTGTAGATATCCCAAGGAGTTGAAGAGCATCATGATAGCATCTATAAAAAAGAAAAAGATGTTGGTCAAGAAAAGGGTTAGGACATCCAATATGGCACACAAAACTCCTGCGAACGAGGGCCCAACTAGTTGTTGTGTTGCCAAAACTTTGTGCAGCATGTGCACTGCATGCACATTGTAGAAACGACATTCCCTTAGTTCTGTTTGCACTACTACTCCTCGTCTCTGTGAGGCATATGCCTGAAGCCTTAAATTTTTGTTGCTAGTTTCTCCAAATTACAATCATCTTTATCAAGTTCAAGCAACAAACAACAACAAGCACATTTGTGAGCCATTTTTGCTAATAACTTTGCATCAACACCTCAGGCTCTACTCCACACTTGGTGTTCTCCTCACCTGCTTCATGGGCTCCAAGGCTTCCTCAGTCACGATGCTTGCCCAATGCGTAGTTGGGAAGTAGCTGTCGTACAAAAAGATGTCGCCCTCCACCCTGAGCACTAAGGCCTGGCAAGTTTGTGCAGACCCGATGAAAAGGAAGTACAGGAGGAGGGTGCTGCATTAGGAGTCCACTCTCCAAGATAGGTGAGGACGCCAGCGGGCCGTTCGGGGCCAACCTCAGAGTGTTCCTTGCTAAAGCGTCCCAGACACGTGGTGTCGCCCTCAGTGCTGGCCCCGGCTCTCCAGATGGACACATCACAGCGGCTGCGTGCCTATGCCATGGTAGGCTCTGCATTATCTGCAGTCCATGGGGATCCTAACACCAAATAGAGTGGCACATTCTGGTGGTGCAAATGCCACAAACTGTCTCATGCCCCTCACATGTCGTTGCAGATGATACATCATCAAATAGCACAAAACTAGTAGCCCGACCGATCCCGCCTGGGATAGCATGTCTGCAAAAGCGGATTTGTACTGAAGCGGATTTGCGCGCATTACAGGGGCCAGTTGACAAGCAGGGTGCCCTTCATGTCTCCTCCGACCTCCGGGTTGGTACCACTCTCTCCAGCACGTGCAAGCAATCTGTCATTGCATAGGGCAGCAGTAGTCGGACCAGAAACACCGCCGCAAGGGGGTGGCATACAGATACCAAGCTGCTCTGCTGCAAGACATAGGTATGACCTCACGGCCGTGATCACAAGCAGTCACCTCAAGCTGGCATTGTGCATGCGGATGTCTACCTTGAACTTGTGTTTGCGAGCGGTGCGAGCAAATAAAAGTTTTCGAATAGTATGTAATGTATTGTATTGTATTGTATTCAGCTGCAATTTGTTGCCGGACCACCCAGGTCCAACAGGCTGATGTCACAAATTCAACCAGACACTGCGGGTGACTTGCCCATGGACAGTGTGCAAACGGCTACCCAGGTATTGCCCCCTAACCCGGTAGCCTTGACCTTCCTTCAGTCACCTGCGGCACACCAAGCGCGTAACCCGTTTGCCCGCTGGAGCCACACTGCCTACCTGGCGCTTGCGCGCTCTGGATCTCACGTTGAGGAGATTGACCACTGGATGGTGACGCAATGGGAAGCTATTGCCGAAGCTAGCATCACCGATGATCAACTCATCAAGTTTGCTGATGCTTGTGGTATGACGGGGGTTAACATGCCGGAGTTCGTTACCATTCTGGGTGCCTACTGCGGCCGTAAAGCCCTGCGTGTCGACCTGTGGGATGGCACCTTCCTTGATGCACCGACTGCTGCTAATGAATCCTCAGCGGCTGCCTGGGCTCAGGAGCGCCGCATTAACGAGCTCACCGCAGCCCTCCAACGCAAAGACGGCGAGCCGCAGAAAGCGCGTGTGCCTCGACCGCCGCCGTTGACTGCCCAGAATGTTAATGACCTTGCAGCCACCCAGCAGCGCTTCCAGTGGATGAATACATTGGCCTCTGCGCTCCAAGGTTTGCAGCAGGTGCCCTTGAATGCGACTGATTGGACCCAGGATGTGTTCGTCCAAAAGGTGTGGTGCCTTCTGCACATCGAGCTTGCTGCCAAGAAGTCCTCCCAGCCTGCTAAGCCTCGCGGTCAGCCTACCCCAGCTTCGGGTTCCCACGGTTCCGTGGAAGTCATCCCCCCGCATACTACGGCCCCTGCCGCAGCGGACGTGCCGGTCACGACTGGTCGGCCTGTGCCGAGGCCCGGCAAGTGCTTCAAGTGCGGCAAGACTGGGCACTGGGCGGCTGATTGCCCTTTGGCAGTGACGCAAGGCTATCTTTTGAGCCGTGACGGCAAGGAGTACTGGGTCAGTGCCCAAGGAGTTGAGTGGGACACCAGTGAGCCGCCCCCTGGGCCCTGTTGTAAATGTGGACAACGTCACTGGAGTCATCATCCTACCTCTACGTGCTCCGGACGTGTTGTCCGCCAAAGCCCCGTTACCGCAGCCGACAAAGTCGACGCCTGGGATGATGCCGTGTTCGAAACCATGGTCGCCGAGTTTCAAGGGGCTGCCCCCAGTGGGTCGGGCCTGGCCCAATGACTATGAGCCGCACTGCGCACCCCTGCTGCCCCAGACCCCACCCCAAGCCCCCCCACGAGCCTTCCCGTTGTGCAGAACTTGGCCGCGGTGCTCCACGCGGTGTCACAGGCGGCTGAAGCCCCGTTTGGGCACTTTGCCACCGCCACCATGCTTCGCAAGTGGGAACCTGGCACCGTTCGCACCTATCTCAGTGCGCTACGGCAGGTCCTCAAGTATGGCCCCCCTGACATGCCCCTCCCGGATGCCCTCTCCCTCCGCCTCCACCACCTCGCGGCCAACCGCCGCTCCCCATCCGCTGCCAAAGCCCTCGTGTCTGCGGTCCTCATGTGTCAGCGGCTCTCCCTTATCCCCCGCGTTATAACCGATACCCATACCCTCACCCTGGCAGCCATCGTTAAACACACTGGGCGCTATACCATTCCCAAGCCTTGGGCCACAGTGCAACATCTGGAAGCCGTTGGACGACTCCGCATGTATTGGGGCTGGGCCCGGGTTTTCTTCCTCATCTTGTGCTCCGTGGTCCATCTCTGGCGTGTGCAAGACGCAGCAGCCCTCCAATGGCACTGGTTGCGCGTACCAGGGTGGGTCACGTTCTTCGACCATAAGGTCAACAAACACCTTGTCAGTTACCCCCTCAGCGACTTCTTGGACACCTAGAGAGCCTACATCCTGGCATGCAAGCGGCCTGAGGTCCCCTGGGACAGCCCCGTACTTCCGGGAGGCACCAGTGAGCTCCAACGTGCCCTCCAGGACCTCCTGCGTTATGAACAGCTGCCCGCAGCGTTGTGGCATGGGTGGAAGAAACTTGGGGCAGCCCTGTTTGTCCTCTTGGGAGGTTCCATGGTCTCGTTACAGCGCTGGGGACGCTGGCATTCCCAAATCCAACCCCGACGATACTCCAATGCCCCCCCTGCCTGGCGACTACCTGACAAACTACAATTGCCGTTCCCTGTTGCGACCACCAACAGCCCAGTGCGCGACATGGACTGGCGCCTCGTTCCCATACCCCAACTATGGCCCAAAGATACCTTCGTCAAACCGCCTGCCGCCCCTATCCGAGCACCCCTCCAATTGGAACGCGCTTGTGCGGCCGCCGTCCCACCGCCCTCGTCGGCACGTGACTCTGCGGCCTCCAGGTCCCTCTATGAATCCACAGACACGGACAGATCTGATACAACCTCTCAGTGCTCTAACATGTCGTCGGTGGAGCTATCGCAACCGACGGATCAAGCGGCAAGTGGCGTACCTCCAACCCCTCACGCCCAATCTCCTGTCCCCCCACCTGCGCAAACAGTGGCTACCTCTTGTGCAGCTGGTGACTCTCGGCGTGCCCCTGTGGGCCCTGACCTTAGCACTGGGCATCCGGGCGCTTCAGCGTCTGCGCCAACATCGCCTCAGTCCTGTGATGGCAGCATTGGCCCTCTGGACCGCAATCCAAACACCACCCGGCCCCAGAGCCCCACTGGCCTCCCCCCACCTAAGCGTCGTGTGCCTGGGGTTGCGCCCCGAGCAGATGCAGCATCACACCATGGTTATGAGCTCACCGCGCCTCGGCGCGGCATCGCGTATGCCCACTGGAGACCTTTGTGGTTGTGCGAAGCTCTACCAAGCCCACTGTCTACTGTGCCATCAAACACTGCAGGATCACCTACGCCAGGCAGCCCAGTCTGTGGCGGTACAGCTGAAGGTGTCGATGAGCACAGTGCGGGATCTAGTGGTGCTGATGATCAACCGATTGCCGGCTTCCCCGCTGACGTCGACATGCAGCCCACGGACGGTGCAGAGCCCTTGCACTGCTCACGATCCTGGTCAGACGTTGCATACCCCTTCACCGTTGGAGCTAGTCCATCGACTTCTGCATCAGCTGGCCACCGACCCCACTGTCGTTTCCGACGTGTCGCCGACGACTCACAAGACCACTACGGACACCAGTCCCACGAGCCGTTCGTCTTCCACGCCGCCGGTGACAGTGGCTATGGCCCAACGGGGTCTGGGGTTAGCGGGCAGCGTTCCCATACCTGATGAACTGTGGTCTGAATGTGCCCCCTCTAATTTCCACTGGGCGGCAGCAAATGCCCCCTAGCGGCCATTCTCTCAAGACCCCATGCTTCATTTGTTGGCTCAGAAGCTTACTGAGTCGGGATTGCTGCAGCATGCTCCTCCTGGGTTGGCACCTAATGCCAAGGCTTATCTCAAGCCCAAGTCAGTGCAGAAGTGTGCTCTGATTGTGAATATGATCCGGGTCAATGATCACTGTCTCCCTCCGCCACCATTTAAGTTGCCTCAGTTGGATGAATTAACACACACAATCACCCTGTCCCTGTTGCGTGGCACACCCCTGTATTTCACCAAACTCGACATTAGTAATATGTTTTGGTCCTGTAAAGTACCGCATGAGTATCGGCACACAGTTAGAATAGGAGTTAGGGGACAAGTGTTTTCCTTTCCTGGGCTCCCGTTTGGGTGGCGAGCTAGTCCAGTCATCGCACAGAAGTTGCTCGCCATGTATATACAGCGCTTGTACCCTGATGATACGGTCGTCGTCCAGTACATGGACGATATCCTAATCCTGGGCCCCCAGTTGCATCGCGTGCGCGCCCAAACCCAACACCTCGTACAACACTTTACACAAAATAACTGGGTGGTCAGTGCCAAATCCGAGCTAGAGCCCTCACATCACGTCACGTGGATGGGCAAACAGTTTGATGGGGCGGAGGGGTCAGTGTCATCAGACCCAGTGTACATAATTGGCATCATCGTGTTGTGGCTTACCTTAGCTACCCGTGGGTACCGTCACAAACATCTCCACCGGTTGCTAGGTAAATTGCAGTGGGCGCTACGGCTCGGTCGGGGAGCAACCCCCTTTCTCGCCGGCCCGTACGCATGGCTCCATCAAGGGCCCGATACCTCTAAGTGCACTCCCACGCTAGTCCTGCGGGCTTTAGCTGAGGCAATGGCAGCGGCCCTTGTACCGTGGACGGCCCCACGGGCTGTTCCGTCCGGGCCCACCTGGTTTGTTGATGCGGCCGGAACACACTCTGGTTACTTGAGTGCGATCTGGAGCCCCTATCTGCGGCCCAAAACAGTGCACCACCCGCCCTGGGTCCATACGCAGCAGGCGGCCGAGTTGGCCGGCGTTATCCATGCCATTAAAGTAGCGGCTTATCAAGGTCACACCACACTGAATTTGATTATTGATAATCAAGCCGCTATTGCTTCCGTGATCTCCGGAAAGGCGACATACAAATGCCAGGCATAGCAGCGCCTGCTTAGGTAGCTGCATCATGTATTGCGTTGGTCAGGGTTACAAGTTGCTTGTTATTGGGTACCCGGTACCCTAAACCCTGCGGATCCGCCATCGCAGTGGTGGAAGTATGATGCGGCCATACAGGTGGACCTACAGGCTTGCCCTTCTCCACTCCTCCTTTTCACCATTGTTTGTAGGGCAAGCCAAGTATCGGGGTTGACACTGTCCCTGTGTGACGTGTGGCCTGTCACTGCCTGTGATTGTTGTTTGGCCCAGATCAACCAGGTTACACTTTGTATCAGAGCCGCCTGGTTCAGCCTGCAGTGGATGGAAGCCTGACGATTGAATTGACAGCTTCCTGAAGGACAGCCGTGACCTGTGACAAGTAGGTTACACAGTAAAAACATGGGTTATGCCAGCCCGGACACAGACGAGACTGTACGGCGATTGCTGAAAACTTGTGTTTGCGAGCGGTGCGAGCAAATAAAAGTTTTCGAATAGTATGTAATGTACCCCCCGGGGTATTGTATTGTATTGTATTCAGTTGCAATTTGTTGCCGGACCACCCAGGTCCAACAGGCCCCGCCCCCCCCCCCCATCTATTCGAAGCAGCCTTTAGGCTGCATGGTCTGACTGTCATAGTACGACTTCTGAACATATGCCAGCCCGGACACAGACGAGACTGTACGGCGATTGCTGAAAACCATTGGTTGCTGGCAGCAACGACTAGGGGGAAGTGAGAGAGATACACCGGACCACCACCCCCTGGCACCAACGCACTTTGCATCTCTATTTGATGAGATTGGAGGACAGCTTTTAAAACAGAACTCCCTCCCTCAGGGAACCCCTTGGTTTCGCAGCCATGACCAACAAGCTGTGAGGATATTGAGGATGACTCCATGGTGATGCCAACAACACGGGGTCCTGTTGGTTCCATAACCACTAGACCCTAAGCAGCTACACCCAATCTTGCTGTTGTTGTAGGAGAAGGAGGCACAGCTAGCAGCTGTCAGCAAGGATTGTGAAGGGACACGGATAGGCTACATGCAAGCAAACCCAACCGTCAGAGCAAGGGGGACCTCTAGTCATACAGGCGCAATTTGACGTGTGCTTTTCCATAATCAAGAGTTTGAGTTGGCAGCTCCATGATTGCAGCCTATGCCATTGGTGCCAAGTTGGGAAGTCACCCTGCAAAAACAGCCCATTTTGGCCATCTGTGTTAAATTGTGGTACAAGAATACACCAATGGCCAATTTATAAGAACCTGTCGCATGCTTGCCAAACTAGCCCCCTGTGTCTAGACAACACCTTGCCGTTGCTTCCGCAACTTTTGGAACGCTTAGCGTTGTTTACACAGGGAGGGGTAGGTTAGCATGCTTTGTTGATTTCAAGGAAGTTGGCTTTGGGCTCTCACTCCACACTTGTTCCATTCTCAAGCCCGCAAGTATAGTGCAACTGTCCTCCCTGTGTCTATCGTATGGACGAGAAACCTCTGGTTCCATACAGTTTGGCTCAGTGCAAGGGCTATAAGAAGATTCATCCAACCTGCAACCCCACAGTCATCTAATTTACAACCTTTGCACTATGTCCCTTATGGATGGGGCGGGGAGGGGGTACTTGAAGTTCTCATCCGTTTTCACAGACCTCAACAAGTGAGGGCGCCCAACATGACCTCCAATCTTTGTCCACCCACCACAAAATCAATGAGGATTGTCTGCATGCTGCCCAGCAACGGTCAATGTTGCTCGGCATGCACACCATTGGACTTGTAACATTATAAGGGGCAGAGGGTTCAGCCAACAACCATCAAAGGCTGAAATCATCATCTTTGATGACCCTCTGAGTGCATGTGCAACCATCTGGCCATGGGGCACACGAAGCGCCATGGGGCAGGCGAAGCACCTGTTGTTAAAGCTAGCCGCAGGACAAAGTGCAAATGTGTTCACCTAGTGCAACCCGAAGATAGCCACGTGTGGTATGTTTGTCCCCTCCGGGAGATAGTGTAATAGGGCCTGCTTGGCTGTTGGGTTTTTTTTATACATGTAAGGGTTTTAGGTGTGTATCCACCCTCCGTTGCGAGAACAACGCCTTCATCAAAGCAATGCCAGGTTGTTTCCGCAATGGAATCTAGCGATTCCATTTTCTGGCTGTCCATGGAGACCGATTTTTTTGTGAATTGGGGCCGGTGGGGGTTTGCAGCCAAAGGCTGTCAAAGGACCCACCCTTCAGCAGGGTGGGCCCTTGTTCGGTGAGAATTGTGCATTTTCGAATTGTTTGTGAGGCCACTTTTGGGCAAGATGTCATCACCGCTCGTGTTTTCCCAGGGTGCGTGTGAACAATGCCCTTGTCAGAACAACAAGAGGTGTTGTTTCTGTCATTTTCAGTGCTTTCACCATTGTTCTCGCAAGGGGTACAACCTTGGAGGGGTTGAATGAGCGCATTGAGGGATGCAAAACCCCCATGACGAGTGACACCATCCTGGGAGTAGAATGTACTCTTGTTGTGACATGTGCACTTTAGCCCAAGAGGTCCACAAAATATGTGTTCTGCAAGTATGTTTCAACAGTAGAGCATTGCCAGGAGTACCCATTAGCCCCTGTAAAGCACACTGGTAAAGCCCACCAGAGGGAACATTCAGTCCTGTTCAGTCCTACCTGACTATTGGGTTGGAAAACGATGGGCTTTGGCTTCTGTTCAGAGCCTTTTTGAGTCATTCAATTTAGGCCTGACAGGCAGGACAGACTCGACAGACAAGGTGGATCTGAACAGAAAGGGATAGAAGACCGATGTGCTTGCATGTTGGTGGCCGGATGTCGTACCGAAATATTTGCCCCTTTTTTTGGAAGCCGTGGAGCATAGAAAATGTGGTCCGATGGGTGTGCCGCCTTTGGATGAGCAGTGAAACAAAGGTAGTATCCCACCTGGCAGGGTATGGCTGGCTGGGCGCTGGTATTCCGGCCCAACGATGTTGCCGGCTACCGCTGCTGTCTGCCGTTGGCTGTGCCAGTGCATTTACATCTCGGCGGCGTGGTATTGTTGTAATCTGGTGGGTGATGAATAGGTCGCTTTGGGGGTGGAATCAAAGGCCAACGATGCATGACAACAGAGCTGCCCATTAGACAAGCGAGTGTTATTATTCCCCCTTTGCCACACCCCTGCTCCTGTTTTTCAGTGTCATGCCTCCATTGGGAAACAAGGGCCGGCGTGGGTCTCGAACGGTATGCCCTGCTGCATCGAGGGTTGTCGACGGTTCCGGAGGCTTGTTCAGGGTTGTTGATCGGATGCTCCGTCCCTTAGTCTTGCACGGACTGCGTCACTGCCCCCGCTCCACATCGCCATGTTGGTAGACGCTAGTTGCACATAACCAGTACCACACTGCAACTTGCAGTCGGCAGGCATAAGGTGCAGCCATTGCGCCATCGGCTGGATCTATGGCAAGACACGAGAACCGGTGAACCGGGGAACTTGGGGCAGGATACATGGGGCATTCAGGTCGACAGGGGTGGCGCAGGGCGCAGGGCTTTTTCCTGCCGCCACCCCGCGATAGCTGGTTAGGTAGGGCTGGGCCATGCCCATCCCACACCCGAAACCGGACCTGTCACAGACCCATAACCTGCTACGTGTGCTCTCGATGGACACTTGGTGGAATTTTGGTCACGAGTTAAAAAAAAGGCAGGATGCATGGGGCATTCAGCTGGGGACCCTGGCTTCTGCCCCAGTCCATGTGCTGTATGTTGCAAAGTTCCAGACTGTTCTGGGGAACCTGGTGCAGGGGCATCAGGAGCCAGAGACCCATGCCGGCGTCAGGCCGTTCAGGCTACTCCAAAGGAATCCTTCCTCGGGGTGGGTATTTTTTCACAAAGCCAAAAAATGGGCCAAGAGTTGTTCTTTGAATTGGTCTCAGGACCAAAAGACTCCCGGGCACCCCTCTTATAACACAGCCTGGCCAACACGTCAAACCATGGCACCACCTCTGAAACTTCAGTCTTGATGCATTTTGCTTTTTTTCTGCTCAGTGGTCCTTAACATCCTTCCACTTTCTGCAGCCCTCAGCAACATCCCCTTTTGTGTGCAGGCGGACCATGGGGAGAGTGTGTACTCCTTTGAGCGTATTGAACGGAATACTGCAGCACTGAACAAAATGTATGTTACGGCTGTCTATCTCCCTTCCCAACCCCCCTTTCAATGGCCCTTGCAGCACGAGCGCGGCTATTGAGTGCATGATGTCTCTCCAATTTCCATATGGAAGAAGATGGCAGATTTTCGCAATGATTTTCGGGATTTTCGGGATTTTCGGGATTCTGAACGAACGCTTCCGCACTACTGCCACAACCGCTCGATGAGGCTGTGAGCGGTGACATGAAGGCAATACCTACAAGGAAATCTGTACCGTAAAAATTCTATTGCATAAATTCTGACCGAAGTTTTTTGACGCAATATTTACACCCATTTTTAACATTTGCAGGCGTGATCAAACAGTAATTGGCTGAACCCAACAGGCAAAAACACATGCGTTGACGGACGCACAACAATGACAGACATACGGTCCATGACAAGGTCAGGAATGTCTGCGCAAAATCATATTTTCACAGATTATGTCGCTAATAATTCTGTCCCCATCCTTAAAAATGCCTGTCCATTTCCTGGAAGAGTTTGCTCACCAAAACATTGATTGTTCTTCATTACTGGAGGAACCCGGATTGTTGGTATTGATTCTGGCAGGGTTTCTGTCAATTCTTGGAGGCTGCTGGGTGGTTGTTGTTGTTTCCTGGAGACTTTTTGATGGTTGCTGGAGGCTGCACTGGAGATACCTGCAGAATTACATGCAGCGGCAAGGGCAAATGGAAGTCATTGATGGGCGATTTGCAATCTATCCCTTGCCCATTTTGAAGGGTATTTGGCACTTGCTCTCTTGGTGATACCAACCAGGTGACAGATGCCACATAGCTGGTGAAGAAATTCATTGCAATCACACTAACTTGGCTACACATATATCTGGGGGGGGGCGGACAAAATTATGTTTCCCTGGGTCCATGAAATTGCTGCTTCGTTCAACCACCTGAGTGCCAAAAAAATTTACTCAGCCCGTAAACCTGCCACTTGCATCCGCCAGGAAAGGTGCGCGCAGGAGCAGCTGGTTCCTACTGTGTCTGGTTACTGAGTTTCTGGTACGACAGCAGTGGATTTTACTGCGTGCCACATGGTACGGAGCGGATTCCTACCGCAACCCAGCACTCCTGCCGGATGCCAATGGCATGTCTGGCTTGGTGGGACCGAAGGCCGATTCTTTTTCTTGCGTACACCCAGTGTTCTTTGTCCTTCAGTACGGTGTGGGTAAGAGCCAGGACCCCCCCCCCCCTCTGTCACCAAGCCAGGATGTGGACCTGAATCATCACCGTGGTGCTCATCAACCTCACACTGCCATGTGTTCGTTCCCACTGCAGCCGCCAATTTACCGCCATCCTCGCTGGTTGCTTGGTGGGCCTGACCGGTCTGACGGGATTGAAGGGATTCTTGGCCTACATTGCAATCATGTTCGGCGTCAGTCTGTTCATCACGTACCGCATTAGCGTATGCCCTGCCCCCATCATTAGCAAACGCGCATCCTGAGCCCTGTAGTACGCCGTGTAGCACATCAGCGTATGGCATTTTGATAGTCCTGATGGGTGGATGAGGTTGTATTTGCGGCTGAAGTTGCATGTCATCTGAGGGGTCGCCCACAGTGAAGGGGATACACCGTCTTTGAGGGATCCTCTTGAAGCTATCTCCATAAAGAGGGTCCCGCAAATTGGTACGTGGAGAGCTGGTTGCCATGGACCACGTAGGCTGGCCCCTCTCCGATTTGCATGTAACATATGTGTGCCGTCTGCAGTTGCTAAGGGATTGAATGGATACGTCAGTGCATGGAGTGTTGGGTGTGCGCTGCATCGTAGATCAGAGATGGCGTTGGGCGGAGGCGCAGTGAGTCACCAAAACAGTGCCTTTGCCCACAAGACCCACATCTGCAGTTTGGTTGGCCTTTTGTTTTGCAGTTCAAGACCACGGATTATTTCAGGGCCAAAATGGACTTGTTCGGTGCCGATACTGTGACGGGAGGACTGCTGGTATGTTCAAGAATTGATTACGAGCGGATCCCCCCCTTTGTGCTTGAATCCGAAAAAGGTGACGAGGAGGGTTACCCCCCCCCCCCCCCTTTCCAGTTGTCAGCCGTCTGAATATTGGCATCTGGTCAACGCAGACAAAATTTTGCTCCGGCGCCTTTGGAGCCAATGATGTGCCATATGATGCATCCTTCCTTGACCGCTGCCCACAGGTGATGTGATTCAACAGCTTTGTGCCTGGCCATCTCTGAGTGTGCACATGACCTATGGGTAATGGTGATAAAACAGCAACTCTATTGCCCCCAGTGCACTCTTCCTGATTGTGCAGCGCACCAGGAATTAAACATCAACCATCCAGAGTCCACCCGGAAATAACAGAAACCACTCAAAGCCCACCTGGCAGTAACAGCAACAATCCAGAGCAACATGCAAGGGATTTTCATCAATGATAATACATCTGGAAAAACATTTCTGGCACCTGTGGTGCCGAAACATCCGGATGCCAGTTGGTAAAGAGGAGGGCCAACGCCCCCACCCCTCCGTTTCAACCCCTGGGGTCCCCGGCTGGATCCATTTCACTCCATCAGGACTCACTCCCTTAGGTTCACACCACTAAAGAGAGAGACTGTGATGAACAGAAGGCAATTTGTGGAACTTGGGCACCGCGAGGCTATTCATTGAGCGATTAAATGGCCAAATTGGGTTGAATAAACACCGACTGCAGCCCGTTGCTTCACCGCAAAATGCTGCGGGTGGGCTGGTGATGGTAAGTGGAATCCGTGACTGGCCAACTGCTGTTGTTGATTGGCACAGCGCTGTCAGTTGGCTGCTGCGCTGTGAGACATATTTTGATGAGGCCCAGCGGTGCAACTTTATTTTTTTCAGTGAGCACGGTCGTCGTTCTGGATGCTTGAAATTGACCCTGCCCCCCCCCCCCCCCCCTGGCCCCCCCACTCCCCACCCCCCTCGCATCCCATGAGCGGCATCCAGCTTGGAAAGTGCGAGGTATCTGACAATTTTCACAGTCCCTTGGGACTGTGTCTGTGCCTGTCAACTAGGCAAGATGGCAGATCACAATGCTCACCTTTGTGTTTTGGGCTGACAAGAACGCGGGCTCCAGCGACGGGTGGGTGGGGGTTGGTTCAATGTGTCGAAACAGGAGTGCAAAGTATTCATTCAACAATGTGAAGTGTCCAAATTTCATTCCCCATGGCAGGGCATCGCACGGTCGTGGGGCCCAGCAGTCCCTTTTTCGCTTCCGGGCCACCAGGGCATCATGCGTTTATGGATATCATGACGTGCACTACGCAGCTCCACGCCAACCCCATCACCTGCATCCACCCCAGTGCCTCACTCCTATTGAATCACCCCTTGTGCCTCTATCAACAAACCATCGCCACCTCTCCTACCCCACCTCCCTTTAGAATGCATGCTGTCCATCACTACCCTTCACGTCTGGTTCGCTCCTTTGCAGTCGTTTATTCTATTCTGGACTTTGGTGTATGACTCGATTTGGATCTTCTGACGCGCTTTACCTCCACAACCAGCTGCAGTCCCCAATGGAATGTACTTGGAAGATACTAGTTTCCGCCATGTTTGTGTAGGGTAGCGCATTTGCATACCCTGGTGTGTGTGTGTGTGTGTGTGTGTTGGGGGGGGCTGTTCCCGCATCAAGATGCAGAGAAAAAGCCCAGGGGCTGTCCCGCTCATGGGCAGCTTTCCTGTCTTCCGCTCTCTGCTTTGTCTGTCTTTTCATCGTCTTCTATTTTGTTGTGTGTTTTGCGCCTCGTCGGGAAAGTGTGTCTGTTGTGTGTTTGTGTGCGTGCGTGTGTGTGACGCAGTTTGCGCCCTGTCTCTGCTCATGCGCCAGGTGGTTTGGTATACGGGCACACTTACATGACGTCCACCCTGTACTGAATGTGTGTAGAACGTCAAACGCCACCTTCCCTCATCTACCCCTGTCCCACAAAGTGCTGCTTCCCCCCGACACAGAGTCGGTTGGGTCGAGTTGTTGTCTTTTCGAGCGGGTAGTCCACGGATCGAAAACAGCTGCGTTTCCATTCGCTCCAATCGGCCGGGCCAGGCTCTGCAGCAGCAAATGCAATCCCCCTGTGTGTTTTGGGTCTGCCTCGACCTTCGACACACAGGCTTTGGGGAGTGCAGTCATGTCTCTGGGGGACAGGGCACGGCAGGACGCCTGTTGAGCGAGGATTAAGTAACGCAGCTGTGTGAAGACATGCCTGCGTTGGACTCTGTATCTTTCTTGCCGTGTGCTGTGCTGGGAGGTGAATACGGTCTGGTGGGAGGATGGTTCTCTTGGGGTGCTTGTGACTCAGAATACTTTGGGACCATTAAATGGCAAACAGAACCGTCGTGGGCACTGTCTCACAGAACGTTTCTGGTGTACCTTTTTGGACAGGCCTGGTCTACCCCTCAACATGGTACTCACATGATGCAGTGCGGGTTGGGGCCCTGTAGCAGGTGGCAAACGGTTGGGCCCTGGGCTTGAGCCTTTCTGTGACGAAGTTGTGGAGGAGGATGCTTGCCTTGCCTGAGAGGCCGGCGCCACAAACTACACAAGATTGTTGATGTGTCTGACAGTGAACTGCAGGTTCAGCCCCGCTTTGCTGGAGGTACCACAGGATGCCAAGGAAGAGCGCACAGGAGGAGAGGGAGGGAGGCTGCTCAGTGACTGGAGGGGGCGGAGGGTGAGGGGTTGAAGGAGGAGAGGAAACAAGGCAGGAGAGGAGGAAGCAGAAAGACAGGCAGGCAGGGATGATATGGAGACAGGCCCGTGGTACACATGGGATTGCGCCGTACCCTCACAGTCCCGTTCAGTCTGCACGGGAGTGAGGCGGGCCGGTCATGATATTTGGGGGCCTGTCACAGTTGTGAGGTGCTGATCATTTGATTATTTGACAGGATGTTGTATTGTGCACATAATTGTGCCAGCTTTTGACCCTGCCTCCTGCGAGCCCTTCTGGACCCACCTGCCCCCAGGGGGGCGTACTGCGTGCTGTGCGGGCGCTGTGCACAAAGTTCGTTCAGGACCATACCCAAGGTGGGTAGGTAGGTAGGTATGACACCGATCTGGGCTTCGGACAGAAGTGGGAGCGTTTCCAAGCGGGCAACCCAGGGCCAGGAATACGGAAGTGTACTAGTAGTTGGTGAGAGATGGGAACTGGGAAGTATCTTGTGCCAGTGCGAGTTGAGGGATATAGGCAAGAATATTGCTAATTGCCCCCCCAAATCCCCCACTTCTCCCTGTAAAATGCGCGCCGTGCGCGCACTGTGCACAAACGCCCCCCAGGGGGAACAATGCAGGGTCCTGTGGGGTAAGATCGCCATTGTGTCACCCATTATTCAGTCCATTTCTGCCCCGAGGTCCTGCGGCAGGTCTGCAAAACAAAATGCGTGGAGATGCCGTCGCCTGGTGAACAGGACCGACTGTCACCCGGCCTCTAACGAGATTTCAAAGAGTCTCGCTTGACTTTTTGTGAGGTCTTGATTGCTCTGGCCTGTGGCCTGCAGTTCCAGTTAGTCGTGAAGGAGAAAGTGTGCACGTGTGCCTTAGCCCCAGAAAGATGCAGTTTCGTTCTCGCCCTTCAGATGCATCTGAAGTCAAAGTGGACGCAACACAGGGGGGACCAGCAGGGTTTCAAGCGAAGGGGGCGACTATATTGCCACAGCATCGACACTGACACCCAGACCACCCCAAGACCAGATTGCTGCACTGTGCAGATTACTGGACTTTGTTTGCACACACGTTTGTTCCTTTTGCTTTGCACACATCATCCGCATCTAGTGTCATGTGTCCTCCTATGCTACAGATGGTTATTGAGGTGGGATTGATAGGGACAAGGGATGACAAACGTGTGGGTCAGCTTTTTGTGCATTCGGGACACTTTGTATACGAAAAACGTTGTTGACGCAGCCTGTACAGTGGTATCTGGAAACCATGGGCGGTATTGCAGGCAGGTGTAATGATGGCAGGAGCAAGGTTTGGCATCCGCCAGACAGAAAATGGGTGAAACAGTGGGAAGCAAGAGGCCAAAATGTCAAAGTGAAAGAAAAGTCGTGATGCCAAAGAAATCTGGCAAAATGACGGGGAGAAACGGAAATGAGAGGATTACGAGGAAGAAGCATGGGAGCTGATGGTACAAACAATGGACACATTCGTCCCATCACGGGTGTGCTCGCCACACCAACAACTAGCTTGTCCAATGACCCTGGTTGGGCAGCACTCTTTGATGCACTGCCAATGAGGTACAGCAAAAGTTGAGGCCGTTGCGTGGAAACTCAGGCAGCAGACGGAATGTAATGCACGTGCTCTGCATTTGGTTAATATGTTCTGCGCAACAGATGGCATGGTGTGTTTTAGACGGAAGGGGGTATCCTTTTTGTACTGCAAAGCTCAGTGGACGTGGTGCGCCGTCACGCTATTGGTGATCCTCATCCAAGATAACTGAGCACCTGTGGGTGCAAATTCCTTGATGTTTTCTTCACGCTGAGACAGTGCTGTTGCTTGCACTCACGTGGTACAAACTATGGCCAAGGTAGGTCATCACAGGACGGCGGATGGGTAATTTCTTGTGCTGCCATGGGAAGACGTCCAGGGCGCAGTGTTTGTTCCAGTGGAAGACCTCGGTTTTGTCTTCAATTGCGAATGCCTGAAATATTGCTACCTAAAGACCTCATTGCACAGGTTAGCCCTCCTTTCGGATAGAGAGGCGAAACCATGGTGACCTAGTACTCTGTTTGGGAACAAGCCAAGATACCCCGACCAGAAAACTTCATTGCGCAGATCAGATTAGAAACCGTTGTGCCAATTTACTGAATACTGCCCCTTGTGGGTTGTACTTGATTCTAGCACGAAAAAAAGGGATCATCAAACATCAGTAATTTGTACAATTCTCCCTTTGATGGATAGTGAACCGCCCAATTTTGGGTGAGCAGTGACAATGTGGCGTTCTTCACCGTGGCAAACCTCCAAAACTTGAGAACAAGCAAGGCAGGACCTTGCTGCAGCCTCATAAATCCCCCCATCCCTCTGGCAAGGACAACCTCTTGTCAGAACAACAGTAGGTGTTGTTTCCGCATTTCTTGGAACTTTACTGTTGTCCTTGGAAGGGAGGAAGGGGGGGGGGGTATGTCATTTGAACGGATTCGTGTGTGCAGTCTGTCTTAGCTGTTACTCATGGCCTGCCGCTAGTCAGGGTCCAAAATTGGTGGGAAACTTTGTGCAATTTTCTGCAGACGCCAGAAGATCAGTTTTGATGTTCTGCTGCCAGTTCTGTGCTGCTGTGGGCCACGTTGGGCTGCTCTGGGCCTGTGCGTGCAGCTTTGTGCTGTTTGAGGGACAGGGGTTTTTTGTGTTATGGGGTGGATGTGAAGTGATAAATTGTTGCAACCGCTTGCGTTCGGTTTCTGGAAATCCAAAAAGCCTCCGAACACATTAATGCACAGAGAGCCGTGCACAGTGGTGTTGACACCATGTTTAGGAGTTTCAAGATCAAGTGGTGTAGGACCAAAAAGCGGCACAATGAACAAGAAAGAACAGACTGAATTATGTTCCTCGTTTTCAACAATTGCTGTTTGTGTGCACACCGATTTTAGTGTCCGGTGTCACTCCTCCCCACCCTTGGAGACCATTACCCACGTTGTGGGAGGTGACAGATGAGGGGCGTTGCGACTGGTGGTCATGGTGTAAGGTACTCCACCTTGCCTCCCCCATGGGCCCATCATGGTGAGAGCTGCTTTCAAGTTACTGTGGGGAAGGGAGTAGTGGGCCCCCTCCTATCATTGACCGGTCATTGGTACCAATCATTTTTGTAGCTACCTGGCAGCCACCCTCCCCCTTGCCCCTTTAGGGGAACTATCATTTGGCCGTTTTTTTTTTCAAGGAGTGAGTTTACCAACAACTCTCTAATTGCTGGTGTGGTGTGTGGTGTGTGGTGCTACTCTCCTATTGCGGCATATGTATGTATGTAAGGATGAGGATGATGGGTGACCCCCAAAATTCGAGTTGCTCAATTCCAAAAACTAGTTGTACGTTTATGTCTATAACACTGTAGAGTTGAAGCTATTTTTGACGTTAGTTTTGAGATGAAAGTGGGTTTTGACCTGAGAAATCGTGACCCTGAATGGGTTTGGATGATGCCTGATGATGATGGATGATGCCAAAATCCGGAGATGCTGAATCTGAACCAATTACAAAAACCATTTGTATAGTTGTGTTTGCAACAGTCTAGGGGGAGGGAGCGTCAGCGCGCCGGGCATCCTTTTTAGCCCATTTTTGATACGGAGCCCTAATCCAAACTCTTTGCCTGGGTTATGTAGCCATATTAATTTCTCCCCACCATGGGGACCCTGAGAAGGCAGGGGTTATGTAGCCGTATTGATTTCTCCCCACCATGGGGACCGAGTCCAGGCGTGTTTTGTTGCATTTCAAGCAATTTTGCATTCGGAGGCAGGTCCGTCACCCTCTTTATGGACCATGGGACCATGTCCTGCCTCATGTTCAAACTGCTAAAAGCAACTCCGCCGCCACGCAAGGTGAAGGAGAGGATGAGGCAGATGTCTGTGCCTTGTGTTGTCAACAGCGCTCAGCCATCACAGGTTGTGGTGAGTGCCAAGAGCATCATTGTGATGAATGTATTGATGCCCACACTTGTGGGGAAACGATCGTTTATTAGCTGATACATGAGTAACACACTGACACACAGTGATATTGAATTCAGCCATTTCAACTTATGCAGCGTGCTTTGTAGGGAAGGTTTGCGGTCCACTCTTGGTCGACTTGGGGGGCTCCTCGAGGGGAGGGTAAATCCGGGGTTAAAGTTGGGATAGTTAATACCAAAGTAGCGCGCCGGGCACCCCCCCCCCCCATTACAGTGGACCTATTTTGAGGCCAATTTGGTATGAAAGTGAGTTCTGGCTCGAGAATCTTAAAGAAGTGGGGGCCTGGGTAGCTGGTATACTTGCAATGCATGTTCTAACAACAAGAGCAAACCCATCACAAAAATCCCTCTTTGAGCTTCGTTGAAGGTGATAAAATTTGTCCATAGTCTTGCAAAAAAGAGGTGTCGTGTTTTGTTGGGTCTGTGGAAAGTTGTGTTGATGCATTTGGACAGAGGGGCACTGCGACCAGAGTGTCTATGTGGATGCTGCACCGGATGTGGGTTTGTGGTTGTAGCTTGCCTTGTGGCCCTTGTTGTTGAAATCATTGTACACACTGCCATTTTTGTGACAGTCTAGGAAGCTATGGAATAGCCATGGAATTGCATTTGAGGGGAATATCAGGTTTTGGTTGTTGCAGTTAACACTAATGTCTGTAGATGCACCGTCAGTGTGACGCGCTACTGCAATAGGTCTACCTCAGGGGCCCACTAGATGTGGGTGTGTTGCTACTTGGGACTGCACAGACTGCTGTTGTGAAGTCATCATTGAATTCTTTGTATGCACACCCATACAGGCCACAGTGCGATGCTACACATACTGGCATCGAGGGGGTGCACGATACGCTATGGGAGCGCGGTGCATTTTTTCACATCGTCTCTAGTGCGTCCCATATTTCATGGCAGTGGGTCCGCCGAAAAACGAGCACCGTGATGCTTGGTAGGGGTCCATGTTGACCAGTGTCGGCCACTTGGTGATGATGTGAGCATCTTTCCCTTCATTTTGGGGCTGCCATTGCTACCCACAATGCCGATGGGTTTGGTCACTTTTGGGGTAAAATGGAAAAACCATAGCAGTTGTCTGGAGCGTTTGTAGATCAGTTTTTTTGGCTTTTGTCCCTGACAGTAGTCTTAACCCCCCAGCATCGCCGCCACTGGCTCCTGGACACAGGCTGCAATTGTGCAATGTCCTGTGAAAGACATTCACGTCAATGGAGAGCAAGGCCCAGTGCTCTCTGCATACACCCACCGACGCATGTACATGTACCCATGTGAGAATGTGTGCACGAAGACGTACCGGCACGCACACATCTGCAGTTTGCTCTGTCTCATGCACTGGCGCATCCAGTTTCCGCCATGTAAGATGTAAGGCATCTGGCCAACCCAAGATAGGGTCCTCTCATCATGCACGCGGTGACCAGGCAGTAGCCCGGTACTACGTTCCCATGGAAGTCATGGACAACGGATTCCTGGTGGAGACCTGGGATGCCTCCCGGACCCCCGTCCCCGTCCGCACCATGAAGTCGTTCGTGGAGATGGGCCTGCCTTCGACACTTCTGGACAATGTGGCCGCCATCGGGTACTCCACGCCCACGCAAGTGCAGGCCTACGCCATTCCGACCATCCAAACAGGTTCCCCTCCCCCCTGCTGCTGCCCCATGCCCCTGCCGGCATGCGTACCCAAAGCCCCGATCGTAACCTTCCACTGCCCCACAGCCTTCAATCCCCATATCTGTTGCCCGTCCCCTCGCCTTCTCCACTGCTCCATGACCTGCACATTGCCCTCCCGGTGGTTTGCTCAAAGGAAAGGGGGGGGTGCCCCCTCGCTCCATGGGGCTCTGTGCCCTGTCACATTTGTGCAGCCGCAAACCGCCCTCTGTGCTCTGATTGCCTTGCCTAGGGCCCTGCCATTGCCCCATAACTCCTGCACATACCCCTCCCCCTGACACAGTCTTGTGGCCGTGCCCTGGACCACCGACATGTGTCAGCAACAATGATAGTCTAAACTTCGAGGTCTCAGTTTTGGGATTCCCAGAAGTGATGCGGTGGTCCCCCAGCGAAGATTTCCCCGTCAGGTTTGTTTGTCCCCTGACCAGGGCGGTCCTGAAAGACGTCCACGGTTGTTCCTTGTTTGCATTAAGGCTCGCAAAGAGGGACCGCTCTAGTTACCCAGTCTACCGCTCTAGTTACCCAGTCCACCGCTCTAGTTACCCAGTCTACCGCTCTAGTTACCCAGTCCACCGCTCTAGTTACCCAGTCTACCGCTCTAGTTACCCAGTCCACCGCTCTAGTTACCCAGTCTACCGCTCTAGTTACCCAGTCTACCGCTCTAGTTACCCAGTCTACCGCTCTAGTTACCCAGTCTACCGCTCTAGTTACCCAGTCTACCGCTCTAGTTACCCAGTCTACCGCTCTAGTTACCCAGTCTACCGCTCTAGTTACCCAGTCCACCGCTCTAGTTACCCAGTCTACCGCTCTAGTTACCCAGTCTACCGCTCTAGTTACCCAGTCTACCGCTCTAGTTACCCAGTCTACCGCTCTAGTTACCCAGTCTACCGCTCTAGTTACCCAGTCCACCGCTCTAGTTACCCAGTCCACCGCTCTAGTTACCCAGTCCACCGCTCTAGTTACCCAGTCCACCGCTCTAGTTACCCAGTCTACCGCTCTAGTTACCCAGTCTACCGCTCTAGTTACCCAGTCTACCGCTCTAGTTACCCAGTCTACCGCTCTAGTTACCCAGTCTACCGCTCTAGTTACCCAGTCTACCGCTCTAGTTACCCAGTCTACCGCTCTAGTTACCCAGTCCACCGCTCTAGTTACCCAGTCTACCGCTCTAGTTACCCAGTCTACCGCTCTAGTTACCCAGTCTACCGCTCTAGTTACCCAGTCTACCGCTCTAGTTACCCAGTCTACCGCTCTAGTTACCCAGTCCACCGCTCTAGTTACCCAGTCCACCGCTCTAGTTACCCAGTCTACCGCTCTAGTTACCCAGTCCACCGCTCTAGTTACCCAGTCTACCGCTCTAGTTACCCAGTCTACTGCTCTAGTTACCCAGTCTACCGCTCTAGTTACCAGTCCACCGCTCTAGTTACCCAGCCTACCGCTCTAGTTACCCAGTCTACCGCTCTAGTTACCCAGTCTACCGCTCTAGTTACCCAGTCTACCGCTCTAGTTACCCAGTCCACCGCTCTAGTTACCCAGTCTACCGCTCTAGTTACCCAGTCTACCGCTCTAGTTACCCAGTCCACCGCTCTAGTTACCCAGTCTACCGCTCTAGTTACCCAGTCTACCGCTCTAGTTACCCAGTCTACCGCTCCAGTTACCCAGTCCACCGCTCTAGTTACCCAGTCTACCGCTCTAGTTACCCAGTCTACCGCTCTAGTTACCCAGTCTACCGCTCTAGTTACCCAGTCCACCGCTCTAGTTACCCAGTCTACCGCTCTAGTTACCCAGTCTACCGCTCTAGTTACCCAGTCCACCGCTCTAGTTACCCAGTCCACCGCTCTAGTTACCCAGTCTACCGCTCTAGTTACCCAGTCTACCGCTCTAGTTACCCAGTCTACCGCTCTAGTTACCCAGTCCACCGCTCTAGTTACCCAGTCTACCGCTCTAGTTACCCAGTCTACCGCTCTAGTTACCCAGTCTACCGCTCTAGTTACCCAGTCTACCGCTCTAGTTACCCAGTCTACCGCTCTAGTTACCCAGTCCACCGCTCTAGTTACCCAGTCCACCGCTCTAGTTACCCAGTCTACCGCTCTAGTTACCCAGTCTACCGCTCTAGTTACCCAGTCTACCGCTCTAGTTACCAGGCGGCGCCTCGCGCTCCTGCCCGTCAGATGGTTGTTCGACTTATACAGTGCCTGTGTCTTGAGGGAGCGGGGGGTCCAGGGAACCAGCCAAACTGCCGCTGCCATCGGCTACGCTTCAACCGCCGTCGGTTGCCCTCAAAACGTCGAGGTAGGTTTGGCGGACGCCAGCAGGTTTTTTTTTTCCTGCTCTTAAGGACCGCCCTGCCCATGGCCAATTCTCCCCCTTCTCCTGTACCGAGTCCATTTCCTGCCACCGTGCCTCTGCCCTTGCACTGTCCAGCCTCCTGCCCCTTCGAACCAGGTAAAGACGTGGTGGTGATGGGCCCCAGTGGCTACGGCAAGACAGCCGCCTACCTGATCCCGATTCTGTCGCAACTCTGCAGCGGATTGAATGGCCCGCGTGCGCCGCTGCAGGCTCCCATCTGGTCCCCACGTGCTGTGGTCCTCGTCCCCACACCGGAACTGGCGCACCAGATCTACGCCCACGCGGAGCGCCTGGCCGTGGACACCGGAGTGCAGCGCACGATGCTGATCTCGGAGCACTTGGATGAGCCCGGGCCTGCGCCGGAGATCTGCGACCTCCTCATCACGACCCCCGTCGTGCTGTATGAGCTGATCCAGAGAGAGGCCGTCTTCTTGCGGGGGGTCGAGTTCCTGGTGATCGACGAGGCGGAGATGATATTCGCGAAGCCTGTGACCTCTGACTTGACCCTCGAGATCGCAAAGGAGCACATGCCTGCCAAGACGCTGTGGCAGGCGGTCGTCCTGGGGTGGCCCATGTCGCTGCAGACGCTGTCCTCCTGCTGCTCCATTCTGGACGGGGAGGTCACCATCGCCGTCGGGACCGTGACGGACCACTGGAGGCACTTGCAGCACCACCGCATTGTTGTCCCAGAGTCTCAGAAGGTCTGCGTGCGTGCCACGCCGCCCTCAGCCCCTCACCTTCAGCCTGTGGCACAGCACTCACCTAACATTCTTGGCCCCAGAATCAGCCTGTTCGCCAATGAAGGGTTTGTCACAAAACCGGCTCTCTCACGGGTGCGTCATGATGCGCGCCCCCAGGGCCCCACACTGATGAGGATTTATACAGAAGAGAGAAAAGAGACAAGAGGTTTCACGTGCAACTGGAGCGCATCCAGGTGCGAGCTGCTGATTGCATACACCCGTCTCCTGGCGCCTAATGCCTTACCGATGGGCCAGCTGAACACCATACTCAATCCACCCCCCCCCCTCCGGGCGCTGAGAATTGCAACTTTGGGGTGACCTGTGATGCTGCTGGGGAGTCTTGGGCCAGTTCACGGCATTGTTTGCTGATAAAACACGGAGAAACCCAGGGTTTATTCCAGTCAAGGGGATAAGGTTGAACATTCCCGTGTTGGGTGTCAGGCCGGCTCCGAAGCCTACCCGTTGCCTTGGGCGTATGCTATTGAGAGGCCTGTCCCAACGGACCCCTCTGTCTGAAGCAGGCAGTTTCTTGTACAGGATCTATATTGCCCCATCCCCAAGGACATGCCAGTTGTGGTCCAACAATCGAATTTTCGAACAAGTTTACACGGGCTTCTGCTGAGCTGGTCAATCTCACGGTGCACAACACGGCCCTTGGGAAGTCAGACATGTGCCCTGTTCTCTCAGTCATGGCGAAGCGCGAGCTCCTGGGGTGAGGGTAGGTTGGGTCATGAGGTCCTCGTAGGAAATTACCAGGGCTGAAGTAAGTGAGATTGGCCCCAAGACACCACCTTAGCCTTAGTCCTGCAGCGGTGCAGCACATGCTGGGTACTTGCGGGTGCGCAGGCTTGAATTCTGCCCCGGGCTGCTTTTCGCTCATACCGCTTCAGGGACATTGACTGTTGACGGAACAGTTCTACATGGGTGCATTTTCATCTTTCTCGCAGGGGCTCGGTGAAGAGGTAGTGAATGGTACAGAGCGACGTCTTGAACTGATGCCATACAGTGATGGTTTAGGGCGGTGGTAAAGAGTGATACACGGTGTATACTGGCGGTACAGAGTGGTGCTGTGGAGTGATGCTCCGGAATGGTGGTACAGAATGATGCTATAGAATAACAGTATAGAGCAATAGTTTAGAAGAATGTTGTGGAGCGACAGCACAAAGTAGTGGTATATAGTGATGGTATGCAATATGACATATGGACCATTGTGGCACTCGGCGACAAAACGATTGCGCGACAAAACAATTGCGCTGCTTGGTGAAAATTAGCATTCATTTTTCGGAGCGTTCAGGCAGGCAAAAAGATATCAGGGCGGTCTTTTGCTGTGGCAATTTCTTCAGCATGGATGCTTTGCGCGGGCACACACCCACACCCACACACCCACATCCACCCACCCACCCCCACCCCCACCCCCACACACAGGGTCATGGGAGCCGCCCTACAAACACCGGCAAATGTGGACTGGGCATGGCAATAGGGGATACATACCTCGGCACACTCATCATGGACATCAAGCCTGGGCTCTACGCACAGGCCATGACACCTTGTTTGGCCACGTGCCCACATATAAGCGCCTAGGTAATGAATCCCGCTTCGTCCACCCTACGCTATGGAGAGAATTCGGTCTCTGGAGGACTACTCCCGTTGGCCCCCAACAAGTTCGCCAAGGGGATTCCAATGACATGGGCCAATGTGATGGAGCTCACTATATAGAAGAAGAGTGGAGACCATGGCACATTGTGCAAGCCTAGCATGCCCATCAACCTGATGGCCATCAACAACAGCCGCTACAGCAACCGTTGCAGCTGCCATCCCAGCCGTCGCCGCCTAATGTGCAGCAATAGTAGCAGACCCAAGCCCCTCTTGTGGCTCCGCCGCATCACCCTATGTCCTTTCAGCCGCGCTACCCCATAGTGGGCATGGGGCGGCTACGATATGTGCGTTATGTACGAAGTTTTTGGCTGGTCACAAATTGTCGGGGGCGGCTCCACTTATGGCCCGTGAGCCCTCACAGGTGTCCATTGCCACTAGCTTGGCACCTGAGACGGTCAATCATGTCCTTATAGACCGGCCCCAGCAGCAACAGTTAGATAATCTTGGCTTTTTGCTCTCATGGAGGGGACTAGCTGCGTCCTCCATGTCGCTTCATCAACGGTGTTTGCTTGCCCCAAGCGCGAAGCCCCAACACGCCTCTTTCTGCCTACACATGTGCTAGAGGAGCTATGGGTAGTCTCGGTGCGCACATACCATGTGGATGATTTGTTGAAGGTTTCTGGTTGTACCTATGATCAGCTGTAGCTCATTTAGGGCATGTCAGGCAAGGTGGAGGGGTGGGAAAAACTTCACACCTGGAGAAAATTTTCGTAACCCCCCCCCCCCCCAACCTCGGTGGTTGGCCGCAAAAAAATTGTCATGGCAAAACTCTAGCACTGAAATTTTTTTCGCTTAGACAAAACAATTTGTACAAATTTGGTATTGTTGGCACCAATCTGGTTAATGTTTTTGAATCACCCATTTTGCACATTGCATGTCATGATATGTTCTTCTCGAAAAATGTGAAGTGTTTCGGAAGCATGAGCCTTTGAATATCGCCTTTGTGGCATCGCATGCCAACCTCACGGCACTTCAAGCGGCTATCCGTCATGTTTCGAGTGAGTTCAGCTAAAGATGAAGAGGTTTGTCCGGCCTCTATCGGGCACTAGGGGCAACATTATCATGCTTGGCATCTCTACACGGCCATGTGGCATACCCAACAAGGGTCTCCAATGAAGGCGCTAGTGTCCCATTGAAGCTCTAGCGCTACAACCTCTTCTGTGTAATCTATCCCCTAACCCCAGCTTTGCTCCCACCTTTGTACTTTCCTCCACCACAACCTCCAGCTTTGCCTCCTCTACTTCCACCTCTATCGCCCCCTATACCTCGAAGCCTACTGTCATTTTCACCTGGATACCTCCTTCTAGCTTTCTTGGCGTAAGTATCCGGCTTCGCATGAAGTCGCAGTGTCTGCAGCATGGTCACTACACCCCTGGCCTCCTCTTCATTGTTTGTCGGTGCAGATTTTCGGCCGCCCTTTTGAACTCCGGCTGGGTAGGCTCAACCACAACCTCAAGCCCAACCTCTGCGTATGCTTATGCCTTTGTCTCTATCTCTGCTTTGTGAATGCCCCCGCCCCTGCCCCGTTCTGCTCCTTGCTTTGGTGTTATAGCATGTATGGATTGTGCATGTCATGAATAATGAGGGTAGTGTTGGGTCTTCTGGCAAACATCAGGCCCCAAACTGAGAATTTTTGGTGCACTAGCATATGCTGTAGGGTGCAGAGTTTAGAGCCCTGGGACCTATGGTAAGCATCAAACTACAAATAAAAATTTCATGGTGCTCGAGTAGGGGCCGCAAGATTTTGCCCCCGAGACCCCGAGACCCCAATCTTTCTGTGCATTTTAGACCACAGCCCATTTCATGTCACTTGCTTTCTTCCTCGCTGGATGGAGTGCCCCAAGCAACTAGTGCACAATCATCATATTGTCGCCGGTGTACTGAGCCATTCACAGATTTGCTCTCAATCCCATGTATTTTGACACTTGCATGGCTTAGTCCTTGAGAGAAGCATATGACAACTGGTACAATGGCATGGGCAAACCGCACTAGAAATGGGTGGAATTGTATTTGTGGGGAGCGGCTGTCAATTTTGGCGGGTCTAGAGACACATCAATTCACCACCCATTGCCCGGGCCAGAAACACAAGGCAAGTATAGCCGTGCCATTGAAGCCGCCGCCAATTGCCAATGATGCAATCTTTCTCTGCCGCCGTAGCACCTGCACATGGTACCGTTGCTGATGCCCCCCGCCCCCCTAGAGAGATCTATGGTGAGGATGAGGTTGCACCCCAAAGGCTGAGGGTAGCGCGCTTGCCTTAGGTGCCGATTGGAAGTGTGCATCAGGACTGCCGCTTGGTTTGCGAATGCCAATGCCTTGCGTGGTGAATATCCACTGATGCGGCATGCACATGCGAAGATTCAATGGAGCAAGGACCGTGTCTTTGGATCCCCCTTGTGCCAGAGTGGCACGCGTTGGTGAATCTGGGGAGAAATTGTCATATCTGTTGTGCCATGAGGTTCCAAGGCACCCCACAATGTGCATATGGATGCGCCAAGAACGAAATGCGGATTCCGGCACTCTACATTTCAAGCCAGGATTCCTCAAACTGGCAAAGCGCGCAGATGCACATTGTGCCAACAAGCATAGTGCAATGTGAGTATTGCGCCGCATCTCCGATGTCTATGCGACTTTGGGGATGCACATGAGGCATTAATTCTTGCCATCGGGTTGGACGACTAGCCGTTGGCATGCCGCTATGCCGCCTGCCTCATCTTCGGTAGGCAAAGTGTGGCCGCAGTGGTGAAGGATATGTCCAAAGCGATAAGGTGCATAATGAGTCCCTCCTCTGTGTTGTGCTTGGATGCGGACGATGGGACTCTCGGTACAATATGCCAGCCCACTTGCAAGTGGATGAGGCCCACAAGGAATTTTCTTTTACGCCAAACTAGAAGGCAAAATGGGAGGTTCCGGAGGAAGAGAAAGCTGTCCTACAAATGGGGCCGGCCGCAAGCAGGAGCTATTGGCAGCCTGGAACAGCATGAAAGAGAAAAAGCGCATGCACGAACAACACAACAAATTGAAGGGCCAAGTTGCACTGCAACGTGAGATCCTAGCAAAGGCGGCCTCGCGTAAACAGAAGAAAGCAGTGCCACAGCCGGAGAAAAAAGCAACGCGGCAGGTAACCCAAGTAACATGCAGCAGAAGGTCGGGGCAAGAAGGACAAAAACTACGAGCCACGCGGCAGGTCCGAGGGTAGCGAAAGCGACCGCAGTAGCGGCGGCCACATCGGTAGCCGTGGCACTGGTTGCAGTACAAGCAACACAACAAGTAGCAGCAACAATAGAAGCAACGGTAGCAGCAACAACAACCGCAACAGCGGCACCAACAACAAACAAGCCAAAAAGAAGGCAGCAAGAAAGAAGGGCATGAAGCGAGTGGCGGCTTCCAAGGCGACCACTAGCATCATTAGCAGCAGTACCAAGACACCAGCCAAAAAGCATAAAACACGAGCAAGGGCAAGAAGCAAGCAGCAACTTCCTAAGGTGGGAAGGCCAAGAAGCGGTACAGGCAACACAAACGAAACGCAAAACGACTTGACACGGGAAACATCGCAAATTGTGAAGCGAAACGACTACATCAAAAAATTGGGCACCCCGTGATGTAGTGGGGTAGGCGACACACACTGTGCCACGTCGCAAGGGTGTGCCATGGTGGGGGGGGATGGACAAACAATGTGCAATGTGATGCGTCCGATGCGCATGTGATGCAATTTTTTCTGTTTTTGCACTTTGTCTTGTTTCCTCTCCTTATAAAATTTGTCCCATTGTCCGAAGAAAGCAAACGCAAGGGGAAATGGACATTGCGTTTGGTTTATGTGCACAGATTTTGGTTGCGATTTGCATGCAAAAGTCACCGGGTGCCGCGACACACACATCGAGACACAAACCCACATGCACTTTCTGATGACCATGGTACAACCAAGTACTCAGCCATCTTGTGACATGTTGTTGCTTCATTCCAGGGGTATGGGTAAATGAATAGTATTGGGACTGTGCTACCCACAGTTGAAGGGTGGGATTCCCTACCGCGCTTTGCACGTTGGGCCAGGGCCGTATTCTTCACATTGATGGGGTCATGGTGTCAAAACATCAACGCCCACTGTTTGTTAGTTATCACTTTTGTTTTCTATGCAATACACCAACCATCACCTTGAAACCTCTTTGTTTGATGAAAAATGTGGGCATATTAAGGAAAATTTTTTGTACCCCTACCCCCCCTCCCGTGGACATGATCAGACACCGATTGTCATTCTATTTTCACCCTTTGGGCACGTGGCTATAGGCCGAGTGTACCACTAGAAAAGTGCAATCTAATGTGTGCACCGCGATGGTGAGCCAAGGATAGGCTTTGGGGCAGCGATACACATCACCCTGGCACCGCAAAGCAATGTGTGACTCATGATGCAAGCGGCACCTCACAACGCCTCTTCCCCGCAATCCCCCCGCCAATCAAGCGTTCTGGGTCTTCGGAATGTGTTTGAAAGGCCTCCGCCGTTAGCCCCCCCACCCACCCCCGGGAGTGCCCCTAGAGGAGAGCTTGGAGGAGCCCTTGCTTGGCCTCTTTGCTAGCCTATCCTTGGGCCAGGCTGCACATGCAGCCATGTACTCCTTCAGGAAGTAAACTAGACCTTGTTGCAAACCTCCAAGGCGCTTGCAGTGAAGGGACACTCCAATGCTAATGATTGCCCTCTTGTAGCCAAGAGACTGGATTGCACAATGGGAAATATGCGTCTACCCAATCAGCAGGTGTCTGGGCCATCCGGCCTAGCCAAAGCCATTTTGGGGTCGGTGCTAGATATCTCAGTCCCCGCCCCCCTTGGCGTTCAAATCACGCACACTATTGACTTATCTATTGAATGGCGAGAACAGATGGCAAGTGTGGATCAACATGAAATCACATATTGATCAGCTATTCATTTCAGCCGGATCCGGTGAAACAACTCCTTTGTTATATTTTTCACATCAATAGTTGAAGGGTGGTCGGGATTTGTGCCCATCTGTTTTTACTGGAAAGATTTAGGGAGGATGGTTGAAATCATAACTTTCCACCATGCACGTGGACGCGTATTTTCAAGAATGAACTTCAAACCATGTGCTACTCAATTTCCACACATTCTTGTACCAGTATTGTACTTAGGAACATAGCCTTCCCATTTTATCATGATACACACTTTGGCCATATCCAGCCAAAGTGTGTTCTACAAGGAATTTGAATACATGATAAATGTTGAAATTTCTCAACATAGCCTTTTTCCGGAAAACACCTCCATCTGCCTTTTTGAGCCACTTTTAACACACCACTCCTCCGGCGAAACATGTGGCGAAACGAGAAATTGACCCTCGACCACGGGTATGGCATCTCTTGAGCGTGGCTGTACACATTGACGTCCCCAAGTAGGCAAGTAGTTGGCAATGAGATTGTTCCTTGTAGTTGCTTTGTTTCTCGCTCTCCGCTGCAATTGCAGGACTTGATCGATGTTTGAGTTGTGGTCGCATCGCCTCACCCGGCAAGCTAGGGGATATTGCAAGCTTTGTGCACCTTTTGGGGACAAGTTATGTTGTGTTTCATTGTGTTTGATTTGTGCTTGAAAATCATGGCTCCCTGTGGTATGTACAGCGGAGGCCTTAAGCTATGATGCGGCACGCAAGCTGTCCCCGTTTTCATAGAGCATTGCATGCTGTATGCACTTAGGCAAGCATCATGACACAGCCACATGGAGAGCATTTCATCGTTCGTGACTCGCTCCAACGGATCTTGATTTCATTTGTACAACCCTTTGGAAGGAACTAGCTGTGGGTGAGCGGTTGCACGTTGCAGAATGAGACCCTCAATGTTAGCTTTCAAAAGGTGGTCTAGCATGTCTACCAAGACCACCGCCTCTGCATTGTCGCTGGCGTCTGCATAGATGCAGTGGACACCATTGCATAGATCAACAAACCACTCCGCGCTTACATAATTTCTTGTTCATGGATCTGTGCCCCACTATGCTCGTCGGATACCGAGTAGCCCACTGTGAGTAGGTGCGGGGCCACTTCGGTGATGAATGTGGCATTATCTGTAGCATCCCAGAGGGCGACCCAGAGCTTGCAAGGGCCGTCCCACTGGATGTTGGGCATGGCCGGAAAGGAGTATGTCTCCAGCTTGCAGCGATAGTCCACTACTTTGCAAACGCTACTGAAGGAAGTAGGGGCCTGCTTGTGATTCTATAGCCACATCTCTAACACCATGTGGGCCGCATAGAGCTTGCTCTTATAGATTCCATGTGGCCTATGGGGCCGCATAGAACTTCTACTCCACCGCATCCTGTACGTCATTGGACAGGATAGGCAACAGGGCCCGCTACATGTCAAAGGGGACTTGATGGCAAGGGGACTGGGTAGAAAAAAATTCTTGGTTACGGCATACACCATTATTTTTGCTATGTGTTTTGTTTGTCACAGAGGTGTTTACCCATGGGTCCTATGCCGATGAGACATTGGGGGTGGGTTTCGCGGGCGATGGGTGTGGTTTGGTCCCCTCGCAACATCTCCCACCACCTTGAAGGAGATGTGCAAACAAACAACAGAGCAGAACTAATTGCCGCCACTACATGCTGTTCCTTCGGCATAGCCCATTTGCATTGTTACTGATAGTAAGTATGTTTACGATGGAGTGACCACCCACATACATAGGTGGTTCACCATGAGTCGCTCGGTGCAAATCAGGCCCTTGGGGAACAACTGCGGGCGTCTATGGGGGCACACGTGGCCCCTATGACTTGGACGCACATGCATAGCCACATTGGGATTCCAGGGAATGCACATGCCTATGCCTTGGCTAATTCTGGTCGTCTCAGTCATCCAGGCTGATTTTAGTTTTTGCGCGAGCACCACGCCCGCCACGGGCTGGTGCCCGTAGTACCGTCGTTCTAATGGGGCGGTGAGATGGAGTCCCCACCTGATGTGGTTCGTTGGTTGCGGTGTTTCCGCTTCTTCCTTTGTTCGTGCATGTTGCTCTTCTTCTACTTTGGTTGTCTGGATGGCTACCTAGTGGCTAGCAAGGCAGATATGCCAAGTCTTAAGGATGCATGGGGTGGGGATGTGGGGAGCAGCAGGGCACACATGCATGCAATGTGTGTTTTGTTGTCTCGTGGTTGGTTTCCAAGGGACACGAGCTGTGGTGTGCAGCGACGCTGGTACACATGGAGTCCACCCGTCAACCCCCCCCCCCCCCCTCTTTATAGGGCACAACGTTGAACTCATGGTTTGCAGTAGTGGTAGGAGGTAGTATTGTTGAACCATTTTGAGCATGATTGGAATTGATCCCTTGGCGCACACACACACACACAAATACATAGGATCCCCGGCTAAGTCAACCGGGCTAAGCGTAGGTCTTGCAACCGAAAGGTCGTGGGATCGATCCCCGGATCGGGCATGTTTGGAGGCGGGCGGTGGGAGCTGTGCATCAAGGGCATCCTTTCCGGGGAAATCGCCAAATTGAGTAGCCCGTGGAGGCCGCCTCGCTGCCGCCAGCACCACCAGCTTTGAAAGCCCCAATACACACACAACACACGGGGTGGCATGGCGATGACGGGCTCGTTGAACTTTTACCGTGGAGCTGGCCCGGCGGAAGCCACAGAGCTACCACCCCACTTCCAGGGTGATCCTGGGGCAGCGAGCCAGGTTCTGGCCGAAGTGCATATCACGCTGGTCGAAGGGCAATACAGGGATGCACCCGTGGCGTGCACCGAAGGCCTGCTATAATGGGGAGCGACCCGACCCGAGGACGCCAGTGTAGCCATACAGGTCCAACCGGGAAGACCTGGTAAAAACGGTAGTACCACACACACACACACACACACACACACACACACACACACACACACACACACACACAGACACACACACACACAAACACACACACACACACACACGTCTATTTTCTTGGGGGGGGGGTTGGGGAACTAGCGATTTTGTGTACTGTCGGCTGATTTCCCGGGATGTGGTGTTCTGGAGGGGAAGGGTATTTTATTATTTTTTGAAAAGCCCTTGAAAAGGGCTTTTTGGAGATGTATGGGTTCGGGGGGGCTGGGGGGGGTAGGGGACCGTATTTTTGCGAAATTTGGCCGTCACTGTCAACGGTTTGGGTGTCTACTGTCATCCAATCCCGTGGTACCGATCTTTGTTTTTATCTTGTGTCATGCCCTAAACTGCGGAGATCCCTTCTTCACCTTTGTGGGATACCTCATTTTCGCACTACCGTGGGTTGAACCTCCGCACGCTGTCTGACGCCATCCCCGACGCCAATCTACAAGTGGGGTTCAACTCCTTCGGGAATGTGCTGTCTTTGGAGCCCGTGGGTGTGTACAGAAGGGACATGAAGGCTTTTTTCAGTGCTTTTTGGGCCTCAACAAGTGGAGATGGTGGTCGTGCAAAGCAAATTTATGAAGAAGTTGGACCGAAATTGCCACTTGCCTGTGCCTATGCTTGTGTAATCTGCACCCAGACTAGCAGACAGACCGTTTTGGAACCACTTTGTAGGTTGCCTGGACCGGCATTTCAACCTATCGATGAGTTAGACCCCAAATCAAAATGCTTTAAAAAGCCCTTTTTGTCGACTGAAAAAGGTATCAAATTGCATACCACCAAGACACATAGCTCTGGGAATTTTCCCAACACAGGTGAAACCCCCATTTGTTCCCCACTTGCTGGGGCGGGGCTATGGTCATCCTGGTGAGCAGTGCGACATCCACTCCACTTTCGCCCCGAAAATTCCCCACACGGCCCACAGTGTGTGCCAGAAAATACGTTCACACATTGGACCTCCTCCACTCAAAGATGCACAAATGAACTAAATTTCCTGGTTCGCCCCACCTTTTCTCTCCAGACAAGGTAAGACCACACACAAACACACACAACTCTGTTGGTCTTGTGTTATACTTTCCCACAACTAGGAATTGAGATTTCATGGTCTGCGGATGACTGAATGTGAAGCTTGTAGGGGACTGGACACTACAAGAGCAGACTGCTGCAATTGTGAGCAGGTGAATAGACATTCTTCTCTCACCAGCACAACTGACCCCCTCCCTGGCACTCCCCTTCCCCACGTGGTCAGCAGCAGAAACACTGCGCTGTTAAGCACCCGCCGTCCACAGCCTGGAGGCATGCCACAAACCATAACCAAATGCGTTGAGCTGGAAGTACCAACCAGCAAAGCTATTGAACCACAGCCCACAAGGCCTTGACCCGTTGATCTGCACGTGGATCCTCAGATGGACATTTATGTACTGGCAGAGTGGCTCGCTGACCCCGCACACAACGAGGCTCTCCTCAATAAGGAATTGCACATAGTCCTCAACCCAGGAGCCCCATCTGTCACGATCGTGCAATGAGTCCAAGAACGAACGCTGGTGAAGCTTGGGAAAGGCCCATGCGGCACAAAGTCCCATTGCGCTCAGACGTCACATAAATTATCCTGAACCCCACCCTCAGTCTGTGTGACGCCCTGCTCTACCATCCTCTTCCAAGCCCATGTCCCACCACCCTCAGCCTCTGTCTCACCCGAAGGTGGAAGAGCTGCATACGCAAGTGGCGGCACTGCAAGGGCAGCAGGCGCTGGTGTTGGTGCAGACGACCGAGCAGGCGATTGCTGTGGGGGAGGTACTCACACAGGCGGGCCTGGAGGGTGTGCACGCCTACAGAGTCGTGCACATGCAGCAACCCATGGAGATGCGGCAGCAGTCGATCTCATTGTTCAGGGCTGACATGGTGCAGCTGCTGGTGACCACGCATTGGCTGGTCCGCGGGCTGGACTTCCCGCTGCTGAAGTTCGTCATCATGTACGCCGTGGCGGAGAGCGCGGAGGCGGAAATGCACAGCGCGGGGCGGGCGGGGCGGGCGGGGACGAAAGGGACTGTCATCACCTTCAGCGAGGACTTGGGCCCCAGCCCCAGCCCTGTGGACCTTGCGTCCGGGCGCCTGAGCCCCTCGTTCCCCTCCAACAGGGCCACTCCCACGGAGCTGGAGAACAGCTTCGACCGGTCCTTTGACCGGTCGGGGGACGTGCACGACGGGCTGCGGGGCGAGCTCCAGCAGCTGACGGACCAACTGCTGCGAGCGCAGGACGAGATAGTGCGTCTCAAGAGTCAATTGGCCACCGCATCTGCAGAGAAACAGAAGCTGTACGCGACTGCGGAGTCCTTCAAGGAGGCGCTGGTGACGCAGCAGCGGCAGGTGTACGCAGGCCACTCAGGGGCACACAATGGGGGCCTGGTGAACCCGCATCGCATCACCGCTGGCCAGCGCAGACTTGGGGTTCGGGTCCGTGCGACATTTGGCCGCATCCGCCACCCTCCCGTGCTGTGGCGACCCACGAGAGGGATGGGGGGTGGGATCCTGCCCCCAGCGGGCGCCGCCGCTCCCCCACCGCCGGGTGGCACAGCGCGTACGATGGGGAGTGGTGTGGTGGGGCGGGGGGCCAGCAGCAGCGACACACTGGGAGGGCAGGTGGCGTCGACGGTCTCGTCCAGGCACTCAGGGTCAGAGGGGTCAGAGGTGTCGGAGCCCTTGGCGAGGGATTCGGCGGAGGGGAGGGACTGTGGGTGTAGTGGCATGTGCTCCACTTCGTCACAGGGGTCATACAGGGAAGCCCCACGTGAGGACACGAGAACCGTGGCATCTGTCGAGGGTCCCAGGCCAAGGAGGGCACGGGTCATCAGCACAATGACGAGGCAATGGTGCTTCGCAGCGTGACCTCCCTGTGTCCTCAGCCGTTTGGGAGGGTGGTCGGGCCATTGAAAGCTTGTGCGGATTGCTGCCGTCCTAGTGGCGACCGCAGAACGCTGGGTCGTTTGCACTGGTATGGGAAGGTAGCAAGACCTGATGTGGGTACAAATGCATTGCAGCCCAGCCCCCCCCCAGCCCCAGTTTTCAGGTTTCAGGGGTGGGGTCTGGTAGCGCAAAGTTCAAAAGGATTTTATGATTGATCCACTGCAAGGTGCCATGGCCTCGGCATAAATCGAGTTGTGCAGCAAAGATCCCAGCAGGTCATGAGGTGCAACAGTCAGGTTTTGAAACCAAAGTCAACACTGCCCTCAATTCAAATTAGTACCACAGAAATGCAAAATTTGGCGGTGGATTTGCCGTGAAATATAAAGCAATTGTCATCAAAACACAACAATTACGAAAGAAGGGTTAAGAACTGCCCCATGGATGCTTTGGCATATGTTCACCAGGAGGTTCATTCACCTTTCAAGGCATGTTATTTTTTGCAGTCTCTTGCCGCCGAGCTTGGGTCTCACTGACAGTGATTGTTTGGCAAGCCGTAATACCATATGGGAGACCTAGCCACTTTCAACCTTATTATTGGGTGCGCCCATACGTGAAGAGATCGGCGTAGAGGGACAGGTATTTATACAGCTGGGCAGACCTAGAAGTAGAAGTCCAAGCAGAGGTAGAGACAAAGGCAGAGGTAGAGGTAGAAGTTGGGCTTGAGGTTGAGGTTGAGCCTACCCAGCCAGAGTTCAAAAGGGCGGCCGAAAATCTGCACCGACAACAATGAAGAGGAGGCCAGGGGTGTAGCGAGCCTGCTGCAGACACTGCGACTTCATGCGAAGCGGGACACTTGCGCCAACAAAGCTAGAAGGAGGTACCCAGGTGAACACAACAGTAGGCTTCGAGGTACAGGTAGCGATAGACGTGGCAGTAGAGGAGGCAGAGTTGGACGTTGTGGTAGGGGAAGGTGCAGAGGTGGGAGCTGGGGTTAGGGGATGGATTGCGGCGAAGAGGTTGTAGCGCTAGAGCTTCAAGCTAGATGTGGTGACGTGGTGGTCTGATACTCCTTGCATGCTTGCGCATGCGCTGGCAGGTGGACCGGTTAAAGGCTGAGCGGCAGCAGCAGCAGCGGCAGCAGCCCACACAGTCAGGCTTGCCAACCACCGAAGGTGTGAAGGCAATGACAGCGCAGCAGCTGGAACCCTTCATCCAGAACCTTGAGGAGCTGCTTTTGGTGGCCATGTCTCAGCGACAGGAGAAAGCGCAATGTGTTGTGTGCATGTCCAAGCCCAAGTCCATCGTGTTCTACCCCTGCAAACATAAGTGCGTCTGCGAGACGTGCAGTCAGCGCATGTCGCAGTGTCCCATTTGTAGAGCGAAGATCGTGGATGCGCTGCTGCCTTACGACTGAGGCCATGGCCTTCCTCAATTCCTTCAGGGCACAACCCACTTTAATTAGTAATGTTGAGGAACGGCCCCCAAGCAATCAGTCGGCAGCAGGCCATTTCTGCATGTGGGGATGGGGGCATAGGGCAGGCGGCTGGGTCCGGAGCTGGGTAGGTGGGTCAGTCAGTCAGTCCAGAGGTTGCCTTTGGCGGCCCCCCCTGCCCCCCCTTGCGGGACCTTTCTGCCTTCGGATGAAGTTTCGGGTTTAGTGGGTGTGGTACGGCTAAGTGTGAAGGGCATCTTTGTTGTTCTTTCACATATGGGTGCTTTCTCATGCTCCCTCATTGCAGAGCAACTCCATGATATAGCCATTACAACCACTGCCAAAGACCACAATGGCCCTGCAGCGTTCGGCAATTGGATTTTGCTGTGAGTTGTGATTGCATGCTTTCGGGTCCAGAACCTGTGGGTCCACAGCACACCCCAAGGGCGCGGGGGGGGGGGGTGCTTGTTTCCGTCAGTCTGATTTTTTCCAGCACCCTGTGCGTGTCCTATGTATGTGTGTACGAACTCTGAAGCAGTGTACGGCAGCTGCAGCTGGCTGCTTCGCGTATCGCTGCAGGATTGATGCCTGCTTGTCGTTGTCCTCCCCACAGGTCATCTTCGTATCTCACCGTTGTGACAGAAAGGTACCTATGATCTTTTAGGCCACCGAGGAGCCAATTTTCTTTGTGCCGATCGCCTCATGTGCACACGTACAACAGCCCAGACTTCCTCCACGGGCTGGATGGGGGATTTGGGGGTTGGGGGTCTGTCACCCGTGTTTTTGTGCTGACTGTTCTGGCTCCGCATCTTTGCAGCACACAGATTCAGGGTCCGCACCAACATCTGATCCCACAGCGGGGTCACGTGCATCGGACTGGGCCCAGTTCTACTCCCCCTTTTCTTCAACAATCCCCTGGTGGGCAGCTGAGTTGGTTGTTAGGGCTCAACTTATGGCAAGGGCTGTCCTTTGCTGCTCGCTATCTTTGCACCAAGGATACCCCCCCTGAAGGACAGCCAACCGCTGTTCTTAGTCACCGACGGACTGTCATCATTCAATAGATTAAAGCAGTGGGACCGTGTGCGCACCATGCGAGTTGCATCGATGTCATGCATTCCGGGCTGTTGTTGCACTTGGTTGTGCCTGAGGTGCTGTTCTGCTCGGTTATTTCTACCTGCTCTCCGGGCTGTAGGAGATCTATTCTCCCTTGGTCTACAGCCCTGCAGACCAACGTCATGGTTTTGGGTTCCTGCTGGTTTCCGTGTGCGGGTTCCTCGGGGTCGGGTTCCTGTTATCTTATGGGCCCCTCAGAGCGTCAGTGATTCGCTGTGCATATGATGTGGCTTGGAGGGGAATGTGGTGCTTCATGAAGCTACCGCAATTCACTGCCCAGAGGTCCACATCCGGAGCTCATTCAGGACACGCTCAGTCCCGTCCACGCCGCACTGCCCCCCTCACCATCTGCAGCTTTTCAGCGATATGGTCTGTTCTTTGGGCCGGGGGGCTTGCCCCATGTCTGCCGGAAACAGTGTACGCTGGCAGCGACCAGAGCAGCCAAATGTTGGTCAAACAGCCGTTAGACCCGCCAATTGGCAACCATCCACTGCCCTGTGTCAGCTGCCCTTTCAGGCCCCGACGTAGGTGACACCGATGGTTTGCTTTTGCATTTGCACCTTCGCAGAGCAGTAGCGTCCATCAGCCTGCCCGACGATACATGCCACCGTGTGACGCATTGTTTACCGGATATCCACCGTGTGTTTCTGTCTGCATGAAAGAAGAGGTGGGGTCGCAAGTGCTGAGGGTCTGTCGGCCCTTTTAGTGTGCGTTTTTTGGGGGGGCTGAGGGATGGGGTCCTTGGTCAGGGATCTAGGAAATCTCTGCAAACGTTTTCGGTGGCATTTGGCCGAAATCGTGAATAAATGCGAAACCGTAAGAGGAATATGATGGGGTATATTTCAATGATGCCCTGGTATTTTGTTTCATAAAAAAGGTTTAGGAAGTGGCACAAGATTCCTCCTCTCACATCGCACGATGACATGCAACGTTACTGTGTCAGCAGGCATGCGTGCGTCCCTGAAACCACCATTGTGTCGACCGTCGCGCGGCAGAGCACCCCTGACATGTCCTTTAAAAGCGCCACTGATACCGAAATGAAGGCATGACCCCCACTCCCGCCCTTCTCGCCCTTCTGATTGCTCTGTTGCCCTCCAAGGCATGATCGAATACCAGTGGGGCTCGGCTAAAATCACCTGCTCCCTTGTCCTTGTGTACGGTAAGATTTGTCCAAAGTGAAGTAGGTGTACGGAATCCGTCAGATTTGGCACCTAATTTTGACTCAGTCCCAAACATTGAGAAGCCAGAGCTCTGGGTTTGAACCACATGGGCTGTGTGCAGGTTGCGTTTGCCATCTCCCTTTCCGTTGTCGCGGTGTGGCCATTCTGACCACATGCAAACGCTCGTTTTGAACCTAGATGCCGAGTGTTCGACTCAGGTACGGCCTTGTGTTGGGCCCAGGGGGTGTTCAGACAGTGTTAGTTTGGGACCGTGGCGTGCCATGGGCAGCGGGTGGCAGATGTAATCGGTATCTTTATGGCCCCCACTGTTCCACGCCTGCACCCACACGGAGGTGCTCGCGATGCTTTGGCACCTTCAACCCTGTACTCCAACCTCCGGTCAAGCGGCTGAGGTGAGGGCAGTAGTGAGAGAGTTGGAGACACGTTTACGCTCACAGGTAGAGGCAGCGGCCAAGGATGTATTAGAACGGCTGACAACCATGGGAGGAGCCCCCCTCCCCACCCCCAGGACACCCCGCACCCCAGACCAAAGTGACAAAAGTGGGAAAAAACGAAATTTACCCTTGGGAAAATCTTGTCGGGCCATTTTTGGTACACAATATTTTGGGTCCCAGACCCCGCCCCCCTTCCTCTATTCTAAAGCATCCTTGGCAACGGCAGAGTTAGGGATAGAGGTAGTGGTAGAGTTGGAGATTCTTGAGGTACAGGCTGAGGTACAGGCACAGGTACAGGCAGAGGTACAGGAAGTTGAGGGACAGATAGCTGTACGTCTGGGCGAAGAGCTCGAGCTAGACTTGAAGTACAGGTGGAGATGGAGGTAGAGGTAGAGACAGGGGTACAGGTATTACATCCCTACTTTCAGGTAGGAGGAGGGGGGGAGAGAGGCAGAGGTAGACGTAGGAGGTAGACGTGTAGGTGGTGTAGGTGTAGGTGTAGAGCCCGAGCTAAAGCCAGAGGAAGAGCTCTCCGTAGACCATGGCCATGTCTCCCGACCAACATGCTCGAATTCCGTTGCAGCTTCTCGTAAAATTTTTTCGTGTCTAGCCCTTGTAAAAAGTTTCCTGCTGACCTCCGGTGCCGTGGTCACAACCAGGTCTCTTACCACCCACATTCTTGACCCCATCGTCTGGTGATGAATCGCCTTTCTATCGTTGTGCAGGGTCTGGGGGATCTTGACCACCAATGGGAAAGGGCTTTTGTAGATGCATGTGAGGTGGGGTCCGATTTGGAATTGGACCCCCAACATCGCCTTTGATATGTAGCCATGGGGTGTTGCCAAACACGAAGCTGACACGTGTGCCCATTTCCATTGAGGCTCGTATTCCGATGGTTCTGTGACACATCCTTGTGCCATTCTTATCCCCGCCTTCGTCACTGACCAGCATGTGGTGCAAACTGCCTGACCCAGGGCCCATTTTGGCACATCAGTCTGTAAATTATGGGTTGCCAGAAGAAAAGTCCACATGCACACGTGCACACACAAGTGCACGCGCACGTGCGGTGTAATTTTGAGATTTTGAAACACAAACCACAGGCGATTCTTCGGAAGTTCACACAAGTGTTATCAAATTCTGGGTGGGTGGGTGTGCAAATCCCCCCCCCCCCTCCAGTGGGGGTGGGACATTTGTGGGATTTTGTTTTTGCGGGGGGTCCATTTTTTTCACCCACCGTCTGCTGCAGTCTCCATTTCTTGGCACAATATGAAAAGGTGAAGTGGAATAAAAATTTTTTGAGCAAGAAACTAAACGGGCGCGACCTGGAACGGGAGTAGCAACTGGCGGGCCCAGGCCTCACAACCTGTTGAAAATAATCAAAAAGGGCTTTGTTTTATCCCTTTTTATTACTTTTGCAAGTGATCTCCTTCATCATTGTTTATCACCACAAAGGTGCCCAACACAGTCCATGGCAGTCCAACACAGCATAGGAAGGTGGAACTTGAAAAAGTAGGCAAAACGGGTGGTTTTTGGCAGATGTTGCCGTGGTTTGGGCCCAGAAAAAGGTCGTTGAGCCCACTGCTCGGGTGTCAAACGCACAAGACAGCGGTCAAACGTGTTTGTTCATCACCTTGGTTGGTTCCAACGCCAATAGCCCCCTCCATGGGCATGCTAGGCACCCAAACTGCTTGAATTCCCCCATTTCCGCCCCGGACCACCCCCCCCCCCCCTAGTGCTGAAATTGCCCATTTCAAGGGTTTTTGGGAAGTTGCATGGGCCAATTTGGGTCAAGAATGGCTCCAATTAGCCTTAAATCACCTGTTTGAGCACCCCAAGTGGTCTAGGAACAACTTCGGAAAAAAAAGCATTGCGTGAGGCACACTAGCAAAGTGGGCCATTGCATGGGCCAAAATGGGCCAAGAGTGGGTCAAAATAGCCTAGAACCACTTGCTTGAGCACCAAGAACAATTTTGGAAAAAACGTTTTGCAACACTTTTGTGCACGATGCTGGTGTCAATAGGGCAAGGGTGTTGACAGCACGGATTATAGGTTGCAAAGGATCCCCATTGGTTGTTATTTACCACAGCAAGGGTGCCCAGCACAACCCATGGCAGTCAAACACAGCACAAGAAGGTGGAACTTGAAAAAGGTATGCAAAAGGGGTGCTTTTCGGGCTGATCTTGCGGTTTTTCGTGCCCCAAACGAGGTCGTTGAGCCCAAGACTCCGCCACAAAACCCATCATATGGTGATCAAAGCTGTTTGTTCATCATCTAGGTTGCTTCCAATGCAACTGACCCCCTCCCTCAACATTGTAGGCATCCAAACTGGCCAAAAAGGGCATTTTTTATGGCTTTTTTTTTGACAGATTTTGAAGCCTAGTAAGTGCTCCATTTGTGATGCCCTTTCCCGCCCGCCACCGTTGAGTCTCTTGCCTAATCTTTGTGTCATGGCATACATATCATCACATGTCGCACGTTTGCACAGCATGGCATGTATTTTTTTCCAGCGGCGTTTCCGAGTAAGAGTGTGGCATGTCCCATCCAATATACTGCGGTCAATTGTCAGTTACGCGGGGAACCTCGCTCGGGTCAATTGTCGGCATTGCTCCCAAAAATCTTCCGATTTTTTGCATGTTACGCTTGAACACCACTTGAACACCACACTTGAACAAAGAATGAATGCCAGACAGGCGTGGCAGCTCGACCGCACCATTGTATGATGGATCAACACATGTTATCAATGTACGTTGTACCTCACGTCCACCCAGCTTCTAGGTGCACCCGTATTGTACATAGATGGACCTTCTACTGTCCAAGGTTCTCCCGAGTACACTCAATGACACCTTGAGTGTCAAGAAGTTAAAAAAAAAAGCTTCCATGTTTTCCCATCCCTAGCAATGTCGGAAGATTGGGCTCCCTAAATGGGTCCCGAAAACACTTCCGATTTCTTGTCATCCCTTGCCATGCCAAAAGCTTTGTAGCCGAAGTTGGCGGCAAATATGGGTCCCGCTTTCCACGGTGTTGCTCCCAAAAGGCCATGCCCAATCCCTCGCAATTTTTGGTCATCCCTAGCCATACCAAAAGCTCTACAGCCGAAGTTGGTAGCAAGTATGCGTCCCACTTTCCGCAACGGTGCTACAAAAGGCCGTGCTCTTCTACTGCGGCCACGAGGGTCCTCAGATGGGCAATGAGTATATTGCATTTGTGGCTGATGTGGCATCGGGCAAAAACTCCATTCCTCTACTCCCCTTCGCCCTATGCCACATCAAAGAGTAGGGGAATGGAGTTTTTTCAGCATGGGTATAATACAAAGGTGGCCCACTTTCAACTATGCAGCCGTTGCGGCCTTCCTTTCAAGTCGTGAACGCACGCCAGGGCACAGCTACACGCGGAAAAAAAGAGTATCCTCCATTGTGATCGGAAACTCACCTCCCACAAGTGTGGCAATTGTCCCTAATTTTGATGTTCAGCTACAATACTTAGATGAAGAGCAAGATGAAGAGTATGTTCCAACAACGCATAACTCTAATATAGGAGGCACACCTTGGCGCATACAACCACAACGTGCCGCCAAGTTGCACAAGTGGATGCACATGACATGACTCTACGGATCATGTCCGAGCTCTTGACCTTGATAATGATACCGCAAGCGGAAGTGGTAGTGGCTGTGACAGTGCAGTGGCAGTGGGAGCCAACATGATAGTGATAGCAGTGGAACAAGTAGCACCGTTACAGCGAGTATTGTGAATTTAAGGCAGGCCCTTGCCAGACCGCCGCCACAAAATTTTGCAAAAGTGCTGTGCGCCCTTCACAAAGTCTTCACCGTCATGCACTATGCCTGCCGCCATTGATGTCGATGCGGCTTGGAGCTCTACCCCTATCACACCCATATTGATTGAGGGTGATTATTTCCCAACTGACTTGGAACCGTTGATAAACGGACGAGAGAGGATTGATCTGACTGTGGGGCCCTAATCAAGTGTGAGTATTGGGACCGAGCTGGTGGGGGAGGGGATACTAACTACATGGCTGCATAAGGATGCATGTTGACGGACACCAAGTAAGATTCCCGCTCCCCCTTATGCCACCCTCGAAACTCGCTTGCTTTGCTCGCTCGAGAGACAAGCCCCCAACACTCCTCCTATACCCCTCCCCTATCACCCCTCCACACGCATTGGCCGTGGATCCTGTGTGCTACACCGTCATTTCCAAAATTGCCCATTTCAAGGCTTTTTTGGAGCTTGCATGTGGTCATGTGGATCCAAGATGGCTCAAAATGGCCTTACAGCACTTGTTTGAGCACCCCAAGTGGTCTAGGAACATCTTTGGAAGAACTCAGTGTTGACCACTTTTGGACCCACAAGTGACCCCATAACCCAACTCTAGCACCTGCGCGTTCACTTTGCGCGTTGCACCACTCCAGTAGGGCATTGAAGGGTGTTGATTGCATGGAAATAGCTTGCAAGTGATCCCCTCCATCATTGTTTATCACCACAAGGGTGCCCAATGCAATCCATGGCATTCAGACACAGCACAATATCCCTGGACATCCCCCCCTCCCCGCATCGCCAATCCTAAAATTGCCCATTTCAAGGCTTTTTGGGGACAAGCATGCGCTAATATGGGTCAAATGTGGCACAAAATAGCCTCCAACCACCTATTTGAGCTTGGGTGGCTAGGATGACCTTGGAGGGGACCCTTTGCATTGCAACCAACTTAAAAGATAAAGAAACACCTTTGATCACTGCCTAGTGGGTTTTGCACCCAAATAGTTGTCTCAACGACCTTTGTTTGGGCCTGAAATACCGCAAGGTGGGCCTTGAAAAGCACCCTTTTTGCATACTTTTGCCGGTTCCGCCTTCATGTGCTGTGTTTGACAGCCACCCTTGTGGTGATAAATAATGATGAAGCGGACCACTTGCAAGGTATTGCCATGCCGTCAAAACCCTTGATTTCAATATTGGCACCACTAGTGTGCACGGCACATGTGCTAGGGTAGGGTTACACGGGTCACCTGTGGGTCCAAAAGTGGGCACACATGATTTCTCCCAAAGTTGTTCCTAGACTGCTTGGGCGAGCAAGAGAAGCAAGCAAGGAAGGGGTTCGAGGGCGGTATAAGCGGGGGGGGGGGGGGGCGAGCGGTAATTGTTCTTGGTGTCTCAACATGCATGCTTATGCAGCCCCGTAGCTGATGTCCACTCCCTCACCAACTTGGTCCCAATATTCAGTATTGATGGGGTTGGAGTCACGAGCTGCAAGAACCAATGTTGGTTTTCTAACTCTCTTTAGTGTCGAGGGTGGTCCTACCAAGTTTGGTAGCATCAACAACATACAAGTGAGCAAGTGCGCGCGAAACGGGCAAAAACCATAACTCTGTCTTGGTTCTCCGCATTCTGCTGAAATTTTGTTGGATGATACCTATGGGTGTGAGGGATAATCACACAAATGTTGAGCAAGAAACTCAACAGTGGCAGCTGGGAGTGGGGGTCGCAAGTGGCGGACTAACTGTTCAAAAACTGTCAAAATTAGCCAAAAGTACCTTTTTTTTTTGCAACTTATGTGCCAAACAAACCTAGATGATGAATCAACAACTTGGATCGCCGTCTAGTGGGTGTTGCACCAAATTAGTTGCCCCACCGACCTCTTTATGGGCCCAAAATACCGCAAAATCAGCCTCCAAAAACATTTTCCAAAACTGTTCCTCGGCCGCTTGGGGTGTTGCCCAAACAAAGGCTCTTTTTGGCCTTTTTCGACATATTTTGCAACCTAGGTACGCCACTTGCAACACCCACTGCCGCTTGCTGCTGCTTGTTTTACTGCCAAATCTGGTAGGTCCACCCTCGACACTAAAGAGGGTTATAAAACCAAGATTGGTTCTATCAGCTCGGTGAACGTTAACCCTAACCCAAACCCTAGGGCTTCCTTCCCAGTGTCACAATCTGCGGCACCCATCACGGATTATGTGGCCTTGTTAAAGCAGCTAGGTGCGCACACGCCCATTGCAGTGCAACAAAGAGTTGTCCTCCAAGGGGGACCAAAACTGGTTGATGAAGAGTCTTCTAACGATGGGAGACTCTTGCAAACCCAAACCTCCGAGGTTGCCCTATCTGATTACTCAGCTAGGTACACAACCCATAGACCCATAGTTACGCAGCCCTCGAAGTAAAGTAGGTTCAGCAAATACGGCATCCCCTGCACCCCCCCCCCCCTCACTCACTCATCACTCTCTCCATATCTCCGATAGTCTCCTTTTTCATTAAGGCAGTCAGGCCCCCCCGCACAGGCACATGGACGAATTCGATGGGGACGGAGCCTGGGCCTGGGAGCGACTGCTGGCTCATGACGAGTCCGTGCTGGACGCGGCATGGGCTGAGCTGATGCAGCAGCACTGGCGGGCGACAGAGGTCCCGCTGGAGCGGCGCGGCACCGTACTAGACGTGGGGATCAACAGCTGAGTGCGGACGGCACGCCTCAACACATCCAAGCTGGCGGTCATATCCAACCGTGGACTGGGAGTATGCCTGGTATGCAAAAACTTCCTGGCCTACAAAGACGCCTTCCTGTACGGCCTGGGGCTCGCATGGGGCATCGACGCCAACGTCGAGCTTTCGCAGCCCCAGTCGGAGGCGGCCTTCGAGCTCTGCGCGTCCCTGCGGGAACTCGAGCGCCGAGCAGGACAAGGAGCGAACGGCGCCGGTGGCGACAACAGCTGCGGCGCGGCGGAACCATCGGGCACGCAACCGGCGTGCAGCCCGGGAGACAATGATGGGCACAGCGACAGGGCGAGCGACAAGGTCAAGTGGAACGTCCTGACGGCGTCGGCGGCCCGCAACATGAGGCGGCGGCCGGGGGCCACAAGGTGGACTATCAAATTATGCAGAGCGCTGGAGCAGGAGCTAAAAGGACACGCGGCGGAAGGCGAGGCGGGACCCAGCGCCTTGGCGCGAAAGGTTTGGAAAATCGTGCTGGACTGCGACGTGACCGGGGCTGACGAGCTGAAGGACAGGGCCCGGGAGCGGCGGAGGAAGGAGCGGAAGAGAGAGAAACGACAACGTCGGAAGGAACGCAAACGGCGCGGAAAGAGTAAGCGACGTGACTCCAGCTCCGACGACAACGGCTCGTCGACCTCCAGCGGCACCAGCAGCAGCAGTTCGGGCTCCTCGTCATCCTCGTCGGGGAGATCATCACGAACGCGAAAGAAGCACACAAAGAGCACCGCGCGCCGGGCAGGAAACGACATCGCGGGGCGCAAAGAAGGAGAAATCCGGAGGGGCACGGGATCAGCCGCCAACACCAAGTTCACCCTGCTGGGCGGCCGCCGGCACTTCAAAAGCAAGCGCTCAGGGGCCTGGGAAGACTGCACGGACCCGCCAAAGTCCAAATGCCAGGACTGCAACCAGGCACACTGGTACTTCGACAGGGACGAGTGGGGCTGCGTCAAAGGCAAGGGCACCAAGTGACAGCAGGAGCGTAAGCTGCCCGTGGCGGAGGCCGTTGAACGCCTCGGGCAGGCAGTGCGGGACGGCTGGGGCGCCGGGTACGACGCCAATGTCGTGCGAGGTCTCAGCAAATCCACGCTGGACGGGTACCTCGGGGCCCTCGCACAACTTCGAAGGCGCGAGCGCATGCAGCCGGGATGCGACAGGAGGCGCGTGCTGGAGGACGAGCTCGGCGACATCGCTGCCCAGGACGTGGGCGAGGGCAACATCAAAAAGCTGCTCTCAGGGGTACGACTACTCGAGAAGCTGGGATGCATCAAAAGCACAGTGCGGCCCGGAGACTGGTACCTCGTCCTGGGGGTGGAGAAAGAGAGAGAGCGGCAGGGGAAGGGCGCGGTCAAGGAGTGGGCCAGCATGGAAGCGCTGCGGTACATGGCGGGCGTCGTGCACACCAAGGCAGAGTGGGAAATCCTGGCGCTGGCGGCACTGTCCTGTGCACACTGCCTCAAGGCGAGCGAAGCGATCACGGCCCACGCCGAGGGCAGCGAGCCGGTGTTCCGGGGGACCAAGTCCCGCAGCGGCGAGCAGCGGCAGGAGATGGGACAGTGGACGGCAAAGTGGGCCGCATTCCTGGCGCGGCTCAGGGCAAGCCATGGGTACCACCCCGACATCCCTGCGTGGTTCCAGGGGACGGACGGGCTACACAGGGGACTGCACAGCATTCTGGACCGGCCCGGTGGATCTTTCAAGTATCTGCACTGGTACTCGTTCCGGAGGTTCGGGGCAGCCCAGCTCCACGGCCTCGGGCTCCCAGTGCGGTTCATCATGCTGTGGGGGGGGGTGGAAGTCGGCGACAGTGGCAGAGATATACTACAAAGCGCCGCCGCGATGGCAGTTCGAGCGAGGGGGACCCATCCCCCTGCCTGAGTACGGGACAAGCGCAACGACGGCGCGGATGCAGCCTGGGACGACGCTGGGGATGTGGCCAAGCTGGATCAGGAGTGAGCTCGAGATCCCCCATGTCCGACTTGCTCGGGCAGAGCCGAGTCCGGAGGGCGGTACTGCCCCGGTGCAAAAGCGATCACGCACGGAGACGCCAAAGAGAGACGTCGTCGAGATCGAGGACTCGCCAGAGCGGCCACCGCCCAAGACCATCAAACGCCAGAGGGGGGCAACGCCAGGGGCGCGGAGGAGATTGCCGGCGGACGGCGGGAGCGCAGGCAAGCCGGACGGAGAAGCGGCAGTCGGTGCGCCAGCATCACGGGGACGCGGGGGAGGTGACGCTCAAGGACGAGCGCCTGGCGCGTGCAATCAGCGAGCTGCCGGGAGTGAAGCGAGGCCGCAGGGGCATGGTCCACAAGGGCGTCCAGGAGCTGATCATGGCGGCGGCGCACCTCAGGCTGGGCCACGGTGACGCCACTGCGAAGCTGCGGGTCGCGCTGCAGGGGGTGCTGGACGACGGGCTGGACGGCGAGGAGGACGGATATTACTCATCGGAGGACGAAGACGAGATCGATCCGGAGACGGCGGCAAAAGGACTCGGGTCGGCGGGCCGTGTGCACGTGCATGCGCCGCTCTGGAGGAGGCTGGTGCCACAGGACCTCCTGAGGGCTTACGAGAAACACGCCAAAGCCAGGGGGTCCAACCTAAAGTCGCACTGCACTAAGCTCCCGCTCATGATGCGGGCCCTGCGCGTAAACGACGCCAATGTCGTGCGAGGTCTCAGCAAATCCACGCTGGACGGGTACCTCGGGGCCCTCGCACAACTTCGAAGGCGCGAGCGCATGCAGCCGGGATGCGACAGGAGGCGCGTGCTGGAGGACGAGCTCGGCGACATCGCTGCCCAGGACGTGGGCGAGGGCAACATCAAAAAGCTGCTCTCAGGGGTACGACTACTCGAGAAGCTGGGATGCATCAAAAGCACAGTGCGGCCCGGAGACTGGTACCTCGTCCTGGGGGTGGAGAAAGAGAGAGAGCGGCAGGGGAAGGGCGCGGTCAAGGAGTGGGCCAGCATGGAAGCGCTGCGGTACATGGCGGGCGTCGTGCACACCAAGGCAGAGTGGGAAATCCTGGCGCTGGCGGCACTGTCCTGTGCACACTGCCTCAAGGCGAGCGAAGCGATCACGGCCCACGCCGAGGGCAGCGAGCCGGTGTTCCGGGGGACCAAGTCCCGCAGCGGCGAGCAGCGGCAGGAGATGGGACAGTGGACGGCAAAGTGGGCCGCATTCCTGGCGCGGCTCAGGGCAAGCCATGGGTACCACCCCGACATCCCTGCGTGGTTCCAGGGGACGGACGGGCTACACAGGGGACTGCACAGCATTCTGGACCGGCCCGGTGGATCTTTCAAGTATCTGCACTGGTACTCGTTCCGGAGGTTCGGGGCAGCCCAGCTCCACGGCCTCGGGCTCCCAGTGCGGTTCATCATGCTGTGGGGGGGGGTGGAAGTCGGCGACAGTGGCAGAGATATACTACAAAGCGCCGCCGCGATGGCAGTTCGAGCGAGGGGGACCCATCCCCCTGCCTGAGTACGGGACAAGCGCAACGACGGCGCGGATGCAGCCTGGGACGACGCTGGGGATGTGGCCAAGCTGGATCAGGAGTGAGCTCGAGATCCCCCATGTCCGACTTGCTCGGGCAGAGCCGAGTCCGGAGGGCGGTACTGCCCCGGTGCAAAAGCGATCACGCACGGAGACGCCAAAGAGAGACGTCGTCGAGATCGAGGACTCGCCAGAGCGGCCACCGCCCAAGACCATCAAACGCCAGAGGGGGGCAACGCCAGGGGCGCGGAGGAGATTGCCGGCGGACGGCGGGAGCGCAGGCAAGCCGGACGGAGAAGCGGCAGTCGGTGCGCCAGCATCACGGGGACGCGGGGGAGGTGACGCTCAAGGACGAGCGCCTGGCGCGTGCAATCAGCGAGCTGCCGGGAGTGAAGCGAGGCCGCAGGGGCATGGTCCACAAGGGCGTCCAGGAGCTGATCATGGCGGCGGCGCACCTCAGGCTGGGCCACGGTGACGCCACTGCGAAGCTGCGGGTCGCGCTGCAGGGGGTGCTGGACGACGGGCTGGACGGCGAGGAGGACGGATATTACTCATCGGAGGACGAAGACGAGATCGATCCGGAGACGGCGGCAAAAGGACTCGGGTCGGCGGGCCGTGTGCACGTGCATGCGCCGCTCTGGAGGAGGCTGGTGCCACAGGACCTCCTGAGGGCTTACGAGAAACACGCCAAAGCCAGGGGGTCCAACCTAAAGTCGCACTGCACTAAGCTCCCGCTCATGATGCGGGCCCTGCGCGTAAACGCGCGGGGGGTGAAACGCACGCACCTCAGGCCCACCTCTCGAACATTCCTACGCCCCAAGAATAGGCAGAAGTGCAGGATGATATTAGATGTGTCTCCCATCAACGGGGCGGACCCCAGACGGCCCCAGAAATTCACCCTCCCGGGCCTGGAACAACTCAGGGACTGGATGCGGGGGGGGGGGGGTGCATGGATGGCCAAACTCGACCTACAGAATGCATTTTGGAGCGTCGTGCTCCCGAGGGGTTGGCGCAGGGTTTTTGTTCTGCAAACCGCCGACGGGCGGTCATACCGCTACACGCGCCTGCCCTTCGGATGGCGCTACCCCCCCCTCATCTGCCAGTCCCTTGTCCGTGGCATCGTGGCTGCCGACCTGCGAGGTGTGCGGGCTCGGGCGTGGGTGTATATAGACGACATTCTCGTCACCGCTCGCAGTCCATCCGAGGTGCGGCGCGCAGTGCGGCTCATCATCCGGCGCCTGCAGCGGGCGGGTTTTATAATTAGCCAGAAAAGCGAAACAACGCCCACAATGGAGCTCAGCTTCATTGGCAAACACATAAACACAGAAGCAGGATACTTCCAGAACGCCCCAGGCGGGCTGCGCAGTGCGCTCCGCGCGTGGGTAAGAGCCATGGGCCGTGGAACCATCGAGCCCCGCAGGCTCAGAAAGCTGCTTGGGCAGCTGTGCTGGCTTTCGAGGCCCAATGCAGGGCTCTCCCGCTTTATGGCGGGGAGCTATCAAGCACTCGACTCGGGCGCGCGGTGGTTCACACGGAGTATGGCGCGGGGCCTCGGCACGGTGCTCCTGTTCAGCGCCGTAGCGCAGTCTTACCCGCCGGACGCCCACGAGGGAGGGATGCAGCAGGTGCCAGGCAAGAGAGACCTCCTGCTGTTTGCCGACGCGGCGCCAGATGGAGAGCGGTTCAGGGTAGGGCTAGTGCGCGACAGGCGATTCCGCCGCTCCATACGATGCCCGGCATGGGTCACATTGCTACAGCAGGCAGAACTTTTCGGCATATACTATGCATATAAAGTCGCCGTCTACCGCGGCCACAGGTCCGTGGTGGTCGGCACAAACAGCGACACCAGCAGGTTCCAGGTGGCAGGACAGAGGGCCACTGCTTGCTCTCAGGCCCACCAGAGAATTCTCAGGCGCCTGTTCTGGCTCCGGCTTTAGAGCCACGTCAAACTCGGTGTGTTTCGGGTGAATACTGCGGAGAACCCCGCGGACCCGCTCAGCCGCCTGCGTACTTTTCCCAGCAGGCGGCACGCTGTCCAGGACGCCAATGACAGGCGTCAGCTCTGGGAACGCAGCGCACACAAATTTCTGCATCTCCATTATCTGCCTCAGGCCCCTTGGAGTTTAGCACAGGGGGGGGGGGGGTTGACAAAGGCCAGCACAGGATTAGCGTGAGTCCGGGGCTCGCATTCGCGAGCACTTTGTGCAGTCGATCCATGGAGGAAACCTGATTTGTGCATGTTCAGGGGGGCAGGGATGCAGCGGCTGAACCATAGTTACGCAGCCCTCGAAGTAAAGTAGGTTCAGCACATACGGCATCCCTTGCACCCCCCCCCCCCCCCTCACTCACTCATCACTCTCTCCATCTCTCCGATAGTCTCCTTTTTCATTAAGGCAGTCAGGCCCGCCCACCCACCCATTCGTCTACGTCCCGCAGCGACGCGGGGAATCAGAACCATCACAGTCACAACAGTAGTGCAGTCGGTCCATGGAGGAAACCTGATTTGTGCATGTTCAGGGGGGCAGGGATGCAGGGGCTGAACAGTGCCGCACATACAAGATGAAGGTGCCATTCCATCTAGTTTCTCTCCCATTACTATTGCCGGACATCAATGCTACACCAATTCAAAACGGAAAGAAGGGACATCTCGTACAATGACAAACGGTAGCAAATTGGGGGCTCCTCCACTGGAGGGATACGTGGATAGGGCAAGTGTTGCGCCATCACGTGGGCCACTCATCATCATTGCCCATGTCACAGGCCCACAGACCTCATATATAGGTGAATTGCAGGGCGCAGTGCTCGTAACAGCACCAAGCCTCGCTGTACCTTCACCTTGTGACACGCTAACCATGGACAACTAGGCAGTCGTGCGTTGGGCCCCCACACCCCCCCACCCGGAGTGTGCAGACATGGACCCGCGTCAACAAGTCACTGAGCTGACCGGTGCCCTTCTCTTGGATCCCTAGCTATCGTGACCTGTCAGATGCCACGATTCAAGAAGACCGTGAGGCGATACCCCGCAATGACGAGGTTGACAAATGGGCAAAGATAGCAATATGCCTTCCCTTACCGCCATGTGACCCACTGGATCCGTCTCCCATTGTGATATGCAGTGGAATTGCACCCACCCCAGCAAAGAAATGGGTCCTCCAATGCCGTCGAACATTCGGCTTTCTTTGCGTACACTGGGTCTCCGGGCTGCCCTTGAAGGGCACCAAGCGCATGTTGTGGCTCCGCTGGCTGTGGGGAAATGTGCGGTGGGAGGGACCCCCCACCCCCCCGTCCCTTGGGAAAAGACAGCTAGCTTGCGCCCCATGTGTGGTACGTACCATGGTGGCACAACCCATTTGCGCCTTATCAAATGTCATGCCTAGAGGCCTGCGTTCCAGAAATTCTGGCTCAGTAGTTGGGGGGAATGGACTGAAGATGCCACTTCTTGGTATCACCAGGCAACACATGAAGACCTCGTACATATCTCTCGCTTGGGGATCCCTCAGTCTTTGGTAGACAGCCTACCTCGACCACTGCTGCCTGGCTACGCGATCGTGTTGCACAATACCGGTACCACCTATTGCAGTCGGTAACATCCCTTTGTGGCGAGTTACCCATGCCACCTTGATATACTGATTCCTTGGTCCCCGCTCAATCCGTCTCAGCCTGATTTGGTTCACCACGGCCCAAGAAAATCAAACCAAACCAAACAGCGAGAACTTCGTGGGGACAGGTACACTTTTCACTCGCGCAAAATGACTCCAACACATACACACAATGCCCAAAATCGGCGCCCACCCCACTGATTACATGCCGGATAAAAAAGCTACTGACCCAGCCATCCACCTCATGAAACGGTCCAAAGCCCTCCACTACCTCACCCAGCATTCCAGTACGCCGCACCTAGCACACCTGCGCTCTTTTGCATCCTCAAACTACGCACATTCCTAGGTATGGTTCACCCTATGCTGTTTGCCTCTAGCCCTTGTACTTCATACAGAAAAGGGCACGGGATAACTGGGACCCCACTTTGTGGGAAGCCCCGATGCAGCCCCTCCCCCAGCGACAGAAGGCGCAGTAGGATGCGACGGAGTGGGAAATGCAACTCACATGACTGCACCCTCTTCTACAGGAAACCATGGGGAACCAGCCCAGAGCTGCATTCCGTATGCACACCCTCGCTCTGTCGAAATCTGTACTTAGCATCTGTACCTAGCTACAACTCTGCGTCCACAACACATGGCACATTTGAACTTGGCCCATTTGATAAAAAAAAAGATTCGGAGCTCCAGTCAACTGCGCTCACGGAGTACACACAACTTGCCCAAACCCTCATGTGACATCGGCGATAGGATGTGGAGTTAGGGAGCCGTTTCCTCCGGTATGCTCAATACACAGAAGCCTCTCTTCTGCAGCAATTTTGCAACCGTATGCGACACTGTTACACCAGCCTACACACTTCCTTTGCAACTTCGTGTCGCCACACCATTGTTCGGAGACCCAGGGGACTTTCTTTCTTGCCTATTACGACACCCTGATGGAAACGTGTAGCACAGAGAGAGAAAAATTTTGAGTTCAATCCCTGCGTACCTTGAGGCATTGGTTGATGCAGCAACTTACCAAAATCGCTGCTCATCTTCTGAAGGAAAAAATGGTCTATCGTGGGATCTTTTCCGGGCTGCTGCAGCCACCGTGCATCACCTCAAGAAGTGTTCACAGCCCTTTACCTTGGAACACTGGGTCCGCATGCCTCGCACCCCCCAAACCTCCTCAGAGTCAGAGTTGCGCCGACAGTCCTTGACACTTGATCCTTTCCCTTGTCGGTGGTGTCGGCTGCACGCCAGTTCCTATTTTTTCTACCAACCAATGGCAGGTTGGCCCTCCTGTGGCTTCCTCCCCTTTTCTATCTTTCCCCCCAGAAGTGTGGAATGCCACCCCCCAGTGCGCCGTAACCCTGCTTGTGTTCTTGCTTACCCCCAGTCCAGAGTCCCAACCCCGTAGTGAATATTGACCAGCTATGCATGAATGTCTCACCCTCCCTCCCCGGTACTGATATTGTATGCAATGCAACCCGCTGGTTCATCCCAGCCTTCAGTCTTCGCACCGCTGTCCTTTTCAGCCTACGGTCATTGTGCCTCATGCACACTGGGAAGCCTACGGGCGTGGCAGTCTCCCACTGCATACCCTGGTTTGAGACTTAGCTAATCTCCACTACGTGTCAGATCCACAGTCATTTGTGGGATCATCGTAGCACCGGACAGCTCTGAACCTTGATTCTGAGACGTTGTCTCGAGTACCATGTGATGAGCAGGGTACCCAGCTCACCTTGGTCTGGACCAAAAGAAAAGACTGGTGTTTGTGGTGTCAGAGTTTAGGCCTGGTTCTGGGGTTGGGGCACGTACCATGTATCACAAAATTAGGAGAAATGAGTGACATACCAAAGGGGCCTGGTGGGAGAATGGAGGTGAAGAAAACGGCAGGTGCTGGCGAGTTTACAAAAAGTACCAGCAACAGCTGTGCAGGATGGCTGGCGAGGAAAAGGGGTTGGGGCCCAAAGCAGTAGTCTCCACATGCCACTTGGTCCAGACAACAGCAGAGTGTGTGCATGTGCCTTCAGATGAGGGGGGCTGGCTATGCATATGTTTGTGGATGTGGATGTGTGCCTTGGTATTGCAGTGTTTGCTGCGCCGCCCCATGACGCCCACATGACGACACATGCGCAATCCCGGTCTTACCCCTCACAATGGGCCGGCGGAGCCCCCACGCAAGTCTCCACGAACAACGTACTTTGAAGCCAAACCTCCGCCGCAGCCCTGTATCCCAAGTGATCACGCCCTCAATGCCTCTGAGAAGGACAACCTGCCGCAGCCTTTGCACTCCGCATGGCTTGCCACATCTGGTGCTCCCCTCACCGTGGAGTTGTGTGGTGCGCCCTTGTCCACCGGGACAGCAGCCCCCACAGTTACACCACTGGAGGCGCCACGCTCATGTGCTGCACTCGGTGGCACTACCAGCCTGTCCACTGCCCCAGCGCTGCAGCAGCCAGGCGCCCCGCATCTGCAGACCCTGTCTCTGCTGCAGAAGCCCCAGGGAAGCAGCTTCTACAACCTGCCCCAAACCAGCATCCGCCTTAATAACACCAAACCTCGCCAACAGTCTCCAGCGCCCTCCGTTCCTGCAGCAACTTCTCCCAGTCCTTCTGACCATCTCCAACCTTCTCCACAGCTCGCAGACACTTGCCAACCCTCCCCCACTCTTCTACCCTCACCAACCCTGACAGCCTTCACCAACCACGTCCAACCGTCTCCAACTGCCGCAAACACTCACTCGCCCCCTCGCCACCCTCTCCACCCCTCCTCAACCCTGAACCATCCCTCTCCACCGCGAAACCCTCACGCCCCTGCAGCCTCGTCCCTCCTTGTACCCGCTCCCATTGCCCAGCGAGAGCCAGCCAAGCCCCACCCCGAGCCCCCTAACGCCCGCAAGCGCCCACTGGAAGATGCGGATGTGACCCCGACCCCCCCCAACGGCATCAGCAGCCCTGCAAGCGCCTGGACCCCAGGCTACAGCCCAAATCCTCGATCCCCCCCTGGCCCAGGCCTGCGGACGCCCGCAAGCCACTCGCCGCCCCCCAGCGTGGGGTCTCTTTTGCCTTCCTCCGTCCCGGCCCCGTCCAGCAGCGTGAGCGGACAAGCGAAGGCCCGTACCTTCCATGGCCTCCCGGATCTCGTCCGCGTCCTCATTGCCCAGCACCGCCACGTGACGGAGCTCTATGACTGGCAACGGGAGGTGCTGGAAAGCTCGGCCTTGCGTAGCGGCCGCAGCTTTGTGTACTCGCTGCCCACCAGCGGGGGCAAGACCCTGGTGGCCGAGATCGTGCTCCTGCAGGTGTCGAATCTCACATTGTGACTGTCCCTGGTCCCCTATGCCGATCTGAGGAGTGCTCAGAATAGCCCCGGTGCCTGGCCTTGGCGAACCTCATCGCCTACAGCCCCCCCCCGCCCCTTCGTGCCTGCTCTACTGCATATGTCTGCGGCTGTTGGACCGCGACGTCAATGGAATGGGCATGTGTGTACAAGTGATGAAGTTTATGTTCCGGCATCGATAGGGTCAGGCTGAGTATCTCAAACTGCTGATTGAAACAATGCTTGTGTTTTTTTTTAGTTTGATTCCTGTTGATTGTTCACTGTGAGAGCTCGTTCTGTTTGTTCCCAAAGTGGTGCGTGGTGCCCGTCTTCAGGGGAGGTGGGCCATGGGGCCTGTGGGTCGCGAGGTCCATCCTGTGGGAACGGGAGAGGGCTAGCGAGGAAGCGTCGTTGTGGTGGGTGCTTTCGCCACTTTGGGGCAGATTGGCTGGTGGATACAGGGTGTGACTCCCATCCCCATATCACCCGGCCGGTTTGCAAACGACGGCAGGTAGGGGGATCCTCAAGACATGATGCAGGCCGGGAGGCACCCAGAGTACACCAATTTATGGCGCCCCCTCTGACGCATCCGCACATCCAATTGTGTCGTGGCTTTGCCGCATTCTTACTGGACGCCCCGAGATGAATGCCCCAGTGATTGCGGAGGCTGACGACCATTGTCCCTGAACTTTGCTTCTGCCGCACCGTCCCTGTGCTCCTGCAGGCGCTGTTGCTGCGGCAGAAAACGGCGCTGTTGATCCTGCCGTACGTGTCCCTCGTGGAGGAGAAGATGGAGGGGCTTGAGCTCTTTGGGACGGCGCTCGGATTCCGTGTAGATGGGTATTACGGGGTGTCCGGACGATTCCCAGTGCCCAAAGGACCGGGGCTTCTGGTGTGCACGATCGAGAAGGGCAACTCCGTCCTGAACCATTTGGCAGAGGAGGGCCGGCTCAATGAACTGGGCACTGTGGTTATCGATGAGCTGCACATGCTCGGCGATGGGCCCCGCGGAGTGTCCGTGGAGGTGCTGGTCAGCAAGCTGCTGTTTGCATGTCCAGAGGTGCCGTTTGTGTGTCTCTTGGTGCATTCCGCGATGCCCATGGAACCCTCTGTGTGCCTCTGTAGTGGAGTGTGCTCATTGTCTGCCAGTGGTGTGCTAGTCGTTAGCCGTGTGCTGGTGGGGCGGTATTTAGGAGTTGTTGTGTGCTAGTCGTTGCTGAGTGTGTGCTGGTTGTGCGCTGGTCGTGGGGTAGTTGTGCGCTCGTCAACTTGTGCTCGTTGTGTATAGAAATTAAGTTGTCACCTCCTGCTTGCAAGCATTCTTTCAAAAATCGTCGCTGCGAGGTGGAATGGAAATTGGATACGTGCAAGCCGCTCCTGCGCTGTTGACAGGCGATTCGCGTGCTGCATTCGATTTTACAATTTTCAGAACCCTCCCGAGTATAGCAGCGCAGTCGAGACGTAACTTCCCACAGCAGGCAGCACGCTGCACAATGGCAATTCGCCAGTGTCTGGACTCTGTCCTTTATATTATGCACACAAAGACCCATCCGACTGGGGCTCCTCCTTTTCTCGCTCCGCTGGTGAACAAATATTCGCAAGTGTGTTCAGACAGAAGGGCTGTAACAGCATGCGATGCAGCATCGTCGAGGTTTCAAAAGAGGGTGTCCAAGGAATTCATTGGCAGTCGCAGGTTGAATGACTGTACTAATGGTCATCCTCGTTTTCCTTTTTGCCAGCCCCCCATTATACTTACGCCGTGCCAATTACTTCAATGGGGTGGCATCGAGTGACGTGTGTGGGTGTGGGTGTGGGTGTGGGTGTGGGTGTGGGTGTGGGTGTGGGTGTGGGTGTGGGTGTGGGTGTGGGTGTGGGCATAGACTGGCCGCCGCCTTTGTTCAGCCTCCTTCTGTCATCATTTTCACAACCAGAGAAAAGGGTTGTAGGTTGAAGGTCACGTTTGCTGGCTCCACGGGTTTGTGGTGGTTGTGCAGAAGTGCAAGTGTGTGAGAGTGGGTGGGGAGGCGGAGTTGGGCCAAGTGCGATCCGTTCTGTTTGCAGAGTCGGTGCAAGCCTCCGCATGCCCATGCGTCCAGGTGCAGATCTTGGGCATGTCTGCCACCATCCCCAATCTTCCCGAGGTCGCCCGATGGATGTGCGCAGATGTGTATCAGTCGGACTATCGCCCCGTTCCCCTGAAGGAGCACGTCAAAGTGGGGCAGGAGTTGTATGACGTGGACCGCGCGGTGGTGCGGTCGATCGAGGCCACGGAGGACGACCCCCAAGGCCTTGCGGCCCTGGTCAACGAGGTTTGCCCGGACCATTCTGTCCTGATCTTCTGCGCGACGAAGGCCAATTGTCAGGACTCGGCTCGGGCCCTTGTCAGACTGCTGCCACAAAGTTACACCGAATGGAAGGCAGAGGACAAGAAGGTGTTGCCCTTTGCACTCGCTTTGTCAACCCGCCCCCAGTGGTTTGATGTCCTCGGCCCATGCCACGCCCACAGGGCCTGCGACTGCGGCGTGGGGGGTGCGCGTGGCTCTGCTGTGGGGAGGCGGCGCGAGGGGACTGGGCCGGTGAGGCCTGTGCTGACTGCCGTGTAGGTCACGCCGGCGCCGCCTGCGGGCTCCCTTGCATGACCCCCGATGGGGCCGGTGCTGGGCCCGTCGCTGTCATGCTGTTGTGCACTGCCCTGTGTCCTCTCCATGGACCCAAGTTGTCCGAGGCACCATCGGAGCCCACCTCATCCAAGCCATGTCCATCTTCACAATCTTCGTCGTTTATGTCACCTGTGTCGTCCTCCTCATCCCCCTCATACCCCTCATCATATCATCACTCTCCAAAGGCACGTCATCACCATCTTCCAAAGAAATAGAGTACTCCTGCTGCGCCGCCCTGGCGTCGGTGCTATGCGCCTGGTTCAAGCAGTGGTTCGCCGACTGCGGTCTGTGTGGCTCACGGTGGGACCACGGGGTTGAGGATAGGTTGGAACCCCGTGGCTTACAACACCACACCCTGCACGCTGTAATCCGATGCTGGCTGGACCTCCGTCTTGATTGCGATGCCTCGGATGCTTGACCCCTGCCGTGTGCTGTTGCACACGAAACGCGGATGATCGTCATGCGCACGCCAACACGCACATGCGTAGTGTCTGCAGGGGAGGACTGTGTCACATGTCACAATTTGATTGTGTGGGATTCCCCATCCCTCGTCCGCTTTGTTGTGACCCAACTGACAACATGCGTTCCTTCAGACCATGCCCTGTGCTACAACGTGGCGCCGACCTGAAATTCCGAGTGGTTGACGCAATGGCCCTGGCGCATGGGCTGGGCAATTGTCCTTCCGCAGATTATACTCCTCTCCCTTTCTCGCTGTTTGTTTTTCTCTGCACTACACCTGCCTGTCGCCCTGTCTTGCCTCTACTGCTCTTCGCCTTCTTTACCGAACAATATGTTTGCGGTTTGATTTCTGTTGGCGCAGGTTTTTGTGTCGTTGGTGACCACAAATGAAGACTTGCACATTGTATGATGTCGCTGTTTGTTTGGTGCCCCCCCCCCACCCCAGCATTATCTTTTCATCTGTCCACTTTGTTTGTGCCCGTACTTATTCGTTTGGTGGCTGCGGTTCCATGCAGTCCGGCTCATGGATCATCGTCATGCCGCAGCGTCGTTATGAGCCTGACCTGGATGCAGGTCTGCCCACACGTTCAGGTGCTGCTCCAAGATCTGCGCTCCTGCAGCGACGCCTCTGACCCGGTGCTGCAGACCACTGTCCCTTACGGCGTGGCCTTCCATCACAGCGGCCTGACGATCGAGGAACGGGAGCTGCTGGAGAAAGCATTCCGCAGCCGCATCGTCATGCTGCTGTGTTGCACCTCGACACTGGCTGCCGGTGTGAACCTGCCCGCCAAGCGGGTGATCTTCCGGAGCCCATACGTCGGCAGAGACTTCCTCACGAAAGCTCGATATATGCAGATGGCAGGTGTACTCTGCGGGAAGTGGGGGTTGGGGACCGGTTTGATTGTCCTTTGGGGACGACTGAGGATTCGAGGCCTGCGCGTGTTGTTCGATCAAGTGCCAACAACTGCAATTGTGCTGCCCCACCTCCCCGCAGAAGCGATTGCCCAGTTATCCTCTGATGTCTGCCGGACGCAGCCTCGACGCGGCCATCCTCTTCAGAGCCCTCGGGAATCTTCCACAGCCCGACACGGCCCTCTATCCTTCCTCCTGCATGACAATAGGTTTCAGCTCATTGGGGCTCGTGTCGCGCACTACGCCCACCCATCTGTGGCACCTGTCATTCAGGCACAGTATTCCGCGTTGCGGCGTTTTTTTGGGCGTTATATTTGTACCACGCGCAATACAGTGCACGAAGGTGTAGTGAAATGTTACGCATAGAATCTTGATGTACTGCATGACATGCAATAGTGTGGCCGATGTGTACTGTGCTCTGTGTGTACAAACTGTGCATGAGTAAACGAAGCACCTCAATCTTCTTTCGGAACGGGGAGAGTGCTGTGTCGCGGTGCGCCGATCTTGTGACTGTTCGGCCATACATCTGTGGTCATCTGGAGAGTCCTTCCTTCTCAGGCTGCCGAACGCACCCCTGGTTTTGGATACACAGAGCATGTAAGCGGTGCAGAGCACCCTCATCACGGACCGTGGGTGGAGTTGCCTGTCGCACCTGCTGGCTCCAGCATGGGGGATGGATGTGAGTAGTGGTGCCACTCTCATGCATGACACAGATTTGGAATGCCTTTTGGAATATTCAGAGGTAAACGGGTGACCATTCAGCGTATCGGCTCATAGATAACGCTTTTGCACAGGGATTGGTTGTCCGCCCGGCCGGACTCCAAATCTGGTAAGCCTCCCCCCCCTCCTCTGCAGTGTTGTTCGCGGGGTTGTTCTCAATGAGAAGGACGCGAGGCACTCGCATCTTGTTCTGTCGTCTCGTAGGACGAGCTGGCCGCAAGGGCTACGACGCACATGGGGAGTCGTACCTGCTGTTGGGCCCCAGGGATGTGGACAAGGGGTGGGACTTGATCAGCAAGGAGCTTGAGGGCTGCTGCAGTCAGTTGCTGTGCACCCGCCGCGAGGGGGACAATGAGCCGCCGGCCACAGACATCGAAAAGTGCCTTCTCGAGGTCGTGGCGGCGGGATTCGCGAGAACGCGTGCGGACGTCCAGCGCTTTGTAGAGCGCACTTTTGCGCACCACCAAGTCCTTGGGACAGCCCACGGCCCAGACCTTGTGCCTGTGTTCCGAAGCGCGCTCACCAGTTTGATGAACGCGGGGATGCTTGAGGAAGAGGTGGCCTCTGAGGGTTCTGGCACGGACGCCCCTGACGCGCTTGTGGAGACCAGTGCCTTTGTGGAGGATGGTGCTGCTACGGACCACATCGCGGAAGGTGCCTTCGGCCTCGGCCCCCGGTCTCATTGGCGCGTCTTGGACAAGGCGGGAATGTGTTTTTGTCCTGTCTGTCTGTGTGTGTGTGTGTGTGTGTGTGTGTGTGTGTGTGTGTGTGTGTGTGTGTGTGTGTTAGTGTCTGGTCCTGGTCTGCGCTGCAGTTTGCGCTGCAGGATGTGAAGATTGTCACGATCTGGCAAATACTCCACGTGCACCCACTTTTTGTATTGCACTATATTGTATGCTACAAGAGTGTGTGTGTGCGTGTGTGTAGTGTGTGTGTTGTGTGTAGTAGTAGTAGTAGTAGTGAGCGATCCACTCATTAGGGCGCCAGTTCGGCACACTCCTGTGGCCGGCGGTGACGGAGGTCGGGTCCCATGTATAACTGAGCACCGGGATTCGAACCTACGCTGCACAAACAATACCAGCGCTCCGACCGAGCTGTTCGGTCATGACCGGCTACATAGTGTATAGTGGGGTCGAATTGACGACCCTTTGAACTCAGAGCCAGCACTCTAACCACTCGGCCAACGGCGGCCCTTGTTGTGTGTGTAGTATGTGTGTAGTGTGTGTAGTGTGTGTGTAGTGTGTGTGTAGTGTGTGTGTAGCATGTGTGTAGTGTGTGTGGTGTGTGTGTGGTGTGTGTGTGGTGTGTGTAGTGTGTGTGTAGTGTGTGTAGTGTGTGTGTAGTGTGTGTGTAGTGTGTGTGTAGTGTGTGTGTAGTGTGTGTAGTGGGTGTGTAGTGGGTGTGTAGTGGGTGTGTAGTGGGTGTGTAGTGTGTGTGTAGTGTTTGTGTAGTGGGTGTGTAGTGGGTGTGTAGGTAGTGTGTGTGTAGTGTGTGTGTGGTGTGTGTGTAGCATGTGTGTAGTGTGTGTGGTGTGTGTGTGGTGTGTGTGTGGTGTGTGTAGTGTGTGTGTAGTGTGTGTAGTTTGTGTGTGTGTAGCGTGTGTGTAGTGCGTGTGTAGTGTGTGTGTAGTGTGTGTGTAGTGTGTGTGGTGTGTGTGTGGTGTGTGTAGTGTGTGTGTAGTGTGTGTAGTGTGTGTAGCGGGTGTGTAGTGGGTGTGTAGTGGGTGTGTAGTGGGTGTGTAGTGTGTGTGTAGTGTTTGTGTAGTGGGTGTAGTGGGTGTGTAGTGGGTGTGTAGTGGGTGTGTAGTGGGTGTGTAGTGTGTGTGTAGTGTTTGTGTAGTGGGTGTGTAGTGGGTGTGTAGGTAGTGTGTGTGTAGTGTGTGTGTGGTGTGTGTGTAGCATGTGTGTAGTGTGTGTGGTGTGTGTGTGGTGTGTGTGTGGTGTGTGTAGTGTGTGTGTAGTGTGTGTAGTTTGTGTGTGTGTAGTGTGTGTGTAGTGCGTGTGTAGTGTGTGTGTAGCATGTGTGTAGTGTGTGTGGTGTGTGTGTGGTGTGTGTAGTGTGTGTGTAGTGTGTGTAGTGTGTGTGTGTGTGTGTGTAGTGTGTGTGTAGTGTGTGTGTAGTGTGTGTGTAGTGTGTGTGGTGTGTGTGCCATATTCAGCACCACGCGTTCCATGGTCATTTGTGCTTGATGTCCAGCGATATCGTGAGCATTTGGGAAGTCATTTTCGGTCCTACGGTCTGTACATGACGGACACAACAGCTTTTGCTGGTGACTCGCGATGTTCGCAACCTTTCGTGCAACGAAGCTGTCCACAGCCCTGCGCTGCAGGTGGTGGCGGAGAGGAGAAGCCCGCCTTTTCAGAGGACACCCGTCCTCTGAAGGCCACGCCCTTCGGCAGCAGCGCATACCGTGCGAACTTCTCCATCAAAGACGCCCGCTTCGTTCGGACGGAGCTGGAGCGGCTGCTTGACCACGGCCTCATCCTCAAAGACGAGCTCCATTTGTGTTACGTTGTGACGCCGTTCAAGGACCTGCCCACGCCCGACTGGACGCTGTACCTGTCCCTCTACCACAAGTTGGATCCCACGCGGCAGCGCATCAGCCAATCCATCGGGATCTCGGAGGGGCTCCTGCTCTCGCGCTCCGTGAACAAGGGGTTTGTGAAGAAGCCCACCCGTGAGAGCCTGCTGCGTGCGGAGCTGGTCTTGAAGCGCTTCTTTGCGGCGCTTGTCATCTGCGACCTCGTGAACGAGGTGCCAATGGCGAAGGTGGAGGCAAAGTACAAGGTCACGCGGGGCCACCTCCAGTCCCTCTTGCGGACTTCGCAGGTGTGGAAACGCGGGGGCGTGGCGCCAGGGGTTCCGCATCACCAAGTGCCACACATCGATGGTGCGCAGCGCTGGGGGCTGGGCGGGGAACGCGGTTTGGAGTTGGGGGGGGGGGGGGAGGTGGCGCTTTGTGAAGTGCTAACCGCGCGTTCCGCATTCTGCACCGGGACGTTTCTCCTCGTTGGACGCCGACTCTTTCTCCTCCTTCGCTAACACGCACTGGTGTGTATGCTCCTGCGTGTGGGACCGGCTTGGTGGCCATGCCCCCATGTGCGGGCGTGGGTGTATACGCGCGCATGCCTTAGCTGACGTTCGTCCGCGGTGTCCCTTGCTTTGGGGTCTGAGACCCAAGGGTCTGTGCACCAGAAATCGCCCCAAGAGCCACCTCCGTCTGTATGTACGTGTTGTCAGGGGCATCTGTGTCCCGAGTGTGGGCCTTCTCACATCATTTGTGGTGAGCACCCTCCAAACCCCACGGTCTTGGGCATGACGTTGTGTGCAGCATGGGCGGCGGCGGCGCGGGAGGGATGCCAAGGGGCTGAAGCAGCCTTTGTGAGCAGAGGGACAGCGTTCCTACTCTCAACTACAAAACATATGTTTCGCCGCCGTCTGTGGACAGCCCATGCCGACAATTTCCTCCTGAAAGCCCAAACCAGTGTGTACACCCGGAAGTACCAACACTTACTGAGCTTTCATGCCCCCCTCCCAATGCTCCCCCTTGAACCATACCGCTGGCCGCTCCCTCTCTCAAAGGCCATCTCTGCGATGCGCTCCCACGCGGGAAAGAGCACACGGCAGAGACTGACTGTTGAGTTGAGGAGTGTGGGATGAAGGGTTATGGCTCTTTCAAAGCGATGACAGGCAAATCCAGGCGCCAGCGGGCCAGGGATGGTGCGCGTGTCGTATCCCCTCCCCCAGTGGCCGGGTTTGCCACGGACTGACACATGAATAACGACGAAGAACGACGAATCACAAAAATTGGCCCTTGTGATGAATCAGTGGTAAACCCTCCCCCAACGGACGGAGGCCTGGTTTGGGTTTTCAGGAGGAAATGGTCTACTTGATTTGTCCCAAGCCACCGGGGGGAAGTATTTTTGGGAGGTCAGAGTGGGGCTGTTGTGCATCTGCTCCCAACTGCAGTTTCCCCGGAGAATTTTTCGGCGCTGGGCCTTCTTGGTCGCCACTTCGGGACCAACTACCAAAGAAAGGGGGGGGGGGGGGGTTACGTCCACAGCCCAGGCCAGGTGGGCCCCTTGGCCCCCTCTGTATCTGGGCCTCGACGATAGAGCGCACGGAAACATATCGATTTGTGACGCGTTAAGACAAATGTCCACAACCGGCACCGTTACGACTCCTTTGTGGCAACCCCTACCCAACCCCCACATATCTCCCAATGATCAGCATGACGGGGCGGTCATTTTGCAGTATGATCTGTTGCGACAGCCGCCCCCTTCCCCTTCTTAACCCCCCTTCTGTTGTGAAAGATGGTGGGTGGGTGGATCGCAGTGGAACCACCGGCCCCTTGGGGGTGGGGGAAATCTTGTGAAAGCAGAATCTCGCTGGTAAGCAAAGTAGCGAAGTTTTCCCCTGCCGAAATGTTGAGGGTGGGGCACAGGCTACTGAAATGTGTCTGAGCAACAGCTTGATGGTGCCCTGCCGCTCCCTTGAACACAACACCCCCCTGCACAGTCGTCAGGGGGAGGGTCCCTCTTCGAGGTGCCTTGCTGAAGGCAATAGAATTTTTCCGTGGTCACAATGCAGTTGCAGTAGAAAGCTCAGGTAGGGGACCTAGCACATGGTCCCCCCTCGGGGGGGGGGGGGTTCATTTGGTGACAGGTCCCCCGGGGGGTGCGATACACCGTCGCGTGTTCTGGGGGGGGACTGTTCAAGGGGACAGGGGGGGTACGCTGGATGACCAGGGAGGGTACGGAGGGGCGAAATTGTCCTCCTTCGTGATTCTTTCCTGGCCAATGCCCCGCCAGATGGGTGCCCTGCATCATTGTCCCATGGGGTAAAGATCATGCTTGACTTTCACAGCGTATGGTCGAAACGTAGTGGATGGGGAGTGAACCGGCTGCCACTGTTTCATGCACCAGCTCAGCCATGGGCTTTTCGGCTCTGCACCCCCCCCCCCCCCGAATTGGCCTCCCCTCCTGCAGGGCCACTGTCCGCCAGCCATCAACCCTGTGCAAGTTGCCGCTCGCCAGCGCCTGCTCTCTGTCAACCCCGCTGCCACCCCCGGAACTCAGCAAGAAACAGCTGCATCGCCTATGGCACCACTGATGAGTCTGTTTGTGTTGACTGCATGCGTCCTTTCTTCCAGTCCCCTGCATGTCTCCGAACGGGGGTGCTATGTGCGTTGCCTTGTCCATTGCAGATGTTCGCGAATATGATGGTGAACTTCAGCAGAAGTATGGAGTGGTTTGGCCTTGAGAGGGTTCTGGAGGCGTTCGTCAAGCGGCTGGGCTTTGGGGTCAAGCCGGACCTGGTGCCCCTGACGCAGATCAAGGGGGTGCAGGCCAGTCGCGCCCGCGTGCTATGGAACGCCGGGTACAAGTCCGTCAAGGCCATTGCGGAGGCGGAGGTCGATGTACTGCTCCTGCGGGCGCGGCTGAAGTCGAAGTCGACGCGGATGTTGTCGAAGGCAGCGGCGCTGGGGATCATCCGCGGCGCACAGAAGCTGGTAAGGGAGCAGGCCAAGGAGCTGCAGGAGGAGGCAGAGGAGCTGCTGGCCGCCGGCAGTGGGGCTGCAGACACAGGGCCTTGAGGTGCATGGGGCCCGGAAACTGGTCTGGACGCAGGGCTCCTCCGTAAGGGAGGGGCAGGTCTGGGGAACACCCTCTGGTGCCCCCCCCACCCCCCGTCCCCCACCCCCGGTCCTCCGGACTGGCAGTGGCGTTGTATCGAACCCCTTCCTCTGAACATGTGTTAGAACGGCTGACAACCGTACAACGAGGGATACCCCCCCTCCCCCTCTTCTAATTCCTGGTTCAGGGAAGAATTTGGTTCCCTGCGGCCTGTGGCCACGGGTACCAGGTGTAGTGTCCCCTGGTGTTGTCAAAATCATCTCATGTTGCCTCCGGGAAATACCAGCACCCATCCAGACCTCCGAGAAACAACAGCAAGCAGCTGGAGTCCTCTGGGGTTGACAACCATCGGAGGAGCGGGGGTGCCCCCCCCCCCTTCCCCCAACCAAACAAACAAACCCTCCCTCTTGTAATATCCGTTTGAGCCCCTCTCGGGTTTTCTTTTTCAGGGCGTTTCAGGGACCGTCTGGGAATGGCATTCAAACTCAGGGGCTGTGGCGTGCAGCCCTTGGACAACGGCATTCGGTGCACCTTTTGGGGTTCGGGAAATGCAAGGCATTGGGGAGGGTTTCAGGCGTTGTGCGACGGACGCCTCTGCCATGGAGGAGACTTGGGCTGTGGAGGGGTGCGGCTCTCATTCCTCCCGCATTGCACACACCCCGTCCCGCCTTTTGGCATGAAGCGTTCGGGGCCTCCGCTGGTGTTCGGATGGGAAACCCCGACGAACAGCAATTCGTGCACATGTCGCTGTTGCAGAACTGCCGATGCATTTATGGCCCGTGATACAACGGAGCACAGTTGCATGAGCGCTTCCCCAGACCACACACGCCTGCGCTACGGCTCGTCCAGGGAACAGCGAGCTGAAGGGCCTGTGCATTGGGACGTACTTGTAACGCAGGTGCGAAATGTGATGCATTCAGAAGCCGAAAATTTGATGCCGCGCAGTTGTGCTTCGCTCCCATATGGCAGGCCACCTCTCCTTTGTTGGGGTGAGCCTCCCCAGGGCTGTTTGTCCCAACCTGACCTCAGAAATACGGGGCGCATGGGAACAGGCCCGACCGAAGGCCTTTTGACCCCCTGGCGTCGCGAACGACCGATTTTGTGGGTTCAAGTGTGCGTAAGGAAGGCGTGTTTGGACACGGTGCGTTTGGGCGGCATGCGTTCGGTGCGGCGCCCAGGCCCAAGGGAGTGTGCACCCCAGCACCTCCGGTTCAGGCAGGCAGTCTGCATAGGGGCCGGACCCCAGCCCCCCCCCCCCTCCAGGCCCCCCGACCTACGCCGATGGGTCTACCCCCCGCAGGTGTATGGCACAGGCATGTGGGGGCACTGGAGCTGATGAAGGGGTACGCCCGATGGGGAATGGTCCATGGGAGTTCACCCCCCGACTTGTGTAGATTGAAGTGCTAATGAACCGGGGAAGTCAACAATGCCCCCCAAACCCGAAACTTGCCCCCCTTTCCGAGCCCCTGCCCATGCCATGGGGGTCAGGGTCCCGAACTGAATGGAACACCCCCCCTCCGGGGCAGTCTGCATGAGAGTCTAAGTCCGGTGGTTGCGCCCAGTGCCACTGTGTTCCCTCCTGCGGAGGGCCACACATTTGTCGCACAAAAGTCCTCCACTTGGGCCTGGATTTCCTGAATCTGAACCGCTCAACCCATGAGTGGCCCCCATTCAAGTCGGGGCCGTTGGTGAAGTGCACGGGATGACAGCAAGAGGGAAGTCCGCTCGCATACACGGCCTCTCAGCGCTGCTCCCTTTGTGCTGCTCCCGTCGCTTGGCATGCGCCGTCTGCCGCCACTGCTGCGCGTGCGCGTGCGTGTGCTCCAGCACTCGTGCCGGTGTCTGTAGTTGCCTGTGCTGGGCATGCGCGTGTGTGTGTTCGTCTTCGATGGGGTGGCTGCCCGGCCCAGGGCTTGATTCGGGCCAAAGGCGCCAGAGGGAGATCTAACCAAACCAAACTGTATGCCCTGAACAATCCCCTGCATTCCCCTCCTTTCTACCTCTCTTGCTTTTGGTTTGGAGCGGGGGCGATCCGAGTGAGAATAAGGAATCGCCCCTCCCCCTCCCCCTGCCATAGTGCTATGTCTGACCCTGACCCCATTGACTTACCCTTTGCATCGATGCATGGGCTTGTGACGGTGATATCTCTAACCTGGGTTTTTCAGCCCGCCATTTTTCTTTGTGCAGCCCGACCAAATCGCAGACGTGATGATCTTAATCGCTTTTGGTGCGGTCCATACTGTTGGCCGATCCATTCCCAGGTCCCCAAAAGGGTCAATTGGATTCACAAAGCCCACAACATAGGGAATCCCCGGTTTGCATTGTCCAAAACTCACTGTCATGCTGTTTTTCGGTCTGATTGGCCAAAAGCTGGTCTGTCAGGACGGTGCCTACGGTATGCCGCATAAAGAATGCCTCCGCAGGAATACGCACCGTCGGGTCGAGTGAGGGCTGTGTTTTTCAATACAGCCGCGCCCCTGAAGGTTCGCCTCCTCTGGGCATGGCGTTGTCTGCTCAGATGACTGCGGCTTCAATGCACCGTGAGATTTGATTTGCATGAGTTGTGCCCTTGTTACCGAGCCCCACAATTTTTTTCTGACCGTATTTTTGGTGGCAAGGAATCTGGAGGGGCGTTTGGGAGATGGCGATTTGGTTTGGCGAAATTTGGCACCACAAAACTGCGCCAAATTTTGCGGTGGTGCTTAAGAGGAGGCTGTGGCGTATGTTTTCCCTCTGCTACAACAGGTTCATGGTCAGAATTATGTTGTGGGCAGTTTGCGTGACATGTGGTTTACCTTCAGACGCGTCAAGGTGGATGGCATCACACCAGGAAATCACATCAACCATCCAGACACCTCCAGAGAATAACAGCAGCTAGGAGCTAAGTCATCCACATTAGGTCCAATTTCTGATTCTGATTCTGATTGTGATTCAGATGTCATTGCCCCCTTCAGTTGGTGTGATGGGGAGGCAGGTGAAAAACCGACGCAGAAATGGATGTTGGTGGCAGTATTGGCAAAGCCTTCTAGCCGCCCCAACCTACGGAATTTGTGCGCAAAGGAGTTCTCACAGTTGAGCATATCTAGCACCAGGGGGCTTTGAATGATTCCATGCGCCTGCCACCGATGTTGCAACCCATCTATGTCAAGGGATTGATACGCTGTACTGCTGCAACACATGCCTTTTGTCTGGGATAGACAAACTAGCTGGAAAAATTGCTAAGGGCGCTACCACTGTCACAAGAGCCGCGCAAGGCAACACAAGAGGTCTGGTTGCAGCTTCACCGCCTCCGTATGTGTGGTTTTATGCGCAGAGCCTTGGGGGAAAAACTCATAATGGGGGCACACATCAAAAATGCCTTTCATCGGCCGAATTGTCTGTTATGTGGGGTGTTAGAGACAATCCACCACGTAATGTCTTCCTACACATTTCACGCGTTGGCGGCGGACATTGTGGTCAAAGCATCTGGTCATGTGTGGGACTCAGAGGCAAAGTGTGACATGCAAATTGTGCTCATTCATGAGCCGCTATTATCGATGAAGTCAACCTAGTGTCTTGCTCTTTGGGCAGCAATGAGGGCAGCATGGGTGCTCACGTGTGAGGCTGATTTCCGGTCTACTTACCCGAGTGTTTTTTGAGTTTGCCCGAATGTGGTGAGTGATATAGGAATGCTGCGTGTGAGCACCGAAAACTTCGGTCATTCAACAAGAGGCGCAACATCTCAATGAATGCCTTGAACGCTTCATTCTTGGTGCACAAATGTTTTCGCCTTTGTTGTCCCCACAGGAGGCTGTGACGTGTGCCAAGGTAGTGAGAGTGCCCAAAAACAACAAATGGGCACGCATGTTCCAGAAGATTGCAAATAAACTTGATGCGGGCCAGAATGTAGCCTTGTTGACGGTTCCCAAGATTCGCAAGAGGGCGTTGAGTATGCTGCTTTGGGGGTATGTTTTGGGGAGGGGAATGCGTGAAATGAGTCTTCCCCCGTGCCAGTCACGGACAGGCAGTCCATCACTAGAGCTGAACTCATAGCAGCTTTGAGGGTGCTACAGAAAAAGTGCCTGAGAGTACCTTTGCATTTGGTTATGGACTCTGAGCCAGTGTTGGGCTAAAAGGGAACTGTGACAAATGGTGCCACCACAACTGGATGGGATCCTAGGGGCCTCTTGCCCATGCTCATCTATGGCCGCAGTTGTGGGCAGAGTGGTTGCTTCTTGGAGACAGGGTCTTAGTGCAATGGGGGGAACTTAAGCGCAGTGCTCACGCACTTCGGCTATTTGGGCATCTCGCCGAACTAGAAACCCACACTTTGTCGCACTAGGGGCATCATTATTGTTTGATAACATGTATTTTGGTGCTTCTTTTCCATCGGATATGGCATTTTTGGGTTTTCACCCATTCCCCCCTCCCTGCCATTTTCACCTGTTTTCACTCGCCGCATGTTCTACTGATGATTTCTCCCCACTATGGCAGCCCTCAATGTGGGCACTCTGCATAAGCCTTTTTTGATTTGCATCCTGCGCCGGATGCAATTGTCAAGGTAAAGATCAACATGCAAATGACAAGCGTGCAAATGAAGATCAACAGTTAGACAAAGAGCAGCTCAATTATCTTAGGATGCATGGTGGGCAAATGTGCATCATGTGTAGTTTTACTTGAATCGTGTTGTTGCCAAGATTCGATGGTTAGAAAGACTTTCCCTTGTCCCCGGTGACATTGGCAGGTGTTCTTCGTTGGGATCCTAAAGGGCTTCAAAGATTCAAGGGACGTTATTCATTATTTCATCACTATTTCATGGCATTCGATGGGAAGGGAAGGTAGTACGCAACCATCTTGAGCTAGGTTAGCTGGGGTGGCCCAATTTTGAGGGTGTTTGGAAGGGTTCGGCATGGGGATTCTTCACAAGGGAATGTAGTCCAAAAGTAGTGTGCAGTACAAGGATTCCCCCAATGGGTGCCTTTGCGCTTTGGGCAATGAGCAAGCAGATTTGCAGGCAAACAAAGGGGCAAAGATTGCTAAGCACAAATTTGTGGACATTTGGGCTGACCTAGGGCTGCAAGAAATACCAGAGACACATAGAATCACATATGATACGGACTCCGATGATGCGGGGGGTTCATGCCTGTCCGGTGATGATGAGCAACCTCATGAACTGTCCTCAGCCAAAACGCGTAAAATAGGGTAACACTGAGTTCTACCCCACCTTCTCCTCATTTGCTCCCAACACTCAACCCATGCAACATTCAATAGTTGCATGACTGTGGTGAACTCAAGGCAACATTCGGCATTGATCGGGTGGGCGATGACCTTATTCCCGTGTCCATGGGAGTTTTCGATAGCTAAGTACCCGGCGCTTCATTCCCCCTCCAGACGTACCCTACACCCATGGGGGGCAGCAGTTTTTGTGCCCAAACAGTGGGGCCCACAGCAATATGAGGGCGCTTCAGGTGCTTTGGGGGCTTGGTTTGTGTGTCTGCCAGACTTTCATTAACTTTTTTCATGCATAGTCCGTCAAAATGTTCAGAGTTCAATGGGGCATTGGAAGTCAGACATGCCAACCCCCCAACCAAAAACCAATTTTGAACCCCACCATCCCAAACACCCACCCCTCACCCCTGTGGAGCCCTGTCACGCCGTGGATATTGGGGCCAGAACTACACTGAACTGCCCCCCATGCTTTGTACCCACTGCGCAACCTGCCCCTTCCGCCCTCCACCTCCCCCCTGCCTGTCAACACACTTACCCACGGCCACAACCAGACTCCCACATCCCATACCTGCTCCTGCAATCACACCCCCTGTCCTGTAGTGCCAACCATGTCCTTCCAAGACCCTCCAAAGCATTTCTCTTTCACCCCCTCACCTCCCACCACCGCCCAGCGCATCGTGGGGCTGATTTGTGCCACGGCCCTCTTTTCTGTGGCGCTGTGCATACCATGGCCCCACCCAAAGGCCTCTGAACTATGGCAACCTGTATCCCGTGCCCACGGCTTTGAGAGCATTTCCCGCCACCCACTTCCTGCACGACCTCCACTCGGCCCCACATCTCTCCACCACTCGCGGCCCATTGCGCCACACACACTTCGTAATGAGGCCTCCAAGACCCTCTTGCCGAGGCCTGGTCCCGCAGCTCTAGACCCCCGATGGCAGACGTGGCCGCACCATCGCGTGCAGACCAGTCTCCTCCCAATGGTGGTGCTTGTGGTCCTCAGTTGTATGGTGATTGTTGGTAGCTGGGCCCGCTGGTCATGGGCGCAGGCCAGGGGGCTGCAAAATGGTATCCACTCCCTGTCCAGGCTGCAGCCTGGACAACCTGTGTGCCCGCCTGACGGGGCGTGGCTGATGTTCACTGTGTTTGGAACGACTGAGAACTTGCACCCCAAGTCCCCCGCCTCTCCAGTCCCCCAAATCTATGCCAATGGGGCACAGCAATTGTTTCATTTGCCGGTGAATTTTTGCATATCTTAAAAATACATTCGAAATTGTACTCCCGGTTCTGTGTTGTCAAGCTGCTCCAATTTTGGCAGGGGAACACCAACCAATCCCCCACAAGCCTTGACGTCTTCAAAAGTTCGCAAAAAAGATTTTCGAAAAAAAAAGTTGGAAATTTGAAAATTTTAGAAATTCGTCCCCCATGCAGAGATTCTTACCAGTGAGACACTGGAGGGTGGCAATTGTTGCCGTTCTAATGGCCAAGCTACACCAGATGCAAGCGCGATGTTATTTGGGTGTTTTGTTGTAACCCAGCCACAGGCACAGCTGCCAATACAAGCTTCTTCCTCAGCGAAGGATGGAGGCAGCTGCAAGAATACAGAGGCAAGAGATGTAGGTATAGCCTGAGGCCAGCTGTGGGTTTGGGTTTTGACGCTTCCCACTTCTTTCTGCTCTTCAGTGTAGCAGTATGTTTGATCTTGTGTTGTGAACACTCCTTGGTCCGTTCTGAGCAATGTTTAACATGGCCTCAAAATTCTTGCCTCGCACCGTCATAGGTATGCTTGGGCACACATGATCATACACCATTCTCCTCAGACGTTCAGTGATTCTGAGCTTGGGACGCCCCGTGATGCACTGGACCCGAGTTGCCAACTGGTCTCAGTGGTCAAGTCATTCAGGAGCCCCTCATTGCACGGCACGCCTACAAACAGATGTTATGTCGCCGTGCATCCCCTACCGTCGCCCGGCCTTCACTTCTCCTTCTGTGGCCTGGTGTTTTTGGTACAATGGAAGCGTTTGCTTCCGTTTCAGGTGCTAGATACCCTAATTTAAGAAACCCTCTAGGTGGGCGCACTTAGCGCAGTGCGCGCCTAGTGCAACTATTTGGGCATTTGGCCGTACTAGAGACCCATACTTTGAGATACTAGGGGCATCATTGTTGCCCCTAGTGTACGTTTTGACTTCTGATTGTGTCCCCTTGTTTGGGGACCCCCAAGAATGCAGGGGTGACGTAGCATTTCCGCCCTCTTTTGGGCCCCCGAGAAGGCAGGGGTGAGGCAGCCAATTCTGATTTCGTCCCCCTTTGTTTGGGGACCCCCGAGAATGCAGGGGTGACGTAGCATTTTCGCCCTCTTTTGGGCCCCCGAGAAGGCAGGGGTGAGGTAGCCACTTCTGATTTTGAACCTTTGACATCCAGTGAGGAGGAGGTGGCAAAGATGAACAAACAAATGGAAGATAAGATTCTTGAAATGTTGCCCCATATACATGAGAAAAGCGTTGGGGCGCACCCCCTTGACCCTCAACCGGATGGTGTTCAATGGTGGATTCAGTGTTGCGGCGGATCTCGGCCGATGAGACTGCAAATTAGTTATATGGGTCTTGATGCCTATTCTACCGAGGAGTTTTGGCTGAAGTATGGGCACGGGGACATACTTTCGCGCGAGCATTTGTTCTGCTTCCTTTTCTTCTTGAAGCACACTCCTCCTTATGGGTGTGTGCATCTCCTCTCCGGAGCAAAGGGGTGCTCTGAGGATGCTTGGTGGGGAAGTGTGCATCGTGTTCGTTCTTACTTGAATGGTGATGTCTTATGTGGAGGGAAGGTAGCTTGCATTTGTCTTCAGCTACGGTAGTTCGGGTGACCTAAATTTAGGGGCGTTAGGAAGGGGTGGGCCTGGGGTCTCTTCGGGGGGAACCTAGGGAACCTAGAAAGTAGCGCGCAGTGCAAGGGCTCCCCCTAGGTTAGAAACAGTCTGCATATAAGAGGGAGCGCGGTGCGCTGCAAGCATTGTCCCTGCGCATTTCATGCTGGTTTGAGGAGTATCATGCAACCACCCTACTGAATTTCGTAGGGGGTGGAGGCGGCTGTGGGCGGCCTTCAGGTTTGTGGGCGGGGAGCGTGGGCTTGGAGTAGAGGTTCCCGATGCCACATGCTTACTACTCCAGGCCACCGCATCTCTATTGCCCACCCATTTTCCGCCAACATCTTGGTCAAATCACAATCAGCATTTTTTTTTGGATGTTTTTTCTGGATTTCCACCATTTTTCCTGCCTTTTCCCTGGCTTTGCCTGGTTTTGCCTGGGTATTCTACACCAGCACGTGTGGTTTTGGTTTTCCTTGGCGAGAGACGTACCATGGAGGCCTGAGTATGTGTATGTGTAAGTGTACTTGTAGGCCCTTACGAATTTGAACCACAACCTTGCCAGTTGTGCCGCATGTACAGCAAAGCTGAAAACAGCAGCTGAAAATGTTTGTGACCTTTGGGTGCTGCCTGCATCCTGGGAAGCAGCAGTGTGCTGCATGAATTGGTCAGGAAGAGAATCGGACATGGGCACAACAAAGACGCAGTTTGAGACATGTGAGGATTGAAAGTGCAAGTATCTTTCAACCTTGTGAAGTGCTGCACATTGTGATCTACCCTCCATACATACATGCACATGCAACGTGCATGCTCTCTATCCTGTTTGCCCCTTCCTGACACTTGGAAGATATTCACACCCCTGTGGAGGTTGCCCATATGGAGCATGCCTTCTGGATCGCGTAGGTTTGTATGCTGATCTGCGGTTCCCATGGTGTGCTGGTGCTCTTTGTCTGGACTCCTCCTTTGTGTCACTGCTGGAACAAAGTGAGTAGTTTGATTTTACTCACTCCGTTTTGCCATCTCTCTCAGGCACCAGAACCCCTCTTGGTCAACGATCGCAATGCCTCCTCCAAAGTATGGCAAGTTATTCCACGGTAGCCCCTTGCATCCCTTACATCCCTTAGGGAATACTCGCCATTCGTAGTTTATAGACCACACCCAAATTTGGGGCGCAAAGGAATATGAGTGTATTGGCATATAGTCAGTAGGACAGGGGACCCTGCAAAGACGTAGCCCTGAGGTTGAACTCCTTGAAATGCGAAGAGCAAGCCTTCGATTTTGCAAGGTCAACGCAAGGCAAAACGCATAAAGAAAAGATTAAGGCAGATGAATGGTCAGAAGAGGCCGCAAAGTGTTCGAAATTCAATTTTCAAGTGCTAAAGACTGATTTCATAAAACGGATTCCAAGTTTTGCGGGCTTTAACTTTGCAGGGTCCCCTTTTATGCATATGCATGTGAATGTATATGCGTGAGAGAAGCTGTGGCTGCCATGCGATATGCCACGTTTGGAACGATGCACGTCCTGGTAATGCAAATCCCCTTCTTCCCTGTGGCGCTGTGCAGGAAAGAGGGCGGCAAACCCCTGGGTAATGGTGACTGCCCCTTGAATCGCAATTAAAGAGCGGAAACACCGTCCTTTTGAAGCCCCCGCTCTCCCTGTTCAAACCAAATGTGCGCATCCACACACAACACATTTGTATGCACAGTGTTGCGAAATATGATGGTGCCAATCACAACTTTGCTGAGGCTGTATTCCTGTGACGGGGGTCGGATTGCATGGAGGTGGTCTTAGCCACAGGCGGGACCAGACAAAGGAAAATATTTTTTTGCCAAGATAACCTGCCCCCCCCTGAAAAAGAGCAATGCCCCAAAAGGGATTGGTTTCCCCGATTTTCAGCTTCGGACTTCTTCATCACTATCCAATCCGCAATCCCTGTGGTGTAGTGCTCGGCTCAGAGCAGCAACCAGAATGCTGCATTGGCCGCTCTGGACGGCGAATCGGGGGTGGGGTGGGGGCCTGAGACCCTAACCTCGGAGTGCGCCGCATCTGATGGGAAATGGGGGGGGGGGGGGGCGACCTTTTGTGTGTTATGGAAAACCGCCGTGGCGTAGAGCAAGGCAGCCTGTGGCCGGGAACAAGCAACGCCAGGCAACACACGAGCCAAGCAAGGAAGGGGCTTTGGTTCCTCAACGCATGGCGGCACATTGGAGCTCCTGCGGTCCCGCCCAGTGAGAACCCTTATCCCTGATGTTGCCGGGCCAAGCTCGGTAACATTCTTTTCCTTCCCTCCCGCCCTCCAGCGCGTGTGCCTATGACTGTGCTTGTGGCTGTGGCTGTGTGCCTGTTATTGTGCCTTTGCGCATATGTAACGTGTAACGTACGTGAGCCCATGCCTGCGTGGATGCATGTGCCGCACATTTGCCTGGTCGTCAAGTCCCGCGTGCGCGTTGCGGGCACTGTACATTGGTCCCTCGCCCCTTTGACGTTCCCGGACCCAATACACACAGCACGGAAGACTGGAGGAATAGTCGAGTGCGATAAGAAGAGAATTCCCCGCAAGGCATGTCGAAATGCGCATCAGGGCTAAGGGGGTCTTCAGCCACCGTCACTTTTGGCGCGCAGGGGGGGGGGGGGGCATTGCATCATAGACTGAGGTGTCCCCCCCCCCCCACGGGTGCAGTGGAGGTCCGATTTATGATGTTTTTGAATCCTAGAAAAGTGCCCTACCAGCCCTTTCAGGCCGTGTCCTATTCAGAGGTGGAGCTCCACAATCCGGCAGTGGGGCACGGTTCTATTCATGCCGATGGAATTCCTCCTTGCTGCTCTGTCCAAGGCTCCTGTGCTGTCCCCGGCGGCTGCTGTGTTGCACGAAGATACTGCAAGATATGGTGTTGCCCAGACCATCAGCATGGCGGCCACGACGGGCAGCAAGTCTGGCGCCATGCCGGATCTTCGGATCGTGTATCTGCCGTTCCGGGCCATGGCTGAGACGACGCGTTTCATTTTGGAGTACGGCAATATCCCCTACACCGACGAAGTGGTATGGGGGCTCAGGTGTGTGCCCTTTTGGCCGAGGCCCGATTTGGAGAGCAGGCACAGCAATGCAACACAATGGCGTTGTGTATGCGTGATAAACACAATGCGTGGATTCAATGTGACGTGTGACCATTGTGTGGGATCGACACCATGTGTTCATGTGGGATAGATTCCCCAACTTAGGAGGATGCACGTATATTGGTTGGTTGTTGCTATGACAATCGATTGCAGTGGATACTGCCAGGCCCTTGGGCTACAACCACAATCGAAACCAGTAGGCTCCTACACATGCTGCAGGACGCACGTCGGATGGCGCATGCGACTTCATGTTTTCAGTCCCCGGCGCCGCCATCCGATTGCGGTGGCTCAACGGCAATGCACAGGGCTCCAAAACATGTTCCACAGGCCCCTGTTCAGACGATTGTCTGGTGTCTGTGACGCAGTACCCAACTCCAGTGCAGACCGATGACAGCCCACCTTCCCTTTGTGTCTTTGTCAGATTCAATGAACTGCGCTCCAACAGCGAATTCCCGTACGATAAAGTCCCCGTCATTGATGTGGATGGCCGGCGCATTCCACAGAGTGGGGCCATCACACGGTACGTGGCCAAGCTTGCTGGGGTCTACCCCGAGGACCCGGTGGAGTGCGCGTTCTCTGATTCCATTTTTGAAACAGCCCAAGAGCTGTGCACCATCAACCCCATGATCAATTGCTACGCCGGAAGGTATCCGTCAGGGCACCGGTTGAGGACGGGCAGAGATGGGCTAAAAAAAGAGGGTTCCAGGACACGGGCACACGGCATTGCTGCCTGGGGTGCTTTTGAAGGAGTGCAAAAAATTCTGCGGGAGGGGGGGGGGACAGGGCTTCACACACGCGGGGATTGCAGGCCTGCACGTCCTTCCCTGTGTGGCACCGGTCCCAAATCCTGGCTGTCCGCTTCTAAGGCCGAGCGGACTGGGACAGCCCCCATGGACCACACCGTGGTGTTGGCGAGCGGGGGATGCCGGCATAGTGCCTCTGTGTGTGTGCGGGGGGGGGGGGGGGGGGCTGCCCTGGAGAGGTTGTGTGTGCCCGGGGCTTCGGGCCCCGTTGGCAAGGCTGGAGCGCCTGACGCTGAGCCCACCAGGGGAGTCTTGGGCCAGGGCATCGCAGCCTCCAGGTCACAAGGACATGCTGCCTGGCCGCCCCACAAGAATCGCACGGGGGCAGCTGTGCGCAGGGCACGGGGGGGGACCCACGCTCATTCATTGCCGAACGGCGCAGGTGGCGTTGCCTTGCAGGCTGGGGCTCCCACGGCCCGGGTGCACAAGGGGCAGTTGGAGGGGTCCCTGAGCGCTTCCTTGCCGTGGGGCCCTACCCGGGATGGCTCTCCGGTTGCGGCGCTACAGCCCCATTAGTCCTAAGGGTCTTGAAGACACACCATGGGACTGGCCTCTCCTTGGGGAGACGGGGGGGGGGGGGGCGTAGTCATCTGGTTGCACTGGTGGGTTGATTGCTGTTGCTGACAACACACTTGGCACACGCCATGTGTACCTTCTGGAGGCATCGTCTGATGTGCTTGTAGCCCATTGGGACCGAACAGCAGTGTACATAGCACCCGTTTCAGGTTCATAAACTGTTGCAGATTGAATGATGGGCCTGAACAACTCCTTGTCCAAACAACATTTTGGGTGTTGTTTCCGCCAGTTTCGGTGCCATTGTTGTTGTTGGTGCAAGGAGAGGGAGGGGAGATGCCATTATCGTCAGCAGTTTTACGTCCAATGTTGGCAGTTTGATGACCTGTTGCACCTGTTGTGCAATTGTCTGCCTTCCTCACGCCCAAGGGTGAAGGAACCTGCCAAGATCATGGGACTGAAAGGTCCTGTCGACTTGGACGGCTTTGTATGATTTGGGACCTGCCGCCGAATTTTCCATTGCCATTTTCTGGGACCCACTGTCAAATTTACCCCAGCCAATGTGATTAGGCACCAACCCCCCCTCCCCACCCCCTGTACGGTCACCTGAGAGGTTGGAACGAGGCGCGACATGAAGAGTAATAACAACTGTACTCCAACGGCCAACAAATAGCCCTCGTAGCCCCATCAGTAGCACGGGCAATGCGACAAGGTCCGCAGGACCATTTCTGTGTGCCCCTGTGTACAGGCAATACGACATGATCCATGATGACTACTTCCAGCGCCTTCCTCGGCAGCTGGCGAATATCCAGCGGCAGTTGGACACACGCACCTTCTTCGGCGGGGACAGCCCTTCGTATGCGGACTTCAGCATGTTTCATCACTGTGACAACATCCTCACTGCCGAGCCTGGGGCTATGGACGGCTACGATGGTCTGCAGGCGTGGATGGCACGCATGCAGGCCCTGCCACGATTGAAGTATGCTCTGGGCTGCAGTGTGGCTCACAGTGTGGTATTCAACCCCCCTCCCCACCCTCTCTGGGCCCTTTGTGACGACAAGATGCCGATGCGGGTATTTGTCGTATTTGTATCCGCCCCGTGTGGCAGGGCTGTGAAGGGTATTGCTGGGGCGTTGTAGGGGTGTGTGACCCTCCCAATGGCGGTGAGGGACCACACACATCAGACCAAAGCAGTGGTGGGTGGGGGGCTGGTATGGTGCACGAGGTTGTCCACAGGGCCGGCGTGTTAAAGGACCCGGCCCTCGTCTTTGTCTGGTGCATCGGGGCACTGCGGTGCTCCCTCTTGTGAAGCAGCAGCAGCAGCCGGGGGAAAGACCCCTCCCCTGCCCCCCTGATCTGGCCCCTCTTACATGCAGCAGCATGTCTCAGCACTCTCTCGGATGTGCTCATTTGCGCATTGCGCCTGACGCACCCGTTTCCACTGGAAGACGGCTGCAGACGGAGCAGCATAGCGATGGTATCGCTTTGCAGTCGATTGACGTGCTCAAACAATGAGTGCCAGGCTTTGGCACTCGGGGGATGTGCCACATGTGTCGCCTGCCCCCACTGCCGACCACTATGACAGTGTTGCGATGTGCTGCGCTGTTGTATGCAACCCGTCTTCTTGTCCTCAGGGAATATCTTTCCAAGCGCCCGCAGTTGGTGGGCATCGGCACAGATCCCGGTCTGTTGGATCGCAACGGGACCCTCGTGACACAGCGCAAGCCCTGTGAGCAAGTTGTGCTGCTTGAGGATGGCTTGTTTGTGTTCGAATAGCGGCAGATGTGCAAACCATTTGCTGTTGCACCGACGATGGGACACGGCTTTTCTGACCTTGGCCTCACTGGAGAGGCCTTTGGGGACTGCGGGGGAGGGGTGCAGGCCGGGGTGATGTCCAGGATTCGCCGCCGGGACTGTGACTGGGCAACAGGAAAGACCTGCCGACGCACCAACAGTCCCGCCTTTGAAGGAGGGTTGGGGGAGGGAAGGCGGGGCAAATGAAAGTGTTTGGCGCTGGCGGGAGTGCACAACATGCGCACACATTCAACACCCCCCCCCCCAACGGGAATGGGTACCCAGGCCCTGTCGTTCGGGGGTTTCGCACCTGGTCGACCACGCTGCAGTCACCCCTCCTCCATTCTAATGCCCGCAGTATGGCTAACTCGGAGGTGAGATGCGGGGGGGGGGGGGAGTTAGAGCAGGCCCAGATCTGAGCGGGTCCATCGCTCTGTGTACAAGTTGCACCTCCCCATCGATTGGGCACAACACGCTGACCCACATTTTTCGGTTGTTGCAAAGCTCTCTCTTGTCCGTGGGTTTGGTCATGGTGGGGGTGTGGGTCGATGGGGGTGGGGGGTTTGTGCGTGTGGAGTCGGTCTGTGGACACGTGGGTCGCGTGGGAGTGCGTGGATCTGTGATTTATTTGGGTTAGGCCGGGGCGTGTGGGTGTGCGGGGGGTGGCGTGCCTGCAATGTCCACACGGAGCACAGGGACACCGCACAGTTCATGTGGTATGGGTCTGAGAGCGGTGCGGATCCCCCCCACCACCACCGCAATGTGCTGGGGCCACAGCCGGGGGAATCCGGAGGGCTCATGTTTTACATGGGACCGTTTGATGGGGCCCGTTCCATGGCCGCCCGGTGCTGTTGGTACACCACACATTGTGACATGTGACCTCCGACGCGTCCCTTCCAGAGGAAGCGACAGCGCCCTCACCCCCGCGCCCCCTCGTTCACTCTCTCGGAGCTGCCTGTGCGAGTCCAAGAGTCTGCTGCTGCCGGATCACAGCACCGCCACCCGCACCCACACTCAAGCCTGGCTGCCCACGAAGGTATTGTACCGCATCACCGACCTGACCAAGGCAAATGATTGGAGCTGTGGTCAGAGGTTGCCATGTGGCCAGAGCTGGGCAAGGCTGGGGCTGGCGGGGCGGGCACGCGTTGGGAACGTGCGGGTCACAAGTGCCTGTCACAATCAATACCGATGCATGGCACGGCTCTTGCGCAGTCCTGAGGACGCACGGCTTGGGGCGTTGGGCATAATTGAGGCTATGCTGTGGTCGTCCATGTGGATTCACATGTGGATTCACATGTGGATTCACATGTGGATTCACATGTGGATTCACATGTGGATTCACACGCGTGTCTGTCCCGCCGGATTGCGTGTCCAGAAGCACAGGGGCATAACCGACTGGCGCCGCTGGTGGAAGTGACGAGTGGTTGCCATGGACACGTGGATTGTGGAATGTCAGCAAGTCGGCGGTCATGTCTGCTGCCGTGTTGCATCAGTACACCAGGGCTCTGGCTTGGGCTACGATGCCAAAGTTTTCACACAAGTGTTTCTGGCGGCACGTACCCCATGAGGCCGAAGCAGTCAGCAGATGCGAACAAACAGCGCGTCTTATGAGCAACACTCCATCATCTCCGCTTTCCCAACAAAATGCGTTGCGTTTATTCTGCCAATCAAAATTCATTCTGAAGCTGAGGTCAGGGCTGCGCTGAAACGGATTTAACTTCAGGCTGTGGTGGGCCATAGTGCAGTCCATGGGATTCACAGTATCTACAGCACAGAGCTGGCCTACAGCAGTGGTCAACGCGATATACACCGTTTCGGAGCGCTTGTTTGCCAGGAATGTCTATGGGAAGCGGGCGCCAAGGCGGGAGGGGGGGGGGGGTTGCGCCCTGAAGACTGAAGGAGTAGGCCAGTTGGTCTTCCCGGGCGCGGGGGGGGAGGGTTGCGAATAAGAATGAGTTTTTTTTTGGTGGGGGCTCGCGGGGGGCGGGGGTGCACCACTCAAGAGGGAACCATGTCTCAATAATGGTTCCCAAGTAATGGTTCAGGGCTTCAGAACCTGCTGAGAGGTTTCATTGAGGTGTTAGGGTCTTAATTTCTGTGTCTCCCTGCCCACAATCCCTCTTCTCTCTTTGCTTTCCTCCTTCCTGCATCCACTCCAGTGATGCAGAATTGTCATTCTTTGATGCCCAAAACCTCTCTTTTCTTTCTTTCAAGGTATGATTTTCACAGGGTGGCATTTTTAGTTCTGAATGCTCATGATTGGCACCATCCAAGCGGCTATCCAGATCCTGTGTGTTAGATGCCGCAGAAAACTGAGAAGAAACCCAAAGATTGCCCATGCCCATTCGTTTGCTCCAGACTCATGGGTTGAGAGCTTGGGGCATGCTAAGTTTCATGAGGGTAAGCGGCAGTGGGCAAAAAATACCTGAAGGTTTTCGAAGATAAACTATGGTTTATTTTGGGCCTGGGGGCAGGCTTGGGCTTGTTTCGAAAAAAGTTATCCAACCGCTTCTGCAATGAAATTAGCATTTGTTTGCACAGCCCCGATGTGCAGCGTGAAGCCTCCAAGCACCAAATTTGCAGAATCATGCAAACCATGGTGTACCACCAGCACCTGCCATTGAAGTGCAAGCCCATGCAGACCCAGTCCGTGTGACCTCATGTGAAATGCACTCATTGGCAGCCCCTTGCCAGGCATCCAGTATTCAGTGAAGTTTCTGTGATGCCATTCAAACCATGCAGGTCCGCATGCTAACTGTGGGCGCTACTGCGTCCCTGGCTGATGAACAATAGATCCAAGTGTATTGCACAGGACCAGGTCAAGCATGTTGCCAGGGATGCAGCCACGCCAAAACCCCACACAACACAACACGATACATGATACAACACCAGTATATGTCAGGTACATGCACCAGCAACAAGGACCCTGAGAGCCACGAAGCTTGTTCCCAGCACAAAGGTGGAAGTGACGGTTCCGCTGCCGCCCTGGGGGATTATCATGTGGGGGAGATTTCAAGGGGGGGGGGGGACAGGATGCCACTGTCGCCATTTGATCCTGACGATCTGTGATCGTCCACAAGGTAGCACCCTGGATTTGAAGGCATCTGCACTTGAAAATTCTGGTTCCACTTTTGGGTGTACGGAGTGTCACATGTACAACCTCTACCACCAGGCACAAGTCCCAGCATACCTGATTTCACAGATTTTTGTAACCATGTGTCCTGCTGGACGTGCGCGCCAAGGCTTCAGCCTATTGCCTCCCAAACCTCAACCCATGGGGGGGGGGGGGGGGGCGGCCGGGCCCGGTCCTTGTATGCGACCCCCCCCCCCTTCGAGTTTTGAGAGATAGTGGTGCAGGGGCCATGGTACCAGCGGCGCCGATGTTTTGTTTTTGCATGCTTAGTTGAAGGGGGTACTATGTGTTTGGTCCTTGTTCTGCTCCCTTTGTACAGCCCAGTGACACACATGGCAACAACCCCCCCCCCCCCCGGCCGTATTGCCGATGTTCCCCCCCCCCCAGGCGACATGCCAACCCCCCCCCCCCCCCCCCCCGCCCGCCAAGTTTTGACAGATAGCGGGTGTTGGGTCGCATCAGGTCCAATTGTAGTCGCCCCCCCGTGCCTCAACCTGCAGCTGAGTCCATTCCATATTCAGGAGCCCAAGGTGAAGTGCTCCATACAAAAGAAGTTGCATACCGAGTTGCCAATTAGACTCCATAACAGCTTTTGTTCTGCAGTTCGTGCTGGGCAGTGTCATGTAGTGCGGTGTGTTGGTGCAGTGGCATGTGCCCTTGCCCTTCCTAGGGCGTGTAGGGGAACGGCGTAACACTGCCTCTCAGCCCCCCCTGCCCCCTGTCGTATTACTCAAGCACAGCCAGTGCCAACAAGTGTGCCGCCACACCACAATTATGGGCCCTGTGGTCATGCAAGAGCACATATCTCACGCATGTCTTTCAATTGCCGTCAACTGCTTCATCTAATCACTTCGGTCAAGTACTGCACCCCCTGAAATGCATGAACACAAATGACGATTGACAAATGACAACTGTACCATTCATCTGGTGGCCACCCATTTTAGACCACAAGAAAAGAGGCGTTTGAGTGTTGCAGACGTGTGCAGGTTCATCTCTCCAGATCTGCGGATTATGGTTGGACCATCACTGCTGCAATCCTGTGGGCCACTGCTTTGCTTTCCAGCTTCATGACATGCCATCGCTGGGGCCCGGTTTCCAGAAGGCGAGCAAGTCGAAGGTGCCCGGCGCCAGAGAAAAGGCGGCGCCTGTCGTGATCGTCCTGGGCCTCACCACGTGGATCTTCACATCGTATATTCTCTCGTTCTGCCTGCCGTTGCAGGAGGCGTCGTTTTCTTCCGGGACCATTTGCATATGCGTGTGCAGCTTCCTCACGTTGATGACCGTCTGGTCGTACATCCAGGCGGTCATCACCCACCCGGGCACGCCGCTCGCCGCCAAATGGGCCGCGAACGGGCGGTACCCGCCGCTGCGGCCCGACGCCGCGAACCGCAAGTGCGACGTGTGCTGTGTGTATAAGCCGCCACGGACCCACCACTGCTCCAAATGCCAGCAGTGCATCCTGCAGTACGACCACCATTGCCCCTGGATCAACAACTGCGTCGGATTCTACAACAAGAAGTTCTTCATGCTTTTTGTCTTGTACGCCACCCTCGACGTGGCCTTTGTGTGCGCGACTTCGTTGGATGAGGTTTTGGTGTTTCAGTCAGGTTTGTGGTGTGGTGTGTATGGGGGCGGGGCCAATGTCGTTGGGAAGAGGTGTGGGATTGGTGCACCGAGGAAGGCAGGGGAGGGAGGGAAGAGTCCACTCAAGGTTATGAACATTTGCTTTTCTTGTTGCATTGGCAAATTGCAAAGACGTGTTTCCAATCATCTTAGTGCAAACGGAAGGTGTCTAGGCTCTGTTTAACAAATAGAATGCCAAATCCATGCGGGAATTGTGCAAGAGAGCTTGTGGCACCGACTTTAGGGAGGTGAACGATTGAAGGAGTGGCAACCAACGATGGTGCACTGTCCTAGATGTCATAAAGTAGAAATTGTTCCACACATTCCACACAGCCCGTATCAAAAATATCCCCCCCCCTTTGGTAGTGCTGCATCGTGGGGCCAAGGTTCAGGGCTCGTGCCACAAACATTGTGGCCATCTTGCAAATAAATGATTGGCATGGATGTGGCACACAAACCATGATTTACGACAATCTCATGCAAGTGCAATCACAATTGCTGTGGACTCTCAGTGCCCTGTCATGCTTTGCCTCTGGACAAGATAGACAAAGCGATAGAATGGAAGATAGGTAGGCAGATAGGGTGCGGGCGAGTGGGGCTGTTGGTTCTGGCCGGCCCACCAACAGAGAAGACAGATGTGAGAGGACAACAATGTCGTAAATGAGTGGTTGCTCGCACTGCTCACAACCACTGGTTAAGAGCACATGCGATTTGCAGGGGTGTCTGTGCTGTGGCAAGCCAGTGGCTGTGCAAGCGTGGGATTCCTCAAACATCTGGCCAGCCATTCTGCAGTACCATACACCACCGGTGTCGGGGAATCGTGTGTGGGCGTAGTACGTTGAGGAGGTTTTGTGGGACCGCGGGTCAAAAGGTAGACTACATATTACTACACCTCTCCCTTGAATCTAGCAAGCAAGCAACAACAAGCAACAACAACAAGCACTTCTCCTTTCCGTTTTGGCTGTTATTCCGTCCCAACGCTTCGGGATCTACTCCACTCTAGCCATCTTCTGTATTGACACATGGCCTTCCCAAATCCAGAGTTAGAGCCCAAAACTCAACGTTGGCGGCCCTGGGCATAGGCGCCAAGTCAGGAGGTCCCCTCCCAAAATCTGTGCCATTTTCAGCCAAAAACGGCCATTTTTTGTTGAAAACGGCCCGAGGACTTGTTTATAACGGCCAAATGAAGGGAAATAGATGGTACACTGCACACGTGGTTTGACTCCCTCGTGTCAAAGAGCCCTTTGGTGCGCTCTAACTCCACAAAATGTCCGAGAAACGCCCCAAAAAGGTGCCAAAAAGCCCCAGAACCTACGCGGATGAGCCACCGACGGCCGCAAACCCAAAACCGGCCATACACCCCTTCAAATTGCTCAAACAAACACCTAGACCCCCGTACCTGGGCGAGGGCGGGCGCTGAAGCGCACATGGGACATCGCCACTTGATGGGAGGTTTGGCTAAGCCGTTTGAAGTTGATTGTCAACACATGGCCCTTCATTCCATGACTGACCGGAAAGGGCCCTAGACCACGGGGGGGGGGGGGGTCTCCTCAGTTCGGGTACGCGACTCCCCCCCCCCCCCAACCAAACCAAACCAGGTTACTGCAAAGGTTAGGGTTAGGTTTATGGTGATGGTATGGTGAGAGGGAGGGCCAGGGGAGGTAAGCGGAGCCTGCCCCCCCCCCCCCCCCAGAGCTAACCACCAAAGCCTTGTGCCAACCCCCCCCACCACCACCCCAAATTGCCCCACCTGGCCCCCCCCCCAACCGACCCTCCCGACCTCCCCCCCCCATCGCCCCTCCCTGAACCCCCCCCCCCCCACAATGCCCCCCCCTCCCCCCCCCAGGGGCCTTCGGCCCACTTCTACTGGGGGGGGGGGGGGGGTCGCGCACAAAAGCGAGGAGACGGCCCCCCCGTGCCCTAGATGCAAGAGTGTGTCTGCAAGGGAATGTCCCTGTTTGACCATGATGCCCATGCGATCCTGGAAGGTCGATGGCAGAGGGGCGTTTGCCATTGTTCGCGCAAGGGACCCGAACCGCTGTGTCTCAGATGTCCCTTTTGTGTCCTTCAGACAAATCTCATAAGTTCATGGGGGTCGCCGCAGCTTTGAACTTCTCGATCATGTGGGCCATCGCTGCACTGGCGGGGCTGGCATTGTCACTTTTCTGTATGGTCCACTGTAAACTGATCCTGCAGAACCGCACGACCGTCGAGGCCTTCATCATTAATCAAGGTGATGCGTTGCAATGCCCACAGCACCCCATCGCATGTCCCTTGCTTTGGTCTTGCCCCTTTGACCCTCCGTCCCCACATCACATGGCGCCCTCCGTCCCATCACGTTGCCGCTCTTTCCGCTCCCCCCACCCAAATTTGCTGGCCATGGGCAGCATTTCCCTCTCTCGGATCAGCAATGGTCCCCAAGAAAGCACAGTCAGAGCGGGGGCAACCCTTGTGACCATGCTGGACTATGCTACAGCCTCACAAGTCGGGTGAATGTGATGCCAAAGCGGTGCACAACCCGTGCACGATGGAGTCATGTGCAGTCCACATGCACCACCACCCCGTCCCGACGTACCACTCACAGATAGAGTGAGTAGGTCGTTCAACACATAAAGAGGCAGACCAGGAATGTAAAGTGTGCCATAATGCCAAGCATGAATGCCCCTGTTTCTCATGGTAGTATTGGTTTGCAGGTATATGGGGCATGCCATGCCAGGTGTATGACGGTAATTCAAAACGCCCTTTTGCAGCGCGCTGTGCCGGTGCGCATTTCACGGTGCATGGCGTCCCTGCAGAAGGACGTACATATGCTCAAACAGCTGGGAGAATTTGTCAGTCCTCAAATTTTTGGATGTGCAACTACGACCATTAGGAGGACCAGAACACAATCTGCATAACACCAAGGGCAGCAGGTGCAGCCAAGCACCACTGCGAGCTATCCATACCTTAAGCACAACATCAATGGAGTGGGTAGCGGCAACAGTGCAAGCATGCTCCTCTGCCAACTATTCCTGCCTTGTGTGCAACACCCAGTGCAAGGTAATGGGCTGCTAGTCATGTGCCATGTGCCCATTTCATTGATACATTGGAGGGGGCACACACTACCTTCCGATCAGAATAACAGCCAGACGGAAACTCCACTCCCACAACACACAACCGTCGCAAACGTCAACGCAGAACCAGACCAGCAAACAAGCACCGGGGGGGGGGGGGTGATGCAGGCACGCTTCGAGGACGCATGCAAGCCACTATGCCATCCATCCATCTATGAGGCACCCCTCGGTCAACGGACAAGCATGGGCGGTGCAAACGCGCGGGGGAGACGCACAAAATCGCAACGTACCAGAAAATCATGGCACCCAGCAAGTGGCAGGGGCATGCCCAAATAAGCATGTCAATTAAGGTTGTAAGGCAGAAGCCAATGTACAGGCAGAAGCGAGATGCGTGGTGCGAACATGGCTGAGAGGACACACAAAATCGCACCACAGCGCTCAGTGCACAGCGTTCAATGCCAGTGGCATGTACATGTGGCGCAATTTGGTCAGCTCCCACCTGGTGACCACAGAATGGTACGCAGTCAGCCCCATGGACTGTGTCAACCGTCCCTGACTTGCAGTGAATCACACCGCAACAAGCAGCAGTAGCTTTGTAAATGAAGGCACCCAAAGGGTAAGGCCTCAAAGGGAGTCAAAGCAACGCCAGAGAGGCCCATCCCCATCCACGGCCAAGGACGCCTCGATCACAACCATCGACTCCGCCCTGCAGGACGATTGCAGGCCCCTGACTCGGCCGCCCATTACAACTCCGCTTGCCCACTCCATCCCCTGCCTGCCAGGACTTCACTCATGACATGCGTTCTCCGAGGACTGTGGGTTTCAGTGCTTCAAGTCATCAAGCGGCTTTGGGGGTGCAAATTGGCCTCTGCCTCGTCCAAACAGGCCGGAGGAGGTGCCATTTGCGTCACTTTTGGGAATCATGGAATGGATGGTTCCATTTCCTGTTGAGGAGAGGGCATTGCTGAAACCGCACGTGCGACACCTGCTGCACCTGCCGCACCTGTGCAACCAGCAAAGGGGGAGGGGGGGCCGGATTGGGATCCCCCACAAGTGGGTGCCCCCGCCCGTTGTGTTGCAGGGACTGTGCCGCTTTGTCCATGTGTTCCTTCTGTCTGCTTTTTGTGCAGATACCAACCCCTATGACTTGGGCACGATGAACAATCTCAAACAAGTGTTGGGAGACAACATGTTCTTCTGGTGGCTGCCCACAAGGCCCAGGCAAAGGGGCGATGGCACTGAGTGGCAACATCGGGATACGCCAGACTTTGAGCGCGGTATCCTGTAGCCCACGACTCGACGGCCGCGGGGATGGCGTAGGGGGGGGGGGGGGGGCGGGTTGGGAAGGGGTACACACGCGCCGCCCAACAATGCGGCGTGGATGATGGGGTGTGCGCCGTGCGGTGCAGAACCGACACAACAAGCGCCAACGTGGAGGGCGGTCCCTTCGACCGGGGAACAGGTCAAGCATGCTGACCACAGCACGAACCAGCACGGGGCACAAGAGTGGGGCTCCTGGAAGCGGAGGCAGGCGTGGAGGGCTTACCGGGGCGGCGAGAGGAGCGCCGGGGTTTAATCAGAGGCCCGACGACTCCCCCCTGCCCTCTGGAGCACCGGGGGGGGGGGGGGGGCACTGCACATCGGCACTGAGGAATCGGAATGCTTTGCCATCCTTCAGAACGGGGGGGGGTATCCGTGGAATCTCCGCCGCCCGTTTTTGTGTACTGTGGGACAAAAAGCTGCCAAGCCAATACAAAAAGTCATGACCATGTGAGTGTGCCCATTCCCAAGTGGCTGGGGGGTTTGCAGCCCTCCTGGGCCCCTTTTCCCCCTCGCCCCCAGTGCTGCATTGGAACGGACATTTGTGAAGTGGGACCTGCACCCCCCTTCCAATTCTGCGGTTGTGACACATGTGGTAGTGCTCTGTAGTTGTTGCCGAGAACGGCTCATGTTGCATTCCTCCAGTCGTCCAGCAGTGAGAAACGCTGTCAGGATTCTGCACAGTGCTGTGTTCTCTGTTGCCTGCCCCTCCTTCCAGACGCCTCAGACTTGTGACAAATTTTCTTTGCTGCGTCGTGCACGACCCACGCCTGCTCCGACTCGTGAGCAGGACGTGTGGGCAGTGCTGGTGTTTCGGAACCACAATCGCATCGTGGGCAAGCCTCACGAGGTTCCGTACAATTCTGCCCCCCTCCAGGAATCTGCAGCAAGTATCCAGAAGCCTCCAGAAACTCAGTCAACACAAAAAGAAATTCAGCAGCTTGGGTGGGCTGCTTAGCAAGGAGGAGCCCCCCCCCCCCCCCCGCCGCGTCCAAAGCCTGCACCCCCTTTGATCCTTCCAATGCAGCCCTGCTGGCCCCCTCGTCCAGCGTAATGCCCGTTGGGTTCACCGGAAGGTTAGGGGGGGGGGGGGCTGTCAAAAGCTGCTGATATGGTGTTGACGGCCAATATCGGCAGTCAGCACGTTCAACCATCCATGCACTCCTTTGCATTCAGTGCAATCTGAACCAAAACTCTGCGATTTTGCTCCAAGTGCATGTACGACGAACCAAGACGCCGAGCCCATTATCAACCATACGTTTGGGGGGGGGGGGGTCCGGGTTCTGATAGCGATTGACCTGCCCCGAGCGCTGTGCACCCTTGGGAGAGTGCGCCCCGGGAGGGAGACTACTGGAGGATGGATCCCAGTGTGGATCTGGAGGAGCTGTTGGGTCGCACAGATGAGAACAAACGACAGACAATCCCATGTCGAATCGCTGAGCCCCACTGACCCAGAAGCGGGACAACCGTTGCAATCCGAGGAGAACAGGGCATGACAGGGATCGAAACGGTCTCGAGAATCAAACGGGGGACTGGCAGGGCCCCTGTTTTCCACATATTGGACGTGCTGTTGTGTGTGGCAAGACGTTTGGAGCGCTGGGATGACTGATCAAGGGGTCACGATAATCTTCAACAGAGGCGTGCTGTGGAGGACAACTTTTGTTCGACACATTCTAAGCGAAAAATTTTGTACATGATTTGTCCTGCTTTTTGAAGGGTCTGTGCGGAGTATTGCCGCGACTTCTCTAGTTCACCAGCCTCGGACTAAGATGTGTTGGTTGGTAGCTCGAAACTCTTTATGCTGTGGGAATGCGGCTGCCTTGGATAGAGCCAGGGCTGGTGTTGGGCTTACGGGTGTGCTATTGTGGATAGCTCATCTGATATTACTTTTTCTTACCATGCCCTCGTCCAATGAGCAGTACAGTGTCAGATCTTGATGACGCCTTTCTTTCTCATGGGCACGTTTTGACCTCCGCGTAGAGTTTGTTCACCCTTTCCGAATAATCGGCACAGAAGTCTTCGCGGTAGACCGAGCTGCTCAGCACAGTGTTGTCCCCTCCTTCGGTGGAATTTTGCGTTGTCCAAGGCCTCAAACCGGGTCGGAGCAGCCAAGGGACAAGTTTGGAGCTCCTGGGGCGCGTGCCCAGGGGCAGGACGTTCCTTAAGGAACCCCGGAAATTCTTGTGTTTGTCAATGGCACGGGGGGTTCGGCTGTGGACAGGGCGGTTGGCGCAGACCCGGTGGCGGTTGACGTGTTCCCTGTAAGTCTCTGTGTCTTTGGAGGCAGATCTTGGCGTCGGAGAGGTGGTGGTGCTGGGCCACTGTTGGGGATCTGAGTCCCGGTCAAAGCCACGGCATCAAGGCATCGTTATGTTGGGTGATGGCGTGGGTCTGCAGCCCTGATCTTGGGGGGTCACTACCGCGGAGCCTTGCGACCGCCTGCTTCGTCGCCACAGATACACAGGAAACGGGGCGAGCAGTCCCCACGTGACACACCCACAGCGCTGCGCTGCATCTGTGCTGTGGCCCACCAGAGAGGGATCGACTGGGCCGCCGCAACGGGCGTACAGGGAACGGGGGGGAGGATCGGACACATGCAAACAGCGGATGTTGCCTTATCTGTGAAAGTGCCTGGACAAGGGGCTGTGGCAGCTGGAGCTTTGACCCCGCCCCCCCCCCCCAAAAAACACTGCTGCAGCGAGTCCAGAGGGTGATGGCCATAGTCGATCGTAATGACAAGAACAAGGAACAGGAGGAAGAGCGGCAGCAGGAGCAACAGGAGAAGGAGGTGGTGGTGGTGGTGGTGGAGAAAAAGGAAGGGGACCAGTTTCAGACGGTCTTGATGGACAGGGGTAATTTTTAAATCGATCAAAGGAGAAACGCCTTTACGCTGACACACAGACACGGATGCCTGTGTTGCCCCCCCCCCCCCCATCCCCAGCAGGCAACCCCTCCAGCCAAGTTACAAAGGCCCAAAGGCAAGTCATAATAGATTCGCTAATCGGGCATTGGCGCCTTGCTGGGGTTTGTGAGACAGCTAGTGGCGCACTCTGGGTGAACGCTTGGACGTCTGCTGTCAATCATGGCCCCTCGTTTGCGCCCCCGCCCCCTCCCCCCCGGGAGCCTCGGCGCAGACGGTCTATTTTTCATCTTAAGTCTGACCCCAACGCTCGTCGTTCCAAACACTGTGCCACCTGCTGTCGCTTAATCTCCGCCCGATGTCATTTAAGCGTCCCCGCGACGCCGCTTTGCATCCTCTTCTACGGGGGATCGAGCAACATGCAGCCGCGCGCCCTCCGTGATCGTTGGTGCCATCCGTCAACTGCCGTCACGCCTTCGTCGTATGAAGTGACGTTCTGCTTTTTTTGTGTGCGCTCCAGACCCAATTCGGAGGTCTGACGCGATTGGCTAGTCCATCGCCACTGTCGCGTAGCTGCCCTTAACGCAAGCCGGGGGAGGCCTGGGGCCACTGTAACAGAGGCATCGAGGCACTGCCACTGAGGCAGCCTTCAATGTCGGTGCTATGGAAGTGCAGCCAGAAGCGAACATTTGATTGGATCGCACGATGACGCACAGAGGGTCACACAGAGCAGCATGCCCTTCTGCAATGGTGTGCCCTGTGTGCCAAGTTGTGTGTGCATGAGTCACAACAACAGTGGCATCTGCACGCGTACGCCACCCACAAAGAGACACATGGAGAGAGGGGGGGGGGGGGACAGAGGGCGCATGATGTTTCCCAGGGTTCTGGAACCCCGCCAACTGTCCCGACAGCACTACAGCCACACTGCCCCACCGGCCCTCATGCCCACCGCCCCACAGCTCCAATGTCCCACCACTGCCCCACATGCCCGCATCCCCGCCGTCCCCCAGCTCCATTGTCCGCAACCCCACTCCCCCACACAGCCCCACAGCCCAGCGGTGAGAGGAGGGGGGTGGGGGGTGGGGGGGCATGAGGGGGTGTCATGAGGGGTGTCGTTGCTTGCCACTGGACACTATCTGCCATGCATCGCTCTGGCCCGTGCCCATATGCTTCGGCCGGGAGGAGGCTGTGAGGAACGGTGCAGGGACTTGTTGCGATGGACGATCACTTGACTGCAGATCATTGTGCCTTTGCCCCTTGACCCTGTCCTCCAGTCTGTTAGGACCGCCCTTGAACCAGAGGACGCTCACTGGATTGACGCCTCGCTGCTTAGTGCTTGTTGCCTGCTCCCTGCCCTTGCGACTGGGTGTGACGGAGGGGGGGGGGGGTGCGTGTGGCGGTACGTACCCTCCAGACCTCACTGCCTTCGTTCGGGCTGCACGGGCCGAGAAGCCTCGGTGGGACGAAGAGTGCACCGCAGTGTAGGACACACGTGACATCACAACACATCTGTTGAACAACCCCCCCCCCAAGAGGGGCCTTTAGCGCACACCCACTGCCACAGAAATCGCATCTCAGAGCGAGAGACCCCCACCCCTTGGGTTCTGCGTGTTGGTACACTGGGCCTCGTCTCAGGATTGAAGGTTTGCTGCCATTTTGGTGCATGGTGAAGGATTTGCCCCCCTCCCTGTGGGTTCTTTCCACACGCGCCGCAAGAGAGAACGCGCCTGGTGCCACAGAGGCCGCTTGCCTCAGCCATGCCAGCCGAACGACAAATGAACGATGGACAAAGGTAGAAATGCACTGGTCGATTCTGGCCTTGTCACCACCACTGGCTAATGAAGGGCCCGAGTGTACCCACTGTCAATGTTACCATCACTGCCACTGGCACCACTCTTTGTCTGGTTCCTCCATTTCCTCCAGCCCCACCTCTTCTCACAATTTTCGCTCCACTGTTCCCTGACCGCCTGCAGCCCTACTACTGCCCCTGCTCCAGCCAACTTGTTGATTTTCTCCACCACAGAGCGGGCCTGATTTGGGCAGTTAACAAACCAGGCAACTCATTGCAAAGGCAAACGTATAACAAACGCACTGCATGTCCAAATTATCATGCACCGTGCGCTCTGTGCTGGTACATACTCTCTCAATGCCTGGTTGCCGTTGATCGTGCCAATGTTAGTTAGTTGCAAAAAAATATTCAATTCTGGTCACAAGGTGTTGTTTTGCCGCAAAAAAAGTATGCAAAAAAATATTAAATTTCAGCTGCATGCCCTTCGCAAAAATGAAATCCGCCAAAAAATCGCAAAAAAAATTTTTCGCCCCTGCCCCCCATTCTGGCTTGAACACATTTGTGCTGCATGGTGCATCCCTTTTCTTGGTTGCCCTCCTTGCTTCGTTTTTAGACAGCGTGCAATAATTGGTGCGAGTGGTAGGGGGGTTAGCTTTACCTGGGAGAGGTAAGGTATGTGGTGTGCTGCAAAGCCACCAGAGGCATGTGCACTATTATGGACAAATTTACAACTGGTTTGTTGAAAAACTGGTAGGCCTGAATCATCCGATACTCTTGCTGGTTGGTGCTTGTCTGTGCTATGGACTGCAATCCCGACTGATCTACATTTGTGTGCCTGTCTTGAAATGGACTGCAATCCCAGAGTCCAAGGTGCTCCAGGTCTTTTTCAGTGGCACCAGAATGAATGAAGCACAACTGCCGCAAAAAAGGAGGCCAAACCCAGAAAAAACGCAAAATAAAATGTTTGACCCACGTGGTTTGACCCAGTTGACCAAAAACAGCTCCACAGAACTGATTTCCACAGGGAAAAAATCCCAAAAATAAGATATTTTTTCCCTGATTTGGGTGCTGTTGCACAAATTTTGCTTCAATAAAATTCAAAGCACCCAACGCAAAAATTAGTATTCCACAAATCGTTATAATTGGCACGGCATTGACTGTGCAGCATTCCTGCCAGTGCCTCCCTTTGAGGCGGCGCTCTGCGACTGCATCAAGCCACCTTTCCCATCGCACCTATTCAGCATCAGCATTGACTGAATTCGTTGTTTGCGGACTCTAGCAATGCAGACAGTGTATGCAGCAATTTGAACCTTGGAGCTTTTCAGCAGTGGCATTTCAAAATCGAAGGCTTCCACCGGTGAGGCACACCCAGCTTATAGAATAAAGCACTGATCGATTGAATCCCAGGTCTGTGGAATGGTTCAGGAAGTGCTTTCAGAACTGTATTGCTCGATCGGGTCCTGGGTCTCTTTCAGGGGAATGTTGAGCTTTTCGAAAAGGCAATGCATTGAAATGCTTTCAGTGGTGGGCTGCAGTCCGATGCTCGTTTTGATTGCAGAGGAGAGGGTCATTGCAAGCCATGTGCAGCTGGAGAACGTCTCCATCTGTCCAAGAAGAAGAGGAGTCGCATGGGTGGGGAGTCGACTGTTGCCTGCAATGTAGAATTCTGCACTTCAAACCAAGGGCTGCAACGAATCCCCCAAAAAAATGCCCCCTGTTTGAGTGTGATGCACCACACCATCCCCAAAGGCTGATTGCTGGAGGATTTGTGAAATTGCGTCAAATTATGCTTTTATCATGCTGTTCACTCGTACTTTTCATTACTCTAGCTTTTCACAACCCAAAGCTGCAGCGCGGGACCTCCAGCAACCGAGTTTTTCTGGTGTGATCCCTCCACCTACCCGCTGTTGCAGCCTGAAACTTGCAAGCGCCTGGTGGTTGTCCTCGAGTTTGAGCAGGTGGCAACTGTATGGCTGGTGTGCCAGCGCGAGGGAGTGGGGGCACCTGTGGGTAGGGGTGTGGTGCAGATCAGCTCGGGGCAGGTTAAAGTACCCCTATGATGAGCAGCCCATGGCTCAGAAACATTTACTTCGGTGTGGAGGAGATGCCATCACCACGTCCCGCAAATGGAAGCCATACCGGTGCGAAAAGGGTTTGCTGGTGTGCACAGCGTGCGCGATTCATAGATCATCATATGGATGGTCATCTGAACTGGGGCATCTGGCTGAGCATGCGGCTGTAAGCAGGGGCATTGGGCATGACCAAGCCCAGTTGTGGCCATATAATGAGACACATCATTGAAGAACACATGATAGCAATGATGACCGCAAAGCAGGAATGTGGAGTGAGGCAAACTCTGAGAGTGCTTGTTAGTGGGAAGAGTATGAATGAGGTTCAGCAGTGGCTGGGCGGATGGGAGGTTGGAGGGGTTCCGCAGTGAATGCAGCCGGAAGTGACAGCAGGAGAAACAATCTTGAAAACGGTTGAGCAACGGAGATGAAGCAAGATCGTCTCTTGGGACGCCCAACGGCGAGCCTAGGATACCCGCCTTTTTTTCGCTACCTTCATGCCCTCCATACCGCAACCGCGGTCAAACAGCAGAACGTTGCGGAAACCGTACCTCCGGTAGTCCGGACAAGCTGCGGATAGGGCACAGTTGCGAGGGGAGGGAAAGGAACACTGGATGCACTGTGTTCAACGCTGAAGAGCCTTTCGTCTAGATGGCCCGGCAAGGCCCTGACCATGCAACACTAGCTGTTCAATGCTTGTGTAGGGGGGCATATTCACGCTGTGCACGTCCTGTGCACAAAGTTTGCGCAGGAACATACCCAAGCTGGATAGTACTGCCTAGCATCCCTAACTATGACCCTTGTGCTGCATTTATCAGAGTTGTATGTGTGTTTCCACCTCTTTTCTGGTACATTTGTGTGTGTTGTTGTGCATGTCAAGTATGCCGTTAATATCGGTATCGCACCGGGGTGGGGGGGGGGGGGGGGGGCAGTTGTTGCGGTCCCTCTCTGCTTCACCCACCGGCACTTCAACCCCATTGGTGTAGCGCAGGTCGCCAACATGTTCAACGTTAGAGGGCAGATCGCTTTCGCGATCACCGCCGCTCTTCTAAAACGTGAAAAGGGGTACAACCATGTGCATGGGCATTATCGTGCTCGTGTTGAGCATGTATTTGCATGTTCATGGCATTGGAAGGTCATTGGAGACGTTCGGATGGGTTCAACTCATGAGGGGCATGCTAATGCATGTATCTTTTTGCACTTCACGCAATTTCAGATTGTTTGACATTGTGGGGGTGTAGTATTGTCCAAATACCCTAAGATTGTGACCTGTAAACTGCGTGCTGTGCAAGCAATGTGCACTCCATGCGTGCTGCACATAAATGCCCTCCAGGCATTTGGGCCAGGCCCCAGGGAGGTGTGGGAGTTCAAGTTTGCTCTGGTGGCCCGGTCCTGCTGAATGGCTGAATGGCCTTCAAGACCTGAATGTTTGCCCTTTGCTCTGTGCAACACTAATGTGCAGGCACATGTAACCTGTTGCACATGTGGCAGTAATGCGCAAGCACGTGAGGCTTGAGACCGCATTTCCTTTGGACCAACTGGACTAGGCGTGTGTGTACTTGCCTTGCATGCTTCTTGATGTAAAGATGCTTCGATAAAGCGAAATGAGGTGTTGGCACCATGTCATGGCGCCTGCCCAGGCCAGCTCTTATGTGCCAAACTCGTGTTATTTTCCTGACATATTTGAGGGATCTTACATTTCATTCCTTCTTGTACACCAACCATCGCGAAAAGGCACATGCGAATCTGCCCATTTCTGCCTTTCTCAACTGTCACTCTGACCACAAGTGATGCCTCTGGTTGGTGCTTGTCAGGGTGTGGATTGGAAATGTGGAAAGGTCACATGGGCTGCTGGCACAGTGGCATGAACACGGTCTCTCAGCTTTCCTCGTCTGCTCCATGGCAGTGCAGCTATCTCATGGTTTGTGAAAAGCACAGCATTGGCGCTCAGGAGGAAATTCAATTTTAATTTTCCATGCTGTTTCCCTCCTCGGCATCGCTTCTAGCTGGTTCATTTTCTACGACATTGGGCAATGGAGCCACTGGCAGCCTATGTGCAACCGACAACCCCCAATGTGGCAATGTGGCGGCAGTTGTTGCACCTGCATATACTGGAGCAGTTGGATCAGGTGATGTTGTTCTCAAAGGGCCACCAAATCACAAGTATGCTATCCCAGCAGGCTCCATCAAGACCATCCATCGAAGGCATCTCACTACATCCATCGTTTTGGACAGCAGCAGATGTGATGAAGGGTGGTTGCTGGTTTTGACATTGGTTCCAGTAAACTCACCTTAATGATTGGCACTGTGCGCAAGCACTCCCGCCCCCAATGGTACAGGAGGCACCAGCACACACATCGCATAGCACGCAATAGTAAGTGCCGTTGTGTTGTGAGACAAGGCCTAGCAGTGGGTACGTAGCAGCAGGAAGGGCAGGAAAGGCAAGGGCAGAAGCTATCTAAGTTGAAGTCCATGGAGGTCCTAACCAAGCCGAGAACCCAGCTGCAAGGATGTGGATCCACTGGTGTTTTGAGGTAATCAGCCTGGATAAGACCAGAGCCCCCAACAATGTGCGACAGACCCATACTGGTTGACAGGGATTAGCTGCAGGGTTGGGGAAGTGTTACACACCAGCTGCCCTGCTGGGCCATTCCGGTTAGGAGTACGGTAGGTCAGAGGAATACCACCAGACCATTTTTGGGAGGGCAGGCAGGAGAATATTCAGGAATAGGACCCTGGGGTACCACATTGGGGAGGGCATCAGCCTTTGTGCTCAGGGGTAGGACGGTGCCATGCCTTGTTGATCCCCAGGCCCAGGTTCGGCTGGACCCGTCGGTAGACCATCAAACAGGAACCCCACCACACCCACCAGGCTGTGGTGCCTGGGTTTGAACCCCTGGCCACCTGCATCGGAGACTCTGTGGCTTCCACCATGCCAGCGCCACGGGTAGTGCCCTCCCAAGTATCGAAAATGGTATTCCTCCGTTTCCACATATTAGTTTTGCATGGTTTCGCAGTATGAGCGGGTATGCCACAACGCATTGGGGGCCGTCTGTTGCATCATTGGCACAAAAAAAAACCTTCAGGACTCTTTTTGGAAGGATGTGAAGAATAGTGGAGATTGCAAGCACCATTTGGGTTTCTGCTGGTTTACCAGGTCTGACATGGGGCAAAGCCCAAGAAGAACTATTTGGTGTTTCCCAGGCCTTGGTGTCGATGGACTAGGGGTTTGGACCGGGGCATTTGTGTTCAAACTGACAAGCGCATACAATCAGTCAAGGATCTCAGGCAAGTGCTTTAGCGGTGCACACGCTTGCCCAACCCGGTGCTGCTGTACAGTTGAAAGTCCACAATGGGCCAGCTTTCTACTGGCTTTCCCGTCATGGAGGTCGCAGACATGGTCTCAACACTCAAGTTCAGCATGTGGCAGCCAGTGCTGGTTGTTTGTTGGGGCCCAGATTTTGCTTTCACATGCGCACCATCGGGTGACCCTTGATTCAGGTCGTTGCTTGAATCAAGGGGTTGGGCAGGGAAGTATTAGAAATACCCAAGGATAATCCCCCCTTGCCTCTTGGTACACAAAATTGCTCAGTCCCAGACACACACCCCGTCTTCCCCCTGCTAATACTTCCCTGCTGAGAGTGTCTGGCAGACACAGTGCAATGCTCAGAAAGCCACAGACCCCACATTTCAAAGATCATCAGACAGAGAACAATGATGGACTTTTGTTCATGGGTTTTGTGTTTGCGAGACGTGACATTCTGATTTCCAAAAGGATACTTGCCTTAGGAGGGTTTGCAATGCAGGTGTTTCCATGAGGTGTGGTGGGAATGGGTTGGGCATGCCTGCCGTTTTGTTTGGCTCCGGACCATGCTTGTTTCTTTTGGCTTGGTTGGCAACCCCTGGTTGTGTGGCGTTTGGGCCAGGATGTGTGGTTCTGCTTTGCCAGTGCCTGCCCAGCCTTCTCGGCAGTGGGCTTACTCCCTCCCTGCCTGCTTGCCTCCTCACTTAGCCCGCTTCCAGCACGGCCGTGCTGCCTGCGCAGTGCATCCCACTGCCGGTACCTGTCGATCTAGATCTATTTCTCGAATGGCTGATGGCCCAGGGGGAAGGGGTCAGCATCAGATGGGTCTTTGTGCTCAGCGTTCTATGTTTGGCATCGTGGGTGCGCATGCTGACCTTGACCCTGGAGCACTCTGGGGTGTCTTCTGAAGCCAACCCTGTCTGCGACGGTGCCTCAGAGGTGAAGGCAAAGGTTCCGCTTGTGCAGCGCGCGCACGAAATCTTTTCCGAGAATGTGGAGCGCATCACCGAGTCGTATCAGGTCCCACGAATCGCCAATCCAGATGCCAATGAGTTCTATCAGTACGTTGTTGAGTGCCGCCCTGTGATCATCACCGGCGCTGGAGCTTGCACAAAGCACCACTGGACCCTGGACTACATACGGCAGGTGACCACCCCGTGACCCTACATCCGCATAGGTTTGTGATCAGGCAAGAGAACAGGCAATTGAAATCCCTTTGCCAGAATCAGTCCGCTTTTCGTTCGCAGACGTCTTATGATGTTTGCACACAAGAGTGTTATGCGGTCCAATGGGGAGTGTGTCACGGCCAAAGTTGTTGGACCCTCCAATTTTTGATATGTTGCTTGCGCCAATGTTCATGTAGTCGGGCCCGCACCGGCTGTAGTTCTAAGGAGTTGTTTCGAGGGGGGCGGGGGTCTGGGTGGGTCCCACAAGGGACCGCCTCATCACTGGGCCAGAAAGTGTGTCAGGAATTGCGTTTGGTTGGGTGTGTCTCAGGGCGGCCAGATGCGTCTAGGCGGACACCCCATGCTGGCAGTGCAATACCCCTCTCCAATGGTGGTTGCTAGGCCTGGGATGTCTCCTTATGGGGTCACTTCCCCGACAGGGGCGATTCACAACCTTCGACGTGGGGAGGGGCTTTGGCCTTTGGGCTGCTCTCCCCAGTCCACAGAGCCACGGATTGCCTCTTATGGGGGAGCAGGCATGCCTTGAGGGGGGGGGGGGGGCTAACAGATGCCTTGGAGGGACCCCACCGCTGTCCCTGCTGGGGCAGATACGCCCCCTTGCACTTGCACGAGCACAGCCGAAGTCAAGGAATGCGAGGGTCAGATCGGAATCTCGTGCTTAGCCACAATTCGACGATGGTCAGCACCCTCCGGCGTCACCCCAGGAAACTCTGCAGTGCATTGTCATACGCGCGGTGCAGCCACGCCCACGAATAGCCATCAGTGGCCAGGGGAGGTCCCGTGCTTAGACCAGGCCGTGCCTCTGGGGCAGGTTCTTGCGGGGTTGCGGGTCAGGCTCAGATGTTGCCCTCCTCTGTGTGGACCCCACACAGGGCAGTGAAACAGGCACACACTCGGGGCTCTGTTGGCACAAGCTACCGAGGGAAAGGAAGGGGGTGCAGGGAGGTAAGGATGAGCAAGACCGGTACCGCCACTTACCAGAGTTTCCCGCCCATTCGTGCACGAAGATTCCGAATATTTTTGAATCAGAGGAGAACCAGCAATCCCGAATATTTCCAAATATTCGAATATTTCCAAATAGCGGGATTGCGGGATTCGAACAGTGGAACAGTGAACAGTTGCCTGGTCTGTGCCATGTGCAGTTGCTGCCTGCTGTATTTGTGAACACTGTACCTCTACATTTTGTAGCCCCTTTGCAACAGTCACATATGCTTCTCACAGAAGGCGATGGTTCGCTTCTGTGCATCGCAAAGGCTTGGCATTCAGTGTGTCCCCAAAATATATTGACATGCCTTGGGTGGTGTGGAGGACATGTGAGGAGTGGTGGGTGGTGTGCCAAATTGCTTTTCTGGATTTCTGATGTCGGAGAAGGGGAGGTATGCAGAAGATAAGGTACCACTCAACATACAGCAAATGATCGAGCGAATGCAGAAGTTCCCTTGAGCTTTGGTGGCTTCAACAATTTTCATGGTTGAGGAGACGTGAGACTTCACTGCTCCGTGGCCATCAGTTTTAGATTTGCTTGGAATGGAGCCCAGCCCTGATGATGATCATGATGAATGATAAGAAAGGCAAAAGATGAACCCTGCTTTCAGGGCCACTGCTGTGGCAATGTCTGTAACAGTGATGTGGAGGAACGGTGTACCAAGCAGTTGACACATACACTTCCAATTATAAAGCTACCAATCCTGTGCCACACCGTGCCGTGTGGGATATTTGGGTGCCAAGGAACAATTCTGGGCTTAAATGATCAATATCCTATCTCCACGACCACCAGAAAACTGCTCCCATTTTTTCCGAATATTTCCGAATATTTCCGAATATTTCCGAATGAAAAAATTTTCGCAAGTCCGAATCAGTGGGAAAGGTACCAGCAGCTTCAGTGTCCCCCTCTTCTGTCAGGTGGCCGGACAGGATTCCGTCTTCGTGGAGACCAGCCAGAACAACCGCTTCTACAACAACACAGGACTGACAAAACAGCGGATGACGGTTGCGGCCTTCCTCGACGTTTTCATGTCCCCGGACCGCAAGCAGGACTACTACTTGGCGGAGCAGGGCCTGTACCAGTGCCCGGCACTTCTTGAGGATGTTGCGGTCCCAGAGTTTGCAGACTTCATGAACGTTGACCGCACGCAGATCTGGATCGGGGCTGGGGGGCAGGTCCGTGTTTGGTCTTTTGGGAACGAGGGCTGTCTGGGTCTTATTTCAGGGGCAAGTGTTGCTGCCCTAGACTTTATCCAAAGGTGTAGGGACGCGAGGCCCTGATTGAGGACTGTTGTCTCGCAATGCGGTCCGCCCTTGACAATAGGGGGTCACTCAAACAGATATTGGCTGTCAAGACGTCCATTTACCAACCACAATGCTCAATTTCGGCGTCATGTAGCGTAAATGTCTCCGTGTTGCACTTCGTCTCCCTCGACCCTTGGGACTAGCCCTTTGAGAGTCATGCCGCCAAAGGCACGGTACACGCCAGCAAACAAAGGCATTCAAAAAGGAATCGACCCGTTGATATGTGGATGAGTCTTCCGGGCAGAGGGGGGGCTGAGCTAAGCCATCAAGCCAACACAAGCAAACCCAATACCCATGCACTCCACACAACGAAATTTTTTGTGTGTACGGACAGTGCACACGGCTGAAAGACATACGCTCATAGACGGAGCCTGCAGAAGGCTGACCGCTTTTTCTGCGAGCCGTCTACCAGGAGCTTCTGCAGCGGGTAGACTCGGAGGCGCATGGCTGACATCAAAGGGCAGGAGACGCTCCTCCGATGAGACGGGGCTGCTTTGACACGCGGAACCATGAGGGACTGGCGAACGCGTATGTTTTGTGCTTTCTTCTCATGCCCTTCCCATTGTCTCTCCCGGACGTCCACGCCAGTCTCTGGCCCCCGCTCCTCTTTCTCTAGTCCTTCATGCCCCTCCCTCAGGGCAACAGATTTGCGGGGCCTCAAGGGTTGCCCCACCCCATTGCTCATACTGAGCCCATGCCAACCCCCCCCCCCCCGCCCGCAAGGGCCTTCTCTAACGAAAACCTCTGGGACATCCTCCTTCACTTCACGTGGGCGTGGGGCCTGCCCTGTGGGGTCCGGTGCTCACATCATCACTGTGATCGCCTCGCAGGTTTCGCCGCTGCATCACGACCACTGGGACAACATTCTGTGTCAGATCGAGGGCAAGCGGTCGTTCACCGTCTTCAGCCCTTTTCAGACGGCGTTCCTGTACCCCCAAGGGGAGGATATGTACTTCAGTCAACTCGATCCTGCGGCCCCAGATCTGCAGCGCTTTCCAGACTTCACGCACGCCACTCCGGTCCACGTGGAGCTGGAGGCAGGCGACATGCTGTTCCTGCCCGCGTTCTGGTGGCACCAGGTGCACCACGCGGCCATGCGCAACATCGCTGTCAATTTCTGGTTCTACCCCAACGAGATCAGCTCCGCCTTCCTGAAGGCGCTGCTGCAGCGGCTGAACGGCGCAGACCCGGAACAGGGCGCTGACCCCGAGCACGATGGCTGAGGTCCCTCTGCACAGCGTTTGACTCCCTGCACGAAGGGAAGGAAGCCGGCCATGCGCACCCATGACAGGGTGTTGCTGTGTCCACCTAGCTCGCGTTTTTCCCGCTCCTGCACATGTGAGAGCTACCAGCCCAGGCTGAGCAGGGGCACGGGTCAGGGGTGACTGACCAAAGCATTCGGCACGGCAGCCCATGGGGCGAGTGGTTGACCATCTCTTGAGAGAATGGATCATACCGAGTGTATTGGTGCAGAACAAAACCTGGCCAATGTGAGCAAGGCACTCCTTGTGGTAGCTTGAGGCACTGCTCTGTGACGATTCAGGGGGCACAACTTGTTAGGGTTCCGGGGTCATTGCCTCAACGATACGAGTCGGACACACACCGTTTACGGGAGCTCACCTCAAATAGCTGTATCACGGATTGCGCTGAGATTGTGGTATATTAGTGGTGGAAACCCAACACTACTGTTGGGACATAATGGGTGCGGCGCGGGAATATATTCCACACCGAAGTATGCAGCCGCCTTTGGTTCATGCAATCTTTGTGATGGCACACCCCACATACCATCCTCCGAATGTCTTTCTCTTCATTGTACCCTCCATGCTTTCGATTTGTGTCCATCAGAGGTATGTGCAGGATGTTGTCAGGCGACGGTTCCCCAACTGTTAACACAGCCCCATTCCACAAATGAGGTCAAGCCGAAAGTGGTAATTCAGGGTAAGGAATATTTGTTCTTCCCCATTATCCCAAGAATGCCCTCGGGAGGTTCTATAGCAACAAAGAGGCAATTTAACACTAGGATAGCAAGTCCGTCACTGTTCTTCGGCACCTGTGTCTAGCCAATCCGGAGCAACTCTGCACCAAAGACACAAAGGCGGACCTCATCTACAAGCATGTGTTGAGTGATTGGCTAAAAAAGAACACAAAGGGCCGGGGAGGGGGGGGCACATGTTCCTCCTATGTATATGATACAAAAGCACACACGTGTGCGATGGTTTGGCCTAGGTCGGGCGCCACTGTCACAAGTGGCCGGGAATCCGCCAGGGGGCTTTTTACCCTTAAAAAAAAGTACGACCTACCGTTGAAGTGTGAAGCCACTTAGTAAACAAAAGGGGGGGTTGGTAAAACTGAGGGGAAATAATTTCAATATTTTTTAACTCATTTTTACCTCGTTTCTATTTTACCACCATTCACCCTGTGCATATGCAACAGTTTTGGCCGGTCCCTACACGGCCCAGCCCCCCAAACACACACAAACCACTCCACACATCCGCTCTTTGCGAACATCCAACTCCGCGTGGTGACCCAACAGCAACAACTTGACCTGTGGCAACAATACACTCAATGCGACGAATCAAAAGCCTGGCACTAGTTAAATGCCTGCAGGCAACACCGTTGCACCGAGGGGAGAAGCCCAGCACTAGTGAGTGAACGATTTGCCTGAAGGCGGTCAGCATTCACGCCAAACGCAAACACAGAACATGTGATCATCATTTTTCTGGGGGACCTGGTTTTGAAGATGCTATTGGGAAGAAGCATCTTCGGGCAATAAAGCAGTGGTCAGTACTCTCATTGCCCACGGGGCGGTTCTGCTCGATGATATATTGGGGACTTCTGACACAAAGTTCGGAGCAATAGCTGTGAGGGATGTTACAAGAGATGAAAGCGTTCAGCCACTGTCCCATACCTGTGTCTTTTCGCTCCTCTGGTGCTGGCCAGGCTGTGCCTACAGCCCCATTGCCCTTCCAGCGCCCCCAAGGCCACGACATTTGGTGCGCACTCTCGCCCTGAAGCCAACGCCGTGTGGGTTGCCCGTGCTTGAGTTCTACATAGCCGAGGCATTCTGGTGTCAGCACACTCCATCTGCTCGTTTCATTGGGCACGCTGGGGGCAAGGCGTACACCGCGTGCATCGTGCGGTGCTCAGGTGCACACAGTTCACCACTGCCGGTCACCTGACTCAGTTTTACCCCGTGTGGTACTCACCATTACCAAATACCAAAGGAGGATAGCCCCCTTCTCATACTGATTGGCGATTTTTTTGTCCACCACTTCAGCATAGCGTAAATAATTGTGGTACCGGCCAAACTCAAAATCACCGGAGACAACGAATTATCACACGTGTCGGGGAGGTGGGTACGTGTTCCTCTTGCCCTCCCCCTTTGTGCATGGGCTTGCCTGTATTTTGGGAACTTGATCCGCACTTGCGGGTTTTGGTGCATACCCACCCCTCAGAAGGCACGTATGCTGTACCGTTGCATATGAGGTGAAATTTTTCCTAAAGGTGGGTCACACAAGTCCAATGAATGAAGCCCCTTGTCCCCTTGCTGTTTTTGTGGGGGGTTTTGGACTTAAAATGATACGAGGAGGCGATGTTAATGTGCGTTGAAGGCTGAAGTAGTGATTACATCCGGAAGGGTTGGTACACCTCTGACCATGTTGCACCACTGTACAGTCATGAGCAGTGTGGCCCATCATCACATGTCACGCACAAGCCCACCCTTGTCTAAGCCCGACAACCCCAGGTTTCCGTAGTTTTTCTCGATTTTGCCCAGGCTTGGGCAAGGGGGATGGGTGGGTGACCCTTTTTCCCCTGAAGTTTGTTAAGTGAATCTATCCCATCCCCAAATTTGTGTGGATGTGGAGGTTGAGGAGGATAATGTTGGCCCCAATGCCTCTGTGTCTGCCTAAGTGGCAGCCCTATGCTAGGCTATGCTCTCTAGTATGTGTTTCTTCCTGGTGTGTCCTGGCTCACCACACCAAATCCCCAGTTCTTCTTGAATGCATTCTGGCTGTCTTGACTCTGCTTGCTGGAGCCTGTACCAGACAATGGCGATAACAGTGGTTGTGGTGGTGCAGTGCTGCAGTGGCACCAAGTCGCATGCAACTATGACCTCAACATTCGGCACCCTGCGTTGCATGGATACATGCAGACAAGCATAAAAGGTTGAGCACCTTGTGGATTTACACCAATTTTGATGATTACATTTCTTGTGCACCTTTGCATTTTTGCTTGCGTTCTAAATTGTGAGATGTGGACACCATGGGCACAATTAGAATCTTTGAAAGATGACTAGGCTTTTAAGATGTCAAGATGTTTTTTGGAGTGCAGGAAATGTTATTTGGCCATGGCAACAACTAGACAACAGCGAAATTCCCGCAAAAAGCTTTAGGCCAAGAATTCACATAACCAACTTCTGGTGAGACTTCAAATTTTCGAATTCAAATGTAAAATGCTTGCGCAGTAGTTTTCCCCCTAAAATCAAGTTGGTATTTTTGTGTAGCAGCCTCCAACTCAGAACAGTGTTGATTGTCCGTACCATTGTAAGAATGTAATTGTTGGAGTTTCCAGTCTAGAAATGATGGATTTTCTGTAAATTTTTGTACATAGTGAAGTATTTGCGCCATTTTCCCTTCACATAGCAGTTGTGTATGCCCCTCCAGTTATGTCTTCTGCTTGCAGGGTACTAGCTATGGCCGGAGCTTGACAAAAGGAGAAAGGTAAGAAGTAGGTGTTTTGAGGAGAGGTAACGTTGTTCGCTTTCAAAATCCCAACGAGACAACTAGATCCCTGTACCAGTGGTCACTTGGTGGAACCATCGGGCAGCCTGAGCCGCGCACAGTGGGGGGGAACGGTGGGTCCACCAGGGTCACCACGGCGAAAAGAAGATTTTTTCTAGAGGCATTCCTAGACCATTAAGGATCTGCCTACAAGTGGTTTTAGCCGTCTTGAGCTGTGGCAACATGTTTTGGGACATGGAAATTCCTAGAATGCCTTGAAAGCAGGCCTTTTTGGGAGCAAAGATGTGGGTCAGAAATGGGTCAAAAACGCGCTTTTGCAAAAGTTATCCTGGACCACTGGGGATGCTATAACAAGTGCATTTAGCCGGTTTACAACCCGATGTGACATGTATTGGCGAATCAAAACCCCCAAAATGCCTTGAAAATTGGGCGCTTTGGGAACAGAAATGGGTGAAAAATTGGTTAAAAATGAGTTTTCTTTTTAACGGTTTTTGTGGACCAACTGGGGTGCACAACCAAGTGAAATGAGCCCATTTTGAGCCCCACTTCGACCTTTATTGGCCCATCTAAGGTCTCAAGAGCTTTCAAAATGGCCATTTTGAAGCCTGGTTCGACCGAGTGTAGCTTTTTCACCACATGTATCTACCAAGGTTTGCGAAGTGGTTTGCAGGGCTGGTTTTGAGTTGAAAACATTGATTTGGCGAGGGCATGAAGCTCCGGGACGGCCAGAGTAGAGTAAAGCCCGGAGCGATGATACAGAGCAATGGCCAAAACAGAAAGGACAAGTGCAGATTGCTTTCTTGCTTGTTGCTTGCTTTTTGCTTTCCCGCTTGTTAGCTAGATTTAAGGGGAGAGGTGTGTGTTTGTGTGTGTGTTTGTACGTGTGTTTGTGTGTGTGTGTGTGTGTGTGTGTTTGTGCGTGTGTTTGTGCGTGTGTTTGTGTGTGTGTGTGTGTGTGTGTGTGTGTGTGTGTGTGTGTGTGTGTGTGTGTGTGTGTGTGTGTTTGTGTTTGTGTGTGTGTGTGTGTGTGTGCGCGTGTTAGTGTGTGTGCGTGCGTGTGTGTGTGTGTGTGATTGTGTATACACAGTGGGGGCGGCAACATAAACAACGTGTACTTGCCGACACCGGCAGCAAAAGCACGCATGGCGGCGGGGCAAAAGATGATCAAATTCAACGCGCCGCAGTGGCACGAAATATTAGTGCTTGGGGACTGCTGCGGGAAAAGCGCATGCGGCGGCTGCGGTGGAGTGAAAAGCGCTCCCGGACATGGTAGCGGGAATAATACAAACAAATTAGCGTGTGGCAAAGGCCGCATAAGAAGCCCGCACAACAAAATGTTGCAAGGCTATAGCGGCTTCAAAAACGCGAACGCACACGCGACAACAGCGGTGCAAAAATAGAGCAATGGGTGGCGGCGGCACGAAAAGCGTGTGTGGTAGAGGCAGAAGGAAAAAAGTGAACCTGCTGGCGGCGGCTCAAAATTGGCACGCCGCAGCGGTGCAAAAAGAAATATATTCAACGCGTGGCGGCGGCGCCTGCAGAAACAGCGCGCACACACGGCGGCGGTGTCGAGAAAAGGTAGTGACAGCCGAGGGCAACTCAAAAAAGCGCAGCAGATAAAAGGAGGAAGCCAAAGCGGCTTCAAAAGTGGGCGCGCGCAGCTAGGGCGCAAAAAAGGAAGTGTCAAGCTGGGGCGGCACAAAACCATATTATGAGACAGCAGCGGCGCGAAAAACAAGTGCGAGGCGGCGGCAGCTCGAAAGGCACGCGCGTGTGCGCCGGCAGCGGCGCAACTAAAACAGCGCGTGGTGGTTGTGGCATTCAAAAAGAGTGCACCTTCAGCAGCACGTCATAAACAAACCTCAGCCTGGTGCTAGGCACAGAAAAAGCAAGCAGGAGCCCGGTCTGGGCGTGAAGAAAGATTGCGAGGCAGCGGCAGCCCAAAAAGCACGTGCACCCGCCAATGTCGCACCTGCTTTTTTGGTGCCGCTGCCGGTGGGGCCGCCTCGCACTACTTTTTCGCGCGAATTTTGTGCTGCCGCAAGCATGCCCTAAAATTACATTTTCGTTAAGCCACTGCGCCCGTGCAGGTCTTTTGTGCAGCCGCTGCCACGAGCTCTCTTGTCCGCAGCACGCTTCAAACGCACGCGCGCGGTGGCCCAAAAAATAGATTAATTCAGTGCTTGGTGGCGAGGGCACAAAGCACACACAAGCCAAAAAATGTTGCGAGGCAACAACGGCTCAAAAGAAGTTTGCACACGTGGTTGAGCGGGTGAGAGAACGCAGCACGTGGCAACGGCTGCTCAAAAGACGGGCATGCGCGCTGGCGGCGGTAGTGGCAACGGCAACACAAAAAAGGGACGCGTGCTGGAGGCGGCACAAAAACCGGGCGCGAGGGCGGCGCAACAAAATAATACAAGTTGGTAGCTTTAGAAGCTCGGGAAGATGAAAAAATTGCAGCACATGCCGGTGGAGGCAAAAAAATGGTGTGAAGGGCGGGCGTTGCAAAATTGCAGAGCATCGTGAAGGCTACACAAAATTTGTGCACAGGCGCCAAGGCGTGAAAAGACAATAGAGCGTGGCGGCGGAGCCATCAAAAGTACGCACGCACTAAACATTTGAGTGACGGCGAGTCAAAAAGAGCCAGTGCGCACGGTAGCAGTGACTCGAAAGAAGATTCGTCTGCGTAGACACCGTGACAAAATAGTGTGAGGCGGCGGCGGGTTTAGAAGCGCGTGCATGTGCCCACAGAGCAAAACAAAAGATGGGCGTCAACGGCGGCACTAAAATGTGAATCACGCACGGCACCAACGGCCTGACTAATTATTGCGAGGCAGCTACGGATTGAGATACACGCGCTGTGCAGCAGTGATGCGTATGGGGGTCCCTGCCCCTCATATTAAGGTCAGAAATTCAGGTTTTAAGGGGCCAATAGGCCAGAATAACCCAGGGCAGGGCAAGAGCTAATCTGTATCTAATTTTCTGGCCCAAAAGTGCCCTTTGCTAACCTTAAAAACTCTTTTTTCTGTGCGTGTGCGCGAGCGACGACTGTCGCTGTCGCCTGTGTTTCTGCGAGTTTTTGAGAATTTATTTCTCGGTTTTTTAGGAGTTTCATTATTTTACTTGTAGAAATATTAGTTTCAAGAATATGCGGATGTTTAGGCACCATTCCGGCGCCGATCCGCGAAGGTCAAATTTTGCGTTAGAGGGTTAGTTGTCGATTTTTTATAAAATCGCTAGATCGCTTTTAGGAATAACTGTTAGGCACACGTTGTAGGGCAACACTCAGTGTGTGTACACATACGTTAGTTGCGCCGTAAGTCGACGCGCAACGGCGTCGACGCGTCGAGGGGGGAGCGACGCGAAAAAGTTGTTTTTTTGAGCCAAAATGGCTCTATTTCACTGTTTTTCTGTCCCCTAACCCTCAGGACTGTCCCCCCACCCTGACGACAGTCCTGAGCTGGATCCAACGCGTCGAACGGCGTCACTTTTCAGGACAACGTCGACGCGGCGTCATCGCGTTTGACCGATTTTCTGTGAATTTTGTGCCCTACTTGAGCCTTACCCTAACCATGGAGTGGTTTTGAGACTTTCCACTCCTCCTTTACCCTTAACCTATTATTTAGTATTGATTATTTCTGTTTTCAGGACTGATTGAGAGGTGGGTAACCTCTTAGAATTATTTGTAGTCATGTGAACGCATTGTTTTTGTGCTTGCATAGCCAAGGGTGGGACAAGGGGTGAGGACTTGGAAGGGTGTAGGTTTGAAAACTCCTTTTTTTGGGTGAGTAAAACTGAAACCTAGAGAGGACACACCCTCCCCCCCTTGGAATATGCTTCAAAATTATTCTAAAATCCATCTTGCTCATGGACACGAATAAATTGGGGTGTCCATGAGTGAGGCCCACCTCTCCCGCAGCCCACCTCCTCATGTCTACCGACGAGGAGGCCTATGTGGGATGCCTCGCAGGGCCCAGCCGCAGCCGCAGCAGTGCCAGCGCCGGGGACCCCGACACTGAGACCTCCAGTTGCCGCCGATCGCCGACTCCGCCGCCGTGCATCGAGGACTGGGGTGAGGCGCTGCAGTCGCGGCGGTCCAGCCTCTCCTCCAACGCGAGGTATGAGCACTGGGTGGAGTAGCGTGCGGCCTACCACCGAGGAGAAGGCCCTGAGGATGCGGCAGGCCGCAGAGATGGCGCCAGCGACACCAGCGACGACCTCTGCGACAGCCAGGCCTGCAGGGCGCCTCCAGGGCGAAGGAGTCCGTGAACGCCCCGGATGTTCAGGGCTGTGGAAGCCCAGTCCCGGAGCCGCGTTACCGCCACCTGCAGCAGCGACAACGACGACCCCAGCGACCCCCACAGGACACAGGGCCTGCGACGCCGTCGCTCGCGGTCCTCCGGGAGGCCTAGAAGACCGCCAAGACCGGAGGGGACATCCTTGGATGTCTGGTTTGAGGCCCAAGTGGCCCTGGGATTGGTATCGCTCTCTAGTTCGGAAAAATGGTTTAAATAAATAGTTGTTCCTGAATTTTCTGCAAGCTCTGCGCTGCAGATTTTGCATGCTGCGCACTGCAGAATTTTTTTTTCTTTACAAGCTTCGCACTGTAAAAAGGTATGCTTCGCGCTACGGATTTTTTCCTGAATTTTTTGGGAAGATTTTACCCTGATATTGCTGTTTTTCTATTTTTTCAGCTCCCTGTGTGCCTCTGGCACCTGTCCGCAGGATCGGTGCTGTGTACCCTGATCGGGTACCCGTTGGTAGGACACTCTGTACTTTACACTCTCAGTTTTTACAGTTTTTACTGATTTTTTCCTGTGAAAGAGGGCCAATTTTCAGCCCTCTACCCCTGAGTGGGGCAGGCATTTGCAGCTTCAGAGCAGGCCTTCATCGGCCAGTTCCACAGCCCATGTGTGGCGCCCCGTCTCCTGCTGCAGCTAGTGCCTAGCCTCCGAAATCCCTCAGATTTTACTCCAGAATTTTCGTCTGACGTCACTGTTTACTGTTTTTCACCTCAGGACAATTTCCTGGTTACACTGTTAACCTGATTTCTGTACCAGAGTACTTCCTGACCCTTCCTGATGGTCAGAGGTTGCTTTCTAGGAGCTGCAGCAACCTCTTAGGGAGGGTGGTGATGCGTATGGGGGTCCCTACCAGTCATACTAAGGTCAGGAATTCAGGTTTTACGGGGCCAATAGGCCACAATAACCCAGGGCAGGGCAAGAACTAATCTGTATCTAATTTTCTGGCCCAAAAGTGCCCTTTGCTAACCTTAAAAACTCTTTTTTCTGTGCGTGTGCGCGAGCGACGACTGTCGCCGTCGCCTGTGTTTCTGCAAGTTTTCGAGAATTTATTTCTCGGTTTTTTAGGAGTTTCATTATTTTACTTGGAGAAATATTAGTTTCAAGAACATGCGGATGTTACGGCACCATTCCGGCGCCGATCCGCGAAGGTCAAATTTTGCGTTAGAGGGTTAGTTGTCTATTTTTTACAAAATTGCTAGATCGCTTTCAGGAATAAGTGTTAGGCACATGTTGTAGGGCAACACTCAGTGTGTGCACACATACGTTAGTTGCGCCGTAAGTCGACACGTAACGGCGTCGACGCGTCGAGGGGGGAGCGACGCGAAAAAGTTGTTTTTTGAGCCAAAATGGCTCTATTTCACTGTTTTTCTGTCCCCTAACCCTCAAGACTGTCCCCCCACCCTGACGACAGTCCTGAGCTGGATCCAACGCGGCGAACGGCGTCGCTTTTCAGGACGATGTCGACGCGGCGTCGTCGTGTTGGACAGATTTTCTGTGAATTTTGTGCCCTACTTGAGCCTTACCCTAACCATGGAGTGGTTTTGAGACTTTCCACTCCTCCTTTACCCTTTACCTATTATTTAGTATTGTTTATTTCTGTTTTCAGGACTGATTGAGAGGTGGGTAACCTCTTAGAATTATTTGTAGTCATGTGAAAGCGTTGTTTTTGTGCTTGCATGGCCAAGGGGGGGACGGGGGGTGTGGACTTGGAAGGGTGCAGGTTTGAAAATTAATTTTTTTTGGGGTAGTAAAACTGAAACCTAGAGAGGACACACCCTCCCCCCCTTGGAATACGCTTCAGCAGTAGCGGCATAAAAAAGAATGGTGAAGCAAAAAAGCACGCACTAATGCAGCGGAGCGGAAAACAATCTAGCATGTGGCAGTTGCAGCACCAACGGCGGCTAGGGAGGCGCCCGCGCGTGGCGGCACTTGTGGCACAAAACAAGAAAGCGCGACACCCGTGGCACAAAAAGCACACGCCCGCATGGCCACAGCGAAAAGACAAGTGCAAGGCGGCCGCGGAACAAAAAGCCCGTGGGCGCGCGGCAGACGGAAAAAATTAGCATGTAGCGAGGGCGGCACCATAAGCGTAGGAAGGAATACTGGAATAGTGCGTTGCAACGGTGGCTTCAAAAGCATGCCCGGGCAGCGACACAAAAAAAAATTAAGCGCGGCACAAAAAGTACGCAGACGCGGCGGCGGTGGCTTAAAAAAATGATGTGAAGCGACAGCGACTGAAAGAGCACGCATGGCGGCCACGCAACGGTCAACTCAACACGCGGGCAGTGGTAGCGCAAAAGAAAATATAGCCTGAAGCGATGCCAGAAAAAAATATGGCGCATGCGTAGAGGCGGCGCAAAAAAAAAAAGCAGTGCATGACAACGATGGCACCAAAATAGCGCACATATGATGACGCTAAAAAATGAAGCGATGGTGGTGGCGAGGGGGATAAGAAGCGCACACGCATGCGGCGGCAGAGCAAAAAAGTAGTTCGAGGCGACGGCACTTTGAAAAGCGCGCATGCGCGCGGCGGTGCCAACAAGGCGGAAGTGGGTGTGGCGGTGGTGGCACGCAAAGCGGTAATGCGCACGGGGGGCGTGACAAAACAATGGCAAGCTACAGCGGCTTCAAAAGCGCGCGCACCGGCGGAGTGAAAATCCGAAAAAGCTTTGCGCGTCGGCGGCGGCACAAAAATTGCGGCCGCGGCGCAAAAAAAAGTGCTTGTTGGGCTTGTACCAACACAAGCATGGCAGCGCGCGCAAAAAAAAAGCGCCTAGCGATGGTAGCACAAGAAGCACGCTAAGACATAGTGGCAGGCACGGGCGCCCTTGCACAGCGGCGGCGCCGCCCCAAAAAAAGGGCGCCTGGTGGTGTACTCGGCGGCATCAAAGGCGCGCAGACATGCGGCAACGGCGCAAAACAATAGTGCACAGTTGCGGGGTCAAGAAAAAAAATAGCGTCTGGCAACCGCGGGACAAATGTGGGCAACAAAATAGTACGAAGTATGGTGGCAGCGGCACAAAAAGCCTGCGTGCGCTCCGCGATGCAAAAAGTAAAAAAAAATTTAGCGCTTCCCGCCGGCAGCACCAAAATCGTGCACCTAATTAGTGCGAAGCGACGGAGGGTTGAAAAGCGCGCTCGCGTTGTGGACCGGCCGCGCAAAAAGAACACGTGGCGGCGGCGGCACAAAAAGCGGGCATGTGGGCAGCAGAACAAAATAGTGCAAAGCAACAATGATTTCAAAAGCACTCGCGCGTAGGGGCTGCGCCACAGCAACAAAAGAGCGGCGGAAAGGCAAACACGCCGGTGCGGCAGCACCAAAAAAACACTTTTGCGCGTGGTATTGGTGCGAAATAATTGTCTCAGCCGATGGCGGCTCAAAAAGCACACGCGCGCGGTAGCAGCAGCGCGAAAAAGCAGTGTGCGGAGGCAGCGGCACTAGAATCACGTAGGGGCAGCGTAACAAAATAGTGCAGGGCGACAACGGCTTCAAGAGCGCGCGCGTGAGGGTGGCACCAAGGCAGCAAAAGCGTGGCGGCACGACAACCGCACGGGCGCGGCGGCGCCCAAAAAAAAAATTAGCGTGTGACGGCGACGCAAAAATAATAGTGCGAGGCGATGCCGGCTCGAAAAGCGCGCGCGCGGTGGCAACCGCGCGAAAAAAGGGCGTGTGGCGGCAGTAGCACAAAACGCGCGCCCCGGGGGGGGGGGGGCAACAAAAAAGTGCAAAGTGACAGTGGCTTCTAAAGCGCGGCGGCAGCGGCACCAGGGCGACAAAAAACGGCGGCGCGACAAGCGCGTGGGCGCGGCGGCGTCAAAAAAATTTAGCGCGTGGCGGCGGTGTGAAATAATAGTGCAAGGCGACGGCGGCTCGAAAAGCATGCGCGCGCGCGCGGCGGCAGGAGCGCGGGCTGGTGGCGGCACAAAAAGCGCGCTCGCGCGGCGGCAGCGTGAAAAAATATTAGCTTGAACAGTGCATGCACAAGCGGCGGTGGCGACACAAAAAATTTTGCGTGGTTCTAGAGGCCAATGTCCTCTTGCCGGCTTTCTGTCCCTGCGACCACTGAAGCGATGCCCTGTTTGAACTTGGTGCCACATTCAACTTCCGGGCGACCGGCTGTTGTTTTTTGGCTTTTGCAGCTTGCTGCACCTTATGTTGAACCCTATCCTCGTGCCGCTCGGTAGATTTCCTTTGCACAATTTCAACATCAGGTAATGCCCTGCTGAAAGGTTGGCAATCACTTGATTATTAAGAATCAACATTAAAAATAGTCATTCTCACAGTTTTCGATCTAAAACACGGAAAAAGAACCCTACAAATCTCAATCCTCGATTCGACCAAAACATCATTACGTGACTTGCTGCTTCTTGCGGTTTGGCGGCCGCGAGAGTCGTGGCCCCCAAACTGCCACAGCACCACAGATTTGTAACCGAATCTCTTCGACATTAAAATCATCGACTTTCAAGATTCGCCTGTACCGCACAGATGAGCAAATGGAAAGCAGAATAGCAGACATATGGCTGCGTTTTTGCTCATCAAAGCTCAGCACAACGCGTATGCTTGTTCTTATCCGTTGGACATAAGAGCAAGAGTGCGACAAATATTAATCATTAATCATCGCAGACACCACAAGAAATAATTTGCCTCAGAGATTTTCCATTGCGGGACGCATAGCAAGTGACAGGAGGTCTATGCTTCGCCAAAAGCTGGGCCCTACACTTTGCCACCATGTTGGGTGGCAATGCTCCTTCCAAACAAACCAAAACGTCGCATTGTTTCTCAACAGCTTTGAGCCACCGGCAAAAGTGCATGCAGCAATGTGACAGAAACACATATTAGCAGATTCAATCAGGTGAATACAAATAGACACACAAGCCTTTAGGAAGCACAAACCAACAATATGGTCAGCACGAGCACCAAGAAGCAATGCTTTTTATGGTTTCCATGCTTCAACACAATCAGCCGCACTCCAGAAACATGCTGTGTGCAATGTAACCCTCCCTTCCCCCATGAGCAAATACAAACACGGTACCCCCCATTGCGGGGGGGGTTACAAGAGGGGGGGGGGGGTACAAAAGAAGGGTCAAACAGAGATCCGGTGTGTACACAAATGGTGCACTTACCTGTGAGAGGAACACATCGTAACAGGTGCTTGACCTCATGGATTTCAAGCTGAGTGCCCCAGACGCATACATAGAAGGTTGCAGTGCCATGCACCATTCTGCTCAAGGGTAACATCCTCTCCGCCTCCAAACAAGCTTACATCCAAACCACCCAGCGCAATGTCAACCTAAATGACTAGGGTCCAGATGTCAGCCATCACACAGGGATCCACCGTGCTGGGAAGGCGGTGATGTGCAAAGTGACCTTGCTGGCCCACCTGAACGCAAGCATATGCCGCACCATCCTGGTCGGTGTAAAACATCTGTCAGGGCCCTCAGGCCCAGCACCCAAACCAAATTAATGGCTTGGTAGTACCCCCCCCCCTTGAAAATCTCCCCCCCAGCGTGCTAGCACTAGCGTGCAACGGTGCCCCCCACCTCACGGGGCACCGCGCCCAAATGACGGTTCGCCCCAGTGGGGGGGGGGAGGGGATTGCAAGGGTACATGAACCCAATGCCAACCACTGTCCAATGCCTGTCCCCATCCACTTGCAGTACACAAGCAGCACACATAATCAGCATGAGATGGCATTGCTCAGCCCGATCATGAACCACTGGCACAGTGTCTTCTTATCACCAGACCACACCACTTTGAGCTTTTGGACATATTTGACTGGCATCACATGCACTGGATGGATCTGCGAAGAGGAGGATTGGCACATGGCGCACCCCAGCAAATTTACAAAAAGTGGCCGAGTGATGGTCCCTCCCCCGCTGGTTGCAACGGGGGGGATTTTAAAGGGGGGTAGGGGGGGGGGGGGGTTGCTCTGTGCAAATCCCTTGGCTTTGGCTTAATTTCCCATGATCCGCATACGTGTATTTTCACATGTATATATGCGTGTGCGTATGCGTGTATATATTGGATCCATCGACGATATGTGATATTGCACAGCTATCATCAAAAACAAGCATCAGAGCTTGCAATCAGGAGTGTCCGATGGGGCTCTACGGCAGCCACCAACATCGGCATTCACACAATGATCATATGCGAACAGGCCTGAGGCGGGCCGTAAGGCATTGATTGGGCGTGGTCATGCAGAACCTGCATCGTCGCATCACAAACAGTTCTGAAGGCGTTTGGGTCAATGGAAAATGACCAACAGAAAATGTATCCCAAGTTCCTTGCCTTTCATCACCCGGGAGCTGGGAAGTGCTGTTGGAGCTGACTCCACAAGGACAGAAATGTGGCGCCGTTTGCGGCAAACCACCGGAAATAATGGTCAATAGAACAACACGACATGCGAGTGATCTGGGACTGGCTTGACTTGTGCTTAGCAAACTGTCCAACGGCAGCGCGTCACTTGAGGTCTGACACGGTGGGCTCACCAGCCAAGTCAAGAACTCAGTTTGGGATCCACTTTACCCGTTTTGCCTGACCCTTCAACACCTCCCTGATTTCATACAGTGGGCGGGTCAGCTGTCTGAGGAGGAAACTCCGCATATAACGGTGGGTTCTCTGGAGTTGTCTAAGGTTTGTGCTCATTGTGTTGTATCTGGGGATGAGGGCACTGGGGGATGGGAGTTTGCCAAAGCCCCTTGCAACCTCCATCCATCACAATTAACACCCCCCAGTTTATGTGGCCCAGGCCTGTCAGCGTGGGGTTGTGGGGCTGGGTTTGCAAAAGAACGGCACGCTCCTCTCCAAACACCCATGCAACATTCCTGAGAGAGTCCTGGAGGGGCGCGGCAGGCCTGTGGTGGAGTTGGGGGCACAAGCATTGCCTCGGACACAGATATGGTTGAGTTCACCGCCCAGTGGTGCTCGGACGAGGGCGCTTGCACACAGCATTCGTCAGATGTGCACGCCTGAGAACGACCAACAGAAAATGGACCCCAAATTCTTTGCCTTTCATCACCCGGTGCCACCAGGCGGGCATGGGGTCTTGGAGATGACACCAAACAGCTTCAGACAATAATGTGGCCCCGTTTGCAGCGAACCATCGGAATGTCAACGGAACAAAACGATACGCGAGTCATCTGTTTGTGTGGACTGCCACATTGTGGCTCATTGGTACCTTCCCCAGTTTCTTTTTTTTTTTTTTTTGGTCCAGACCACATGAGCCAGGGTGCCCTGCTCACTATTCGGTGCTCGAGACAACCTCTTGGATTCAACGATCAGAGCTTTCCAGTGCTACGATGATCACACAAATGACTGCGGCAGCGGATCTGACACGTAGTGAGGATTAGCTGAGGCTGAAACCAGGTTATGCAGTGGGAGACTGCCACGTCCGTAGGCTTCCCAGTGTGCATGAGGCACAATGACTGGCGTAAGGGGACACAGTGCAGTATGTGAGGTGACAATACCTTTTGCAGCTTGGAAACACAGGTACTTGACTGTCGAACATCATCCACACCAATCACGGGCTCGGCAGTCATGTTCAGTAGTTGTCATGAGTCCCTGCCACAAGTGCCCCCGACCCGGTGGGGGGTGACAAGGGGGAGAGGGGGCACCTAGCATGTCTGTGGGGCGTAGGATCCCAGGCACAATGCGTTGGCTTACGTGTCGTGTGTCCTTTACACGACTGTGTGAGCCAAACTGGTTTGTTTGAGCCACGACACAGAACATGACATTCCGCACAGGGGGTGCGCACGGTGCTCGGGTTTTGGACTCCGGATCCCCAGATCCATGCCCATGGAAGTCCCCATGAACAGGGCACAGTGATATGGATGGCAGCTGCAAAGTCACGGGAAGTGTGATGAAATGCGCGGTGGGTGGGCATCGCAGCTCAGCACACTGGGACATGGGGACGTGGTGCTGCACGGCCGTGCATGACAAGAGATAGCTCCACAGTGCGTGCATGGTGCGTGGGACAGTCCCTGTATCAACAATCCTCGTCGATCCTCCTCTGCCTCTGCTGCTGCGCAGCGCGAAATGCCGCAATGCCCGCGCACTGTGCACTGAGACGACTTCCTTTCGGTGTACAACGGGTACCCCTGCCACACCGCCCCCCTCTTCCCTCTTCTGTTTGCTTCTTCCCCTCCCATGGGCTACTTCCAGGGGGATGGCACAACAGACGGGAATTCATCGGACGCCCTCTGCATGGAGTGTCCCCGCGGAGGGCCAATGGTGCCGGGCATATGACCACCCGGTGCGGTTTGTGATGCACCAAAGGGCCTCACATGGCAGGCACAATTGAAGATGGGTCAACAGATACTGGGCGCCCGCCTCAGGCACTGCCAGCCGATGCTTTGCCTGTATTGTGGATCTGGTACTGCACCAATCCCGGATCCTGCCCACGGTTGCTGTCCCCAAACCTGCCCCTGCCCCCAGACAAGTCAGGGCGTAAGCATCTGTACACTGGGGAATGCGTCACTCCCTTCTGCTTCATCTGAGAAGCATAATGTAGCCATGTGTTCCATATGACTGGGCCTGGCACAATGCCTTTATTCGGGCGCGACAAATAGTGGTGGCTGCGGCGGGCTCGCTCGACACATCAGATGGTAAACACGATACAGTACCTTGATCCCTGACGGCTGGATTCCCCTGCGCACGCCCACCCGCCCCCCTGTTGCTGTTGCAAAAAAAAAGTCATTCGCACAACTTTGGTTCCATCAGTTTGGACTGCAAACAAATTCATCATTGCGATGGGCACCACTCCCCAGAGAATTGTCAAAGTGGGACATGAATGGACTCGGTCTGCAACCCCAAGTCAAAGCAGGTTCAGCTCTGCGGAATGCTGATCTCCAGAGGATTATCTTAAGTGGGACATCACCCCCTTCCCAGAGTCCCTGTACACGGGCCCGCCCCCTCCCAATTGTTCCAATGCCCCCTCCCTCCCAATCAAAATACAGGGCTGAATGCACCAGGTCTCCAACGCACCAAATCACAACAGTTTCAGACATGATATTGCGGGTTAAACTCCTTTTCGGAGAGTCATAAGTGCGGGTCAGGCGCACTAAAGGCAATCCAGAGGCCTGGCCTGCAATGGCCTGCCCCCTGGGCGGACATGTGTCTATCTCTGCGTTTGTGTTTGCCTGTGTTGTGGCGCTTCTTGGTTTTGGGAGGGGCCCGGATGCCAAGCATCGACTGCATGCGCCAGTTCCATCCATGCCGCATGCTGGACCGCATGTGACTGACATCGTTGCAGGCGGCTTGACCCCTGCAGGGGACTGCGTTCGGCAGGTGTTGTGAACGACGGTAGCACAGGGGGGTGCAACTGCAACGCATGGAACACACGGCTGCATGTGATTCGCGTGAGCCCTGACACGCCTCGTGCCCGGTGACAGCAACCAACATTTCGGTCAGCAGTGGGACAGCGGATCAGGGGCACGGAGGTGTGAGCCCCGCACCAGGTGCCTGATGAGGGGAAGGCTGAGGGGCTGGGCACGGTGGCATGCGACAACCACCAACACGTTCCGCGTACCCAATAAAACGTGGTGCTCGCATACTAACGTCCAAAGGACATAGCTGCTGAAGGCCGCAAGGACTTGTTCTCAACAGACGTGCCCCGCACGTTTCGCCGCACCTCTCCCTTGCACGAGTGCATCGGAACTTCAAGAAAACAGGGTATTGTGAGGATCCTGTGCCACAGCAAAGCTACAACTGTCCTCAGAAATGCAGAGGACAATTTGGTCCGTCTTCAGGAAACCCCCAATGCGCACACTGTTGTGGCTAAAGGGGAGGTGTTTGCCTGCCGCGCTACTTTAGTATTAACTATCCCGGCTTTCACCCCAGATTTACCCTCCCCCAGAGGAGCCCCCCAGGTCAACCAGAGTGGACCGCAAACCTTCCCTACAAAGCACGCTGTATACGTCGAAATAGCTGAATTCAACAACAATCTGTATCCATCATGTATTGGCTAATAAACAACTCCCCACAAGTGTGGGCATCAATACATTTGTCACAATAATGCTCCTGGCACTCACCACAAACTGTGATGGTGGAGCGCTTCTGGAAACACAACGCACACACATCTACCTCATCCTCTCCCTCATCTTGTTTGGCGGCTGAGTTGCTTTTATCAGTCCAAACATGAGGCAGGACATGGTCCCATGGCCCATAAGGGAGGGTGACGACCCTGCCTCCGAATGCAAAATTGCGTGAAATGCAACAAAACACGCATGGACTGGTGCAACTCACTAGGGCCGCCGCGCCAGATGTTCCTAACCAAACCCCAATTTCCAAGGTTCCCCGTAGGTACTGAAACCACCGAAGCAGAGCACGGGACGGCCTTGCGTTCCCCGAAGGTACTTCCTTAGCACTTGCCCCCAGAAGCGATCAACGTAGATGCTCCGGCTTCCTTTGTCACTCAGCATGGCTGCATAACCCCTGCCGCCTCGGGGGCCCATGTGTGGGCGGAATGGCTACATCACCCCTGCCTTCTCAAGGGTCCCCACACACCCGGTATCCCCAACCGAAAAGGGGCCATGCAAAAAGCGTGGATTACGGCTCCGTATCAAAAGTGGCCCAAATAGATGCCCGGCGCGCTGCCGCTCCCCCAAAACTGCAAACAAACAGTGTCAAGAACGACTCTCTGCCAAAGAACATTAAAGCGAGCCGACTTACAGAGGAGCTAGTAGGAAATCTCGATGATTTGGTAGGGTCGCGGTACTCGAGTGCACCAGATCAAATCAGGTACGGTCCTGCAGGGCTGTTGCCATACTGGGACAGTCCGATACGTGCACAGGAAGTGGGTGGGGATTTTTCCTTTGACTTTTGCAAATGTGTGTCGGAAACAAAGGGGGGCGGATGTGCAAAAAGCGCTGTTGATTCGGATCAGATTGCATGAGTTGACAGACTCGATGGTTTGGTGCGTGTGTGCCTTGTTGGCACTGCCTTGACCAGTGTGCCATTGCAGGGAATTTTTTGGGGTTAGCATGCATCCTCCCGAAGTGTGGCTGGCTGCTTTGGGGCACCGTACACTTGCCGTCACCACTTCTGTGAACTGGAATTCAACAAAGATGCAGATTTCGGACCGGGGGCTTTGGTCAACAACGCAATGCTTTGAGAGTGACTGGAATGTACTCACAAGATACAACTTCAAAGAGCAACCGACGCAGGGTGCAGGAGACAAAGCACTCCATCTGAGCCCCCTGAACTTGCAAATAAGAGCGGGCTGTGCCAGGGCCAGCTGTGCTATGAACGGGGCTGCTTGTTGCTGATGCTGCCAAGGCTTCAGCACATGCACCTTGGGCTGTGACCGGCAGACTGATCTATAGCTCAACAGAGCTGCACATTCATGGAGACCAATGCGTCCCATCTTGTCCCTTGTCCAGTCTCGATGGCAGAGGCTTTGCAAATGGTGCCAGAGGGTCTGGTGTGCACCAGCGGTCCTCCACCACCGGCTTTGAAAGGGTGGCACTGAAGTGGTAAGCGGTCACCAAAGCACTGTTGAAGGCAGGCGTGCCTGCACCCACCTGTTCTGGCCTCCAGGAGGACGACTGGACAGACTGATGGCATATCTGTGGGGGGCGCCCATCCCATTCTCCAGTTCCATCCCTGAAGGAAGCTCCTGTCTCGTCAATTTGGTGTGACCCGTCCGACCTTGGAGTTGCTAAAAGGCCGGAGGGCGACAGGGGACTCGGCTTCTTGCACCGGACAGTGGTCTCGCAGCCTTTGCAGCAGCCGTCTTGGCCTGTGCCTGATGGTGGCCAGAAAGGAGCCCCCCAAAAAGGAAATGGGCCGAAGATGAAAAACATTTGTTCTCCCGTGAACTGCTGGGCCTGGGACTTCGATGCTTCGCCAATGCGCGTGCGGCAAGGAAAATGGGACGCAGAAGGCGTCCAGGATACGCTCCTGCAAAGTCGGAATTGAAAAGGCATCAATTTTAGCGTTTGGAGGTGCAGACAGACCTCCAACAAGGAAGCGCAAGCCAAATACTCAGCCCGAAATGGGGGCACCCATTGTCAGCCGGCACCAGGGCATCGAACCTCCTTCGATCACAGCCCCAATCTGAATCCGACTCCTGCACCGGCAGACCATGCCACGTGCCCGTCATTGGACCGCCCCATTGTCGTCGTGTTGACCTACGGAAGACACTGCCGCTGGCCAACCGGGGCGGCGACACCTGCCGTCCGTAGGATGGGCCCCCAGGGCGACGCAACGCCCCAACAATCCAAACCCTGCACCTGCCCACTCCGTAGGACCCCCCCCACAGCGGAGGTGTTGCTGAGTGTCTCCCTGTACCCCATACCTGATCCAGTAAAACCCGCCTGCACCTGCCCGCCATTGGCAGCGGGAGGCCAGCGGCGTGCGTGCCGCTTCAAACCCCCCCCCTCGGGCAGTGCCACTCGCGATCGCCGCGCGGCCCCTCATTGTGGGAAGCCAATGACCTCGAAAGTCAGGACCTCCCCGCAGAGGTAATGCCCCAGCTCGTCGTCGAACTTGGACCAGGCAAAGCGCTTCCGGTAATCCCATTTGGGCACCCGGGTGTCGCTCTGGTCCTCCGTCTGCATGGGCTTCTCCTCCTTCTGCGCGAACACGTAGCGGCAGAAGACCCGCTTGGTGTAGCCCTCGGGAATGCCCTCGGCGGAGATGATGCTGACGCAGAAGTCAAAGCGCTTGCCACGATGCGTGTCCAGCGCCGTGTTGATGTCCGGCAGCTCCTTGACCTTTGGGGCGATGGGGGGTGGGGGGCGTTGGCACGGGTTGCAAAGCCTTGGATTGCGTGTGGATGTGGGGGGGGGGGGGGTGAGTGGATCTGGGACGCCCTTCGGGACCACACACTTGTGGGTCGGCCGACGGCGGTTGATGCGCAACCGAAAAGCAGTTGATATACTCACGTGCTCCGGTGTGATCCGGTGCGGTCATCGTGCAGCCCGAACTGCGCGCCCCGTTTCATGTGGCGCAAAGGGGGGGGGGGGGGGATGCACTGCTGCATTGGAGGCTGGGGCACACGAGGCACACAGGGGGGGGGGTTGACCAACGACCGGCGCCCACTTTTGTTTTTGTGTTTGACTGGGGACGGCCTTGCCTCTCCCTGACCCTCTCCAAGTTCCCCGACCCTCGTCAACCCTCTGCGGCCCCGCCTCGCCCCCCGACGGGGCTTGGGGACTGGGCGGGGCACCGGCCCAAGACCGGCACGAGATAAGGCAGCAAAGACACACACGAGGGAGACCGACCTTGGCAGTGCTGCAGTTGGTGACAGAAGAGGTGAAGAGGACAAGTGGGTGATTGTCTTGGGGGCTCTCTGCGTTGAAGACTTGCAAAGTGGGTCGCAGGTGCAGCCCTTCCCCCCGTGCACAAGCGCCGCCCCCGTTCTAGAAAACGGCAACACCACAGGGTCACCGTCCGCTTAGACAAGGACGGTCCAGCCCTTTGACGGCCCCCAGGAATGGGGTACCGTACCGGTACGGCAGTCCACTGGGAGAGGGTTGCGGAACCCGGTGCAGAGCACCGCGGGAGGAGTGGGAATAGGGGCTCCAGGTCTTCCATTAACAAGAAAATGGCCTCAGTGCCTTGAAAGCTCATGTTGATCTGTGGGATTTTCGCGGGGGGGGGGGGGGTTGAGATAGAGAAATGTCAGCGATTTTGCCAGTTCATTCATGGTCTGCATGTGTCACCTGATCCTGACAGACGGCATCAGGAGGCTCAAATGAGAAAGAGCCAAGCCAAATGCATTTGCTCCAAATTTCTTGGTCTGCATCGCTGGCAAGAGGTGTTGGCCCCATTTATCTAATTTGACCGTTGAAGAGTTCTCGAGTTTCCGGACCCCCCTGTATGGGGGAATACCTGAGGGAGGGGGGCCCAGGAGAGGGCAGGAGGAGAAGGGAGGTCCCCCTGTGTACAGCTGGTGCAGGGGCGCTGACCTTCCATGGGCCCAAGTTAGCCACGCCCCCCCCCCCGGTGCCTTCATTGCTCTCCTATGCCACTTCACTCAGCAGGACGAGCCCATTGGCGGGAACCCACCCACCTACGGTGATCTGTTCCGAGGCAAGGCCCGAGATGGGCCGATGGGCCACCTGGGGAGACCCCCAGAGCCGAAGCAGAGCGGGAATGACACCCCGCAAGTAAGCTCAGTGGTCCAGGTGCCCGGCAAAGCCAAGGCGAAGTCCGATGAGTGCCCCAGTCTCACACAGACACATGGCTGACTCCTCCACTAAAAAGTTGGACCCCCTGTAATCCCCCACCCCTAAACAGACCGAATGTTCTCATGTTTAACAGACTCTATCCCAGGCCACATACGCACCCAACGGACGGGGGTAGTCAAGTGGGAGATTGTGGTGTGATCCGATTGAAACCACCTCCACCGAATGTGTGCATCCGACCGCTCACACCCACCCACCCACCGGCCGGGGAAGGGGACGGAGGGCTGCTGAGGAGTCAGGACAGGCAGCGGGAAGGGGACCTCGCCCTCTTCATTAATGGGCCACGTCTTGACTATGAGCGTCGCCCCGTCATGCTCCTCGCGCTGCACAACCAGCGGCAGCGTGTTGTACCCGCTGTACTGCAGGACGCAGTTCTTGAGCGAGAGCTTCGCGCGGCCGATGAAAATGTCGCCCCCGAATGCCGTCGCAATCATCCCGAAGCCCGGGTCCATCTCGTTGCTCTTCGTTCGCGGCAGGCGCCCCTCGGCGGCCGCCTTCCACTTCTCCACTTCCTCCTGCAGCCTCTGAATCTCCTTCATGCGCTCCATGAGTTCCATTTGCACCTGCAGAAATAGCGTCGCGGGGGGTCGCCATAAAGGCTGAGTAGGTGTGTAGGTACCTCCATGTGTACGCACTGCTTGGGGTCTGCAGGAGGAAATTGCCTGCGTTGATTGCCCCAAGCCACCGGGGGAAAGCATTTTTGGTCAGCGAGAGTGGGGCTGTTGTCGCTCTGCTCCCAAATGCCGCTTCTGCCCCGTGGCGTCCCTCCGACGCCGATGCCGGCCATGCTTCAAATTCAGTTATTCCCGTTACCAGGACCGTGAGGTGTGCTCAACACTTCCAGGTATTTGGCTTATTGAGGAAAAGCAGTGGGAGGCTGGGGTGATGGGGGGGGCTTTATCCTGAAAGAGGCCCAACAGTGCATTGACTCCAACAAAATGGAACAAAAGGACTGCCGTGGAATGTACAGCATGTCCACAAAGCATCCTTCCCAATGAAACACAAAGGATATTCAGAGGGGAGTGTGTATGTTGGCTCATGTCAGCCACAGCAAAGACAGGCCAAGGTGGTCCAAGCACTTCCCGTCACAGGCACAGGCAGGGCATCTGTTTTGCTTTGTTTAGACTTACAAAGAATTATCAGCCCTCGGAGTGTGCAGATACAAGGATCCCTGAAGCCGAAGCAGGAAAAAGCAGCGCGGGGCAGGATTGGAACCTGCGCATCCACCGGTACCCGGCGTGCGATGCATCGCTGCATTATCAAGGCTACGGAAACCCTTGCAGAAACAAAATACATTGTGCAGCTGTACACCTAGACAGCGAAAAAGTAGGAAAAGGTATCGCAGCATTCCCAAGACTACAGATCTACAGCCCTTGCACGAACATAAGACATACAACTGCTCAGCAGTGCAATACCCCCGGAACAGGAAAAAGTAGCGCGGGGCAGGATTCGACCCTGCACATCCGCCGGTACCCGGCATGCGATGCATCGCTGCATTCCCAAGGCTATGGTAGTACAACCCTCACAGGAACATAAGAAATACAACTGTTCAGCTGTGCAACATCCCCGAAGCCGGGGATGTCGCGTGTGTTGTGTCGCGTGTGTCCCAGGGCGCACAGCTCTCTCAAGGAAAATGACAAGCAATGCAAGTGCTGAGCTTCCGCTTTGAAAGCCCATTCACTTGCTGCTGCATGAGATGCCAGCAAAAATAACAAGAGCCCCAGCTTATTAGCAGCACAATATCCAGGCAAAGACCCGCAGCGAGACTACTTGAAAGCAGCACAGTTGGATGACGCAGGTTGGCGCGCCCCACGACAACAAGCAGCAAACATGAACGTTATACCAAAATTACATGGACTGCTGCAGTGGGAGGTATTGCAGGAGCAACGACAGCTTCGTTTTTCTCGCACACCGCACACCACAGTATTAAACACCATGCACACAAACTGAAGCATTGGATGCCACAACACTGCAGCACTGGAACCTAGAAAATTAGCCAAAAAAATGGTCCATGAATGCCGTTCCTGCCAACCACCAGTAACCGCTGTGACAACTAATGTTGAAACCCCCCCGAGCCTCCTGCCCCACCTCTGAGCGCAGGGGAGGGCAATTGTACGAAAGGGGGTCCAGTTGCACTCTGGGCAGGCGTGTCGGGGGGCAACTGTACTGATTAGAGGGTCAGGTGTGCCCCTGCCTTGACCTGTGCCGGGTCGAACAAGCAGTCACAGCCCCCCTTTGCAACAAACGTCGCACGCTCGTCCATTTCAATGTCGCACACGTCGCACATGACCTCAGCGGAATATCCGATTGCCTCGTCGACGTCGCGGGAGACTAGGCACTCGTCATCGTCGTCGCGCACGCGGCATCCTGCACCACGGCCCCATTGTGTTCGGGGCATTTGGACCCGGGGGGGGGGGGGGCTTGGGTTGGGTTGGGTCGTGGCTTGCACCGGAGGCGGGCTCCCACGGCCAGCGTGTCCTTCCCTCACCGGCTCGACTGGGCCCTACCCCGGCTGTCTGGCCAACCCGGGGGGGGGGGGGGTTCTGAGGATGGGGGAGGGGGGGGCGACCCTCCTCCTCTGCGACTTCATGCAAATACAAGCCTGCAGTGCCCTCCCCACCGTCCGTGGGCATGCTTGGCTACTTATGTGGAAGAAAAAATGTTTGCACGGGGGGGGGTGTCATTGGAGCCCCTTTGCCAGACCCCCCCCCTCCTTCAGGGGCTGAAACGACCCCCAGGGGCACAACGCCCCCCCCCCTCCCGCAGTACCGCTGGCCCCTTGTGGGAGCATGTGCACTTGTGCAGTGCAAATTGGGGTGGGTGCAGCCTCACGGGAGCTCGAGGACCTGTCGCAGCTTCTCCCGGTCCTCGATCTTCTGCATCATGGCATTGACGTGCGCCTTGTTCACAATCTTTTTGGCGCTGGCCGCATACGACAGGGTCGACATGGACTCCTGCCAATTGTACGCCGACCCGCTGACGCACGCCAACATCCACGTCCGCGCGTTCCCGCCGAAGCTGTCCGCGAGGATCCGAGTCAGCTTGGAGTCGCGCAGCGGGGGCACCCCGTGCCCCTCGGAGAGGCAGTTGAGCACCCTCCCAAGCGTCATGAGCGAGAGATTGATGTTCTTTGCCTGGGTATAGAGGGAGGGCGGGTGGTGCAGCGGATAAGGCAGACGAGGGCGGGTACAGACAGGGCAGTGCGCGCTGCACACCGCATTGGCCACACCAGGTCCAAGTTGGGTTCTCATGGTGCAACAGCCCCTCTGCTTTGTACTGCAACAGAGTCCCTGGCTCATCTCAGGGGACCACTATTAAGGCAGGGGTTGGGGGGGAGTGGGATCGGTTGGGGAGGGTCCGGAAGGCCCTCGGGTCATCGGGGCATTCATCCACCAGAATGAAACACAGGATGATCACAACCACATCGGGTGTGTCTGGGAAACGAATGGCCATCGAGATGCACACCAGGAGTGACACCCATGCAGGACTCCCCATTGTAGAGTCCTCCCGCACTACCTGCGGTATGGCCAAGTGCACAGGACAAGTGCCTGTGGACCAGCACCCCAGTGTTCACAGTTTACAGTTTGGTTGAGGCCGTCCGACTCAACAGGCAACGCAATGGCGGTCTGACTGCCCCAGTTATGCCCCCAAAATAACCATTTCAATGCATTTTGGTTTTTCTGCAGTGAAACAGGGTCCAAATGGTCCCTAAATGGTATCCCATCCCCTCCTAAAGGTCCCTGCGGCGAGAATGCGACCCACTGTCCCAAGTATCTGAAAGACAGCCCTCTGGGTGGCTACATATCCTGTGCAATTTCCTCACACCCCAAGGGACATGGCCCCAGTGGTCCAAGTAGTGGTTCCCTCACCCCCCACCCCACCAGAGGAATGGGTCATGGCACACAACACACATAACAAGGGCGGTCAGGAAAAGATCATGAAATGATGTGTTCTGGCCGGTGTCCTCAGCTACTGAGAAACAGGATCAGCGTCCCATTTCTTTATGCAGCACACTTCATCTGAACATGCCCTGCTCGACAAAGGTGCAACCAAGAGCGCCAAAAAATGGCACCTAGAAAAATGGCTTTTGAACCTTCAAATGCCGTGGCATAATTCGGCACACTTTTGTTGTGCCAGATTTTGCCATTCCAAATTTCGCCCGTTCCTAAGGTTCCCCTCCCCCGTGTTCAAATCTGTGGGACCTGCGAATACAACAAAACATGACTTGCAACACGACGTTTGTCGCTCACTAACACAACAAACAAGCAGCACGGCGCTCCACCGCCGACTGCATCCTAAATCAGCTCGCTGGGACACATGCCACGAGAGAAGCAACTAACACAGAAGCAACCCAGCCTTTGCCAAGCCCATGCTTCCACTTCTTCTTGAGACGTTCTTCATGGCACATGGCCATGGCACACTCCACACCACGACGGGGCGCACCTGCACCGCCTGCTCCCCCGTCACCCCGGTCTTGCCCTGCCGCTCAGACCCCGCCAGATCCACGATGTTGATGGTGCTCTCCAAGTCCCGCTTCCCCGCCCCCTGCTCATGTTTCTGCAGCAGCTTCAGAATGATGATGCAGTGCGACCGGGATGAGCGCTGGTTCATGTCGGTGGCCGCCACCTTCCGGGAGTCGAAACCGCGCACAATGAGGTCCACGACGCGGTCGTACGTCAGGATCGTGTGCACCGACACGCCATCGATGTAGTTCTTGCCCTCCTTGTCGAAGCGCAGCTGCAGCTCCGTCAGGTCGCTCTGCCCCTTCTTCTTGTTCTCAAGCAGGTCGCGGATCTGTGGAAGGGCCCCGGGGCTGCAACTCAACACCGAGGGCTAAACCCACCCCCCCCCAACACGCATCACCACAAAATCTTTTCACTTGCAGGCCCTTTGAGCAAAATGGACCTGTGGGCTCAGAGATGACTGCTCAGAGATTTTTTTGTTGTCCAACTCGACGCTGGGGGGGGGGGGGGTCCTCAGGGGAGGCATGACAAGAACACGCACGTGTTCTTGTTTGGGGCGGGGGCTTCAGCCATCAAAACAGAACAGCAGAGCGGGGGCGCACGACCGGCACGAATCCTCGCACGTGCAGAACGGCCAAGGTACCGAGGGACATCTACTCCGCGTGGGCCATGGTCGTGTTGTCACTTGCGGAGTCACCCGTTGTACACGGGCGTTTCCCTGTGCCCACCAGGACACCAGCGAGGAGACGCTCATGAAGGGGTGGTTTGCCCAATAAGGACCACCACAGGAGGTGCACTCCGACGAAGACAGGGCCATTCGCTCAAAGGTTGGGTCGACCTTTGTCTAATGACGCCGTCTACAAGGAGCTGCTGCAACCGGTTGCCTCAGAGGCACTGAACGGACCTCCGTTGCTTTCCCCCTTTTTGTTGTATGACAGATGAGGAAGGGGACCCCCCCCCTCCCACTGTTATGGAGGGCCGAGAATCAGGAAGGCTATCATCCGTGGGCCCCCCCGCATGCAGTGGGGAGGCAAATTGGCATGCGGGATTCGGTGCTCAGACCACCGATGGAAGCCCCCACCCCAAACCCAGGCAGAATGGCAGCCCCCAATCCGAGGCAACTTGAACCAACAGAACACGCCACTGTTCCGCACCCTGCAAATCAACGAGCAGATGAAAGGTGGTGCATGAGAGGATTGGCGGGGGCGCCTGCGGAGCCAAGAGTCTGAGAACGCATTGCTCATGTTCCCCCTCAAGCATCGACAAGTCAAAGGCGCCGGGTATCCTTGACATTGGTATGAGGGGGCGCTTCAGTTCTGCAGTGCCAGTTACAGGTGCCATGGACTCCTCCTCAAGTAACGAGCGGCTGCAGGGGTGAGCCATGTGATGGAGGGTGAATGCCGGGGTCACCGCCCAGGGCCCAGCTCCAAATGTTGGCTTCTGACGTAGTGCACAACGGTCGTGCACCATTGGGCGTAGAGTGATATTCCACCAGCGACACAGTCACACACATTCATGCACACATGCTCCAAGAAGTCCCCCCTGACTGGCCTGTCCCCGCTGCATGCCAATGTACCTGCCCCCTGCCTGTGGGGGACACACAGACAGATGTCCTTTCCTGATTCTCGGCCTCCATGAGAGTGGCAGGGTCCCCTTCCAACCCGGGGCCTCGCTCACAAGAGGGGGGGGAGGGGTTTGAGGTGTGGGACGTGCAAGCTAAAGTGCGAGTTTGGGCGGGGGCATCACTGTAAATTGTGCTGCAGGTGCAGTGGCATTTTCTGCCGTCACTCGCGCTCTGGGTTCTGGTACAGCCTAAAATGCAGACTGGGATGCAGACTGAGCTTGTCCATGTGTTGCAATTCCCACATCGGTGCTGGCGAGGACCCTCCGAACGTCACAGTCTTGAGAATGACTGCATGTAAAGCCTGCCAGGGTTGGCAGGCTGAGGGGGCAGTATGCTGCAACCGTGAGCAGTGAGACAGACATTCCCACCCGCAAAACTGCACCTTTCCCTCCCCTTCCCCTCCCTCCAAACAAGTTTGCTTCCGACAGCGTCGCTTCGAGCTTCGTGACGCGGCCTGATCACCGGGGTACACACTCGCTGACCACATTCACGGGAGCGGCAGTTCCACCAAATCGATCATCCAATCCAATCGTCGATCCACTCACAACCTCGTTTGTCAGATTTGTTCTCCAAGGGGGAAGGGCCTTGGGTCAGTGTTTCAGCTCTGGGTGGTTGGGTTGGAAGTTCTTCGCCCTCCACGCTGCCTCTTTCTGATAAAGCCCCTGGGGTGGGTGGGTGTTGTGGGTGGCTCACTGAGTGGGACAACCTGATGCCCCCCCCTGCCGAGATTCAGGAAGCGCATGTTTAACAGTGCTGTCATTTGTTGCTCTCCTTTCTTCAGACCCCAGATTTATCCCTCTTTGTCATACAGCGGCAATGTCGCGGGTGTGGCGCTTGGACCAAACAGCACATGCTGAAGGGCAGCTTGAGAGGCGCCAAACATCGAGTGCGGGTACAACTTGTGAACAGGCAAACTTTGCAAAGATGACTGCAATCAGCGGTAGCACCGAGGCCAGAAGGAGGTCAGAAAGAGGAGGCACCTGACAAGGGGAGGAGGGGGTGCCACAAAGGCTAAGTAAGTGTGCCGGTTGGCACTTCCGGATGTGCGCAACTGGTCAGGTTTTGGAGAAGAAGTTGTAGACGTCCTCAGACGGTGGGGAAACGGTTGTTTGGGAGGTGAGAGTGGGGCAGCTGTCCCTCTGCTCCCCAGTGCCGCGTCTTCCCACGGTGGCGTCACTCCCACGCTGACGCCGGGAGCGTTCACATGCAGTCTTTCCCAAGACCGTGAAGATGTGGAAGGTTCTCACCGCGATTTCGAATGCAGGAACTGTAACACAGGGGGGGGGACCATCGCCACCCCTCCGCCACGCAGGACCGCATACCTCCTCATTGTACACCTCCACCATGCTCATGGTGATCCGCAGCGACAGGGTGGCCTCCTCCGCCAGCCGCACCTGCGCGTACCCCAGCAACGCCTTGCAGAACCGCGGCACGAAGCCCTCCTCCTTCGGGGAGTTGTGCGTGAGGGTCCCGTCAGGCCCCAAGATGCTGTGCGTCTTCCCCGACCCGGTCTGCCCGTACGCGAAGAGCGTGACGTTGTACCCCTCGTACGCGTTCTGGAGCATGGGCTTGCCGATGCAGTCGTACACCTCATCCTGGCCCCCAACGAACACGTTGTCGAACGCGTACGCCAGCGCGTCGCCCCCCCCGGGCCGCGCCAGCTTGATGTTGAACATGCCCTCGGGATGGACCGCCACCTCGCTGACGTTGTTGTCGGCCTTGTTCATGGGCCGGATCCGCACGGACACCGAGAGCCGATTGTCACGCTTCACGCCCAACCGTTTCGACGCCTCGACACCCCGCGCACTGGTGGGCGTCATGTAGTCTGTGATGCTCGAGTGCCCGGTGCTCTGGAGGGTGGGCAGGGCGTGGTGCATGCGCGCGTCCGCGTTGATGACGGTGGTCTCCGAGATTCTTCGCCCCGCGTTGTGGGGCTCCGACACCCGGCGCCCGGAGCCATCGGCTGCGCCCCGCGCCGATATGTTGGGCGTTGAGTTGGCCCGGTTGGGGGGTTGTTTGGCTCTCGCCGAACTCATCGTCGTCAAATCTGGGGACCAGGGCCACAGCACCACACGGAATGCACGTCGCAACCCCCGAGTTCAACATGTAGCCCCGCCCTCTTGTTCTAACACGGGCCAGCACCTGGTTCAGGGGGCAAAAGTGCGGAAACACGGGGTTGCCGTGTTTGGGCAAGCCTGTGTCACCGCGCGGCACGTACCACTGAACACATGTGACAGGCAGTGAAAAGAAAATTGTCAATGACAACAAAAGGGTGCCCAGCAGGCCAGCATACACCCCAAACCACAAGAGCACATTAAATCACTGCTACACCACCACCTTGCCACCCACATGGACCCTTCCAGCAGCCTGCAGAACGCTACAAACCACATTATCTATTGGATTTGAACCGCAAAAGCGATGGTTCCAAAAAACGCCCAAAAGTGCGGAGACATGGACGTGCCGTGTTTGGACAGACCTGTGGGAGCACAAAGGAGGGGGGTTGTACCAGGGGGAAGAAGCGGTTGCCTGGGGTGCGCACAGCGCACGCCCAGCCCGCTCCTTTGAGACAAATGACCCAAGCCTAAGCCCCAAGTTCTGCCCCAGCCCCACCCCCACCCCCACCCCCAAGCCCAACAAGACCAGAAATATGCCACCTAAACCCCCCAGCCCCGATGGACAGTCCCCCCAGAACGCGCAACAGCCGCCCCAACCCCCGGAGGAACGGTCACCAAATGACGCCCCCCCCCGTGGGGACCATGCGCGAGGACCCAAATCTGACCTTTCCACTGCACCTCCATTGTAACTAGAGGAAATTTTTCTTGGGTGCCATGGACTTTTTGACGCCCCCCCCCCCACCCAGGGGACCCGGGACTGTGCACGGGCAGGGGGGGGGGGGGGGGCTCTCCACATGGGCCAGGGAGTACCAGCCAAACAGGCCCCTAGTACATCATGAGCATTCTGCACTACACAGTGGATAGCAGACTGACCCTGCCCATGCAGGCAGTCTGCATCAAGGTCCCCAGAAGCCCAGTGTATGGGTGTGCACAGAGTCACAGAAGCTAAGAAAGGTACACCACTGATCGAGCGCTTTGCAAAAAGCGGCGTGCATCACTTACAGTCACTACACACATTATCTGGAACACCAGGGATTGGGCTGGGAGCGGGACAAGAGTTCGCTGGGCAGCACCAGAGCACTGACAATGCATGACCAAAACTTGGACCACACTCACCCTCCCACTTTCATGTCCGAGGTATCGTTGGCTCCACCTCCTGTTTCTCTAATGTTCTGGGTGTGGTGGTCCAGTCAACCCTTGTGACAGCCCTGGACTCAGGTTTCCCAACAACACAAAAACAGGCGGGAAGCAGTATGAGGGGTGGAAGGTGGGCCTATTAGCAGGGCTCTGAACCCACTTGTTTCATTTGGTGTGGACCTACAGAAGTACAACATGTCCTACTTGCAGAGTTGAAGGTTATGGTGCGTTGCCGACCGAGGCCTTGCAGCAAATATGATTCAATGCATTTCATTGCGGCATACAAAACCCAGCAAATACAATCTGCATGAAGTTGCACTGCCGGAAACAGTAGTTACAGAGGGGCAATCCTTGCACTGCGCGCCACTTTTGGACTGTGTTGCCCCCGAAGAGCCCCTAGGCACGCCCCTTGGAAACACCCTTAGAATTAGGCGACCCAAACTGGACTGGAGGGGACCTTGAGGGGGACCTTCCCGGTTCTTGTGGCAGTGGTGAAGGACCAGGGGCCTTTGGGGGGGAATTTGACTGTGTGTTGGGCGGCGAAGATGGAGGGTAGTCAGGTGGCAAGTCTGAACTTGGGATGGCAAAGGAGATGAACCGCATCTTGCATTGCCGATTCACCACTCTCAACCCATCTTGGTAGTATTCTAAGTGGAGGAGTCCGTCTTCAGCCGTCCCAACCACCATGGGAGGAGGTCGCAGGCCATTGGTGCGGGTGTAGAACACCCTATCCCCGATACTAAGATCCATGGAGAAAGTGGGCCTGAAAAATGAGGAGGGAAGTATGATGTCCCGTAGCAGGCACCCTCAAAGTGTATCACCATATCAATCAACCGAGAAAAAGAGTAGATGTGGTGGAAATGGGAAAAAAATGTGCGCAAAAAAGTAGAAATGGGTGAAACAAGGTGAACATCCAAAAATGCCAAATCCCCAATGCATCAAAACCTACTATCAAACAACAATGGTGCCCAAAGTACCACAAAGTATGGGTTTCTACTATGGCCAAACGCCCAAATAGTTGCACTGCGCTTAAGGCGCCCCCAGAGGGTGTGTGATGGTGGTGGCGTCAGAGATCAGAGCCAATAGCCACAAATAGCACGAGCTCGTGTCATTGGGAGCAGGGGTTCATGCGCTTAGCAACCACTTAGGGTGCTGCTGCAAGAACTGACATGTCGCAGCCGACCGGCCACCACCCAGGCACCTGCTGTAACTAAGGGAAAGCCACACTCAGACGTATCTTTAGAATTCGGTACTCTCAGACATAATTTTGAGCTGTGTGTGGAAGCACACCTTTCAACGCCAAGCACCAAATGCCAATCGTTCATTTCCAGCTGCACTGCTCCATGCATTACAACCTTGGTCCCGAATGAAATTGGGGAACACAAATCAATACACACTGCATGGTTTTTCTATGTGGGTGTCTTCCTGGCACTCTCCCTTCAAGGTGCTGTCCCACTCAGAGGGAAGAGGCCTCGTTGAATTCAAAAACATATCCAATTGGAATGGATAAGGACTTGATGTTGCAAGACACACACTGGACAATCCAGCCTGTGTGTTTATGCGGTACCTTGACTACAGCTACTGCTGGGTTTGTCAGCATGGCGCCACACACAGGCAAGGTGGCATGCACAATACAAAAGGCCCCCAAAACGCTCGTACTGAAGAGTGGCCCAAAAATGCCACCAAACTCTGAAAACCATCCAGAACTTGTGCGTGCAGGGGGTGTTCCGTACAGGTTGCTTGATTACTGCATAGTGCATTCACCATTCAGTGCCCTGTCTTTTGTGTGACCTGCTTTGTTGATGGAAATTTGTGTTTTATCCGGAATGCCCGAGGGAAAGCACAGCTTTTTAGGACCAGTGTGGAACATCAGTCCACGTGCCCATCTTTGCAGCAATAGCGCGGCGCCCCGTGTTACTTTCATTTTTGTTGCAGGGGGAGGAAGTGCACACCTATGTGGGCAGAGGCTGTGCAGCCACTTGCTGTGCAGCATCGCAAAAGGACTGGCCATCTTGAACCATGAAAAATCGTGCATCAGAGCTGTGTTGTTCTGCAACTTTCCCACAAAGGGCCGTGGAGTCATCCCTACATCTACCAACCCAACTTGCACTTGAAGATGATTTGTTTGTGTTTTCATGCACGCTTGTTAGTGGGTGCAGCCCCTCCACCTTACGCAAACCACGCCCTCTCCGAACGTCACTCACTGGTGTTGTTGTCGCTCTTGGCAGTGTCAATCTTACGATTCAACTTTTGGTTGGAATCGAAACGGGCGCGTTTGTTGTGGGCCCCGCTCCCCCTTGGTGTCCGCAAACAATGGTGAACGCACCAGACGTTGCAGAAACAACATCCGGTGTTGTTTCGGCCCTTGTGTAGGCACGGCCTTGTGATGCACACGCCCTGGACATGGACAATCTGGGGATTGCAGCAGCGTACCACACCCATCCAGCAAGGGCGTTCGTCCTTGCTGAATCCCCAGCCACAGCAGAGTAGCGTTTGGTCTTCCCTTTCTGGCTGGGCGGGTGGGGCGAGTGTAAGGTCGGTAGGTTGCCGTTCAATGTTCCCCACAACCCGTTTGGCCAATGGCCTGTGAGGACGAAGACCTCATGGATCGGTCGTTGAGCGAAAGGGTGCACCAATGCTTGAAAGCAAAGCTGAAACCAGAGTCTACCTTCAGGATGACCCGGCATGTATCATATGGACCCAGCTCATAAAGATTTCACCAGCGCTGACTCTCCCAGGCACGTCCCTTTGTACATCATGCGTGCCCATGTTTGGCACGTGGCATGTCATCCACTGCCTGCGCTACTGAGCATTCCCAGGCCCTGTTCGTCCTACTTGTCTACTCACCTCCAACCAGAAATTTGGTATGGTTCAGCAGACAAAATAGCACCGTTCCGAATGGCGTAGGAACAATGCAAAAATTGTGAGGAGCAATGCAAAAGCACTGCAGCAATTGTGAACAGCATATGATGGCACACGGGTTTCACCAGGCTGTTCTTCGCTGACGAAGCAGCTTGGCTAGGGCACATTCTCTGGACATGTCTGTGCACCACAGTTGGAAGGAACAGTGCAGGAACCGTGCAAAAAGGTCTGACGAACATCGTATGGGCACTGCAAGGCAACAGGCAGAACAGCACTATTTTGCCTGCGAGTGTGGGTGTGGGGCATGTTCACTCCCCTAACTCCAATGCTGCAGCCCCCTGTCAGGCACAAGTGCACAATACCACACTGTTGGTTCCAGGGTGGTCCACACGCATGTATACGCGCGGGTATATTATACGCCACAGTATACGCACGTATACGCACATATACAGGCGCATATAATATACGCGGGTGTATATTATACCTCTAAACATATATACATGTATACATATATGCACACGTACATACACACACACATAGTCATAGTCATAGTCATAGTCATAACCACTTATCATGCCATCTACTAGAGTTACCGGGCATCTCGCAGACACGTGGTTCCGGCCTTGCTCGATCCCGTGGGTCCCAGGGCTGCCTGGGTTGGCCCACCGTATACACACACATATACAAACATATATGTATAGTCATAGTCATAGTCATGACCACTTATCATGCCGTCCACTGGAGTTACCGGGCATCTCGCACCGACAAGTGGTTCCTGCCTTGCTCGATCCCGCGGGTCCCAGGGCTGCCTAAGGTGGCCCACAGCATGACGGAGGACCCAGAGGACTGGGGATACCGGCCAACTAGGCTTTGGGGGCAATGGCAACTGCAGAGCGTCAGCATTAGCAACGGCGACGAGCGCTAGCCCGTTCGATCGCCGGGGGTAATGGGGCAAGGCATAGCATCGCAACAGCATAGCAACAAGCCGGAAAGCAAGGGCGCTTCCTATGGGTGCATTGCAGCAACCAAGAAACAAAGCAGCATGCATGCGGCGAAACAAGAGGTGGTCCCGTCATGGTGTCCTCCCTGATGTCCTTTGTCATATCATCCCCTCGGCCCACGTGCACCCTGCAACCGGTATCGCACATGCAAAAATCCATGGACGTGTAGCCAGGGTTTCTGGGGAGCTCCAGCCTAGCTTGGCCCTCAGCCTTCATCGCCCCCTTGTCCGCATCGTATAGGCCATCAGTACTTTGTGCCCCCCCGGGCACCTCTTTTGGACCCCCCGACCGAGATACATCATCGTATATATGCACACGGAAATATTCCATTGCCACCAATAGCCGGTAGCCGCACCCATGGTATACCCCCTCTGGACCCCACATATATAGGACTGTGTCCCTCACCTCAAGGTAGTGACCTGAGCCGACCCGTGGTAATTGTACATACTCTCTTATAGTATGACACGAGGGTCTACAGGGGGGATGCCGGCCACCCCGCAGCAGGAGAGGCACAACGCGTGAATATCGTTGGCTGGGATTCGGGCTGGTGGGTGCCGTAGCTTGGTTATCGACCCCCTATGGGGGTACCCACCAGAGGTTCGCCCCGGGCCGTGGTAACCACGTTCACCTCATCTGGCCCACATACATTGCCCTGACGCCTACCCTTGACCCTTACCTGCACTGTTTGGCCAGTGGCGGCCAGGCCGGAGGTTCGGCATCCCCCGACGACGTGGCATGCCTACTTATAGCATGGGCCTCTGCCTCACCCCCTGGACCTCTCATACAGGCACGGTGTACAATGGTACATCACAGGCCGCTCATGCCACTCTACCCCTATATAGCCCTGCAGGCTCGCAATCACCGCTTAGGCTATGCCTGTTGCTGCCGCCAGTGCATTGTACCACCGCCCGCTCACACTGCCACCGCGCCACGCCACGACACTGGGCGCCGCATATGCCCATTACCCGCGAGTGCCTCACTCTGCGCCCACCACCGCCATCGCCCGCGCCGCCGTGCTACTGGCTAAGTGTGCAGAGGTCACATGGTTAGGCTATGTACATGCCCGCAGGCATTGTCCCTCTAGTTTGCTTGTGGGGCCAGGGGATGCCCCAATACGCCCTATGAGTTGTTTCAGGGGTTAGAGGGACACCCCAGTACCTCCATGAGTTGTTCGAGGGGTCACGGGACACCCGAGTACTCCCACTGAGTTGCTCCTGGGACCCATGGGCGGCCCCTATACCTCCCTAAATTGGTCCTGGGGTCAGAGGACATCCCCATACACCCACAGATTTTCTCCCGGGGCCACTTGCGCATATTGTGCGAAAGGGACAAGGCGGTTGCCCGACTACTGTGTGCGAAGGTCAAGGAGTTCACAGCGGACCTGCCACTCGCAGACAGGGCCATGGAGTTCATGTCCTGGAAGGAGCACGGATGCAAGTGGACGGAGTCCTTAATGGCGGGAGTGGTCCTGGGTGAACTCAAGCGGCTCTTCGCAGCGGTGCGGGCTGCCTCATCCCGAGGCCCGGCGAAGGCCAAGCTGTTCCTAGAGAACATGATCTAGATTGGGGAAGATGGCTACGCCCGGAGAAATCATCGACTCACCAAGATCATGCAGTTGCTGCCGGGAGATCGGAGGTAGGCTATGTACGCATTCCTGCGCGGTGATACGCCCTTCTGTCCGCCGGCTGGCAAGGTCAGGCGGCTGCAGCCATGGAACCCTTTCGATGGCCTCCCAGGCGGTCTTTAGGCGACACGTGCATATATACGCATGTATACGCACACCTGCAATATACGCGCGCATATATACGCATCTATATACACGTGTATATGGTATATGTCACAGTATACGCACACGTGCGTATACGCGCGCGTATAATATGCGCGCGCGTATATTTCACGTCACAGATATACGCGTGCGTATAAGTGTAAGTGTGTATTCATCATCCTCGTCATCATCCTCATCGGCTATGCTGCTTTCCACTCAAACACACCAGTCTGACCGAAACAAAGGGGAGCACAGGGTCAAAGCATTTTGGTTGACTAGATTAAAAAGCGCCAATCAAAATGTCCAGTGCGACAGACAGTGAAATGTGCTGAAGGTTCCAAAGGCAACCCCACACCTCGGAACACATTTTGCGGGACAACTTAGATTATGTGCTGTCTGAAACAAGAAGAAGTGAGATGAAACGACAGGGGATGCCTCGCTAGATGCCAGATCGCCTTTGCGGTCCCATGCCCTCGACCTCATGGGACGAGCCGCCTGCACAGATCAACCAGACGTTGTATCTATTTGGAACCTCTCGCACTTTCACCAGCGCTTGCCCCTCTCCCCCCACAGGTGAGACTTGCCCGTATCTGTGCCGCTGAGCCCACCAACCCCACCCAAGTTCCCTTCTCAGAGTGGTCAGCCATGTGCACTCAGGTCAGGCACTGGGGCACACAGGTCTCGCCGACGTGCTCACTGACTGGTCCAACAAAGCTGTGCCCCAGCAGACAGGAGAAAGGGCTGTGGCAGCCGAAAAGGCGCATGGTCCGTCCTTTGCCACATTTGTCGTTCACCCGTCGATGGCGGCAGCTCCCCGACTCATTTTTCCCATTGATGAGCTGCAGTGCGCGAGATCGCTCGCCATTTGCAAACTCCTCCAGATTCCCACATTTCAGCTCAAAGGACGGGAGTCTGAGCCGTGAAAGCTGTGCAGCGGCACACAGGATACCGGGGCTGTCGTGCAAGCGCCGTGCTGGCCTTCCCTCAAGGTCTGATGGCACTGCCCCCAATCTGCCAGCGCGTTCCAGTTGCCCTTTTCCCACAGAACAGGTGTGCCTTGCCATAGGCAGAATTGCATCAGATGGCCCATGAACGAACTAATATTACTCCCAATGCCCCAAGATGGACGGGCCAGAGTGCCACTGTGCCAGCAACCAGGACTGCTACCCTCACAGGCATTGAGGCGGGGTGGACAGGGAAGGGCTTGCGTGACAAAAGACGCTCGCATTCGTGTGCTGTTGGCCCCGGGTCGATCACAACAGCTGTGCGTGCCTCCGGGGGAGCGAATGGACATGAAATTCGAGATGATGATGTACCCCGTTCCCCCCTTGTCCTAGCTACGCAAAAGTTCCAAATTAATACGGTCCCTACGCCTACTGTAGCTTGGACAAGGGCGTAGCTTGCGCGCGACACATACAACTACCGACACACACGTGAGTGAGCGCATGGGGGGATATGGCGCAGAAATATCCCAAAAATCAGAGCTATGTGGGTTCAAGTGGGCAAACACTCACAACAAATGTGTCCATGACCCTATGTAGCTGGCAAATTCGTCACCAAACCCATGTCTTATGTGGCTGCATTTGGTACCGAATTAAATAAGGTCCCAAATTAATACGGTCCCTACGCCTACTGTAGCTTGGACAAGGTGTGGCGAGGACAAAGGGGGGGGGGTACAGATGAGCCAGAGTGCACTGCGGCATGCAGGATGCAAAATAAGGCGGCTGTGTTCCAAAAACCATTCCGCTGTCATGTGGCACCAGGCCCAAGTGTACGTGGCACGGGGGGTGTTCAGTTCAGTTCCGGACCCCAAACCGCGGGGCGCAGGCAGGGGGCAGGGGGCAGGGGGCCTGGGGGGGGGGGTGAGAATCTCGGGTTTCGGGGGCATTTTTGCATTCACCGTTCTGAGCACTCACCATTCTGAGCATTCTGAATATACACAATTCGGGGGCTGGGGGGGGGGGGGGGCTCCAAATAGGTGGAAAAAATCCGTGCCCAGTTCCACATGGGCCAAAACAATGTTCTGGGCGCCCAAGTCGGTTGTTCACCGTTGGTGCGTGCGGGCTTGGGGATTCCTTGAGGGAGGGGGGGGGGTCCAGGCCCGACACATGACCCCCCCCCCCAACCTGTGGTATGTGGTATCATGTCTTTGTGTCTCCTTGTGCCTTGACATCAGATATCTGAGCATCATACTGTCTGGTGGAAAAGTATGGTCCATCGTTTTGTTGGGGGCAAGAACATCGGAGCGCACAATGTTGAGGTCATTCGACGGGTTTGAGAATGGGAAAACCGGAATTCTGAGATTAGACGTGAACCGAGTGCAGTGCAGATCTCATTAAGGGATAGCTTCGGGAGGGCTCACCTTGGCGATGAACCACGACCGGGCTCAGGGAGGAGAGACGAGCGCAGGGACGGAAACTAGCCGGGCACCCAGCGAATCTTTGCCGGACACTATTGTCAACCACTCCCACGGACGAAGTGCGAAGCGCCGCATTGCCGCCCTGAAAGTACACCACAAACGAAGCATCCACTCTCTACGTCATCATCACTGCGGCCCAACGGGCAATTCGGATGACTCCCAGCATCTGACATGTTGGGGGATTTACCCTCATCAGAGTGAACGCGAGGCAATATAACAGCTGCCATGACAGGTGATGGAGAATGCAGGGAATGCGGCATGCTACCAACCCAAACCCAACAAATCCGAGGAAAACCTTGCAGAAAATAGACGGCCCCATCCCTTCCCTCGTGATGTCTGACCTTTCCCTCCCTCCATTTTCTGGGCCCGATGAAGGTCACGTCTGCTCTTTGAGTTATGGGAAGGATTGAGGTCAAGGGTTCGGAAGGAGTGTTGGCTCTGGGCCCAATCGGGACGACAATTCACATCATGGCAAACAAATACAGTTTTTTGGGGCCACACACACACGTCCGCACTGCCCACATCTCCCCAAAATGGTGCACCGGGACAGCGGCGCATGGACTTGGGCCTCAAAGAGGGCCCGAACAAGCAAAGCTGCCGTTGTGACCGGCTATTGGCTCCGGGTGTTCCCGAACAAAGGAATTCAATGCCTAATATACATCAGCGCCTTGGAACAGCAGCGGGGAAGAGTCGAAGCCAACGGGGCCAGCCCCGTCGCGCGTTGCCACCAACAACGGGGGGGACCCCACCGTTAACACACACATCCGCACGAGTTCCATACGCTGCAGTCCTTGAAATACTCGGACACAAAGCCACATATGCCTAACATAGGCACAGGCACATGGACACAGGCGTCCACAAAGGCATGCACAAGGTTTGCCCAGCACAGTGCTGGAAACAACGGTGCACGCGTTGGCAGTGGTAATGGGGTAGTGGTGGTGATTGAGGATGCCCTTGCTTCCACAGCAATACCCCGGCTGGACCCACCGCAGGAAATTCAGGGAACGTGCAAGAGCGAGGCGGTGAAACCGGGGGAATTCGCCTGCGTAGACGTGGGCAGGGGCTCTTGATAAAGAGATACATTGACATGCTTGGGGGAGATACGTGTGTAGGAAAAGCCCTTCCGGAAACAACTGCAAAGATACACAAATGCACGTTCACAGGCTGGGCTGGGCTAGGCTGTGGCACCGATCTGCTGCGACTTTTTTTGTTGAGCTTTGATGAGGTTTACCACAAAGAAACTGCCTTCAATTGCCACCCATGACTCACTGGTCTGAGGAGGAGTACCTTCCAAAGCAGAGGTGCCTGGGTGCCATGGGCACGGCATTGGGTAGCCGCAGCAGCAAAAGAACCAGAAAGATCGGGTGCCGGTATCAATGGATCCTGTCTGGCTCTCTCTCTCTCTCTCTCTCTCTCTCTCTCTGTGTGTGTGTGTGTGTGTGTGTGTGCGTGCGCGCGCGCATGTCTGTGTGTGTGTGTGTGTGCCCACCCCCCCGGTGTGCGTCCGTGCGTGCGTGCGTGCCTGCAAGTGTAGATGTGCTGCCCAAGGCAACTTCAGATTTCGCTGGCAACTTCTCCTATCTACAGCTCTATCTGCAGGATATTTGGCTGCTGACGCACAGCTTCCTATCTTCGCCATACGAACATGCTGAACTCCTTGCGCATTTTGGCTTCGCGTGTGTGCGCGCCCGCATGTTCAGAGGTACCGGGGACAGATCGATGTGACAACTCGGCTGATTAGCACGCGTGACCACCATATCAACCCCTCAGGGGATGTTCAGATGTTGTTTGATGATATGTACAATATGCCATGCAGCAATCAAACAGGTGCATGCAGAGCAATTAATGACCTCTTTAGCCGAACAACAGCTTCCTTCTAGGGATAGGGTCAGCCACTCGCCTATGAAATCTTGCATAGCAATTGCGACAGATCAATGAATTATTCTTCGAAACCTCCTAAATCGCTCAATGGGGCCATCCAACAACCTGCTCGCTGCCATGCAACCGATTCGTTCATGGAAATCGAGCGTAACATCAAAAGCCACGTCTGTCTGCCATGCTCACAATTCCAAGAAACGAAGCAGCGGTGAAACGCGTGCGTTCCCCACCAATCTAGTGCAGCCTTTGGCGGCAGCAAAGCTGTACCCACCGAAAGGCGACTCAATCGCTACCACTAGGAACCCCGATTACACACCTTTCCACACACCTCCAGGACCAGAGGCCTGGGCTACATCCCGCAGAATCGAACATTTGTATCTCGCATGGCCCCAACTGAACCCAACACCACATGTCGTGCCCTGCAGTGCATCCGCATTGTTGCGCTCCAACAATGTGTTGGCGCGCGGGGGAGACATGGCACGTAGAGGCCCGGAACCAGCTCACGAAATGCCCCCCCCCCAAAAAAAACCATTTTGAGGCCACAAAACCATCGCACTCCCGCCGGCCGCAGATCGCTGTCTATAAACCGCGACCTGCGGTCGTGAGCAAGGCTGCTGCTGATAGCACTTCCTGAAAATTTTTGGATCGCTCTGCGCAATTGACATGCATTTGCCCTTCCCAACTTATCAAACCTCCGGAGGAAAGAAACCAATCACCCCATACTTCAACATTCCAAACATGGCAACGCCTCAATTTCGTTTCGAGACTCTGAAAATTTGAAAACCCGCCCGCGCCGCTCCCTTGCGCCTGCACCAACAGACTGCTGGCAGGCGCCAATGTGAATACCCAGCATACCTAACCACATTTGCACCCTGACCCTGACGCGCCTGTGCTTCCATTTAGGCGCATTCCAGAGGGACCTGGAAGATTCTTCTTGCTCAAGAACTTGTTGCCTGCAGACCGAAGGAAGAAACATATCAAGAACACCACTTCCCCATCTGCCACAAACACAGCCAGAGATCAACTCAAAAAACATTCAAATAATCACAGGCAGGCACCTGATATACAAGCAAGCGACCGTCGGCTCAAATAGCGCATCCGGTCATGCGGTCACGCGGTCATGCGGGGGACCGGGAACGGCGAGTCATAATGGGATGCGCACCCGTTTACGAATTCGTGCAACAGCACATATCATGCCATGCTGCAACTCAATCGGTTCCTGCAATATTCTAATAACGCATCTCCACGCCAACTCAATGCACTTCTACTCGTTCCGGCAATGGTGAAACGGGTGAGTAATCCAGAGGATCTAACAGCACCTCTGAGCTGAGGAGGTGGGCTTACGCTCCGCTTGTGGGGGCGGACGGTCCTCTGTGAATACCAATGGCAGCCCCTGAAGAGCCTCTTCGCTATTTCGCCAACCGACGGCACTTACGGGCAAAACGACGCCGGGTTGAACCGGTGGCGTTATTACGCCACCTGATGGCGTCATTACGCCGACCAACGGGTTCCCCACCCAACATTGCATTAATTACGACAAACTCAAGTCCACAAAAGAAGTGCCGCGAAGTCCACGAAGCATCCTTCCCAATAAAACGCCAAGGATATTCAGGGGGGCGCGTGTCAGCCATGGCAAAGACAGGCCAAAATGGTGCAAGCACTTCCCCTCAAAACCATAAGCAGGGCATCTGTTTTGCTTTGTTTAGACTTACAACCAATTATCAGCCCTCGGAGTATGCAGATACAAGGATCCTCGAAGCCGAACCAGGAACCCGTGCTTCCGCCGGTACCCGGCATGCGATGCACCGCTACATTACCAAACTAGGGGAGAACGAGTGGTTAGTGCTGGTTAAAATTAGTCGACGTCAACCGCCCAATCTCAAAACAACCCAAGTCCACGAGAGAGGATTGCGCGCAGTGCGCAGAATCCCTCGCAATTGCCGTTTTGGCCCGACACGTGCCCTACGTTCGTGCAGAGCCGGAGCCTACCTAATATATCAAACAAATCCTTGATCCCTGCCGCCGTCTTTGCTGAGGTCTCGATGTGGAAAGCCCCAATCTCCGCAGCAAACTCCTGTCAACGGCAAGACAACACAGTCGCTGTGTTCAATGTCCCTTTGCGAACCCACTGACGCCGTGCCGGTTCCAGCGGGTCATCCAATTCCGCCAAAGATTGATGGCCTTCACGACCTTCCAAACCGATCCGAACCTCCCCAACCCCCGTATGTGGACCACGAGAGCACTTTTGCCACCTATGCATGACTTCGCAAACATTCGTGAGGGATGCTCTCTCGCCCCACACTCCGCGCAATTGTCCACGCAAATCCATGCACACCACACAATACATGGACCCTCGCAAGCGTGTGTGTGCGCGAGCGCGCGTGTCAAACGCAATGCCAAATGCCCGTGCGGACGGGTTCGGCGATTACATATCCGCGCCACTACACGTCCCCCACTTCAATTATTTCATATGGCTCTCGCCGAGGTTGCCGCAAATCGTGGATATGGGCATCATTTGCCTAATTCGCATTGGATAGGCCATGCCTTGTGGCACGAAACTGCAACACGTGCATTGCCCTTGTGCTAGGGTGGCATGGATGCACCACTCATGTCAACCAAAATCACATTGTACATCTCCGAAATCCAGCATGCCCGGCCCGAGCTTCGCAAGAAAATCTTCACCGGCAAGTGGCACCAAAAACTGACCGGCGGGACTTTCCAACTTTGGGATGAAATTGGCGGTTCATCTGGGCACAAAATGCTCACGTACCTCGACGTCTTTGGCATCCACTTCCCTTTGCTCCTCAAGATCGCACTTGTTGCCTACATGTGGGCGCGTGGGTTAAGCATTTGGTTGTGTACGGGTGCGCATCATGGGGTTGTATGTACAAAACTCAAGCATCGACGAATGCAACTACGAACTGGCCGTGCGACATGGTCGAGTGTTATCGTGTGGCGTGCTCTCAACGAACAAGAACGAGAGGAGTTGCTTTCGGTCCTTCTATTCTCCACCAAAGTTCGGAGGAGCAGTTGGCTGACAACCACCAAAGTCATAGCTCACGCGAGCATGAGAGGGTGCGACGAAACGCGGCCCACCAGAACACCGCAACTTCACCCTCCTATTCCTCGGCACAACCGGTAAGCGCTATGATGACGTCCTCGGGGGCGTTCTTGCGGATTTCTTCCACCCATTCTTTGGTTTCGGTAAATGTTTGCTGGAGAAAGAATGGTGTTTGTGGAGAATGCAAGATACCCGCGTTGCACTTCTCAATGGTCACGGCAATAGCACGCGAATGTGAAGGGGGTGTTCCAAGCCGCGGCTAGCCGTGGCTGGGTTGGTTGACCCCCCCTCCCCCCCCCCTTAGCTGGCCACGGCTGGCCAAAAACGGCTTGGGGGAGTATGGCCAAAATCAAGGAAAATGAAGAAAAAACGGCCACACTTGGGGTCCCTGGGGGTGCCAGCCATCCCCTTTTGACTTGTGGCTATGTATGGCTATGTATGCCAGGCAACTAGGTTGTGTGGCCTCTTTGAAGTGCAAAATGACCCCCCTCCCTCCCATGCTCCTTCATGTGCAGCTGGCTGAAGACACACAATGCGGAATACTTCAACATAAAAATTTTTCAACACAAAACTTTTTTCAACATAAAATCTTTGAACACAAAATTTTTGAACACAAAATTTTTCAACACAAAAATTGTTGTGTTGAAAAAAAATTTCAACCCGAAATTGGCGAGTTGAACAAAAAGTTTTCTGTTGAAAATTTTTTTTGTGTTGGACACATCATCACCGTCATGTGATCTTGAGAGCAGGCAAAATGCAAGGCCCAACACAATATGGTGGCTAGGTGGCTAGGTGGCTGGGTGGCTGGGTGGCTGGGCGGCTGGGCAGCTGGCCAGGTGGCTGGGTGGCTGGGCGGCTGGATGACCACAGCCCCCCCTCACCCCACCCCCTCCCCCCCACTGACCGGAACAGGCCCGAAAGTTGTCGACGAAAATTGTGGCTATTCCCTTTGTAGCAACACCGAAGAAAGCAAGCGATCAAAATTATTTCACTGCGAATGCAAAGATGTGAACAAACGCTGTGCCACGCGCACTTTGGGATTCGCTTTGCACACCCGTCTCGTGATGTCGTAAACAAGAATGACGGCGGCCGACTGGCGGAAATACATGGGGACCAAAGAATGGTATTGTTCTTGCCCGGCTGTTGACAAAAATGGCGTTGACGGTTGGTCGGTCGAAACATTTCACGACGCACGGTATCGAAACGATTCGAAATTGATGTCACGACAACTTTCCGTGTGGAATGCTGCGTGGCACACACGGACAAGATGAGGCTGCTCACAAATGCATTTGAAATGTAGCGCAGTAGCTTAGCGAATCGGGCGTGCACGACAAGCACCAAGAGCAGTTTCATCGGTTGATTTCAAGAGACGAAAAAAAATAGACACTCAGAAAGCATGCAACTTGGCCCAGAAGGTGCATCTTTGTCCACCCATACCATGTGTCGTTTCCAGTGTCACGTTTGCGGACATATGAGGTGACGGTAAGAGTATTGAAAGCGGTGGTTGCGCACCGTGCTCATGGAAAGAGGTAAAGACCCACGCAAAAGGTCGTGCATGAGCCCGCTTTGACGGCGCCACGCGATTGAACGGTCATGAGGTCCCGATCCCAAATCTAAAGGTTCCCCGATTGGGCCATAACAATATGGACCATAGCAATATGGGCCATAGCAATCATACCCGTATCCCAAATCGAAAATCTAATTCTGCGGGTATTGATTTCGATATCCTTTGCCATGTAAGAAGCGCTGTGGTAAAGAGGCAAAAAAGGTGGATCACTACATGCACACTAGCGAAATAAATACACTACACCACACATTTGACGAGCATGGCATACCCAATTGTGGTGTCTTGATATCCAAACGTGTTCTTCGTGAACCTTGCAACTAAAAGGTGATGCAAGCGGAGCACCCACAAGAAAAACGAAAGACGATGGCGGGCTCGCCTTATCGCATGGTGTAAACGAGAGTTGCACATGGACAAACTTGAGCAACAACTAATGCTACTACGCAAAACAACCCACATGACACCTATGCTCGTCTTCCCCACAGCAACGGCACCCACTAAAACCACTTTCATCTCCAATGCGTTGGAGATAGAGGGCTTCTTCTTTGAACTCGCCATGGTGGTTCTTAGAGCCTCAATACCCTGTAATTCACCAACACAACAAGCGAGCAATAATAAGAGACTTGATCACATGCACGACCCCTGTAGTGTAAGCGTAGGCGCAAATAGCAAGTGTGCACGTTGCATCTGAATCGTCCACCCTTTATGGACACTCAGGTTCGGGGTATCTGTAACTTATTTGCTATAAAGCTCTCGTTGTCGCTGCATCTATGTCATGTGTAAATGCCCTGTTATCAAGGTGTCAAGGATCAATCTTCACGCTTTGAGGCAAGGTTTGCGACCTTTCCACTTGCTCAATGCGAACTTAGCTAGAGACCTACACGACGAGAACCACCTCAACTCAATCGCAAGGGTGTTACTACGAACCAACAAGAGACTAGCAAGCACTTACCCCCCATTCTTGTACGATGTGAACGTCAACCAATCCCACCAACAACACTCCGATCGACCCGAATTTTGTTGGGTTTCACATCTTGTTGGGCCCAGATAGTGGGCCTGGGTCTCTCAATTTTTTACGCCAGAGCCAAAGGCCCGGGTCTCCTAAAGTGTACTTTTCCAAGTGGGTCTCTTATATCAGAGACCCAAGCCCCGTTGTGACTTGTTTTCGAGCTCACAGAAACAAGCCGCATCCAACGAGTCCACTTTCATTCATTTTCATTTCTCAACCGAAAACCCCGTTTTTTTGGTCATTCGGTGACATCATGACATCACTCACTGCATTACCACATGGAATGATGACACATGGGGAGAGAATGATGCTCACTTCACTCCAGTTTCACTAAGGCTATTTCTTGGAGTTGTGCAACACAATATCCTCAACATTCAATGTCGGAGCATGTGGTTACATGTGTTTTGTCGCACTAGGCTGGGGTGTGGTTTAAGGTTCAGCTTTTTCTCCTTCTGCAAGTGGGTCTCTTAAAGTATACTTTTCCAAGTGGGTCTCTTATCGCTTTGGTCGGGGGTGGACTCACAAAATGGGGGTGGGTCTCTTAAATGGTCATTTGCTGGTGGTTGTGCTGTCGGGGGGGGGGGGGGTGGAGCTATTCGAGGGAGCATTACGCACTGGTAGCACTACCATAATAGCCACAAAGCCCAAACGTGCATCATATTTGTGTGCCGTTTTCCCCCCCTTCTAAGTTACCGACCACTATCACTACGTATGTTCATGTGCACTACCACGAAGACTCAAGGGACAATTGCATGACTCAAGGATGGACTAGTCCCAAATCCCAGCGTGCACTCAAAAATTGGCAAGTGAGCAAAACCATTAGCTATCGAGAACAAGGGTGCCGTGTGGAAGAAAAATGCAGGGACTGATTGATCGCTATTCGTACATTAGGTCGACACAAGGAGCTTACGGATGTTAGGACACGTGTCGCGACACACTTTCCGATGACCCCGTTCCCCCCCAAAGGTGACACAAGTGCCACCCATCGTAGTACATTAATCATTAGGCCCGTGACACGACACAACAGCCAGGCCCATGACACGACACAGCAGCTAGCCCCCCCGCCCCCCCCTCCGTGGTTGGGTAAGCTCCCAAGCATTGGGATGGTGCATGCAATATGCATCACATGAAAAGCAAGGCATGTTTGGTCGTGTGATCCCCATCTCAACGAATTGATTGACAACCATGGAAAGCAAACACAAGCGAGACTGAATCGTGTACATTAACGTGAAGGTATTGCGATGGAAAATCATTTTGCATGCGTTGCAAAGCCTGGAACAAAAATATTTTGTGGTAACTTGGGGTTCCGGAGCCCCCAATTGGTGCATGTCCCCTCAAGTCAAGTGGAATCGAGGCCTACTTCTTTCTCTCAAATACACGCTACGGGAAGATAGCAAAAAAAGAAGCCTGGTTGCTGTCGCACCGTGTCGAGGCGCGCATGCGATATCAGCCGCCGCAGGTACTGTTCCGTTAACAATCTGTTTAGTTGCACTCAGGAGGTGAAATCGCGTGCGACGCGCCATTTTCAGGGGTTAAAATGGGACCTGGAACTTTTCGCTTTTAGACGTGCCGAGACCACGGATGAATGCCCTTTAATGTGAAGATTTCGAGACTGTGCCCTATATGGGCTGTAACGCGATGTCGATTTCGACGTGTATTTTGTCCGTTGGGTTGAACTAATGCTGTTGTGTTCGACGTTAAGTACGCAGTCGTTCGCATTTCTGTGCATTTTAGACTGGTGTATGCGCCCGGTCCCCCACAGGGGGGAATATCATATGTTGGCTAAAAAGGCCATATTTGGGAGCACCAATGACTTCCGCGCAGTTTCACTGGGGCACATTCGCAGGCAACAGGAAGAAGGGCAAGACGACGCGGTACTGTGCGTTGGCAAGCACTCGCCGAATGCCTATTTCTCACTTGTCCCTGCTCCCCTTGAGTCACATTTTCGCAATCCGCATCCGGGTCCACCTCTGCGTTGTGAGGCATGGTGGCACAAGAAGTGTGTTCTGCATGCTGAGAGTCGCCGTAGTTGCCGCACACCTACCTTCGACGAGGACACAGCAAGCAGTCTCAGCAAGCAGTCAGTCGTGCAGTTCGTCTCAGATGACTTCTAGTTCCCAGAGTTCGCAGAGGCCACCACCAAGTTCTGATGCACTGTGTGAACTTTGTAGGAGGTTTGCAGTGTCGCACACATTTGAGTCTACAGATCTGGCTTTCAGGCTCGCCACTTGCTCAGTCGGGCACTTGTCCCACAAGTTTAGCCTTCTGGTTTGTGAATCCTGTCGCAAGCACCTGTCTGCTGCATCAACACACCTCCTGAAAGTGCGCGCAAATTCTGTACTCCCTGTTGAAGCACCACCAGGTGTTGTTCATGAGGCTGTTTGTCCAGATGTTCCTAGTACAGCAGATGCAGCCTCCTTGACGGATCTCCGCTGCTGGCCTAAGAAGGGCACCATACGTTGTGAGGTCAGGATGAAGTTGGCTGAGATGCAAGTAGACTGTGGGGCCACTGCCTACTGTGCTGCAGATTCGTACCATTTACTGTGCGGAGGGAAGTGCCACTCTGACAGTGCACGACATGCTTTAATGGAACTCGACTCTGTTTTGTTTGACTGCATGTGCTTAGAGTTGGCAGAGGTACACGAAGTAGCTTTAGGCTGTGATGGGACAACTACTTGGTACTCTCGGTCAGCCTTTGAATTGCATCTTGTATACAAACAGAAGGTCGAGTTGGCAGACTTAACGGACATCACTGAAAAGATGCTGCAGGCTATTTGAGAAAGGTTGTAGAGTTTTGGGACCGCTTGAACGTAAGACAAGAGGAACTGAGTGTGCAGCCCACCAGCATTTATTGGTGCACATCGGTTATATCTGATACCACAAGTGTAAATACAGGGCATGTTAAGGGTTTGGTTACATTGCTAGAGCGTGTTCGTGAACACGCATATGCTTTGTTGGCGGACCCCAAACCTTCTTACAGGCCCACAGTATTTAAAGGTTGCGACGACCAGATTGCTGGTATCATTTACACCACGTTTGACCGTGCTCTTGTACAATATTTTGCAAATGACCCTGCCATGTCCTATCTCCGCCATCCAAAGAAGACAGGGAAGGGTTTTATATTCCCGGTGTTTCATTACTTGAAGAGGCTTTCGAAAAGACTGCTGGGTGTGCTACGCCATAAGTGGTCTGCAACAAAACTGGAAGCCGATAGATTCCTCCCTCCTTGCCGGCCTAAGGCAAAGATGGTGTCCTGCAGTTTCAATCTCTTCTGCACTTTTGGTGTCGTGGCTGATTCAAGCCTCTGGTATGCCAACTGTATTCGCCCTCTCCTAAAGCCAGACACAAATGCCCTGTTGCTCGACTGGCAGGTAGATCCCATCATTCAGTTTTCCTGTCATGTCCTCCAAGGTGTGTCGTCTCAGTTTGAGCGCCCTTTCCTGAAGGCTTCACATCAACTAGGTAATGTTTCGTGAACCGGGTATCAAGCCTCGCTTCGAAACCTATTGGTTGTGGTCAACCAATGGGATGCTCGCCCTGAACTTGTAGTTAGCAAGAGTGTTGTTTATGGCAGCGTTGTGTTAGATTTCACTCAGCTGACCATCTGTCGCATTTTTGTAGACTCACTGAAGCAAACAGTAAAAACACACCTCATGCCTTTCCTTGAAATGAAGGTACCAACCTTAATCCGTGGCACCAACCATTGGGGAGAATCTGTGTTTCATTACGTGAAAATGTACCTGCGGCTCACTTGGAAATGTGAAGTTGGGGCTCATTTGGGGCTAAAACGGCTCATTTGGGGCTAAGTGGTGTTTTTCAAGGGGTTTAATGTGAAAAGTTGTGGCTTTCGGGGGTGGGTTGGGGTTTTGGAATGTCCCCAAAGGGATCCCAATCCCTAGGCCAAGAGGATTTCACCGGGGGGGTTTCTTTTTTTCGACGGCTCAGTTGACTGAGCATCCCGACTGAGCCGTCACTGAGCCGTCACTGAGCCGGCTCACTGAGCGCTCACTGGGGGCTCACTGAGCGCTCAGTGAGCGCGCCAAATGGCTCAGTGAGCGCTCAGTGAGCGCTCAGTGAGAGCTAATTGGGGGCTCACTCAAGGCTCACTTAACATGCACGGGCACAAATCATCCATCATAAGCACTTACTTGGTCCTTTGTCGCAATGCACGTTCCACAATCCTCCTCACCATGTTCTCCCTCCCCTTCCTCTCCCGCCGGGCACGTGACCAAGTCATGCACCGTCGTTGGAACCCCCTTTGCTTGTTCACGGCCCTACTCTCCACCTCCCAACCTTCCTTGCGGAGGTGATCATCTAGTGTGTGGTTATCCACCACACATTGCAAGCCGGACCTATCGTTCAGCAAGCTAACCCCCCCACTATTCCTAAGCAACCGTTTCAGTCGCACGTGGCTGCCCTCCAATGCAAAGCAACTAAACCTTGCAATGGTCCCCCACCGTGCAACATACGCATACATGTGGTCAACCCACATGTGCGTCCACAACGTCTTCCCCCATCCCAGGTCAAGGTGCCTTGCCCCCATGGTCCGTTGCCGTTGCAGCAAGGCACGTTGCTCTGCACCACTCAGAAAGTCGGCCTTCAAGGCCACCTCGGCCATGGCCGCAAACGCCTCCCACCACTCCGTGCACTTGTTCGTGCCCATAACAGGGCTGAAAGTTGTGGCCACTGGCCTGTGTGAAAAGAAGCAGCGCATCAGAGCTGAAAATGGTGGCCCCTGGCCGCCTTGGAAAATTTTCAGCTCCGTCAATATTTTTGGAATAACATACAGTTGCAATCGGTACACGGCCACAATCACGGCACGTTTACCTGTGAAACAAAGGCACACAGCAGGGCAGAAAGTGGTGCAGCAAGTGCACAGCACGCTGCAATCTGTGGCCCCAGCCCCCCCAAAAGAAATTTCATGAAGTGCTCAACAACAATATATACCATACATATATACGAACCACGTAGTGGGGGTCCAGCGGCTACCACAGAGCCGCAGTTCCAGGGAGAGAACCCGGACTGCCAACCACGGGCTCTGGCTCCCAGCCAGGCTGCTGAGCAGCCGCCACCACATCCGACCGGTACCGGCGGTCGGCGTTCTGCAGGCGTGTTGACACTTCCGCCTCAACCTTCGGCAGGCTGTCCACGCTCAGGTCCGGCATCGTGGTTGTTCGAGCCAGCCCAGCAATGGTCTGCAGCTGCTGGCACGACGACTTGGCGTCGGCCATCAGCCGCGTGGCCAAGTGGGCGTACTCCAACAGTCCCGATGCCAGGAATTGCATGGACTGCGCGCTGTAGGTGGCGGGGGGTGCAACCGGAACCCCTGACTGGGAGGTGTAACGGCAGCAGTGACAGCACTCAATTATACACTGATGTGATCAGAATTCCAATGATTCTCAGATGTACATTAGTGCAGTAAATTTTCGGTTCTGTTTCATGTTTTCCGTTCGCCGCCAGATGTCGCCTGTGAGCGCGCGTCGGGTCGCATTTGTCTTTCGTCATTTCCCAATCGGATTTATTTAAATTATTTCGAATGATTTCACGTTGTGTCATTAGTTGCGATGAATGCGCATTGAGATTCTATGTCTGCTCCATTTTTGTAGACCGGGTTTTAGTACTCTTCATATCTCACCATGGAGTTCAAAGGACTTACAAGTGCTTCGCATATGTCGCTCCAAGAGGCTGGATATGGGTCTGAAGAGGGTCAGTTGGGTTCGGAGATATCAGGGGCAGTGTCGGGCGTTACGACCCCTGGGGCATCAAGGCTGCAGGCTTCGCAATCACAAGAAAGATCAACCACTATGCAGCGGTTACATGGTAGCAGAGGAAATCATGACTCTGCTTCTGGAATCTCCACTGACACTCTCAGATCATCGGACTTTAGCGGGGCTATTACTCCTTTTGGGTCGCTGCGTGTTCCCCCCGAGGTTACCTTCGTAGCATCTCCCCAACAAACCGAGGATCATCCGTCAGAGTGCCCTTACTGTGGCCATAGACATTGGCCTGGTGTTCACACTTGTGCTGATTGTTGCATGAACGCCCCACCCAACCTTAAACCCGGTCGAGAATCTCCCTCCTCGAGTGAATCTGGTTCCTCCTCTCACGCTTTGCCTGATCTGGAAGACAGCAGCAGCGAAGGAGAGCAGTCTGAAGCTGAAATTAGTGGTGATTACTGGGAAAACCACTTTCAGCAGATCTGGAATGAGGAATTCCTGCACCGGCAGAATTGGCTGCTGGCTGAGGCGGGCTACCGTGGCCGCCTGAGGGACTGGTTCAGGGCGTCGTGCCGGTTCCTCAGGGACAGCGGCCGGTCGAGATTCGACGCCCAGCTGCAGGAGCAAGAGGACTGGGTGGAGCTGATGGACCAGTTCGACCACCAGGCCGCCGTGATGGTGCAGATGGCCATCATCGCCGAGGAGAGACGCCAGAATCTGCGTCAGCAGCCTGGTCCGTCAGGCGCCTGGAGTCGGAACGACGACGAGGTCGACGAAATGAGGTGTGATTCGACACATTCGCACCTCTCCAGGGAGCAACTGTCCAAGCTTCCTGACTCCAACTCCAGTGTTGACAGCTGGGTTGATGAAGTCAGAAGCAAAGGAAAAGGTACGAGATGCCCTTCCTGTGGCGAATGCGCCAAGGACTGCTCCTGTCGAAGGCAGATTTCGTCGCTGGAGAACAAGGTGAAGGAGCTGAAGAACGCCGCCAAGGAGAAAAAGAGGGATGATGACAACAAGTGGAAGGAGATGGAACAGAAGTTGGTGAAGCTTACAGATCTGGTACAAAATCTGAGCACTACTGGGCTCTCTGGACCAGCGCCTACAATGGCAAGCCACCCAGCACCTACCTCCTCAGCTGCACCCACATCCACGCCTTACGCCGTTCCACATTCTCCAGCACCCCCAGCTTTTACTGGCCACCATCCAGCTTTTACTGGAATTGGAACTGGAATTTCTGGTATCCCCCCTACTGGATTTACAAGTCCTATTGGGTTCAATCTGGGTACTGAAGGAGGAGAATCTTCGTCGGAGAGGTCTGTACTGTCTGTTGGTACTGTCGGAGATATTGATGGAGAAGCAAGGACCACCGTGAAGGAGCGATCAATGGCCTTGAAGAAGAAGGACCGGCAGGCGAAAGAAAACGAGGCCAAGATCAAGGAAAAGCAGAAGAAATTGAAGGAGATGAGACTGCATCAAGCCCAACCGACGCCGTTCGTGCAGCCTACTGTGGACCAGGCGTTGCTGGCGGCCGCAATTGCGCAGGCACAGGCAATGGGAGGCACCGCAGTCAATCCAGTTTTCGTCAATCCGGTCGGCACAGCCACAAACTTCAACCTGAACCACCTGCTGAATCCGCTGCACATGAGGCTGAGGGGTTCAGTAATGAAGCAGCCTAAGTTCTCTGGACACCCCAATTACTGGGCGTCCTTTGAACGGCAGTTCATGGTGTGGCTGCAGACCGAGAAGCTGGACAAGGAGCTCTGGATCCTTGGGCTGATGGACTGCTTGACGGGCAAGCTCAGGGAGAGTACCTACAACCTCTACGTGGAGAGGCAAAATCAAGGGAATCCCCTGAGCTATGAGGAGTTGTATCGCAGTCTCAAGAAGAAAGGGTCTCGACTACCTGAAGATCATTACAGGAACCGTTTGGAGAACTTCAGGGCGATCAAGAAATTATTTCTGGAAGAGATCCAAATTGCAAGGCAAGATTGGGAGTTTTTGGTGCAAGAGGCGGAGAACTCTGGAGAAGGACTTTCTGAAGGCGAAATGAAGAAGATCCTCCTGAGCAAGCTCACGCCGGAGACCAAACAGAAGATCAGGGACTCTCAGGCGGACCAAAAGGTTCTGGGCAACTGGGTTGAAGTCCGAGGATTACCAGAAACTATGGGAAAAATGGCTGTTCGTGAGTTACTACACTCTATCAGTGCTACTGGATTGGAGGATATCACTATTCGTGAGGGCAGATGGAGAGTTGGTTTCCACGATTCTGAACAGTCGGAGTTTTTCTGCAGCATGGTGGATGGAAAAGTGAAGTATAAGGGAACAGTTTTGAGAGTGCGACCGTGGATCTTCAGTTATGGAGTCGAGCAGATCTGGGACCAACTTGAAAAGTATGCAAACTTAGAACGTCAGAAGTCCCAGGATGCACATGGCTTCGGAGGCAAGGTCAACGCCGTTGGTGAGAAGGGATGCTCTGTGTGCATTGCCCTTGGAAAAGAAGGTCGAGCGGCGACTCACACGACCGCAGATCACAGGTGGACGCCCTCAGATCTCAAAACAATTCAGTCCAAAATGGATGGAAAGGGAAATTCTCCCACAAATCCCCAGCAGGATGGAGCACGAGATGCTGACCAGCATGGAAGGGGAAAGGGTAAAGGGCAGTCCAAAGGAAAGAACAGAGACTGGACACCAAAAGATTACTCGCAGCAAGGCGGAGATCCAAGCGACTCAAGATGGACCGATGCTGGTGGAAAAAATGGTGGTAAATCTGGCCAAAAAGGTGGAAATGGCAAGGGAAAGTCCGGGAATCAAGATGATTCCAAGGTGAATGGCAACCCCCTGTACGCGGAGACGCCAGCGAACAAGACCTTCGGCAACAACAAGGATACTGGAGGTCGAGGCAAGGGCGGATCCAACGAATCCAACCCCAATTCCAACACCTCCAACAACAAAGGCCAAGGAGGTAAGAAAGGTGGTAAGGGGAAATCATTTGGAGGTCGTGGACGTGGAAAAGGAGTGAATGCTGTCGAAGCAGGAGAAGAATGGGTTGACGAAGGACAAGTACAGGACGTACAGCCGAACGAAGAAGAAGAATGGCAATAGGGAAGCCAACTTGACCCAAATCCCAACACTGGGGTTGAGTGGCAGGAGACAAAACCCATCAGGGTAGTTGGGGCGGTGGATGGACGCTGCTGGGACCGGCTGGCGCGCTCCTCCGGCCTCCTGTACCCTGCCTGGGTCCTCAGCGCTGTCCGGCGAGGCAAGCAGCGCCAGTTTGTCTGCTGGATCCAGGTCAGATCGACGGATGGTAAGGTCAAACTTGCCAGATGTCTGATCGACAATGGAGCAGAGGTGAACCTGGTGAGGAAAGGCTTTCTGCAGGAGGATGAGACGAAGATGTCCTCCACCCCTGTCCAGCTGGAGGGAGTCAGCGGACATCGCCTTGACGGTGGCGACAGAGAAGCAGAATTGGCGGTCAGATTGGTGAAACAATCAGTCTGGAGTGTGGAAGAGAAGGTCACTGAGGGGTGGTTTGCTGGAAAATTCTATGAAGCCAGCATAAAGTACGATTTATTCTTGGGTCAACCATGGCTTCACGCTCACCGTGTGTCGCCCATGGGACACAGGACGTGCTTCCTCCAAGATCCGTCGACCAACGACCCGTCCGAACTGTATTATCTGCACCCATATACCAAGAGTATCCACCAATTCAAGGAGAGAAATAAGCTGCATTTTCAGCAAGATGGGCAGGAATGGACAAGGAATCAAGAAGATTTCGACGAAGGAAAGGTGGATTCGTTGAACAGCAAGAAGTGGAAGTCAGTTTGCTATCGAGTAGTCGACAAATGGCGGGACATTCTGGTGGATTATTTCGAAAAGAACCACAAATTTCGTCCTGAAGTTGATGCTTTTGCAAACAAAAAGAATAAAAGATTTCCGAAGTTCTACGACGATGCCTGGAGTGAGGACTGGTCTGAACCTCTTTGGATCAATCCGCCCTTCGACGTTTTCCCTCGTGTAGTGCAGAAGCTGAAGCAATCCGGCGCAAAGGCGATTTTAATGGTCCCCAATTGGCCAAGACAAGAGTGGTTCAAGGACATTATGGACATTTCAATCGACATTGTCGAGCTACCTCACAAGGGAGTGAAGCTGTATTGTGAAGACAATGGCAAGCCTTTACCACAGCGTTCGTGGAGCACGTTGGCGTGCTTAGTTGACGGGAATCTGGGAGATTATTGGCAAGATGGCAGTGAAATGGGAACAGAAGAGGTTATTTCAAATTCCTCAAGAATCGACGAAATTGGGGTGGATGAAGACGATCGAGAGCAGAATCCCGACGTATCGTCGCGGAAGGAGGGAGGGACAATCGGCGTCCCTCAAGAGAACGCCTCCATCCATTACAATTCGTCCCCATCAGACAAGAATCAAGTCAAAAAAGTCAAGATTTCAAGCAAGAATGAAGACAAATCTCCAAGAATCTCGCCTGAATTGACAGGAATGAAGCTGAATTCGTCCGACCATCCCTTCAAGACATTCGTGGACCCCTTTCATTGGTGGGATCCCACGGAGGAGCGAGCTCAGGTGAGCTTCATCCGCCAACAATGCAACGAAGAAGTTTGGAATGAAGTGGCCAAAAATATGAGACCACGACCAACAATTCGCAAATTGGTGGACATAATGTCGGTGATTAAATGTGGGAATCAGGTCGACGGAGACAAGATATCTGCAAGAAGGGACGCAGTGTTCGAAGATTATCAAGATGACGTGCTGAGTGGGAAGTTGTGGAAAAACCCCCCAATTCGATGTGAAAATGGGGAAGCCAAGATTGACATAATCGAAGGCTCAAAGGTGCACAAACAACGTCCATTCTATCTCCACGGCACCAAAGCAGATGCCCTGCGAAATATTATTGAGCGCAATCTCTATGAGTTCGGTTGGTTGGAGGGCTGCATGAGTTCTGAGTGGTGTTCAGCACCATTTACTGTGCCAAAACCCCCACCTGCTGACCAATCCAGCATAGATGCTTGGCGTCTAGTGGTGGATTACAGAGCCCTGAACGCCGCCACAGTACCAGATGCGCATCCTCTTCCTCTAATCGAGAAGGAGATCGCCGCGAGAGCCAAAGGCAAGCTCTTTACTGTGTTGGATTTGCGCCATGGCTTTCATCAGATGCCCCTTCGAAAGGAGGATAGGCATTTGACGGCAATGTGCACGCCCTGTGGCACTGTCCAGTGGACTGTACTGCCGATGGGTCTGAAGAATGCGCCGTCGATGTTCCAGAAGATGATGGAGACTATTTTATTTCAGAAACACAAAGATCTGGATTTACAAGAATTCTGCAGCATCTACATCGACGACCTTCTGATTGCCACGCCGTTGGGAAAAAACTTTGATGAGTGCCTAAAGTTGCACGAAGAACAAGTTCGAAAAGTTCTCGAAGTCCTTCGACAAGAGAAGCTCGTGTGTGGACCCAAGAAGGGCAAGATGTTCCTCCAATCGGTGGAATTTTGTGGCTCTGTTTTGGAAGATGGGACAAGAAGACCAGCCCCAGGAAAAATGGCTGCCCTGCAGCTCTGGGAAAGGCCTAAAACCATCACGCAGCTTCGTGCCTTTTTAGGCTGCTGCAATTACTACCACGAGTTCCTTCCTCTCTACGCCAAGTTCTCTGGTCCATTGACAGAGTTACTGAAGGTTGGCAAAATAGAAGGAAAGAAGGGATCTCAAGTCAAGCTCAAGTGGACGCCAGAATGTGAAGAGGCATTTACTGGTCTCAAGGAAGCACTGGCGAATGTGGTTACATTAAAGACTCCGTGGTTAGATGGAAGACCTTTTTATATTCGTACAGACGCCAGTCGTTACGCCATTGGTGCTACGATCGAACAAGTCGACAACGAAGGTCACCATCATCCTCTGGCTTTCTGGTCTCGCAAGCTTACAACAAGGCAGCGAAATTGGAGTCCAAGGGAACAAGAAGCCTACGCAATCCTTTGTGCCTTACGGCGCTATGAAGGTTGGATCTTGGGCCATCGCGTTGAGGTTTTGACGGACCACAAGTCACTGGAGAGCTGGAGGACAGAACATGTGGATACCCCTGGTGGACCAGCTGGGAGAAGAGGCCGTTGGCATGAAACTCTCAGCAGATTTGACCTCCATGTGACTTACATTCCGGGTCGCTACAATACAGTGGCGGACGCCCTGAGTCGCTGGGCCTACCCAGCCTCAGAGGCTTACTCTGAAGTGAGTTTTCATGGGACAGCGACGGATAAAGCTGAAGTGATCGAGTTCGACAAGGAGGAACAAGCACTGATCAAGAAACATTGTCTCCAATGTTCGATTAAAAATCGGATGAAGGTGGATTTGGTCAGATGCAAGGAGATTACCAAGGCAGATCAGACTGAAAGGGTCAACTCTGACTCTGAGTCGTCGCTGCCACTCCTGAATGTATTTCCTCTGACGAGATCCAAAGCGAAATCCACGCTCCCCCAACAGCAAAAGGACAGGGAAACTTCCTTCCTCTATGTGGATTGGACGAAGATGTACAAGGAGGACAGGTTCTTTGGGTCTGTTTACCACAAGTTGAAAGGGGACAAGCCTTACGACTCTGAAGAGACGTCTGATTTCAAAATCCAAGGCGACAAGTTATTCTGGCAAGGACGGATTTGTGTTCCTGATTGTCTGATTGACCAATATGTCAAACATTGGCATCGGAATGAGACAGCCCACACACATTCTCGTGTGCTGGAACAGGAGCTACGCCACAGAGTGTACACAACGGACCTCAAGGGTGCCTGTGAACGAATTGCCAAAGGATGCAAGCAATGTCAGGCGACCATCCCCAAGAATCAAAAGGCAGAAGGACTACTGAAGGGATTACCAATTCCTGAGAGGCTGTTCGACAAGGTGACGGCGGATGTCTTCGAGTTGGGACAAATCCAAGAGGAATGTCTATACACGAGGAAGCCTATCGATGGTGTTTTGTTAATTCAAGACCGCCACAGTGGCTACATCCAAGTCCTCCCTTGCAACACGAAGCATCTCACCTCTGAAATGGCTGCCAAGTGGACTGCAAGTCAGTGGATGAGTAACTGGGATGTGCCCAGTGAGATTCTGACGGACAGTGGGAAAGAGTTCATTGGGACTTGGTGGGAGAACATGTGTGCCCTATTGGGAGTTCATCACCTTCGTGCCCGGGTCTACGACCATCGAGCTCTCCCTGCTGAACGCGCTGGAAGGATTCTTATCTCCATTCTGAGAAAATTCCTGGCGACTGAAAAAGACTACAATTGGTTGGAGACAATTTACTGTGTGTTGAGAAGATACCATCGGACCAAGAATTACACTGGATTAAGTCCGAATGAGCTGGTTTTTGGTCGTGAGAAGATGGGTCCAGGACCAGTGATGTATCATCCAAGGCAGTGCTACGACGCATCACAATGGTTTGAGAAGATCAAGGATCTAGAGTCCAAGTGGATCAAAGCCAAAGTGGAAAGTCAAGCAGATTGGTTGAATTTCAAAAATAAGTCAAGAACGCAAGGAAAACCCTTCGAGAAAGGCCAGCAAGTTTGGCTTCGTAAGTCAGATGACACCCTGAAGGACGACAACAAATTGTTACCTTTGTGGGATGGCCCATTCCAAGTCAAAAGTCAACTAAGTGAGACTACATTCAACATTGAGATTGAGCCAGGCAGGCATCAAGAAGTACATCGAGATCGTTTGAAGGCCGAAGTACCCTGCCCCAAAGGAAGGTTCAAGCCTCTCTATTGGACTTCGAAGTACCTGAGCGACAGGAAGATGGTCACAAGCAGTTTCGAGTTGGAGAAGATTCTTGAGTACAAGAAAAATGCTCGAGGCAAGTGGTACTTTCTGTGCAGATGGAAAGGATTCGGTCGAGAAGAAGACAAATGGGAGCCAGCTTCAAGCTTTATCCATGGGTATACGGATACTTTCATCAAGTTCCTGAAGAAACACCCTGAGATTGACAAAGAGCTCTTGCTGATCAAGGATTGTGTCACCAAGGAAGACTTACAAGCACAAGAAGAAGCTCCAATTGTGGCATCATCCATTCGAGACAAGATCTGATCAGGATTGAGATCGCCGAAACTCTCCAAAGGGTTTACGGTCGACATATACCCTTGGCATGGGGACAAAACAGTCCTGACGCACGTCTGTGTGGTTCGATGGACAGATGATGGGACATTCTGGGGTCATCCTGGTCATTCCATCCATCATTCCCATCATGGCCATCATGTGAATCATGTGCTTCATCTCAGATGATTCCGATCGGAAGTTCCGAGAGGCCTTTATCCTCAACCACGACGACACTATCGCCTTTTGCTGTCGACTGGACCCCTCTACTCGCCTTGGGAAGGACTCGTTCGAGTTCGTGCTCATTACAGAGATTCTGGCACATGACTGAGTCTGATCCATTTCATGTGTTTGACGGATCTGCTCAGAATGTGATTTCCATCAGCTCTTACATTGAGACGGTTGGTTCGTTCTTCAATCGACCACTGTCAAAGGGCTTATATAGACCAAGTGACGACGATGGTGTTCTTACTTGTGTCGACTCGCTGTTCATCTGTGGATTGTGTTGGAATCCCCCTCAGAATCAGCTCAATTTTGGCAAATTCCCAGTACCAAGCATTGGATGCTTATACATTCTGGGACTATAACGAGTCAATGACCCCTCCTGGCTCATACTGGATTAAACATGAAGCCCTGACGACGATACTGACAGTGTGGGGATACCCCACTGGGTTTTCTTGGCTATCATTACTTTGAATGATTGCATTTCCATCATGGGATTCATCATCATCATTAGGATTTGACCTGGATTGGCTATGAATGAGAACTGGATTTCCGTTCAACACTACACACAGTGTCTATCGACATTGAATTGGACCTATTTTGGTTTGCGGTGAGTTTCGCCACCCTGAATCCGTGTGCGATTCACTGATTTTGGTCTCCATTCAGGCACATTTTGTACCATAATCTGGCATCTGGTCTCATGACTGCAAATGACACCAGCCAGTTTCACACATCTTGGACTCCATGAAGGGGTGCCCTATTTTTTTGACGCTCGACGACATGGCGACGCTCGTTTTCTGTTTTCTGGCAGTGGGATGTCAGATCCTGATTGCATCATGCATCATGGATCATGGATCATCATGTACATTCTTCACTCAGACTTTCAATTTTCGAATTTTCGAGCTTGAACGAAGCTTTTTCTGTGTGCCCTGAGGTACCTATACGTTTCATTCAAGTCGATGGCCATCGCGAAGCACAGATCTCAGCACAATTTTGCTCAATTCAGCTCATTTTCACACATTTTGGCATAGATTTGTCAGTTTTTGGTCACCTTCGCCGTTTCGTTCACTTCACTTGACCCAGCCTGACATACTGGCGTATGTTTTCAGAGGGGGAGTGTAACGGCAGCAGTGACAGCACTCAATTATACACTGATGTGATCAGAATTCCAATGATTCTCAGATGTACATTAGTGCAGTAAATTTTCCGTTCTGTTTCATGTTTTCCGTTCGCCGCCAGATGTCGCCTGTGAGCGCGCGTCGAGTCGCATTTGTCTTTCGTGATTTCCCAATCGGATTTATTTAAATTATTTCGAATGATTTCACGTTGTGTCATTAGTTGGGATGAATGCGCATTGAGATTCTATGTCTGCTCCATTTTTGTAGACCGGGTTTTCGTACTCTTCATATCTCACCATGGAGTTCAAAGGACTTACAAGTGCTTCGCATATGTCGCTCCAAGAGGCTGGATATGGGTCTGAAGAGGGTCAGTTGGGTTCGGAGATATCAGGGGCAGTGTCGGGCGTTACGACCCCTGGGGCATCAAGGCTGCAGGCTTCGCAATCACAAGAAAGATCAACCACTATGCAGCGGTTACAGGAGGGGGATGCAGCCCCCGGCCCAGATTCAATGTGCTTCCAGCCCTTGGACCGCTGCAGCACCTCCAGGCGTGCCTCAGTGGCAGCCCCTTGGCGATCAGCGTCCACGAGCTTCGCCTGCAGGTCGTCCCGCTGCCGCTTGACCGTGTCCAGCTCCTCCTTGAGACGGGTGGCTGCTTCCGCTGCCAGACGGGCAGCATCCCGCTCCTGGCGAAACTGGTCACGGTCACGGCATGCCTCCCGGTACACGATCATGGGCACACTGCCCGGTGACCCAGGCTCACGAAGGGGGCTCCCCAGGGCCGCCTTCTGAGGTGCGGCTGCATTTCCCTTGCCTGCCAGCTTTTTGGGGGGGGCGGGGGGGTTGCTGTCCTTGGCGGCCCGTTTTTTTCCTTTTGCGGTCCCACTGCGGGCACTCTGATCACTGCGGCCGCCATCACTCTTCCCCCCATCCGTCACCTCCCCATCACTGACCACCTCTGGGTCAATGACGTCCCCCCCCAGAGCGCTGGCACGGAAGGTGGAGACGTGGCCACGCATGGCGTGCCAAGCCTCCGAGAAAAACCCCTCCCCCTGCACGTCCCATGACAGCACCTGCTTAAAAGCAATTGAGCCAGCGCGCGCCAGCAACCCCCCCTCCTCCGACCCCACGGCTAGGTCCAAGCACCAGTGTTTGGACCCCAGCCGGTAGGCAAAACGGGCTACAAAAAATCCCCCCTCCCCTGCCACAAGCCCACAATCCTCAGACAGGGTCACCCTGCACAGCAGGTGCATCTGGGTGGCCGTCGTTTGCTGCGTGGCGGTGACCGCGTTGAGGGTGACGCTCCAATACCACCTCTCGGTGGAGTGCCGCGGTACCCCCTTCACGTTCACCGTCCTGTTGAGGAGGTACGCCGGTGCGGGCTGCTTGTTGACCGGGGCAATGTACAGCCCAAAGAAGCCCGCGCGTACATCACTGGCCCGGGGTGGCTGCACCACGGGAAAAGGGACCAGGGACCCGATGGCCAGGTCGGCGAGTGATGGGCCCACCGGCCCCCGAGCCTTGTCAACCGCCGCTGCCATCGCAGGCTCCGCTCCCGATGCCCCATCCTTCATCGCTGACACCAGTTGCAGTTGCCGTCGCGTTGCCAGCGGTGGTCGTGAGGAGCTGCCTTCGGTGGGCGGCGCGAACGTTACCGGGCGCAAAAGTTGACTCTGTGTTTTGCTGCCGTTTGCATCAACCAAAGGCTCGTGCAGGGGGAATTGAGCCTGCAAACGTACGGGGGGGGGGTCCAAAAAAAAAGATGGAAACAGCAGCAAAGCACAGAGTCAACGTTCGCGCCCGGTAACGTTCGCGCCGCCCACCGAAGGTGCCAGGTAACGTTCGCGCCTCCCCCACTGAGAGCTCACTGAGCCGTCAGTGAGAGCTAATTGGGCTCACTGAGCGCTCACTGAGCCATTTGGCGCGCTCAGTGAGCGCTCACTGAGCGCTCAGTGAGCGCGCCAAATGGCGCAGTGAGCGCTCAGTGAGCGCTCAGTGAGCGCGCCAAATGGCTCAGTGAGCGCTCACTGAGCGCACCAGACGGCTCAGTCAGGTCTCAGTTGCACCTCCAGACTGGCAACTGCAACTGGCGGCAGGGTGCTGGAGCCGCCTGAGCACAGCCCCATGCAGGCCACACACAGGGCCCGTACAGGCCCCCATACAGGCCCCGTAAAGGCCAGCAGCAGACTGGCACGGCCTGTGCAGTAGGCCCACGCGCTGGCCAGCCTCTGCACATGTTAAACCCACTCGTGGGGCACCCTGTGCACATGTTAAACCCACTCGTGGGGCACCCTGTGCACATGTTAAGCCCGCTCGTGGGGCACACAGAAAACCCCCTGCCAGCCCACAGCCCCACAGGCCCACAGCCCCAGACCCACCTGTCCAAACACCCTGGTGCACCCCACCACCACCCTGTCGCGCCCCCTACCAATATTCCCCCTAACACCCCGGTGTGAATCCTGCAGGGCAGGGGGAGAAGGGAGTAACACCTTGCCGCTGCAGATGCAGCGCATCCAAAGCGGGACCTCGGCGCCCGCATCGCTCCTTGTACACCGCTTCTCCGGCCCGCGATGCCACGAGAAGCCGAGCAGCAAAGCCTGCTGTGCGGAGATGGGGCGGGAGCAGGGGGCCCAATACTGCTGCAGCATGGCGGCCTCCCCGGGTCCACTGTTACCCAGGTCGAGCCATGATGGCCCGCTTGTCCACAGAACGTCGCCTTCCTCCACGTACACGTGGCACATAGGGTCGGCGGCGTCCAGGGCAGGCCTGGCCAGCAGCAGCGGGTGGTATGGGCAGCCGGGGCCTGACGCGCCCACGGGGGCCAGCCAGTCGTCCAGCTGCTTAAACCGCGGCAGACCGACCGCGCCCTGCAGTCCCTCGCCGAAGGCGAAGTACTGCCCCCAGTGGCTGATAGCCCTGGGGTTGGGCAGCGGCCCGTCTCCCCGTGGCCGTGAAGCCAGCTCATCCTTGGCCCCTGGCAGAGGGTCAAGGATGAACCGCTCCACGTCCACCCACTTGTGACGCTCGTCGGGGGTGAGGAAGCGGAAGAGAACGACCTGCTTCCCCACCCCCGGCAGCGCGGCGAGACCCCGATGTCTCAGCGTGGAGGCAAAGAGAACCATGTCCCCACGCTGAAACTCGAAGGTCTCGACCCGCAGAGCGTCATGGTCACCCAGGTGGCTACCCAGGTGCACCTCTAAATGATACTTGTCCGAGAGGACAAGCATCGTTGAGAGATGGTCGGGCAGCTCACCCATGATAGGGAGCGTACCTGGCAACTTATCAATGTCAGTGTGCCAGGTCTGCTCCCTAGCATCTTCCCCGGCGGCAATTGCCGACCACTGCGTTGGGAAGAGACCCCTCATCTCGGGCCAGCGAGCACTGCACTGCTGACTAGCCCGTTGCAAGGGGTCCCTTCCCAACACAGAGATAAGCTTGCCGGGCCGAGTACCCCAGCGCCGTGGCAGTTTGGGATCAGCCAAGCACTCCTCGCGAGAGTGTGCATTGGACAGCAGATCCCAAATTGCATCCGGCTGGGTGCCGCAGGAGTCGACGAGAATGCGGTACCAGTTCTCGCACTCCTTGGCCTCTACCGCCCCCCTAACCACCCGGAGCCCCAAGTCGCACAACGACTCATCCGACTCAAGGTCATGAGCCGGGAGTTCATGTGAGAACACCGGGGCAGCCAGGGAAATGTAGGGGGGAGGGGAGGCGGCACCGCGGAGGAACACGGGCTCCTTGGTCCTGTACAAGGCTGGGGTGGTGTAGTCGGGCACCACATGGCACCACTCAGGAATGATGGGACAAGCCGAAAGGCTTTCCCACCATTCCCCTGACACCACCCCGACCCCGAAAGGCAGGGGCTCAAGGAGTCCCTTCTTGGGTGCCACGTGGCTGACACCAAGATCTGAAGTCCAACCGTGTTGGAGATCTTTGGTGTCATGAACCCGTGTCCCGAACTCGTGGGGGGTACCGATCAGCTTTCCTGAGGACTGCTGCACCAAATCTTGGACAGCAGCCACAGGAAAGCGGAAGGGTACGGCATGAAGAGCTGGATGCACCTGGCGCAACATTTGGTTGCACCGGTGCATCCAGCTCTTTCCAAGAAGGGTCACATCGGTCACGTTGATGTGGACCACTTCTGGGGAAGGGGCAGGGAGCTGCTGGGCCCACAGCTTCAAGGGCTCTAGGTCCGTCGAAGGCACCCCCGGGTACACTGCCTCTGTGAAAGCGGTAGGTACCCGGGGGCGACTAAGGAAAGACGCGAGAGCCTTTGAAGCTGCCGGTTCCAGGCCTGGGACAACAATAGACATGGTGTGAAAGAGAGGACCTATGGGAGCGAGAAGGAATGGATGGGTAGGCGGATAGGGGGGCGGAGGAGAGGCGGAAAGGGGGGGGAACCCTCTGAGTGAGCCCCCAATTAGCTCTCACTGAGCGCTCACTGAGCGCTCACTGAGCCATTTGGCGCGCTCACTGAGCGCTCACTGAGCGCTCACTGAGCGCTCAGTGAGCCGGCTCAGTGACGGCTCAGTGACGGCTCAGTCGGGCGCTCAGTCAACTGAGCCGTCGCCAAAAAAAGTACCCCCCCCCTTGAACCTTGACCAAGTGAGTATCTAAAACTTCTAAAAACATTAAATGCACATTACCTAGCATGCAAAACGCACAACAAACAAGCACAAAGACATCGCAATGCACAACTGAGCCCCAAATGAGCCCCAACTTCACCTTTCCACTTAGCCACCAGTGAGCCGCAGGTACAAATGCTCTTGGACATATGCCCTCACATGCGAATGCACCTAAGTGCAGCTTGTCTTCGGTGCCATAGGTCCTTTTACCGTGACGAGGTGGCTCCTAGGGACCTGGTGGCACACAGGAAGAGAGGTAGAGAAAGGCTTGCGGACCCTGAGCTTAGTGTGAGGCGATTCTCTGAGGTAATGTTAGGCAAGCTGCTGCACGAGAAGGCCAACAAGAGGGCAAAACTTGAAAAGGTTGCCATGGACCAACGGCTCCTGCAGCACTTGCAAATGGTGGGTTTGGTGCCTCAGGTCCAAGGGAAGGTAACCAAAGCAGTTCTAACATAGGCTATCAAGCAGTACAATGTCTCTGGAGGCAAACTGAGGGTGACGGGCAAGAAGCAAGAACTCAAGGAGCGCCTGGAGGTTGTACTGCACAGTGGTCAGTGAGATGTGTTTTTGCTGCTCGTTTTGTGCGTGTTGTATGCGTTGTTCTTATGTCTGCCACTTGGAGCATTTGGAAGGAGGTTGCCCACCAAGAAGGGAAATGGTCGGGTGGGTGTCCAAGACGAAGTGAAAACTCGCCCGGGCAACCTCCTCACACCCCGTGGTGTCAGCACACCATCCGGATATACCCACGAAAAGGGGGTGTTTTTTGGGGGGGGTATTTCACCACTTGAGTTGCACTGTAAATACAGTATCTTTTTTTCTTTGTAATACTTCAATTTTTTTATAATTACAATGGCGGAAGTAGTTCTTCGAGTTTTCCATTTTGGCTCCTGATTTTTGTGTGCCAACCATTAAGAAATAAAGGTTTGGGGTAGAGGGTATAGTTTTGCTGCTGCGGGGGAAGGGGTATACAGAACAAACCCCCGGGAGCGCGCACAGGAGCCCAACTGCAAAGCAGTCATCCGCCTGGGCTACACCAACCTTCCGGCCTCGGAGGTAGAAAGGATAGTTAACGAGAGGGAAAACACAAAGTGGGGTGCAGCCTCCTACCACCCCCTCAAGTACAACTGCAACTGCTTTTGCAAGCAGTTAGCCAAGTTTCTGGGGCTAGTTGTGCCCTACTGGGTGAACAGGGCGGGTAGGTGGGCTGCCCCCCTTGCCCCCCGGTGTGTCGTGGAGTGTGGGGTGGCAACGTGGGACAACAGGTCTTCAGCCCCACCCCAACCTTGTGGAAGCGTCTCAGTGCGGGCGCTGTGAGTTCCTTTGACCTTTGCCCTTAACGAAATCATTCATTCCCTGCACACAAGTCAGCAACTTTGGTAGTCGCATTGTAGGCTGCCTTTACTTCTGCAGTTGGTTACACCGTCTCCAAAGTGACCTGCACCTTGTTCAAACTGACCTGCATCTTCAGTAAGAAAAAGTCACTGCCATGTCTTTCTTGGAGGGCTTGATCCAGGCTGAGCCGCCCTTAAAACCCTTTGTTGATGCTAAGACAAACTTAAGTGTTTTTATCTCTCTTTTGTTGCCTAAAGTACACTTTCTCAAAGTAACTAGGGTTGTGACCCTAGCCCCCCCCATGAAGTTCACCCCTACCACTCAACTGAGCGGAGGTACCTTCCTTCATGGAGGACATACCAAAAAAAAACAGGCATTTCATGCTTGTTGGCCTTGGAGGTTAAGCCTAGTGGTCTCCCACCCCAAGACCCCTATACTCAATTGTTTCCACCACTTATTGTGGTCCTACTTTGTAACTGTTTCTGAATTCAGTTGCTTGGCCAAGTCATTTTCTGTGTGGTCCTGACATCTATGCCCCTCAGTCCTAACCAGCACCATTTCACCCAAAAGAGTGCACATGAAGTGCCTAATGCAACCTCTGAGGCTAGAGTCTGACCAATTTTCATATAAAATCTTTTGTATTATCCATTTGTGATTGAATCTATTTGTATAAACCTGCTTTGTCTATCTGCAGCCCTTCTGTGTTACACTGGATTCCAAAACCAATCATTGATTCGATCCACATCCTCTTATTGCTCTACTTGCTGCTTTGGTTTGGGGTTTCAACTACAAAACCTGCAGGACATCATCAAAATACCTAGGGCATAAAGCAAGGACATCTTTCCGGTAGCAGAGACAGTCCCTTGTGACCTTTTGAACCGACCCTGAGAAGAAGTGCAGAACAAAAGCTCAACAACAAGTTCATCATGTCCACGCCAAGCGTCAGGACCTGGCCTATCCGAACTGTCCAAGTACAAATGGGCAGCATGGCCCACCCAATGAGTGAACCACCGTACTGAGCTCCACATCATCTCAGTGGCGCATCTGGGTCCCAAGGAGATCCAGAACGCAGAAGGGCGGAAGAGAATAAAGGCCTTACCACCGAGGCCTTAGCAGCACACGGTGGAGACAGCTACAGTCACCTCCACAGACGTGTAGCTGCCTCAATATCCAGATCAAATTGTCCAGCTTCATCCTCAACTGCCATTGAAGGACCTGAGGAGTATGAGGAGCTGAAGCAGAAGATGGATGAGTACATCCTACATGAGGAGTACTACAAATCCATCCGTGGGGAAGATGGAGAGGAGCCATTGGCTGTACATGGATCCATACCACGTACAGACCTAGGGTCCTACGCACACTCTGGTCCTCCGTCCACTGCATCCCTGCCGAGACGACTAAGACCTGAGTATCCAAGACCATGTTGTCGAACCCCAAGGGCTCCCGAAGTGGGCCCAACACGAGTCGAAGAACAACATCATCCAAGGCCAACCTACGGTGCCCTGGATCACACGGCCGAGCTGTTGGCCAAACTCCTGTCTGGATCAGAAGATCCAGATGTGACGGCCCTATCGGAGGCCATTAAGGCTAAACTGGGTATTACAGAACCCTTACCCAAGCCAGAGTTGCCCTCTCTCTCTCCAGGACTGAGTACCCTGGCCGAAGATCTCAAGAGATCAAGGGTCTCAAGGCTGTTGCCTAAGGTTACCTGCCCCAGCCCCTTTCACCCCCGTGCCAGGACAGTGCCTATGGCTGATCTACAGGACGTGCCTGTCACAGAGATCGAGAGAAGAGGCCTGTCAGCCCTGGCACCTCTTGCCGGCGTGTCGCCTTCAGGCCTAACTCCGGGGGGTGGGAAGACGGGCAGACCAATCGCCCAGGCGAACATCCAGCTGGAACTGCCGGAGTTCGACCCCAAAAATCTGCCCGAATGGGCAGAAGAATTTGCAGAGTTCCTTTTGTTGACTGGCCAATCCCATGTGGATGTGGCCACCAAATGTTCACTGCTAAAACGCTCATGCAAAAAGAAGTTTTTGCAAAAACAGGTTAAACAGATTGTGAAAACTTGTTCTACCTTGGCAGAGGTACTCCTGAGGTTGGAGAAAACATCCCCAGTCTATGAGACTGACCTCAGCGTACGCACACAGATCGAGGAGCTACCCATGCTCCCGGAGTTTCCATCCGCTGCGCGAATTTCTGAGTATGTGTGCGACTTAGAGTACTTGTTTTCGAGGATGAATGTGGGCTCTTACGGAGCCACTGAGCCCCACCTGTGGCTCATGAGTAAGATCCCCCAGCGTACGTGGGATGATTGCCGCTCCACCTCTGAGAGGAAGAGCAGGACCCACTCGTACGATGAACTGGTGGATCTCTTGATTGAGCTAGCTCTTGAGAGAGAGAATGACTCCCACATGGAGAAATTCCTCAAGAAGCATTTGGGACGAGGTGGTACCCCTACCCCCGAACGTGGCGAAGGGAAGGGGCATAAAAATCCCACTAACACCAACCAGGGAGGTGGTAAAGGGAGGGGCAACGTACGTGCCATGAACGAGGTACAACCTGATGCAGGCACACCCCCCCTGTTTTACTGCCGACCTGTCAATGACAAGGGGGGACCTTGTCATGCCTCCGACTGCGATCTCCGCAGTGGCTGTATGCTGCAGATGAAACGTCAGCAGCACACCAAGAATGGGAAACAGGTGACCCATCAGGACCATTTCAGGTGTACCATCACCTGTGGTTACTGTGGCAAACGTCGTCACTACGAGGACGAATGCCACATCAAGAAACGCGAGAGTGACAAACTCAAGCGTCAGGAGGCGGAGCGCCAGAAGACCCAGACGCCCGCCAGAAATCCCCCGAACGGGGATAAAGGGGGTAAAGGAGGTGGCAAAGGGGGTGGCAAAACTGGACCCCCTAACCCCCAGAGGCGCTCATCAGCGCCCGTTGCTACACCCACTCCTGCTGCTACACCCGCTCCCGCAGTTGACCCCAAGAAACGCCCCCAAGGGGATAACGCTACCCCTGAGGGGAATAATTCTAAGAAGAGGCGCTTGGCCTGGATGGCCAAGTCCCTCATGGCTGCAGGGGTGGATGTGAAATTCTCTGATGAGGAATAGGGGGGCGGCTCCGAAGAGGAGGACTTGGTTTTCTGGATCCTCGTGAAAATCAGGGATCAGGTTTTTGGAGCGGTGCTTGATACCGGTGCAACACTTTCCATAGTGGCCCGGCGCCTGCTTAAAACTTTCAGAAAAACTAAGACCGTGGCCATAAGAGTAGGGGATGGGCGTACCATCCATTCCTGGGGGGGGGTCGATGTGACCATATGTCTGGGCGACGAAACCGTGACCCAACACTGCAGAGTGTTGGACACTGACGCCTTTGACATCGTCATTGGCACCGACTTTCTAAGAAGAAACCCCCAGGTAAAAATGCTGTCCCCACAGCGTCCTTACTCTTTGCACTGCGACTTTGGCAGTGGGCTATTCTCCGTTCCTTTGGAGCTGTCAGGACGAAAAGAGTCTGGTCTGCGCTACGCAGCCAAGACGAACTATCGTACTGAAAATTACCAACTGGCCCGTCACGTTCTTGAAAATGGACTGGCGGCCCTCCAGGTAAACCTGGATGAGATCCAGGTGGAATTGTTTGCGAGCCAACAACAGCACATCATGCAGTTGTACTGCTCGAAACAACTGAACAATGCTTTCCGTTTCTTCTGGAAAGCAATGGGCCTAGCGTATGCTAACCCTCCCTTCTCCCTGCTCGCGAAGGTTCTAACCAAAATCGCTTATGAGGGAGGAAGGGTTGTTATGTGCACCCCTGACTGGGGTTGCTCTGGTGAACATGCTTACTGGCGCCGTATGCTAGATCGAATGACCGTGGGAAGAGTGCAACTCCCCGACGGCCCCATCTATGTGCCTGAGGACTCAGACACAGCTATGCAGGCCCCTGAGTGGGCCAGTTTCCTGTCCATCGTCGATGGATCTCTCAATCCTGTACCCCTGTGTGACCTAGACCAGCTGCTACTAAAAGAGGTCATGGCCGAAAATCGTGGCCTGACCCTTTATGATCTCAAAAATCGATCTCCTGAGCACCTATCTGCCACACTTACAGGGTGTGAGTCTCCTGATGACTATCTGGAACCTGCAGCTGTGAAAGAGGATGCTGACGACCAACTGTCTGAGATCGCCAGCACTATACCCTCTGTTGATCCCAGCTGTGTTGACCTAAAACATAGTGCTTTCCTAGCCCAACTGTTGCTAGAGGAGGTAGATCTAGAGTCAACCTCTGAACCCGCTTCCCCTGTTGGGAAGCCAGTGCTACACATGCAGCCTATGCACACAGGTGAACCCGTGGCCCGGAGTGCTGATGCTCTGGCGCGGCCTGCTGCTAATAACATGCCATTGTCTGAGCATGACACTCAAGAACTCCGGCGGCTGTTGTACCTGAAGGCCGAAGGTATTGAACGCCAAGAGCGGCTGCAATACCTCAGACAGACCTGGAAATACTCCATCTGGTCTGAGGAGGACGATGAGTCCTATACGCTGCCTGATCCTGAGATACCTCTAGTGTATTCTCTACACTATGGGCAGCAACGTCCCCCTGAGTGGGAGGATGGTACTGTGCCTGCCGAAACTGCTGATCGGCATAAAAAGAAAGAACATGGAAAAAGCAACCTCCATGCTGAGGAGGATTTCCTTCAGAAACTCGAGAGTCTTAACCTTGACCCCCGCCTGAAGAAACTGCTGATAACCTATGAGGAGGTGTTCGGCGCCTTGCCGCCTCCCCTTTCTTGTAAAAAACTGGTCCAGATGGACCTGAAATTGAAACCAGAATTTGAAAAGACGCGAGTAAGGCGTCGTCCCTATCCCGCTCTACAGGAACAGGTTGAAGAAATCGAGCGCCAGATCCAAGAATGCATTGATGCTGGCCTCGTTGAAGAGTATAAACATAGGGACTATCCCCATCACTGCAGCCCCTGTTTCCTTGTTGCTAAACCAGGGTCGACTGCTCTACGTCTTGTTGTAGACTATGGTGAGGTCAACAAGAAAACCCAGAACCATTCAGGGAGTATTCCTAACATGGAAAACACCCTGGAGCGTATTGCCAAATGCAGGTATAAGACCAAAATGGACAAACGCTCTGGTTTCTGGCAGGTGGACCTAACCGCCGCAGCTCAGGAGCTGTTGGCCCTTATAACCCCTAAGGGTCGTGTTTTCAAGTGGAAGGTTATGCCTTTCGGGGTGGCTAATGCCCCAGCGCTCTTCCAGGAGCTTATGAACAAAATTTTGTACATACTGAGGCGCAGGCCTCTAGTACAAGAGTTGATTTCTCGGGGTGCAGAAATGGAGGCTCACATCGACGACGTGAGTTTGGGTACTAATACCAAAGAGGACCATGTCCTTCTCCTCCGTGAATTTTTCACTGTCTGTCAAGAAAACCATCTCCGAATCAAACTCGAAAAGTGTGAGTTTATGAAAGAGGAGATGGAGTATTTGGGTTTCGACGTGGGGTATGGCTGGTGGAAACCAGCCGCGTCTAAGATGCAGCCCCTACAGGACATGCAGATTCGCGATGACCCTAAGAAGGGTCTACACGATGTGAGGAGTTTTGTGGGCGCCTGTAATTTCTATCGGCGTCACATCCACAATTTTACTTACTCCTCTGCACCCCTCACTGACCTGATCAAAAACACTACTCCCTGGAGGTGGACCTCCAGAGAGGAAGAGTGTTTCCAGGAGTTGAAGAAGAAGATTGCCTCCTCCAACTGCTTGGGAGTGCCCCGCCCTGAAGGCGAGATAGTCCTGATCACTGATGCCAGTGATGTAGGGGGGGGAGGTACGATCTACCAATGGCAGGAGCTTAACCCCGCTGAACTAACCCACTGCCGTTATCGTACTACTGTACTGAACCGTGATGGTTCGTTGAAACATGACTATCCTACCAGTGAGTGGCGACTGGTGCCACTGGGACACTGGAATTGGAAATGGAACCAAGCGCGTTCCAACTACAGCACCTATGACGAGGAACTCCTGGCCGGTATGTTGGTGCTATCGTCACAATCCCGACTCCTGGGATCTAACCCTATTGTCTGGCTGTGTGACCAGAAGCCTGTGAAGTCTTTTCAGAAGGGCCCACCACCGGAAAAAGCAAAGCTAAAACGGTGGTGGACTTACCTGAGCCAGTTCAGGCTGACAGTGCATCATATCCCCGGGATTAAGAATGAACTGTCTGACTATATATCGCGCAACAACTTCGATGCGCTTATTGGTGAGAGCTCTGAGGCGCTCGCCAAAGAGGCTTTACAACGTATGGATGTCCAGCCTGACCTGTCCATGCGCACTGCTGGAATCCTGGAGGGTTGGAGTCTAACCGACTATCAGTCAGAGTATGAAGAAATTCTCCAAACCCTCAGCACTGGTCTCGAACCCCGTGTCATTGACGGGCACCAGTGGTATAAAAACAATCAGTACCTCTTCTACGAGGACCAAATTGTGGTGCCTGAGGCACGACTGGATGGGTGCCTACAGTGGTCCCATCTCAGTTCTGGTCACACTGGCGCTAATCGCTCAGTGGACTTCTTCCGTGAGTGTTTCTACTCTAGTCTAACCCTGACTGAACTGAGGTCGCGTATGCAGACCATAGTGGATGCTTGTGGCTGTCATGCCAGCAAGCAGAGCGACAGTAGGGATAGGGGCCTGATCTCTGGCTTACCCATACCCTATTGTGCTAACTCTCTTCTCTACGTGGATTACATCCACGGCCTACCACGCTTTGGCGGCTATGATAGTTGCCTCGTGGTCACCTGTGGTCTATCTCGCTTCACCCGTTTGTTCCCTTGCAATAAGAAAATCACAGGTGAGCAGACTGTAAAAATGTTGGTCGAACAATGGTTCGAACCCTATGGAGAACCTAAGCAGGTGCACTCTGATGAAGATGTACGCATCCGCAGTGACACTGTGTGGTACAAACGAGTGCTAAATGCCCTCAACGTGGAGGTAACCACAGGTGTGCCCTATACTCACACGTCTAACCCTCTCTGTGAGAGACAGAACCGTGTGGTGGAGCAAAACTTAAGAATCCTGATGAAACAGGAGCGCACCAAGGACTGGGTACGCCTAGTGCCCTGGGCAGTTCTGTCCATGAACTCACAGCGGAGCTCTTCTACGGGTTTCACCCCCCACGAACTGTTCCATGGAGGACGACCTGCTTGGTTCTTCAAAACCCCCTTCCCTGAGGACTTCAAGAGCCCTGTGGGAGATTGGCTGGAACACAAGCAGTCTCTGGCTAACCAGGCTGGTACTAACCTGAGGCACATTCGTGACCGTGAACAGAGCCGACAAAATCGCCTACGGCGACCTGCCAGCTTCAACGTTGGTGACCTCGTTTTGGTACACCATTCACGCCTACCCTCCTGGCCACGTAACTGCCTACAGGACCATTACTTTGGACCCTATCGTATCATCAGGATAGATGGATCCAGGATCCATGTCAGGTGCAGTCCACGTCTAGGTGGTGAACTGCTATGTGCACCTAAGCAGTTGAGGCACTATCACTCCCCTGACGACTTGTCTTGGGATGAGTGGCGCCTCAGAGACAGTGAGATTGAACGTATAGACCTAGAGAACGCTGCCAGTCCAGAGGAGGCAGACGAACTCAAAGAGATGACTGCCGATGAGATGGCAGTCGATGGTTACTACGTGGTTGCAGGTATTGCTCGCCACGAGTATAAACAGGGCTGGAAATTCCTTACCCTGTGGGATGGCTATGGGTTGTCTGAGGCGACCTGGGAACCTATGTCAGCCTTCATACAACCAGATGGGAGTATCAACCCCATCTTCCGCACTTACCTCGTTGAGAACAACGAGGGGCAGCTCCTGACCCGTGCTGAGACTATGTCCCAGCGTAAGAAGCGAAACTAATCTCCCCGTGTCAGTCTACTGACAGGTGCAGTGAGCACTCTTCTGCTGACGTGACTGTGTATGGTTGTAAGAGCAGTTGTCACAGTTGCCCCGCATTGCATCGCAGGACAGGACCGTTAGCCCCCCGTGACAACCACTCCCTGGCCGAAGGCCATTGGTTTTTTTTCACAGACTACTGCTTACTGAGCACTGCACTGACCCTGTCTGTGCCCTGCAGACCCATGCCTATGGTTTCCAGCGTGAGCCAGGTGGCCGCTTATCAGGATTGCAGCCACCCAGCGAGTGTGTGCCTTGTTGACCATGTGTTGCATGGGTACTGCCCTAATGTAATGACCTTGGAGAGCCAACGAAGAACGGTGGCTTACTACACCAGGGGGGAATGACAAGCAAGGTGTTATGAGGCAAGGTGTGTCTTCCCTCCTTGGGGACAAGCGAGCCCACAGTTAGGACCCCTGACTGGTCCAGACCCGTGGGGTTCTACCCTTCCTTACAGGGTTTACCATACCCCTAAGTGTGCTACGTATGTCTGTATGTGTCTCACTTCTCTCCCCAGCGTGGCTCCCGGAGACCGGGCTTCGCTGACGTCGGACCGAAGGTCCTAATCAGGTACTATTACCACTCCTATGGCGCCCAATTTCTGTGCTGGCGCCTATCCTTGGGGTATGACGGCAAAAGCCCTACCTACTAGAGGGGAGGGGTGGCCAAGTGTGCTAAGGGCATACAAAACGCCCATTTTTGCTACAGGCCAAAAGCTAACGCACTCCCCTGCCCACGAGGAAAAGCACGCGGGACAGGAGACACCACTACACTACACTCACTAACGCCAGCACCGGCCTTCGAAGGCAGGGTGAGCACTCATCACTTGCACTCCACTCCTGCCAGGCCTGCTGACCCTAACCCCTACACACGCTACTTGGGGCTGCTGTCCAGGAAGACTCAGGCCCTAGTGGCCCTCCTGTGAAGAGGACAAGAGAACACAGCGCTCCTAAGCAGCTGTGGCCTAACCGGGGACGCCACAACGCGTTTCCCCTGCTAGGGCTTGGAGGGAAGGGGTGCTCTCGTTGCGTGCACAGCGCAGATGTCGTTGAAGTCGAACTGCCCTCGCCAGTCCTGGCTGAGGCACAGTCATTTGATTTGTGATCAGCGCCCCTGTTTTGCTGGGGCAGAAAAATGGATAGCCGCCGAAGGCAGCTGCTGCGTGCACCAATCACCCTTAACCTCTTCCACCTGTACAACAGAGGCAAATGAAGGGGCGTTTGCGGCGGAGGAACCAAGCCACACTCCCCGTATTTTACGGTTCTCAGTGTGACCTATAATACACTGTCCGCAAACACGCTGAAGATTCAGCTACCCCTGTCAAGCAAGCAAGCTTTAAGAAACTCCTCGGGTTCTCTTAAAGAACGTACCGAGGAGTCTCTGGGTAACCTAAACAAGGTTTACCGTGCGCAATTCGCGTCGCCTACCCTTTAATGCATCATGTGCACGCAGGGAAGGGAGGCTGAACCACTGACTCAACCAGGAGGTGAGCTCCTCGTGGGCTAACCTACCTTACTCACCATGCGTCGTGTGAATGCCGAATTGAAACGAACACAAAACAAGCCTAAGCGTTTTAAGCAACCCTACTTTAACGCCACGGCTGCACACGAACAAACGCTTTCTGTACTTACCTGTGAAGAAGAAAACAAGGGTGAATTTGAGATACAGGTAAAGCGTCACAGCGTGTGGATGCCTCGATTAGGCACATGCATCGTGAGCACAGCGCATATTCTCACCCTACGTGCGCGCTGCGCGCTCCATTCGCATCACATACCTTTCATTCCTGTTTTTACCTGTGCAGAGCACGAGAGAAGAACACCCGACCCCCCAACGAGCACAGCGTTGACAACCCTAACGTTTTGACGAAACGATCAACACGAACGCAATGCGTAAGTGTGAGGTGACACTGACATACCTGAGAGATGGGTTGTTGACCTGCTCTGTGGTGTGGGCTGAATTTGAATACTTGACTCTGAAGTTTATAAAAATTTTGATGCAACTGTGCAAAAATTTTCTTTAAAACTTTAAAAACTACGGCTCATACCTTCTTTTCCAAAAGCCGTTTACGCTTGCGTAACCCTTTTCTCGGAGTCCGCTTCCTTTGCGCTTGTCTGCGACTTTAAGTTATGTGTAAAAATGACGATTTCCCGCGTGGTTTCGTCGATTTTTAACGATTTCACTTGCTAAATCGCAACCCCCTTCCGCTAAACCGCAGGAATCACTCCCTGCTGGTTACATTTTCTATTTTTTCCAGCTCCAGGGGGTTTGTGTCCTCCATTGGGAGTATTGCTCCGCCCTGGCCCTTGGTCAGGACGTTTACGCAAACGCTGTTTATACAGCGATCGCCGTCCGCAACAGAGCGTTCGACTGTACCCTAGTGGGCAAGCATATGTGCTCTAGGGAGGGAGTCCTGGGTTCAATTCCCACTACCCCCAAACTTTTTCCAAAAGTTTTCGTCGCACGCCGGCGACTTTTGAGGAATGCCCCATCGAAGGGACATCATTCACGGTACATTACACTGTTGTTCAAGGGTACCTACAGTGTGATAGGCTTCTATGAAGTGATGAGGATGTTTTTGGTAGGTTGAATGCATTTTCTGAGGTAATTTTGGGAATATTTGAGCCTTTTTCCTTGGTCCTACTAGCTTGATCAACTAGTACTCCAGGGGGGAGTAAGAAAAAGTCACTGCCATGTCTTTCTTGGAGGGCTTGATCCAGGCTGAGCCCCCCTTAAAACCCTTTGTTGATGCTAAGACAAACTTAAGTGTTTTTATCTCGCTTTTGTTGCCTAAAGTACACTTTCTCAAAGTAACTAGGGTTGTGACCCTAGCCCCCCCCATGAAGTTCACCCCTGCCACTCAACTGAGCGGAGGTACCTTCCTTCATGGAGGACATACCAAAATAAAACAGGCATTTCATGCTTGTTGGCCTTGGAGGTTAAGCCTAGTGGTCTCCCACCCCAAGACCCCTATACTCAATTGTTTCCACCACTTATTGTGGTCCTACTTTGTAACTGTTTCTGAATTCAGTTGCTTGGTCAAGTCATTTTCTGTGTGGTCCTGACATCTATGCCCCTCAGTCCTAACCAGCACCATTTCACCCAAAAGAGTGCACATGAAGTGCCTAATGCAACCTCTGAGGCTAGAGTCTGACCAATTTTCATATAAAATCTTTTGTATTATCCATTTGTGATTGAATCTATGTGTATAAACCTGCTTTGTCTATCTGCAGCCCTTCTGTGTTACACTGGATTCCAAAACCAATCATTGATTCGATCCACATCCTCTTATTGCTCTACTTGCTGCTTTGGTTTGGGGTTTCAACTACAAAACCTGCAGGACATCATCAAAATACCTAGGGCATAAAGCAACGACATCTTTCTTCTTCAATAAGTCACTTTCGTTCCCTGCGCCTCTTTTTTTTGCTTCACCCGGGAACATTCAACGCCGAGGGCTGGGTGGGTTAAGTACGTTGACTTTTTTTGCGCTGACCAACTGGAAGTAACTCGCTTTCCTTCGTTTCGTTTTCTCTGAGTTGGTTCTCTGAAAAAAAAAACACTTGTGTGCCCCTTGTTGCGAACCGGACAGCTCTTTGTTGTGTGCACTTTGACCTTTGACCTCTGACCTTGACCTTTGCTCTTTGTTGGGAGTGCCTTCACCTGACCTTTTTGCTCAAGGTCTCTCCACCCGAACATGGGACTAGTGGAGATGCCTAGAGCTGCGCTTGGGGGAGCCCTACAGGCAAAGCGAGACTCGGGGGAGTTGCCTTACGTTTTTATGGCCGGAGTTGCGCTTGGGGGAGCCCTGCAGGTGAAGCGAGATTCGGGGGAATCGCCGTACCTTTTTACGCCCGAGCTGCGCTTTGGGAAGCCATGCAAGCGAAGCGAGACTCGGGGCAGCTTGGAGCTCGGGGGTTGCTCGGGGGATTCCGATTCTGTATTTGTTTGCTGGTGACGAGATACACGTGTTGGCCGGGACCATTTCCAAGCACGGGTTGTCTGTTTTCAACAATCACTCCGACGTGATGGCTTGCCGCCAGACGGATTCCTTCAACATTCAACAGGTCCGAGACGTGGCTGGCTCTCATCGCTCACAGTGCCTCGATGAGGTCGCGAATTATTTCTCTGCACTTAGACGACTTCGTACGTCGTACGTCAACTATTTCCTGACGAGGACGTGCTTCCACTGGTTCCTCGCGAATCCTTGCAGGTGAAGATTGTTTCGCGCACGTTGTTTGTGTCGTTGCGTCGGATGCTGGTTTTGGTAGTTTCCGTCCTTGCCCGTCAGAGAAATCTGGGAGACTTGGCGTTTAACCCTCAACATGGTCGGGTAAACTCTTGATAAAACCTTGTGTAGGCCATCCGTGCCTAATGTGCATGCGATTTTCGATGGCAAAAGGGCATTTCCTTAACCACTTGCAGTTTTCAGAACTATGCTTGTGAGGTGCTGCAAATGTCGGATTGCGGATTTATGTGAATTCAGGACAAGAGAAATACCTTTGTGTGATTGGTTCGGTGTACCATCGTGAAATTCTTTCTCACATTAGTCAGAGGTCACACACAATGTTCGTGGTGGCCGGAGCATTGATCGTGTGGCGGAGTATTCAAACGTGTGGCGACTACTATGTGCCTTTTTTGTGTTGCTTTGTGTTCAAACAGTGGAGAGTTCAACACAGTTCAAATGCATCCTTTTTTTGTTTGCATCTAGCATGTAGCTCCAGGGGGTCTGAATCCAGTAGTGCACACAAAATACCAGAGCCACCAAGTGCAAGAGAAGTCCACAACGTTGTTTTTGTGTTTCAGGGGTTGTTCCACTTCATTCCGATTCTGTATTTGACTGCAGGTGAGGTGATGCCGGACGTGTCACACGTGTTGGCCCGGACCATTTCCTAGCACGGGTTGTCTATTTCCAACAACGTGATGGCTTGCCGCCAGACGGGTTCCGCGATGCTGTGTTCCTTCAACGTTCAAGAAGTCTAAGACGGCTGGCTCTGAGTGCCGCGAGGAGGTCGCGAATTCGATCCAATGGCCATCTTGACTATGTCTTATTCAGGATATGGCTTCATCTTTGCTAGGCGTCCAAAGCAGAAGACCCGCAAGGAGTGGATTGAGGTATGCACTATCAGTAGTTGAGGCTGTACCACGTTGCAAAAATTGCAATGTGGAGTGTAGAAAATGTGGTTGACATGTGCTATAGAAAATGCAAGGCGTGTTGTGGAAATGGTACACAATCAGACGAAAATGTAGCGTGTGTTGCAGAAAGGTCAATGCATGTCGAAGAAAATGTAGTGCGTGTTGTAGAAGATGCGATGTGCATTGTGGGCAATTTAATGCGCATTGTAGAGAGTGTAACATTTTTGCATGAAATTTGATATGCCGTGTGGAAAATGTACTGCCCATTGGAGAATGCTTTACTACGTATTGTGAAATTATAGTGTGTGTCATGTCATTTTGCAGAAAACGAAATATGCAGTGTAGGCAATACTGTGCATTGTAGTACATGGAGATACGTGTTGTAGAAACAGGGGGGGATTATCCACGAAACGGGTTGTCAATTTTTCGGCCGAATTGCTCAAGATTATTGTCATTCGGGGGGGGGCGGGGTTGAAATCTCCAAACTCTTCTAACGTGGAAGGGTTTGCTTGCCTCGTTGTCACATCAGCAGCGATGAGAGCTTTGAGTGACACCATATTGGGCCAAAAACTTTCTCTGGTGCCTTTGGTTCTGAGTTACCTGCACACCTCAGTTCTCAAAGTCAGTTCAAAAACCTGTGCCAACCTTTGTGAAGCAAAGTTCTTTTGAGCATCGTAGGGTGGGACCAGTTCAAACTGACTTCTTAGTTAACCACACACCTCAGTTCTCAATGTCATTTCAAACACCTGCCAACCTTTGTGAAGCCTAGTTCTTTTGAGCATTGTGCGGTGCAAAGGGCCCCGTGCCTGCAAGTTTGAGACTATTTGCCAAAGATGAGCTACAAAGCCTGACCGTTGGAATGGGTACTTCTGCACCACAGGAGATCCATTTTCAGGGATAGTCAAGGGTTGCAGAACAGGCTTTGCAACAAATGTGGCAAATAGTAAACCCACAGAGCCAAGACCGGGCAAAGAAGGCACAACACAAGCAAGTGCACAGCACGTCAACTGTCAACTGTTCCGAAACCTTTACCAGCAACACAAATCAAGTCCCAGGGACTTCAGTTCTCAACAGTTCTCACCAGTTCAACGTTGTGTTTGCAAGCAAGGCAAAACAAAGGCAATTGCAAAGCATTAGTCAGAAATGTTCTGTCAAAATTTAGCAGTCAATAGCCGGAAATGTCCGGAGCGATCTGCAGTACAGCTGAGCAGCACAAAAACAGCAGAGCAACAATATTAAAACGACTTTTGGCAGGCATCTTTAGATTCAACCACAGCATTGTAATGTTCTGACACATCCACACTTTTGTGCCAAGGAATCAAATGCAATCAAGCAATGGATTTTGCAAAAATTCATGTTTGAACGACAAATTTTTGGCACCGCGGCCGTTTCAGATCCAGTGCGGTAGCGTAAATGCGGTTTTGGCCGCAGAATGCCCCACAAAATCATAGGTGACACACGCAAAGTCATATTAATGCCACAGTTTTCAGCACCAATCAAGTCAGAAGTCCCAGGCCTTTCAGCCCCCCCCCCCCCCTGCCCAGACGGTGCTGCCAATTTCAGATGTAGGCATGTGGACTTTGCTTTGGGGCTGACCAGTACATTCATCCTGATTCTGGTGTTCTGGCAAAACATTTCGTGTGCCACTGGCTCCACAATGACCCACAGTTTTGGGTCCATCTGCGTCATTGATCTGTGGTCGTGTGAAGTTGGCCCACATCTGATCTGTTTGATGATCATTATATCCTTGTTGGCTGTCTTCCGCTTCTGCATGGAACAGCACAAAGCCTTTAGGGCAACACCATAGTGCTGTCCGTCATGTATGAGGGGATCGATGAGCGCTCCACGTGATGGCTCCGCAGTACGCAGGCATTCTCTGTGGTATTGTAGTCAACCACTGGGTTGAAAGTTCTGTAGAGGGGTCTAATTTCTGGCTGGAGTGGGTATTGGCCAAAGTCCCTCCGTGTGTTTGGCGGTCCCTCGTTGCATATGGAACACTTATTTGAAGGAAATTACGGATTTCAGAGCCAAAACCAAAGCTATGACCCATGTGCACTACCACCACCTTTGCCTCCTCGCTGCTCTTTGCAGGAACTTACTCCTGGCCAGCCGTTGTCCGTTTTCGAGAACCTCTCGCTGCATGAGAAAGCCAAGACGCGCTTAGTTTTTGGTATCGATGGCGATGTGACCCATACGTCCTTTCCTTTTGACGAGACATTCAATACCGTCCCAGAAGGTGTGTTGAATGACACAGCACCGAGCACGCTGCTGGTAGCATTGATGCCATGAGGGCCTCAGAGCAATTACCGCCTGCTTTCCAAACAACTACCGCCAGCTTGAAAATCTTTGGGGCTTCCGCAGGATTCCATGAACAAACGTGCTTAGGTACACTAGCTCCACCAAGTGCAAGAGTGCAGACCTATTCCGTAAAGAGGGAAATTTTAGGATAGAGCATGGCATGCCAACAGCTCAAATAGAGGCAAATCTGGAGACGCCAAGAGCCAGAATCAGCACCTCCCCCACTCTCATTTCATAAAACATTTTATCCACTGACCGCAACAAGCAACAGAGTCAATTTCCTTCTCAAACTCAAACCAGAGTGTACCAGTGTCCCGCCACTTACTACTTTTCTTTGAAATGTGATGAGCAATGTACGCATAAAGACGGCTTTTTTTTTAGGGTCGAACACAGTGCATTGCTCGTGGTAGATTCTCTGTGAGGTGGACTTGCCAAAGGCAGTAGAATGGTCTCAAAATTCAGCCTTTTCCGAACCTCTGCACAACATCGTTTGGTACCCTGAACCTCTCTGCACAACATGCCCTGCATCGTTTGGTGTCCCGAGTGTGCACAACATTCTTTGGTACCCCAGCCTCTGCACAACATTGTTTAGTACCCTGAACCTCCTTGCTTAACATCCTTTGATACCCTGAACCTTTGTGCCCAACATTGGTTGCTCTCTACACAGAGTTGTTTTCCCTTGACTATTGGCTGTCTAGGGTCTGTTGGAGCATCCTTGAATAGCTATGATGAGACCAACGCTCAGAGCAACACCTTTGATGGATGCCCTCGTGCACAGCAACACGCAAACCTCGCGATAATGATTGCATCACCAGGAGCGTATTTTCCTGCGATTCGAATGCGAATTTGGGTTCTCATTAACTCATCAGAAGTATGTTCATCATTGGTTCCCTTGTCACATTGCCTGTCTGAAGCATGCTCTCCTCCACCACACTGCAGCACAATAAAGACCGAATGCCGAACAGGCTGCCACATAACACCCATTCCCAAAAGTTGTTCAATTTGTGTGGCTATCTTGTTAAGTCTGTTGAACTAGTTGACTCGGAGTTAGAAATGCGGTGCGTGATCGACGGTCGGCGGTCATGTTCGACGTAGTGTGTGCACGTAGCCCGAAAAACAGTGCAATGCGAAAACCTCGGGGTTCGCACACAGGCGGCCACCTTTGCCTGCTCGCGGCTCTTTGCAGGAATTTACTCCTGGCCAGCCGTTGTCCGTTTTCGAGAACCTCTCGCTGGGCGAGAAAGCCAAGACGCGCTTAGTTGTTGGTATCAATGGCGATGCGACCCATACGTCCTTTCCTTTTGACGAAACATTGAATACCGTCCCAGAAGGTGTGTTGAATGACACAGCGCCGAGCACGATGCTGGTAGCATCGATGCCACAAGGCCCTCAGAGCCCGAGAGGGGGATGCAATCACCGCCTGCTTTCCAAACGACTACCACCCGCTTTAAAATCTGCGGGCCTTCCGCAGGATTCCATGAACAAACGTGCTTAGGTACTGCTGGTGGCACGTTTCTGATGGGTGCGTTCATCAACAATGATTCCTTTTCGGCGTTCAGAGGCCTGAGAAAAAGGTCTTCGAAGACCCCCTAGGCTGTCAACTGCGCAGTTGGTAAAGAGAAATGTGCAACGTCGCCCTGTGCCAGTAGTTCGTGTGCAGTATAGCGTGTATTTCTCCGTCACAGGAACCACGCAATGATGTTCTGGGGGTTGGATGGAGACGGCACCATCGGAGCCAACAAGGCTGCCATTAAGAATTTGGCTCTGACGATGGGCTAAACGCAGAGGGATATTTCAATTATGATTCACACAAGGAGATGGAGGCGGCAATTTCGCATTTGCGATTCGGCGGGGTGCCCATCCGGGCCCGTTACATGATCAATTCGGGATGGGATGATAATGCGTGTCATCACCCTTCATATGTGCGTAAGTTCGACCTGCTGGCGGATTGTCTCTGGCCATTCGTGCACAGAAAAGCATTTGTGTGTTTCTCAGCCAGTTTGACCCCTTTGGGTGGGGGCATGTGTTACACTTTCCATGTGCACACTGTGTAGCATATTGGATGCTGAATATATGGACGTTGAGGGCTTGCTTTTGGGCAAGCAAAGCATTTGGTTTTGGCCCATTTCTCCCCATTTCCACAATGCTATTGAGGGGGAGATGCCTTGCTTATCATTCGTTTTCTTGGATGTTCCATATTGGACAGCGACACACAAGCTGAATTTGCACATGTTAGGTCTTTCTCTCAAGGTCGCTTAATGGCACATGTTGGTGTGCACAACATGCAGTGCATTAGAAACTGGGCTTCAGAGGGGACTTGGTGTATGGTGTGACATACACCATGGATTGCTTGGAAGCTGTGGGCAAAGACACGTGATCCCCATAAGTCGCGCAGTAAGCAGGCTGAGGGGCACGTCCATGCACCATGGATTGTTTGGAGGGTATGGGCAAGGACACGTGATCCCTATAAGTCGCGCAATAAGCAGACCGAGGGGCACGTTCATGCACCATGGATTGCTTGGAGGCTGTGGGCAAGGCGCTGGCTCATGCGCTCTGCCTTTGTGTGCCCCCGCTGGCACGTCCTGCAAACTCGACGTGTCTGCCAAATTAACTACCACTTTTTTTTTTTGCACGGTTTTGGAGCTGTACTGCCGATGATGTCAGCGGCAGCGCCGCCAGGACCTTTTGCTTAGGCCTCGTTTGGTTTCCAGCCCTCGGGCTGATGTTGGCCTCTGCTTCCATACCTAACCTCATACCATCATGAATCTGTAGCAATCTCTCTTGTTAGCTCTTGTTAGCTCTGCCAAGCCACACAACAACCCTAACCCTGACCCTAACCCACCCTAATCAAGACTGAATATTGGGACCGAGCTGGTGGGGTAGTGCCTATGCTTCTGTGCGTACTAGGGTGGAGGAACGTCAATTGGTTGGGGGATGGCAATTGAGGGTTGCATGCATGTTGTTGTGTGTTTCGTATTCCTCTCCCCTCATTTTGCATTGGCAACTGGTTTTCGCTTCATCGTGATGCCATTATTGCATGAATGTCACTGCATGTTTTGTTTTCCCCTCCCTCCTTTTGAGTTTGCAAATGGCTTTCGCTTCACCGCGATCCCATTATTGCACGAATTGCACCGTCTGTTTTGTATTCCCCTCCCCTTTTATGTGTTTGCAAATGGCTTTCGCTTCACCGCGATCCCATTCATTTTCGACTGCATGAGTTCCAACATTTGCTCTTGTGCGTGATAGGTAGATAGAGAAGTTAAAAAGTCCGCCTTGTGTCATTGTGTGTTCAGTGTTCTGCTAACCACCAGATATCTGCTCCCGTGCGTCAGGTGGGTTAATGATGTTGCATGTATGTCATTGATTGACTGTAGGTCAATGATGGCGATTGAGGGTTGCATGCATGTGGTTGTGTGTTCCGTAATCCCTAAAGAAGGTCCCTACCAGGACCGGCCCCTGCTGTGCCCCTTCAGCCTGCCCCCCCTGCTGACTTGCTCCTGATCAGCGATTGCATTTCTCAAAATGCAGGGTCCAAAATCCAAAAATATAGAAAGTACAATCCTCCTTCAACCCTGAACAGCAACCAGATCCCACAAATACAGCAATAACCCAATCCACAATCCAATCTGCGGCTTCAAGGTCGTCCAAGGTCCCGCGTTGACCTCGTACGATCCTTCAACACGCCGGTCTCATGGCCACATGGAGAACCGGGCGTTGGGCATCTGCATAACTACCAAAAGAAGCCATGAATTTGACACACGAACACAATATGAACAAATGTGAGGAAGGATAGTAACATACACAATCACTGACATGTACCCTTCGTTCCTTGGACTCAAGACCTCGCCTTGACTCACCACTGTGATGCCTTGAACCAGGTCCATTTGCATGGCTAAGTTACATGTGTCACCAGTCACTACATAACCCCTAAAAAGTGTTCACTCCCAAGCCTCCAAATCCTAGCCCAATAGGGAAGGTGGCGTGTCATGGCCTAGAGTGGCACTCAGGACCATGCCTTACCCTGACATATACTTGGTTGGATTTGGAGTTGAATGGGCTTAGAGATATGCCCCATGAGTTTGAACTCATAACATGCCAAAAACTGCCAATTCACACCATATTGGCAATGTATCAAATATATGCTCAAAATTGAAGTTAACACTTATCCGAAGGCTCAAAGTATGCATGGAATCGAAGTCTAGTATTCATGGAGGATAGAGACCAAAGGTCAATGCCCATGAACATCCCCACTTTACCCTCGAAACCCCTTCGGATATGGGCGCCACGCACCGCCCAAGTCAGTAAAGAAGGTCCCTACCAGGACCGGCCCCCGCTATGCCCCTTCCGCCTGTCACCCCTGCTGACTTGCTCCTGATCAGCGATTGCATTTCTCAAAGTCCAGGGTCCAAAATCCAAAAATATAGAAAATACAATCCTCCTTCAACCCTGAACAGCAACCAGATCCCACAAATACAGCAATAACCCAATCCACTATCCAATCCACACTGCGGGCTTCCGTTCAGCACACCGGTCGTCCCACGGTGGCGGGCATGTACAAGAATTGCACCAAAGAGGAAAGCCCTGAAATTGGCATATGAACACAAATAAAGCAAAGTTGGGGAAAGATGGAAACCTACACAATCACAGCCATAGAACCCTCATTCCCTGGACTCAAGACCTTCCCCTGACTCGCCAACATGATGCCCTGAACCCAGTCAAATAAGATGGCTAAATACCATGTGTCAAAAGTCACTACACAAACCCCAAAAATGTGTTCACTCCCAAGCCTCTATATCCTAGCCCAATGGAGGAGGTGGCGTGTCATGGCCTGGAGGGGCACTCAGGACCATGCCCTACCCTGACATAACCTTGGTTGGACTTGAGTCGAATGGGCTTGGAGAACTGCCCCATGAAGATGACCTCACAACATTGCAAAATCAGGCAAATCACACCATTATGCCCAAAAGTCAATTATATACTCAAAAATGCATACGGCAAATATCCAAATGCTCCATGCATGTGTCAAACCGGAAAGTAGTATACAAGGGTGATATAGACCAAAGGTCTATGCCCAAGAATTTTCCAATTCTTGGCTCCGAAACCCCTCCGGTTATTTCCATGGCATGCTTCACAAGTCAACTCATGAATTTGAGACCTAATTTTGTGAGGCTTCGTGTGCCAAGCCAAAGTGACCACGTGATCCCGCATATGGTGAGGTTAAACACCGAAGCATATGCCCACATCTAAGCAACATACCATAGTTCGCAGATCTCTAGGCACTTTACTGTTAGCCGACCAGTTGAGCACATAAAACACAAAAATGAGCATAAAATGAGGTCAAAAACATGCAAATAATGCCAAATTCAAGATAATTACAATAGTATATGACTTCGCTCACCCATAGTATCAACATATGATTCAAAACACAATTGCTTGGGACCATTTGCAAACAATCCCCCCACTTGGATCCCCACATGGTCGCATAGGGACACCTTTGAACCTCCTCCCAACATGCACCATGAAAATGGGAAAATTGATATTGGCGCTTGTGGGTCGCTCTGTAAGCCCTCCCACATGCACTATATGAGCGGTAGACTTGGTCTAGCGCTATGGAGCTCACCATTGGGACATGGGCGAAGCCCTTGCCACGTATGACTCCATATATCTTCCTACAAACGGAGATATATAACATGGGCGTGAGCATTACGAAGCACATACCATGCATATAACACATACCCTCAAAAAGTGGCTCCCACCATGATATGATATGCCCCTCCATGGACATAACTTCACGTTAAAAATACGTAGGAACCCAAAGAAAGTTGCTATGCAACCCCAACACTCATGCGGCACACTCGAAAGTCGCATTAAAATATTCGGTTGCACGGTCCAAGAGTTATATATCACTTTCTACCCTCTTGACCCTTATCCCTTGCTACACCGGGCATGTGTACATACCAAAGGCGTTTGATGCTTCTCAAATTAAGTTGAGACCAAGGCAGTTCCAACCCAACTCTCGAAATTGGTATACCTTGCCGTGAGCCGGAGATATGATTCTTCAAAGTGGTCTCACGAATCACTTTTGTTTCGACTATAACTCCATGCAAAATGAAGGGCACAACAAAAGGAAGGTTGATTCGTGATCGGGGAAAAATGTATGACCAGTCGACATTCATCATATCCAGTGCGGCGATGTCGAAGTCGAAAATCCGATTCTGAAAGTCTGAAAAAATCGGATTAATTTTGCGAGTGTATAATATGAAAATTGCGGAAGCAACGAACCCGTTACTGATGAAATCTGACCCTTCATCGGGGTTTCCGCCAAAATATCTGTAAATAACAGTTCACCAATCGGTTACCGCAAAATCGCGAGCCAACTGACAGTCGCCGATACATTGACAATCAGAACGAAAGGCGGAAAAATTACGGAAACATTATGATAAAAAAACCCTGTTGATTCCTGATATTCTGATATATAAATCTCAGCTGGCGGCGCCTCGGTACTGCATATGGCCGCTCATAGCTGGAATGGCCAAACCTATCACACTATCACATCGGGTTAGGTCAGGTGGATGGGAGAGTATGATATCAGCCAATGGCGGCTTGCCGGCACATAGATACACACCCCAAGTGACCCAAAGATGGCCACGGGGGTCCGAACCGGCTTCACCCCCCTTCTCAGAGCGCTGTTACCGCTCGGAAGTCATTGAAGAGAGGACGGGAGGACCCCAATGGGTTCCGCACCCCCCCCCATGTCCCAAGGACACATGGAGGCCCCACACAAGTCGTAGGCGTCCCCCATGCCCCAAGGGAGGGGTGAGGACACTGATAATCGGTGCCCTACGCCATATCCGGTCTCCACTTGATCTACAACATGGACCCAGGGGATCAAAGATAGAGAAACGTCGTCGGTCGACCTAAATAAGTATACCACAATGAAATATATATGTGGAGATCCAGTGAAGGGGGTACATGGCCAATCAAGGCCGAAGAATCCCCGGATGAATGCCCTCACCCGTCTCCCAAGCACAGAAACAAACAAAAATGCCAAGGGGGTTCCATTACGGTGCTACTGCAGCCACCAAATGGACCAACACGTCTTTGACATCCAAAGAAATGTTCTTTTTCTTCAGGTAGTCCATCCAGACCGTGGTGTACCTCGGCACAAAGCTGCTCGGAGGCTCCCACGAATCCCTGGATGCGGCGAATCCCTTCCAACGGACTTTATAAAGCCTCCCCCCAGGCGTCCCCGGGTCCGGCTTGTCCGCCAGGATCCTCTCGGCGGTGAAGTCGTCGTCCTCACCCTCGTCGTCCGAGTCCACATCGCCAGCCGTGAACTCGAAGGTGACGAGACGTCTGCTGGGGTCTGGTGCTCGGGGACGAAGCTGGGTGTGGTCGCGGTCCAGGATCTTGTTATTCCCCACACGAACCGCATACACATCCTGCCCGACCTTCCGCACGATCACCCCCGGCACATACCATGATGCCTGCCGATGCCTGGACAGGACATCCTTGTGGTGCCGCTCCACCCATACGGTGTCTTGGAGAGCATACTTCTGGACCTTTCCTTGCTTGAAGTACTTGGCCCTCTTCTCATGCTCGTCCTGAAGTGCCTTGCACACCTTGGCTGCCGTGTCGTCCGCCTCAGCCATCATGGCGTTCGCATCCCGGGCCACTTTGCCATGGTTCAACCACGGGAGAGTGCGTGACACTCGATCCCGTAGGAACAGGATGCGATGGGGCGACAATCCAGTGGGACCCGGAACGTCGTGATACGCTTGGAGTACCCTCCACAGCGAATTATACCAATTCCGGCCCGGTTCGTCCATGTGCAGCTGGCGGAACTTTTCGAACATCTGCCGCCCGGCCACCTCAGCCCGGCCATTCGACCGGCTGTGGTACGCCACGGTCTTGGCGTGCCGAATGCCCATGTGCTTGCACATCGTCTTGAACCACGTCCCCACAAATTGACTGCCCCGATCGCTGCAGATGACAGCTGGGACATCAAAAATCGTCAGCCAATGCCTGATCATGGCATTAGCGACGGTCTTGGCCTGAAGCCCCACTCCATGCTTGTCCTTCTTGTCCTTCTTCTTGGACTTCTTGCCAGGGACCGCCATGATATACCCGCTGTGCCTGTCCACCGCCAGGATGACACAGTCATAGGTCTCACGTTCCACGGTGACCTCCGGCATGGCGAATACATCCATGGCCACGGACCGCATAGGGGCTTCCGGTATAGCCGTGTACACCGGGTTGTCAGCCGTGGAGTGGTTGGGGCTCTTCGTGGCCCGACACACGGCGCAGTCGCTGCAGTACTTGTCCAGGAGGGCGTAGTACCCCGGTGGGAACTTGAAGCGCCACTCCAGGTCCTGCTGCATCTTGTCCCGACCAGGATGCATGAGCTGGGCGTTATGCCAGTGGTCAATGAGCTCCTCCATTCGGTTCTCTGGCACCAATAGCTTGTCCTTGAGGAACAGTTTGTCCCCATCCTCTGTCAAGCCCTCAGGCCATTCGTCGTCCGACGGGGCGCTGACGGCATTCCAGTACTTGCTCCAGTGCTCGGATGCCGCATAGTCATCCGACCAGTCTTCTGTGAGCACCGACCTGACTAGCTCTACAGGGGTCACCATCCATTGCTCGAGGGTTTCCTCTCGAATAGCTTGGACGCGGGGACCCCGGGACTTGGCCAGGTCCGTACGGTTTGCCATCACCACAAAGCACCTGAACCCCTTCTTGCTCTATGGCCTTCTCCATCTCGATGATGCGCTTGGCCTCCTCGGTCTCCTCGGCGTCTCCATGGCTGGATATATCCATCCAAGCCTTGCCCGCGGGGTAGGCCCATCGACTGAGGCAATCTGCTACAGTGTTGTCCTTCCCTGGGACGTACACGACGCTGAGGTTGAACTTGGCGAACGTCTCATGCCATCGGGCCCTCCTTGCCGCAGGTCCCGAGGGGGTGTCGACGTGCTCCTTGTGCCAGCTCTGCAAGGACTGATGGTCCGTACAAACCACCACCGGTTGCAATCCGATGTGGCCCGACCACTTCCTGAGCGCACAAACAATGGCGTACGTCCGGCTCCAAAACGCCACGGGTACGTGTGACCCGTCGTCCCGGATCTGCTCGAGGACTGCCCCTACAGCATAGTCCGAGGCGTCCGTCCGTAGCACAAATCCCTTGTCCGGGTCCACCAGGAATAGCCCCAGCTGCCCCAGGAGTCGCTCCTTCAGGCGGCTGAACGCATCTTCGGCCTCAGGGGTCCAGGCAAGCTTCTTCTTGCTCCCCTTCCGCCCATCGAACTTGCCCACTTGCAGCATCTTGTGCAGCGGCCCCGACAGTTCTGCATACATCCGGACATAGCCCGAATAGTAGTTGCAGAACCCCATGAAGGATCGGAGTTCGCTGATGGTCTGGGGCTTCTCCCAGTGGTGCGGGGATGCCAGCTTCCCAGGCATGGGACGGCGTTGCCCGTGACCAACCACGTGACCCGCGAACTCCACTTCCTTCACGAAGAGTGAGGCTTTGGTGGGCTTGCACACCATGTTGTGCTTGTCAAGCTCGCTGAGCACTCGGCGCAGATCCTTCTCATGCGCTTCGATGAGCTCGTCCTCAGTCATGTCCTCCGTGCCGGACCCGATGATGATGTCATCCACAAAGGGGTTGTCACAGTCTCGGACAGGACCGAGTAAGTCCTCCATCATGCGCTGGAAAGCGGCGTTGCCATTCTTGGCGCCCATAGGCACCACTTTCCACTGCATGGGCCCCAGCGGCATCGACATCGCTGTGCAGGGCCTGGAGTCCGGGTGTAGCGGCATCTGGTGATAGCCATGTTTCAGGTCTAACACCGTGAAGATCCGCTTTTTCTGTTGCTTTTGGAGGATGGTGTTGATCAGAGGAAGCGAGTACGAGTCGCGCTCGGTTTGCTCGTTCAAACCCCTGTAATCCACCACCAACCTCCACTCGCCCTTCTCCTTCTTGGGCACGATGAAGGCTGGGCTGGCCCACTCACTGTCGGAGGGTTCGATCCATCCCCGCTCAATGAACTCGGCCAACAACTTCTTCATGGCCTCGGCCCGAGCGCCCTGAAGTTGGTACTCCCGATGACAATAGATCTTGGGGTTCGGCTTCAGCTTGATCCCTGTGCCAAATCTCCCACGATCTGGAGGGTTCTTGTTGGCGACGCCACTGAACAGCCGCGGATAGGCATTGATCAGCCTCTCCTTCAGCTCGGCGACCTTCGGGTTCTCCTGGGCCTCTTCAGCCGCTTGCTTCGGTATCGATACAACCGACCGCACTGCGGTATAGGCCTCTTCCGGGTCCGAGTCCGACTTCTCCTCGTCCGATATGCCGTCTTCATCGTTGTGGGGCATGCTTCCCACCGATAATCTTCGGAAATTTGCGGCATCGGGCTGGTTCTTGTTGCTATCGACCCCCAATCTTGGAAAATCCCACGTCGGCGGGTCCGACCCAACCGGACCGTCATATTGGTCGGCGATGTGGTCCATGACCCTCGCCACGAACTCATCCTTCTCGTACTTGCCGGTGACCAACATCTTGTCATCCCACCAATGCGGAGATGTGACCATGGCCCGCCTCTTCTTGGCTGCCACACGGTCGTGCATCCCCATCCGCATGTAGTTGACGACGTCGTCGATCTCGGCGTGGGACAGGACGTCAATGCCATCCATTGGCTGATCCGTCCCCTCCTTGGGCTCAAACATGACCCTCATGGGCACCGCCTCCACCCTGTGGATGAATGCTTCATCACCCGTGGGCTGGGCTTGCGCCCCATCCACCAGGAAAGCCTTGGTACCCCACGCTCGACCCGGGGAGGGCATTGATACACCCTTGGCGTCGATGAACAACTCCTCCTCTGGCCCGAATGACCTCTCGTTCAGGGTGATGGAGTCCAGCGTCGACTTGAGACCCTCCAGCGGACATGGGGTGGATCCTATGCCGGTTATGACCAGGATCCCCTTCGCCCTATCCGCGACGATCTTCTCCACCGTACGTCTGGTATTTTCCAGGGAGCCATGCCAATACATGGGCCCCCACTCCTTCAAACCCCAATGCCTATGCCAGGCTGAGTCTCCTCGATGCCAATGCCTCCTACACTTCCGCAAAAGTCGGGCATTCCGGGAAGCGAAGACGTCCGTCTCGGGCGCTTCGGCTCCCAGCGTCTGGATCATCCTGGCATACACCTGCGGCGCCATTCCATACTCCGTGAGCTGAACTCCACGGTCTCCTCTGGACTTGGCACCCACAGCTTGCACCTCTTGGACGATCCGATCCTCTTCTTCAGCATTCCATTGGGATGATCCGCATGCATAGTCCGTGGACAGCCACGTGAGGCATTCATCATCCTCCCGGACCAGCTTTGCACGATGGGGAAGGGCTCCAATGGCGTTTGCCACCATGAAGTCATACCCCATGATCATATCCGAATCTGTAATGTCGGCCACATAGAAGTTCCCGGATAGAGTGCTTCTCTTCGCCAGATCAGGGCGGTTCAAGCGCTCATGCTCCCAGAATTCCATACTGATAGTGGCCTGATGGGTGCCACCACCCATAATCTCTCCGTTGGCGACCTTCAGGCGGACCGGTCTCCGGCTGGGCTGCAGGAGTTCCTCCTTGAACAGCCCTCTCCGGACCAGGCTCACCTGGGCACCCGTATCCACTAACACATCCACCACCTTCTCCTCTCGTCCGCACCGTACTCGCACTTTCAAGTGCAACTGCCGCTCGTCACCATGAGGCGTATGGACGACTCTCACGGCATGCAACTCTAGCATGTCCGGATGCATCAGGACTTCAAGGGTATGGTCACGGATGGTGTAGATCTTGGGCTGGTCCTGCCCATCCACGGGGCTCTCCGTGGTCGCTCCTTCCTTCTTGCCATGTCCCGTACCCACATGTACTTCCCTTGGCAGGGCGCTCCAGGGGTTGGGAGTGGCGAAACTCAGTGGTTTTGGCTCTTCCGGAGCCTTCTTCGGCACCCGATGTGCCTCGGATTCCTCAGGGATTCCACTGATTTTGGGAGGAGAGACCTCCGAGGTCCCAGTCCCGTGGGGGCTCCTCTAGACTTGACTTCCCGCAGCCCCTTCCTGCTGCGATCCGCCAGGACTTTGTCCACCAGGTTGCTGGGCTTTGAGTTCCTTCAACGTCCTCAACATGTCCTCAGCAACCTCCTCGATCGACCTCACTCGTTCGGTCTTGGCCAGGTCCACCACCATAGCCTCTTCCTCCGCCTTTCCCTTGGCCTTTGCCTTGGCCTTTTCCCCCGTCTCTGCCCTTCGCCTTCCAATCGGCAATCCGCTGCTCCTTGGGCTTCTTCTCGGGGTGGGCGGCGAAGTAGGCCTTCTTGTCCGCCTCATACACCTTGCACTGACGGTGGTCGTGTGCATGGTTGTTTCCCTTGCCATAACAGACCCAGCACCCGTCGTGCTGAGACCTGTACTCCCGGAACGAGAGCGGTGGGTTCCCGATCCTCCTTGGCTCTTTGCCCTTCTTGGGTCCCACCCTGTTCCATTTGGACCGATCCTGCCCATGGTCCCTGACGTTGTGCGCCACAAACGCGAAGAAATGGGCCTCCCCGTGATCCTCCCGGGACCTGGTCCAGTGGTCTTGGCTACTTCCACTACCATCCTCCGCGGAGTTGCCCGTGTCCTCCTGGATCTCCCGATGATGGCGGTCTTCTCGGTGGCCTCGTTGTCCATGACCATGTCGATCCTGCACGCGGGCCTCGTTCTTCGCATTGAGCTTCAACTCCACCGTGATGTACTTCACGATCTCGTCCAGGCTCATGCGGGCGAAGATGACCTGCATCCTCAGTGGCTCTCCACGCCTCCACTCCGCGTTGTTGAGGCGCAGCAACCTTTGCCCCATGGTGTCTCCAAATACCTCCACGTACACGGCGTTCTTCAGTCCCAACATCCCGTTTGGCTCGCCCAGGTTCCTCCTGAAGAACTCCATGATACCCGCATGGGTATCCTCCGCCGCCATGATCCTCACCGCCACCCGCTTCTTGGCTCGCTTCTTTTCCTCGTCCTCCACCTTCTTTTTCCAGTGGCCGGGCAGGACGTCCTTCAGCAGGTGACAGATCTCGCTGGACTCGTTCCAGTCCTCAACCAGCTTGAGGCTCCGTCGGTACTTCCGCAGATACCGGTTCCACTCCCGGACCGGCAACTCACCGCGGTCCAGCGGCAGCGGGATGGACCACAAGTCCTCCAGCTTCTGGTTTGGAGCGTCCACCCGCTCCTCATCCTCCAACCACTGGAGGCAGGCCTGCTCCGTACGGATCAGTCCTTCCCGGATCTGATCCCGCAGCTCCTCCTTCAGGTCCTGCGCCAGCCGGTGTGGGAATGTCCGGCATACCCACTTGTCCCGCGGCGCTCCCCGCATCTCGCCGACGACCTCCTCGGCGAAGTCCTCCCTGTCCAGGATGAAGTCATCCAGGTTGGATGGGTTCCCGTCGTAATAGGGGATCTTGATTCCCCGGAGGTCGTCGATTCTGACGGCGTCCCCGCCGTCAGCGGCCACCACTCCGCCAAGACGGATGCCTCCTGTGGCCGGGGGGTGGGAGTACACTCCCCGTACATGCCTCTCCTCCATGGGGTATGGTCCAGCTGGGCCTGATCCCATGGGGTTTGGGGCGCGGGATGCACTTGCCCCTCCGGCTGTCCAGATCCCCGTATCGGGGTCCTTCACCCACAAGCTTCCGCTTGGGTGGCCTCGACCATGTCCGTCGGTGCTTCCCATGGTTCGCCCCTGCATGGTCTGGCTCCGGATCGCCTCTTCCGCATAGACTGCATGGGCAGTCATAGTGGTCGGTGGATCCTGGGCGGCATGGGACATCTGTACCGTCAGGCTCCTCGGGTCCGTGGTTGCGCGCCCTTCCCGCATGGACCCAGCCGGTGCCGTTTGTTCCCCGAGCATTGTGGATTCGCTGAACATGGGAACAAAAGGCAGCGCACCCGGGTCAACACGCGGAGGCGCGTATGGTGCTTCTGCAGGGTCGCCCATGGGTTTCTCCATGGCGCTCCTGAGGGTCTTAACCCGCTCCACCAGCTCTGCCGCTGCTGGCTTTGCCGGGAGCTCCGGACCCGAGGCGAGGGGTGGTGACTCCTCTAGCCTTTTCAGGCGTCCCGACATGTCCTCCACCAGGTGGAGGAGGCTGTCCACCACTCGCTGCTGCTTCTGCAGGGCCAGCTCCAGATTCTCCCGGTACCGGTCCCGTTCCGCTCGCAGCTCCGCCATGTCTCTCTCCGCGGCCGACTGGTCATCCAGGATCCCGGCGACGTCCTCCTCTAGGCCGTCCTTCGCGTTGTCCAGGCTGTCGAGGCGATGCACGATGGCGTCCATCCCCATCTTTGGGTACTTGCCCATGAGGAAGGACACTTGCTCGCAGTGGCACTCAGCGTGCTTTCCACCTGATCCGGCGCATCCCACGGTTCCCGGCGCCTCGGACTCCTCCGCCATGGGTGTGTCGCCCATGCTATCCCGCGTTGGCTCCGTGTGCCGGGCCACAGGCGCCGTTCTGGCTCTGGCAGGCCTCTCCAACGCCTCGGTGTCATGCTCCAGGCTGGGTTCCGGGGCCGTGTTCGCCCTTGTGGGCGGTCTGGCCGTCTCCTCCGACTCCAAAGGTTGCTCATAGGCTGTCCGATAACCCTCGGAGTGCCCCTCGGAGTCCTGAAGCGGTACCCAGAACCCCATGGCTAGGGTAGGGCATACAACCGGTCTCCGGTCCACTAACCCCATGTATGGAAGAGAAGACCGGTTGACGCCCGGTGCGAGCCCGGCGGGAGCGTGTTCCGTGCCGTAAAGCCCCGCATCGGCAACCGATGCACAGCCAGCAGAGATTTGCATATCAGAATATCAGGAATCAACAGGGTTTTATTTTCATATTGTTTCCGTCAATTTTTACGCTTCCGTTCTGATATTCACTGTTTCGACTGCTGGCGGTTGGATCGCGACTTTACCGTAACCGCCAGTTTAACTGTTTATAATGGAAATTTTAACGCTATCCGTGACGAAGGCTCTAAAGTCTTCAGGAACTGCATTGATGCATCCGCAATTTTCACATTCTACACTCGCAACCTTAATCCGAATTTTTCAGGATGTCGAAATCGGATTTTCGACTTCGACATCCCCGCACTTGATTTGACCTCTTTCGAGTGGACCTACGTGCTTCCCTATGCACGAATCAACTTTCCTTTTATCTTGCCCTCCATTTGTCTTAGAGATATGGGCAAAACAAAGTTGATTCGTGAGGCCACAAGTAAGGGTCATATCTCGTGCCGCTTGCGCGGAATGACAATAAGAAAACGTGGGATGTATTCACAATACTCCCGACGTAATTTAGGAAGCTTTATATGCCTTGCGTTTCCACACGTGCGCGCTAGTGTAATGGATCATGGTCAAGAGGGTAGAGTTTGCGTTATAACTCTTTGGCCATGACATTGCGTGCGTTAAGAAAACTTTCGAGTGTAGCGCGCAAGCGTTGGTGTTGCATAGGAACTCTCCTTGAGTTCCTATGAGCGATTGACACAAAGTTATGCCCTTGGAGGGGCATGACATATCGTGGGGGGAGCTACCTTTTTGGGCAATATGTGGTATGTGCCATGTGTTGTGTTGCGTGCCCATTTGGCGGGTCCATCGCTCCAAGCCGAACCCGCCAATGGACCTCATATTGTGTAAGCCCCTTCTCCATACTCCCCAGAATCAATTGCAAGCCTAACCTTTGTGAAGGAAAGCTTGTGTGGCGATCCCAAAGCGATGCGTTGGGAGCAAGGTGTGTGCTTTGCAATTTTCCATATTTTCATGTGCCCACTTGGAAGGCAGCGCTCGTAACCTTTCAAAGCGCCCCAAGTGGAGCACATATGTGGGATCGAAGGTCATTGGTGTCAAGTCATTTTGTTTAGAAGGATTAGTTGATTGCACGATCCATGCCGAAGATATTATAATATAATTGTGCGCCTTTCAAAGCACTTTTGTGTATCTTTGTGCCAATTTTGCCGTCTTTGGCCCGTCACGATGTCAAGTGGCGACCGTGTATTTCAACGTTGCGCTCAATTGACATCATGACCCAAGTATGATATGAGGTTGAATACTTCGGTGCCCAACATATCTTGGACCCGGCGAATAACTCCTCGTGGGCTTGGCGTACCGTGGCCGCCATGTTGGCGATTTGGGACCATCGCAAATCATGGGCTCACTTGGTGACCCTGCCATTCCCAAAACCGGAGGAGTTGGGCGACGCCCAAAAGATATGTTGGACACACATGACTTGATACCAATCCTATGGCAGACTCCGGTCCAAGTCGGGCATGTGCCTTATTTGCCCTAACCATGAGTGTGCGCATTTTTGGCCATTTTGAGCAATTTTCCACTTTTGCTGCCCGCCGTGCACTATGTTCTAACCCTCGTGCACGCCGGACACATGGACCAATGGACCATATATGACATGGGTGTTATGGGTAATGGTCTCCATGGTCTACACACCACGTGGGCGAAGCAGAGCCACCTTCATTAAGGTGCTAGCCCAAAATGAGTGTGAGCAATTTTGACATTTTGGCATTTGTGGTCCCAATTGGGATTGGCACCACGCCAAGTGGCATGGAGATCTTTGAGAGCCAAGGGCATGGGAGTCTCCGTTGGTCTCCCGGTGGATCGCGTATGGAATGGCAAATCCGATCTCCAAGCCGGCGTGGAGATATACTATTGGGAGCACCCTGAATTTTGGCTCATTTCGAGCAGCCAAAATGACCCCATTTTGGGACCCCAATTTCCCCCTTCCGTGTGGTCAATTGGCGGCCCCATTTCTCTATGCCCACAGGGAGCTCGGACCTAACTCCAAGTTGTACACTCAGATACAAGTCTTAGGTCCTGCTGCCTACCCTGTGAGCCATTGGCCTTGCCCTGGCCGGGCGAGCCACGCGTGAGAGGGATGCCAATTTTGGTAATTTTGGCATCATGACCCCACTTGACGAACCCGTGGTGCCCTGATGCCGGGACCTCCGAGGGAACCAGGTTGGGTGAGGGCTCCAAAGAGGTTGTACTCGAAGGGCATAGGGTCAGTTGCCGCGTCCCTACCTCTGGCGGGTCCGGACGAGGGGTCAATTTTGGAGATTTTGGAGTTAATTTCAGTTTGGGCTGAAACAGCCCATTTTCAGCTACCAACTCCTGAGGGATAATGGCGGGGCCATGTCTCTGACTCAGAGTAGAGTTGGGACCTGCCGTTCAGGGAGCATAGGGGGCGATTGTCGGTTGGCCTTGGAGCCCATTGGTTGCCAGGAACTCGCTTGTGGCTGGGCGGTACACCCCCCCTATTGGCAGGGTTTCAGGGTCCGGACTGAGCAGGGCATGGGTTGTGTTTGAGCCCCCGCCCCCACCAGCCACTGGGAGGGTCGGACCTGGGATTGGGATATGAGTTGGGACTGAGTGTCTATTGTCCTGTGATGCCCTTACCCCAGTCCAGTGTTAACCCCATGTGTACATATTCTGATGTGTTGCTGTACATACTTTCGTTCCCTTGTTGCAGAGTGGCAAGGATCCTGAAACGCTTTGTCACATGACATGAGCGAATTGATGCCCCTGTGAGCGTAGTGCTTTGCCTGCCTGCTCACTTGCGCGTGTCCACCGCAGCGTCCCGTGGCCGGCCCCCCACGGGAACGCGTCAAAAGCGTTTCACCGCCGCGGGGTTACCCAGCCCTCGCGTGCCACTCAGGGCCACAAACCCCGAGCAGCGCGGCGCAGCAGCTCGCAGCTCGCAGCTCGCAGCGCAGCGCAGCACCTCGCAGCGCAGCGCAGCGGCTCGCAGCGCCGCCCAGCGAGAGCGTCGAGTTCGTCACGGAGCCCGCAGCGCCGTCCAGAGCATCGCCCTGACCGCGCCGCGACCGTGAAGGAGGTACACAGACCAGACCCATCGGCCGACCAGCAAGGCCGCGTCAACCACCTCCACAACCACCGGCTGACCAGCACCAGCCGCGCTTCCAATCCAGTGCTGCAGCACCCGCATCAACAACCACCACCAGTTCGTTCAGTGGATCGAGTGCAAACCAAGGACCTCAAGACCAACTACGCCCCCGCTGCCATGGTAAACTGGCAAGAAGCGGGTAAGACGTGGCCGCGGCCCCACCCCCATGCAGCGCACCTACTGCGTGGGTTGGTTTGGGACCAGCACTACCGCCACAGCCACCCCCAGTGCGAAGGCGGCATGCCCCGGAGCTTCGAGCTCCGCACGGACATCGCCCCCGACCGCCTGCAGGCCGTGGAGGACTGGCTGCGGGCGGAAGGGTTCGCCTTCCGCTTCCAGCAGAGGCGCTGGAGGACGTGGACCCGGCCGGACAGGCCCGGCGAAGGCCTGCGTCCCGACGGGATTGAGGAGGACGAGATGCCCAACGAGTACCCGTCGGGCGCCTCGATCAACGTCTCCATGTGGGACATGATCGAGAAGAACTTCCCGGAACCGGGGAGCGAGCGCAGGCTGCAGGGCAGCAGCAGCGCGTCTCCGGGGAAGGAGAAGCGGTCCGCCGGGGACAGGAAGCGGGACCGGAAGTGGCGGGAGTACCAGGAGTCCCTGGCCGCCGAAGCCGCCCAAGGCGCCAAGGGCGGAACCCCAGCCCCCAGTCCCCAACGGGCCAATGGTGGTCATCACCCCGGCAACGCCACCCTCGGCGATTTCATCCAAGTCGCCAAGCAGACCAAGGCCAAGCCCCGTCCGCTGCTCCTGAGGCCCCAGAAGGCCCCAGCAGGCCCCAGCAGCGACGTGGAGTCGGCCCACCGCGGGAGGATGCCGGCCGACCAGGCCAGCTCCAGCAGCAGCGTCGCTCCCGACAGGGACGTGGCGCGCGCCTGTGAGCGCGCCTGTGGGGTGCCCTGCAACCTTCGGGTTACCCGGCAACGGGCCAGGCAGCACAGCGCTGCCGTGGAGGGCGCCGTCGGCATCGCCCAGGAGGAGGCTGCGGAGTGGGCGCATGGCATGGCCATCCACGCCCAGACCGTGGCGGCCATTGCGGCCGGACTCACGGCCGTAGCCGCCCATGGGGCAGCGACTGCCCAGGTCAACGGTGAGTTGGCGGCAGCCGACGAGGAAGCCCGCCTGACGCAGGAGGCCATTGCCTGCAAGGAGGCCGAGGTGAGGGCGCTGGAAGAGGCGCTTGCCCAAGGGAGGGCAAAGAAGGAGGCGGAGGAAAGGGCCCACGCCGAAGCGACGGCTAAGGCCCAGGCGGACACCGTCAAGAAGGACGCCATCGAGGCCGCGCGACGGAAGGTCGCTGAGGACAGGGCAAAGACGGAGGCGGAGTTGGCGGCGTTGGAAGCAGAGAAGGCGCGGCTGCAGCAGACCCGGGAAGCCCAGGCGGCTCGTGCCCGGGAGGAGGCCGAAAAGCGAGCTGCCGCAGCCACCGCCGCCGCAATGGAGGAGGCAGAGGCCAAACTCCGCCGCGAGACTCCCCCGGGAGGATCACGAGTGGAGACCCTTCGAAAGCTTTTTCGAAGGGGACGCCTCCTCCAATATGACGCTGGAGGAGGTCGACACGGGCAGCAATGGGAGCAGTGGCCCCACCGCCCACCGACGGAGGAAGGGTAAGGGGAAGACCCCCGAGAGGCCACGGAGGCCAGCGGGCGGACACCCCCACGACAGTGACCCCTTCTTCACCGCCAGCGACGGTCCAGCGACAGGGGATGAACGAGGCCGCCGACATCGCCAAGTGGTGGCTTGGACGGGCGGAGGAGGCGGAGACGTCCCCATGGAGCCGGAAGGTGAGGATGAGGATCTCCCTCCTCCCTACCGGAGCTCGGAGTCTTCCGAGACCGAGACGCCCAGGTGGGGCGACATGGACGAAGATGACGACATGGACTTCGGCATCACGAGGAAGCGCCTATCCTCCGACCCACCGAGACGACCCGGCGGAGACCCACCGGGACCCCCTGGCGGAGGACCATCAGGACCCCCTGGAGGACGCCCACCAAGTCGACCCCCTGGAGGCGGACCACCGGGCGGGGGAGGACCCCCTGGACCGGGCGGACCCGGCGGAGGCCCTCCTGGAGGACCCCCTGGGTACCCCGACGACCCACCAGGGAACGGCGACCCGGATACCACCTGGCGGTGGATTGTCCACCTCCGCAGGTGGGTCCAGTTCCTCGAGCGCGAGGTAGACACGGGCAAGGGCGAGATGACTCGCATCTCCGAGGTCGCCGCGCGCGCGCAGAGAGAGCTGGACATCGCCAGGGCCGAGACCAGGCAGCTGAACACGGTCATCAGCCGCCTGCAGCAGAGGCTGGACGCGCTGGAGGCCCGTGGGAGCGTCGGCAGCGACCACCCACCCCTGGAGTCTGGCTCGTCGGACGACGGCTGGGGACCCGGACCAGGTCCAGGCAGACCCCACGCCCCCAGCGGAGCTCCAGGAGTCGCCCCGGCGCCAGTGCCCCCTCTCTCACCGCCCCCTCTCACCACAGCGCGGGCCGCCGCAACGAGCGCGTGCCGCCCGGCAGTGGCAGTGAGGATTGGCGTGATGAGTGGCTCAGCGCGGAGCACCGCAACCGCCTTGCTCCACCGCGGACACCGGTACGCCCCCGGCGCCTCGCACCAGCCCCGGAGCCAATCCCAATGGCTGGTGGACGTTGTGGTGGACTCAGGGATGAGGTCCTCAGAGGAGACGTGGAGTGGGATGTCGGTGAAGGTGAGGACCTGGATCTGGACCTGGAGGAGTTCGACATCAGCCCGCCGCGTGGTGTACCACGGGAGGCCGCTGAACGCAGCCGCCGGCGCCGTGATGAGGATGCGTACATGGAAGGAGTACGGCGTGAACATCTAGGTTCAGCGTACATGGAGGAACCGCGGCGTAGCCACAGGGATTCCATGAAGGAGATGGACGTGGCGGCCGTGGGAGTCCGTGGGCGAGGCCGATGGGAACCTTGGTCGACCTCGCGGCCGGCGTTCATGGTCTCTAAGGCCGCGGATGCCGCCGTGTGGGAAGACTTGGAGGACATCAAGCCCCCCATGTACGATGGCAACCCCCTCAACCTCGACCGCTTCTTGGAGAAGCTGGACGATTGGGGGCTGACCGTCACTGAAGACTTGCCACCCGCGGATGCGGAGAGATATGTCTTCAGACGGTTCAGGTACTGCCTGCCGGAAGTGCTCGGAGAGCTATACTTCGTGGCGACCAAGGAGGGGAGAATCAAGACCCTCAAGGAAGCCAACAAGTGGCTCAACGAGCAGGAGCGGGTGGACGCTCCGCAGGTGGCTGCCAAGCGCTGGAAGTCCATCAAGCTTGAGCATGATGGACGGGAGATCCGCTTACGAGATTGGCGAGACTTCCGAGGGAAATACACCCTCTTCCGCCGCAACGTGGAGGATTGGAACGAGGGTGACGAGCAGGCTCGCCTGCTCTCCATGCTACCGGAAGCATGGATCAAGAGGGTCACCAAGGAGGAATCCAAGAGGGCCAAGTCCAACCAAACGGCCAAGATGATGCTCCCCAAAGAGTATCATACGAACGTGGTGGCTTGGAGGAGGAAGAACGTGGCCCGGGATGTCAAACGGCACTCCCTGCGGAACGCTCTCCTCATCACCGTCTCGGGCGATCGCGAGAAGACCGCGATGTGGCGCCTTGACGAGTGTGAGTTGAGCGGCCAGACCATCCGTCTGCAGCCCATCCCGGCGCGGATGAGCTGCGACGAGATCCTGGAGTGGGTTGGCGAGGAAGTACTCAAGGAGTACCGAAACCTCCACCACACCCGCGGGTTGAGGCCCGGCGACCGCGACGTCAACTACGTTGGCGAGGGGCCTGGGCGGGGAAGCTGCCATGGACCCAGCAGAAGCCGGCGGCGATGGGACTCTCGTCGACGATGACGACGACGATGAGCCCGCCGAAGTGGCCGTTTGTGCCTTCGTGGCCAAAAACCTGAGCGCGGGGAGCAAACCAGTAAACTGGAAGCCCCTGCAGCAGGGTTGGAGGAAGCAGGAGAAGAGGGACCCTCGCCGCATTGGCGACCCTCCGCTGTCCTTTGGGGAGTTCATACGAGCTCACCCTCAGGGCTGTTTCGTGTGTCATGGGAGGAAGAAAGGCTTCAACCATGACCACCGAACATGCCGCATCCACCAGGCCGACACGGAGGCCTACAAGAAGGCGCACGGGTCGAAGAAGCGTGCACCTGTGGGTATCCGGGAGGCCAAAGTGGAGGTGGACAAGGATGAGCTCTCCAAGCTGGTGTCGCAGGGGACCGAGTTGGCCACGGAGATCCAGGAGATCAAGAGGAACTGGGTCCCCAGGTCGGACAACAAGAATAAGGAGAACAACCAGAACGACCAGAACAAGGACAAGGACAAGAAGCCTACTCGTAGGGAGAGAAGGAAGAAGGGCGTCAACGAGGTTGATGCGAAGGAGACTTCCCCTACTTCCACAACCGACGCCCCGTAGCGGAGCCCCTGCAGCCAAGGGCCCCAGCTAGGGCGGTCGCAGGATGGTGACGTGGGAAGCGCCGAACCATCCCAGTCGGGAGTCGATAAGCACAAAGGGACTGCCGCGGGCGGAAGGCCCGGTCCGGCACCCAGTCGCGGAGGCGGGCTGAGGGCAAGTGAAGGCACGAACCCTTGCACCCGTCCGTCCTTCGCGACCAAGAATATGTTTGATGTACTACAGGATCTATCCGAGAGTATCGGAGGATCACCCGGACCGCAGCTGGATGCTGCAGATGGGCAGCCTGAGCCCATTGTCCACGACCTGCACCAGTCGCTTGTTGAGCTTCTGGAACGGCCAGAGATCCTGAGTTTGCACGCCGTGCGCCGTGTCGGTCGCGAGCGGCAGTTGCATCTTAAGGTCCGTGCCTTATGCGGGGAAGTGGAAAAGGTTTTCGACGTGTTGGTCGACACGGGCGCTCAGGTCAGCTTGGTCAAGGCTGGACTACTTCCGCCAGAGTGTCTGACCGACAGTCGGAAACCTGTCAGGCTGAAGGTGGCGAACGGCCAGTACATGGTGGGAGGCACGAAGGAAGCGGCCATTGGGCTGCAGTTCGTGAACCATCGTGAGCTGAGCCGCCCAGACCTCGGCAAGGAAATCCTCCTGCACGGTCGCTTCTACGAGGCCGAGATGGACTGGGACATGATCGTCGGGTACGACTTCATGATGGACACGGACTCCGGCGTCCTCCCGGCCCAGGCCTCCATGACCCTGTACCAGGACGACCAGCTCTCGTGGCCTTCGTCACCTGAGCACCATGTGGAATGCCAAAGGATCCACCCCGAACGCAATCAGCTCGAAGTGGCCGCGCTGGACACTGAGCCAACTGGTCCTGCAAACCAGGAGTACGGCGTAATGCCGGAAGTGGCAAGCAGAGGTGTCGCGGACTTTGGAGCTTCGGATCTGGCCCTGGATGCGTTCTCTTCAGGAACCTCCGCCCATCTTCGGGTTTGTGAGAAGTATTGGAGCGCCCAGGACTCCGCATGGAAGAAGCACTGGGGTCCGCATCAGGGATTGACGTGGATCCATTGCCCCCGTTTGGACATTCCAAGAGCGATAGCGAAGATTCGCAAGGACCGCTCCAAGGCAGTGCTGGTTGTTCCTATGGGATGCACCGAGGAGGAAAGTACCCGACATTGGGTAGCCTCATTGACCAACATGACCTTAAACAAGGTCGTCCTACCGGCTGGAGAGAGTGTCTATCAGGACGCTAAGGGACAGCCCATGCCACCCCAGAGATGGCCAACGGAATTCCACTATGTGGATGGGGGCCTTGATCAGGCCGATGCCACGGACTTCGTGTGTGTCAACCGCATCATAGCGGAGCCATGGCGGCAATGCTTTGCGGTTCCCCCTGTTGACATCGAAGAATCGGAATCGGAAGACCCCCTCACTGAAGAGGAGTGGGATCTGGTTCAGGGGTATTCGGATCAGCCCTTTCACGACTGGGGAAACCAGCGTGAGGGCAAGGGCCAGGACAGAGCCTGGTGGGAAGTGGACTCGATCGTCTCTGGTTCCTATGACGGGAACACCTTCGTGCAGAGGGTGCTGGACCACCTATCCAGCCAGGACGAGCCAATCGGGGGTAACCCACCCACCTACGGCGATCTATTCCGAGGCAAGACCAGAGATGGCCCTTTGGGCCACCTGGGAAGACCACCTGAGCCGAAAGCGAGCGGGGTCGCTACACCTCAAGTAAGCTCCGTGGTTCAAGTGCCCGGAAAAGCCAAGGCGGAGTCCGATGACTGCCCCAAGATCCAGGCATTGAGGGCCAGGCTGAAGCAGAAGTATGGTGATACCTTCTTCAGCGAAAAGCCTGTGTTTCCTCCAGCGGTACGTGGACCGTATGGCGAGGCCAAGATACGACTGAAGCAGGACCCCCGTGTGTATCGGCGCCGGGAGTTTGCCCTGAGGGGCGAGAGGAAAGAGGCCATGGAGAAGATCCTCCGTGACTTCATCCAGAGAGGCTGGCTCGAGCCGTGCCACTCCGAATGGGCCTCTCCGTGCTTCGTCGTCCCCAAGAAGGTTGCCGGTGAGTGGCGGCTCGTGGTCGACTACCGCGGCCTGAACGCCCAAACGCAGCACGACAGCTATACGCTGCCCCTCATTGAGGACATGCTGCAAAAGCAACACCGGCGGAGGATCTTCACGGTGATTGACCTGAAACATGGTTATCATCAGATGCCTCTCGCCGAGGAGTCCCGTGCCTGCACAGCCATGAGCACCCCACTTGGACCTCTCCAGTGGAAGGTGATGCCCATGGGCGTCACCAACGGCAATGCGGCTTTACAGCGGATGCTGGAGAACCTGCTTGAGCCGGTGCGCGACTGTGCGGACCCCTTCGTGGACGACGTGATCATCGCGTCCGGGGACCCCAGTATGAGCTACGAGGAGCTCCTGGAGGCACATGAAAGGGACGTCACTCGAGTGCTCGACCTTCTGGTTCGGCACAAACTCACGGGCAGCAGTGACAAGGCCACCATTGCGGTAAGCGAGGTGGTCTTCGCTGGCCACGTAGTCGGGAACGGGCAGCGAAAGCCCATACCTGGCAAGGTGGCTGCGATTGAGCACTGGGATAAGCCCACGACGGTCTCTGAGCTACGGGCGTATCCGGGGTTCTGCAACTACTACTCGGGGTATGTCAAAATGTATGCCGAGTATGCAGCCCCCATGACGACCATGCTCAAGGGCAACCGAGAGGAGACCAAGAAGGGGTCCAAGAAGGCTCTGGTCTGGACAGCTGAGTCCGACCGTGCCTTTGAGGGGATGAAGCAGGCGCTGCTATCCGCAGTGGGTCTGCACCTCGTGGATCCCGACCGAGGGTTCGTCCTGCGCACCGACGCTTCCGACTACGCCATTGGCGCTGTGTTGGAGCAAGTGCTTGACGACGGGAGGCACGTGCCCGTGGCCTTCTGGAGCCGAGTCCTGGCGGAAGGCCAGAGACGGACGTGGACGCCCCGTGAAAAGGAGGCGTATGCCATCGTCATGGCTCTCAGGAAATGGGCTGGGTACATAGCCCTCCATCCCGTCACCGTCTGCACCGACCATCAGAGTCTGCAGTCGTGGCACAAGGAGCACGTGGACACCCCCTCTGGTCCCGCCTCCCGACGGGCAAGATGGCACGAGACCTTGGCCAAGTTCGATCTCACGGTTGTGTATATTCCTCGAAAGGATAACACCGTGGCGGACTGTCTCAGTAGGCGGGCCTATCCCGCCAGCAAGGGCATGACGGATATCTCTGCCCATGGCGATGAGGCTGAGACCGCTGAAGCCAAGAGGATCATTGAAATGGAGCGCCTGATGGAGGAGGAGGGTGTTAAATGCTTCGTCGTCATGGCTGCGGATGCCCGCCTCGCGTCGAGGGTGAGCAGAGCGGTCAGTGTACTCGCCCCTGAGAGAGCTGAGTCCGACAAGCACCTCTTCCCGGAGTCTTGCCTCCAGGACGACTGGACCGACGATTACGCCAAGTCTGAGGCCTTTGCGGCCGAGTATAGGGCTGTGACCGACCCTGACGACGGGCAGAAGTGGCCAAAGGGGCTGACCGAGGAAGATGGCAAGCTCCACCGGAATGGTAAGCTGCTAGTACCGGAGTCCCGGGTGCTCGAGCTGTATGAAGCTTTGCACAACCACATGCTGCACCCAGGGGTCAAGAAGCAAGCCCTTGACATGCAGCGTCGGTTCGAGATCGACCATATCATTCTCTACACCGGCATCAAGAAGGTCAGGAAGGGTTGTTCGGTCTGCCAGGCCTGCAATCCCGATAACCGGAACGTCAAGGGGGAGCCCCAATGGACCCCGGTTCCTGACCAGCCCATGGAGAGCGTAGCCATGGACGTCTTCTCCATGCCCGAAGTGCACATTGGCAAGGAGACCTTTGACTGTGTGGTTCTTTGCGTGGATCGCCACAGTGGCTACGTAGTAGCCGTTCCGGCACGCAAAAAGGGGTTGCTTGCCAAGGAAGTGGCAGTCATGATGATTCGTCATTGGCTGACCGTCTTTGACATCCCCCGCACCATCTGCAGTGACCGAGGGCCCCAGTTTACTGGTGGCTGGTTCAAGGCTATGTGTTCCCTCATGGGAATACGTCATGCCAAGAGCGTCGCCTATCTCAGCCGGTCTAACGGCCGTGCTGAAGTGGCTGGACGGCAGCTGTTCGAGAAGCTGCGCCAGATCCACATCACCGATCCACGTCGGAACTGGTTTGAAGAGATGTGGCCTGCTCTGAAGGCCCATCATGACACCCCCACTCCGGGCGGTTTGTCCCCTCACCAGATTCTGCTCGGCAGGGACCCCCTGGGTAGGGGACTTCCCTTGTCTGGTGATGGCATGGCCATGGATGCCAAGGAATTCTTCGCGCGGCAAGAGCAAACGGCGCGGGACATCCGCCAGCAGCTCGAGAAGGAGCATGCTGAGCGTCAGAAGTCCGCCCCGAGCTCGACAGCGCAGAAGTTCAGGGTGGGAGACCCGGTGTGGGTGATCAGACCCCGCCCTATGGGCACCCACCGCACCAAGACCTGGTTCACACCCGGCAAGGTGGTCCGCAGGATTGGTGAGGACACCTACCGCATCAAGGTGGGTCACGGACAGTTCCGGGAACGCCACGAGAGTCGACTCCGTGTGCGGGAACCCGACCTCCGTGGCCAACATGTGTCCCTGAACTATGCCGCACATGAGGCTGATTCGGATGACGACTATGCTGAGCAGGACGACTACACAGTCGAGAAGATCCTGGCTCAGCGTCCGAAAGCCTCGGCACCCGGAGGTCTGGAGTTCAACGTTCGTTGGCGAGGCTATGGGCCGTCCCACGACACCTGGGAACCCGTCTCCTCGTTCGTGCCGCGGGTCAATACTCCCTTCATGGAGTACATCCGCAAGCACAAGACCAAGATCCATGTTTCGGACTTGGCAGCACTCACCCGGGCGATTGCAGCCAGGGGTGCTTGATCGGCGCCCTGAGCTCTCCCCTGATGTGTTCTCAGCGCTTGTGAGGTCGACGGATCGTCCCTTACTTGCTTGCTCTCTTCCATCTTTCGGTGACCTGCCATCAGAGTGGCCATGTACCCCCCCCTGCTGAATCCAGAGGAGGATGGCCCCTCTCTTCTTCAATTCGTCACTCCCCCCCCTGCTGAATCCTTGGGAAACCAGGTAGGGCGACTGACCTTCATATCTCTGAGCTCTTGGGGCCTTGAAGCCCATACGACGTTGCACAACGGATGCCGCTGTCATCGGCATTGCGATTTTTGAGTGTGTGGTCTGGTTCCATGGCACTTGCGGAATCCAGACCAGTCGACGTGTGTCTCGAGACTATATATGGCCTGGACTCAGGCGTTTTCCTGTCCACCCTCCTGCATTTGCCTTATCCTGACCGTGGCGTGGTTTGGCCCTCTGTCCAGAGTGTGTTTACACGCCTGTTTACCCGTTTGTTGCTTTTTTTTCTACCTCCCAGGATATGTGCATTTGTATGTTACGATTGTCAGCCCATCACCGACAGATGGACTGTTTTCTCCCCCCCGAGGGGAAGCGAATCGAAATACAGAGACGCCCTGAGTCGCCGTTTACATGCTTTTACTTACGGTCCAGCCTGGACCGGTACATCAGTACATATTCCTCTGTTTGAGTGCTTGTGATACCCTGTGCCCTATTCGCTGTGATGTGGAGATCCTGATGGCGCCAGGCGGGAAGCCCAGTTGCCTGACTACACTCCCAGCGGTCCGCCACTGTCAGTCCCAGTGTGAGCCTACCGATTCGCAGACGCACTTGCAGTCGGATGGCGGCCTCCGGTGCTCCTGACCTCGGTCAGTCTGCCTGGGAAACTGGTGGTTTGAGGAGTCGACGCCTCCGCCCACACTGCATGAGGACTCCCTCATGTATGGCCTTCGTGGTAGTAGGGCGAGGGAAAAGACGGCCTTGATGCCCGATCCCTTAAGGAGGAGCTCGTTCGGCTGTGGCACTCTGGACTCGCGTCGTATGGATATGGACATGGTGCGCCCGAGAAAGGACCCGTGGGGACTCTCCCCAGTCGGCGGGCCTTGGGAAGCTTGGGGTAGCCTGATGGATCTTTGTGGTCGCTCTCGACCTGTGGGACCACCTCGGTCGTCGCGTGACGCCTATGTTGGCTGTGTATGCCACTGCCACTGTGGTGGTGACCGTAGCAGCCGGCACCCGGTGCGCCTGGTATGGGTTAACGGGTCCTTTGGATGCCGAACAATCGCCGCCAGGACCCGGGACTTGATACTTGATACTATACATGTGCTACGAGCTTTTACAGCATCGTACCTATCTTACTGTGGGATTTGGGCAGCCTACCCTGAATCAGCCTGAAGTGAGGATGTGACACCCCCCCCCCCTTCAGGAAGTGGTCCTGGGTACCCGCTGCCATGCGTGGGTGTTATCGAGCCCCCCCCAGTGTTTGCTCTAAGGAGGGGGGTGAAGCGGTACCCAGAACCCCATGGCTAGGGTAGGGCATACAACCGGTCTCCGGTCCACCAACCCCATGTATGGAAGAGAAGACCGGTTGACGCCCGGTGCGAGCCCGGCGGGAGCGTGTTCCGTGCCGTAAAGCCCCGCATCGGCAACCGATGCACCGCCAGCGGAGATTTGCATATCAGAATATCAGGAATCAACAGGGTTTTATTTTCATATTGTTTCCGTCGATTTTTACGCTTCCGTTCTGATATTCACTGTTTTGACTGCTGGCGGTTGGATCGCGACTTTACCGTAACCGCCAGTTTAACTGTTTATAATGGAAATTTTAACGCTATCCGTGACGAAGGCTCTAAAGTCTTCAGGAACTGCATTGATGCATCCGCAATTTTCACATTCTACACTCGCAACCTTAATCCGAATTTTTCAGGATGTCGAAATCGGATTTTCGACTTCGACATCCCCGCACTTGATTTGACCTCTTTCGAGTGGACCTACGTGCTTCCCTATGCACGAATCAACTTTCCTTTTATCTTGCCCTCCATTTGTCTTAGAGATATGGGCAAAACAAAGTTGATTCGTGAGGCCACTTGTAAGGGTCATATCTCGTGCCGCTTGCGAGGAATGACAATAAGGAAACGTGGGATGTATTCACAATACTCCCGACGTAATTTAGGAAGCTTTATATTCCTTGCGTTTCCACACGTGCGCGCTAGTGTAATGGATCATGGTCAAGAGGGTAGAGTTTGCGTTATAACTCTTTGGCCATGACATTGCGTGCGTTAAGAAAACTTTCGAGTGTAGCGCGCAAGTGTTGGTGTTGCATAGGAACTCTCCTTGAGTTCCTATGAGCGATTGACGCAAAGTTCTGCCCTTGGAGGGGCATGACATATCGTGGGGGGAGCTACCTTTTTGGGCAATATGTGGTATGTGCCATGTGTTGTGTTGCGTGCCCATTTGGCGGGTCCATCGCTCCAAGCCGAACCCGCCAATGGACCTCATATTGTGTAAGCCCCTTCTCCATACTCCCCACGATCAATTGCAAGCCTAACCTTCGTGAAGGGAAGCTTGTGTGGCGATCCCAAAGCGATGCGTTGGGAGCAAGGTGTGTGCTTTGCAATTTTCCATATTTTCATGTGCCCACTTGGAAGGCAGCGCTCGTAACCTTTCAAAGCGCCCCAAGTGGAGCACATATGTGGGATCGAAGGTCATTGGTGTCAAGTCATTTTGTTTAGAAGGATTAGTTGATTGCACGATCCATGCCGAAGATATTATAATATAATTGTGCGCCTTTCAAGGCACTTTTGTGTATCTTTGTGCCAATTTTGCCGTTTTTGGCCCGTCACGATGTCAAGTGGCGACCGTGTATTTCAACGTTGCGCTCAATTGACATCATGACCCAAGTATGATATGAGGGTAAATACTTCGGTGCCCAACATATCTTGAACCCGGCGAATAACTCCTCGTGGGCTTGGCGTACCGTGGGCGCCATGTTGGCGATTTGGGACCATCGCAAATCATGGGCTCACTTGGTGACCCTGCCATTCCCAAAACCGGAGGAGTTGGGCGACGCCCAAAAGATATGTTGGACACACATGACTTGATACCAATCCTATGGCACACTCCGGTCCAAGTCGGGCATGTGCCTTATTTGCCCTAACCATGAGTGTGCGCATTTTGGGCCATTTTGAGCAATTTTCCACTTTTGCTGCCCGCCGTGCACTATGTTCTAACCCTCGTGCACGCCGGACGCATGGACCAATGGACCATATATGACATGGGTGTTATGGGTAATGGTCTCCATGGTCCACACACCACGTGGGCGAAGCGGAGCCACCTTCATTAAGGTGCTAGCCCAAAATGGGTGTGAGCAATTTTGATATTTTGGCATTTGTGGTCCCAATTGGGATTGACACCACGCCAAGTGGCATGAAGATCTTTGAGAGCCAAGGGCATTGGAGTCTCCGTTGGCCCCCCGGTGGATCGCGTATGGAATGGCGGATCCGATCTCCAAGCCGGCGTGGAGATATACTATTGGGAGCACCCTGAATTTTGGCTCATTTCGAGCAGCCAAAATGACCTGATTTTGGGACCCCAATTTCCCCCTTCCGTGTGGTCAATTGGCGGCCCCATTTCTCTTTGCCCACAGGGAGCTCGGACCTAATTTCAAGTTGTACACTCAGATATGAGTCTTAGGCCCTGCTGCCTACCCTGTGAGCCATTGGCCTTGCCCTGGCCGGGCGAGCCACGCGTGAGAGGGATGCCAATTTTGGTAATTTTGGCATCATGACCCCACTTGACGAACCCGTGGTGCCCTGATGCCGGGACCTCCAAGGGAACCAGGTTGGGTGAGGGCTCCAGAGAGGTTGTACTCGGAGGGCATAGGGTCAGTTGCCTCGTCCCTACCTCTGGCGGGTCCGGACGAGGGGTCAATTTTGGAGATTTTGGAGTTAATTTCAGTTTGGGCTGAAACAGCCCATTTTCAGCTACCAACTCCTGAGGGATAATGGTGGGGCCATATCTCTGACTCAGAGTGGAGTTGGGACCTGCCGTTCAGGGAGCATAGGGGGCGATTGTCGGTTGGCCTTGGAGCCCATTGGTTGCCAGGAACTCGCTTGTGGCTGGGCGCGACACCCCCCCTATTGGCAGGGTTTCAGGGTCCGGACTGAGCAGGGCATGGGTTGTGTTTGAGCCCCCGTCCCCACCAGCCACTGGGAGGGTCGGACCTGGGATTGGGATATGAGTTGGGACTGAGTGTCCATTGTCCTGTGATGCCCTTACCCCAGTCCAGTCTTAACCCCATGTGTACATATTCTGATGTGTTGCTGTACATACTTTCGTTCCCTTGTTGCAGAGTGGCAAGGATCCTGAAACGCTTTGTCACATGACATGAGCGCATTGATGCCCCTGTGAGCGTAGTGCTTTGCCTGCCTGCTCACTTGCGCGTGTCCACCGCAGCGTCCCGTGGCCGGCCCCCCACGGGAAAGCGTCAGTCCCACAGCCTGACCGGGCTAGGGTCCGTATCCATAGCCCCGGCGTCCCCTGCCGCGGGCTTGGGTGACCCGCGCTTCCGGTAGCGCCAGGCCTGTCCTCCACTGCTGCCTGAATGGCATGTCTCCTCAGAGTCCTCCGCGGCGGAGCGGAGGTTGCATGCCTTTCGGCAGCGACGCTCACACATGGAGACCAGGTCCTCCATGTCAAGTCCTCCTCTTCCCGAACGTCGTATTTCTCTTCGGGCTTCAACTTCCGGAGTTCGCCATGCTCCTGAGCTTCTCGGCTCTTCTCTGGCTCCAATCTCCGCCGTGGTCTCCACCGAGTCCACAATACGCACCCGGGGCGTACTTGGGCAGGGCTCATAGGGGCCCAAGTCCCCGGGTCGGCTGTAGGTAGGGGCAGCAGGGACGCCTCTGCTACCATAAAGAAGGTCCCTACCAGGACCGGCCCCCGCTTTGCCCCTTCCGCCTGTCACCCCTGCTGACTTGCTCCTGATCAGCGATTGCATTTCTCAAAGTCCAGGGTCCAAAATCCAAAAAATATAGAAAATACAATCCTCCTTCAACCCTGAACAGCAACCAGATCCCACAAATACAGCAATAACCCAATCCACTATCCAATCCACACTGCGGGCTTCCGTTCAGCACACCGGTCGTCCCACGGTGGCGGGCATGTACAAGAATTGCACCAAAGAGGAAAGCCCTGAAATTGGCATATGATCACAAATAAAGCAAAGTTGGGGAAAGATGGAAACCTACACAATCACAGCCAGAGATCCCTCATTCCCTAGACTCAAGACCTTCCCCTGACTCGCCAACATGATGCCCTGAACCCAGTCAAATAAGATGGCTAAATACCATGTGTCAAACGTCACTACACAAACCCCAAAAATGTGTTCACTCCCAAGCCTCTATATCCTAGCCCAATAGGGGAGGTGGCGTGTCATGGCCTGGAGTGGCACTCAGGACCATGCCCCACCCTGACATCACCTTGGTTGGACTTGAGTCGAATGGGCTTGGAGAACTGCCCCATGAAGATGACCTCACAACATGGCAAAATCAGGCAAATCACACCATTATGCCCAAAAGTGAATTATATACTCAAAAATGCATACGGCAAATATCCAAATGCTCCATGCATGTGTCAAACCGGAAAGTAGTATACAAGGGTGATATAGACCAAAGGTCCATGCCCAAGAATATCCCATTATTGGCTCCGAAACCCCTCCGGTTATGTCCATGGTATGCTTCACAAGTCAACTCATGAATTTGAGACCTAATTTTGTGAGGCCTCCTGTGCCAAGCCAAAGTGACCACGTGATCCGGCATATGGTGAGGTTCAACACCGAAGCATATAAGCACATACCATAGTTCACGGATCTCTAGGCACTTTACTGTTAGCCGACCAGCTGAGCACATAAAACACAAAAATGAGCATAAAATGAGGTCAAAAACATGCAAATAATGCCAAATTCAAGATAATTACAACAGTATATAACTTCGCTCACCCATAGTATCAACATATGATTCAAAACACAATTGCTTGGGACCATTTGCAAACAATCCCGCCACTTGGATCCCCACATGGTCGCATAGGGACACCTTCGAACCTCCTCTCAACATGCACCATGAAAATGGGAAAATTAATATTGGCGCTTGTGGGTCGCTCTGTAAGCCCTCCCACATGCACTATATGAGCGGTAGACTTGGTCTAGCGCTCTGCAGCTCACCATTGGGACATGGGCGAAGCCCTTGCCACGTATGACTCCATATATCTTCCTACAAACGGAGATATATAACATGGGCGTGAGCATATCGAAGCACATACCATGCATATAACACATACCCTCAGAAAGTGGCTCCCACCATGATATGATATGCCCCTCCATGGACATAACTTCACGTTAAAAATACGTAGGAACCCAAGGAAAGTTGCTATGCAACCTCAACACTCATGCGGCACACTCGAAAGTCGCATTAAAATATTCGGTTGCACGGTCCAAGAGTTATATATCACTTTCTACCCTCTTGACCCTTATCCCTTGCTACACCGGGCATGTGTACACACCAAAGGCGTCTGATGCTTCTTAAATCAAGTTGGAACCAAGGCAGTTCCAACCCAATTCTCGAAATTGGTATACCTCGCCGTGAGCCGGAGATATGATTCTTCAAAGTGGTCTCACGAATCACTTTTGTTTCGACTATAACTCCATGCAAAATGAAGGGCACAACAAAAGGAAGGTTGATTCGTGATCGGGGAAAAATGTATGACCACTCGAGATTCATCATATCGAGTGCGGCGATGTCGAAGTCGAAAATCCGATTCTGAAAGTCTGAAAAAATCGGATTAATTTTGCGAGTGTATAATATGAAAATTGCGGAAGCAACGAACCCGTTACTGATGAAATCTGACCCTTCATCGGGGTTTCCGCCAAAATATCTGTAAATAACAGTTAACCAATCGGTTACCGCAAAATCTCGAGCCAACTGACAGTCGCCGATACATTGACAATCAGAACGGAAGGCGGAAGTATTACGGAAACATTATGATAAAAAAACCCTGTTGATTCCTGATATTCTGATATATAGATCTCCGCTGGCGGCGCCTCGGTACCGAATATGGCCGCTCATAGCTGGAATGGCCAAACCTATTAGGTCAGGTGGATGAGAGAGTATGATATCAGCCAATGGCGGCTTGCCGGCACATAGATACACACATCAAGTGACCCAAAGATGGCCACGGGGGTCCGAACCGGCTTTCACCCCCCTTCTCAGAGCGTTGTATCCGCTCGGAAGTCATTGAAGAGAGGACGGGAGGACCCCAATGGGCTCCACCCCCCCCCCATGTCCCAAGCACACATGGAGGCCCCACACACGTCGTAGGCGTCCCCCATACCCCAAGAGAGGGGTGAGGACACTCATAATCGGTGCCCTACGCCATATCCGGTCTCCTCTTGATCTACAACATGGACCAAGGGGATCAAAGATAGAGAAACGTCGTCGGTCGACCTAAAAGAGTATACCACAATGAAATATATATGTGGAGATCGAGTGAAGGGGGTACATGGCCAGTCAAGGCCCAAAAATCCCCGGATGAACGCCCTCACCCGTCTCCCAAGCACAAAAACAAACAAAATAGCCAAGGGGGATCCATCATGGTGCTACAGCAGCCACCAAATGGACCAACACGTCCTTGACATCCAAAGAAATGTTCTTTTTCTTCAGATACTCCGTCCAGACCGTGGTGTACCTCGGCACAAAGCTGCTCGGAGGCTCCCACGAATCCCTGGATGCGGCGAATCCCTTCCAACAGACTTTATAAAGCCTCCCCCCAGGCGTCCCCGGGTCCGGCTTGTCCGCCAGGATATTCCCGGCGGTGAAGTCGTCGTCCTCACCCTCGTCGTCCGAGTCCACATCGCCGGCCGTAAACTCGAAGGTGACGGGACATCTGCTGGGGTCTGGTGCTCGGGGACGAAGCTGGGTATGGCCGCTGTCCAGGATCTTGTTATTGTAAGTGCGGCTAACCCCCATCTGCTCAGATTTTCATAGATCTGCCCCAGATTGACTACATTATGGTCATTTTCTTTGCTTCGGCGGAATCGCCGCCTCGCAGCTCAGTCTCAGGATCAGACCTATATATTTCTGATATGCCGGATCTGATTCCGCGGTCCATTCTCCGTAAATCCGCCGCGTTCCGACCATTTACCTGGAACCGCCATTTGCCGCTGACGCGCGCTCGCGGGCCAGATCGGCCAAATATTTTTCACAATCGGATTTATATAAATCTTTTCAGACAGATATGGACACTCAGATGTACTTAGGATAATCCGCATCAATTTTCTTCATAGACTGGGATTTTCTGCCGGATAACAATCAGCATGGATCTTGCTTCAGTTGTTGCTGCTCTCGCCTCCGTTGGTGTCCGTGTATCCGGTTCTACCCCCAACAGCAGCGTTCAGGTCGACTCCTCGCGTGCCTGCCCCACTGGTCTTGCCGGCCCCGAGCCCTGCGGCACCTTCCACGACCCAGGGCAGCACTTTCATGGTAGCAGAGGCTACCTGAATGTTGTTCCTTTGGTGTCCCAACCACAGCCCGCTCCCCAGTACGGCCCCGTAGACCCCGCCGCTTCTGGAGAAGTAACGATTACACTGCCTTGGTGCTGCGCGAACGAGGCCTTGAGAGGAATGCCTTGCGCGAGTCCAAGCTGCCCAAGAAGGGCACAAATCAGCAGCTGTGGGGACCCAGATTACCACAATCCCAGTCGCAATTGGCCATCGAGTAGCTGGAATCCGCCAGCCTACGACGATGGCAACGCTCCGGTGGACCTTACGGAGCTGGCAGGTACCAACATTCCTTACCAATGTCCAACATTTGAGACCACGGACGCCGACAATGACGACATTGAGATGGGTGGTCCAGGTGAGGTACCTAGCTATAATCGACCAGCCTCTTGGGCACAATGGGGCGACCATTTGTCCCCAGAAGTGACCCGTAACCTTGAGGCCCTTGAGGCCCTTTGTCTCTTAGCCACGTCTAAGCTGATCGGACAAGAAAGAATCGCCTCTGATTTTTTAATGGAATATTTTTTCCTCCTTCAGGACGAAATTAATACCAGGATGTGGTGGCGTTCTCAAGAAGATGACTCTTTTGCCATTTTTTCGCAGATCTGGAAGGCAAGCCCCTTCCCGAAGGAGAAGGGCACGGCACCTGTTCCCGGGCCCTCCGCCCCTCATCCCCCTGTTTCCATCCGCGACGATCTAGCCGCCGCGATTGAGGAAGGAATTTTAGAGGCGGCCAGGCAGGCAAGCCTGGAAATTAGGGCTGAAGGAGCTCCCCAAGTGGACTCCTGGCTGCGGACCACCGAGATCAGCGGTCCGACAGCCTGCTCAGGCCCTTCAGGACACGGTATGTACTGTCCTGCCGACTGCTCCTGCAGATTCCAGCGAGATTCTGAGCTCCAATTGCTCAAAGATCAGATGCATCTCATCATTGAAACGCTGGGAATAAAAAATCTTTTTAAGACGCACATGCGGTCTGAGGGCGCATCATCGGTGGAACAAGCAACAGAGCCGTCGGAGGAGGCGACGGAAATTTTTTCAATTGCTCCTTCGGTGGACTCCAGGACCACTGACGCAAGGATCAGCAGGACCAAGCTAAAGGAAAGGGTTAAAATCTCTCGATCTGAGAGTAGGACGGCGAAGGCTAGGACTGAGGCTCAGAATGCCAAGCGAACTGCCTCCCGTACTGCCCCTCCTGCTGCTGATTCCAATGCCTTAGCCCAGCTGTTGCTCGCCCAGACCCTCGCCGGAGCTGGTGTGGCGAATGATGCCGCCAAGGTGTCTGCCATTACGGCCGGTGTTGGGCTGGATTCGCTTCTTAATCCTACTTCATTGCGACTTCGTCAGGTTGCCAAGCAACCGAAGTATAATGGGAACCCCAGACGTTGGCCTCAGTTCCAACGGGAATTTAAACTGTGGGTTAAGACTCAAAAACTCCAAGATGATCAGTTCCTGATGGCCCTCTTGGATTGCCTTGGGGGAGCGCCGGCCAACACTTGGCTCAGGACTTGGAGTGATCGTGAGGATACAAGTTCCCCCCTTACCTTTGATGAGGTGTGGGAACAGTTGGAGGTACGTGGATCCCGGCTGCCAGAGGACCATTACCACCAAATGTTGAAGAATTTTCCTTCATTCTCGCGATTAATCTTGCACGAAGTGCAAGACAAAAGACAGCGCTTCTGGAATTTAGTGGAAGAATCTGAACATTCAGGCGAAAAATTTTCTAGTGCTGAGCTGAAAAATCTGATTTTTGACAAGATCCCCTCAGAAACTGCCGCCACCCTTCGGAATAAACAGTCCGAAGAAAAGGTCAAGACCTGGTGGGCGGAGGTCGAAGGCTTCGATGCCTCGGCCAACAGGTTCTCCGTCAGGGAAGCACTTCAAAAGTGTTCCCCCACGTCGTTTTCCAAGGTGAAATTCACTGAAAACACGTGGAAAATCAAGTTTAATGAACACGAGGATCGGGACTTGTTTGTCCAAGTCCTCAACAAGGGAATAAGCTTCCATGGCCATCGCCTGAAGGCCAAAAACTGGGTGTTTTCGTTCACCCCAAAGGAACTCTGGGAAGAGGTTGAGCGGCTCGCCGACGCCGCCAATCAGAATTTCCATGAGGGTCTTGGGGGAAACAAGAATACCCAGCAAAACACCCAAAATGGGGCCCAAAAGGGCAACAAAAAGGTGAATGACACCCGGAATGTTCAGGATCACTGTAGCATCTGCCTTCTTTTAGGTTCTACGAACCGAGCCAAGACGCATTCTACTGGTAATCACAGATGGTCTCCTTACGATCACAAGGTGATTGGTGAAAATATCAGTAATCCGCAGAATTCAGACAGGAATGACAGACAGGTGCACGGTGGGAAGGCTGGAAAAGGGAATTCGCCCCCCTCCGGTGGAAACAAAAATACTGGAGGCCCTGGCGGGTCCCAAGGCACAGGAAATCGGACTCCATCCGGCTCCGGTGGGCAGCCGAACGGCCAGAAAAATCCCAATAGCAACGGCGGAGGCGGAAATCGAAATCCAGGCCAAACCCCTCAATCCGGTACAAATAAGGGAAATGCTCCAGGATTCCAGGGTAAAGGTAAGGGAAATCCTTCGGGAACCCCTTTCTCTGGTAAGGGCAGAGGGCGTGGCGACGGTGGAGGTCCATCATCCGGCGGCCGTGGCCGTGGACGTGGAAAGGGCAACCATCGTGTGGATCAGGTCTCAGGTGCAGATCAGGTGTCCGATGCGGATCGAGATTATGTCGAAAATGCCTTGAATCCAGCAGATGATCCGCTCCAAGATGAGTGGGTCGACGAATCAGGGTGTGTCCACAATGTTAACGCAGCCACTGGAGGTCAGAACGCCTAGGGGAGCCACGAAAATCGCCCCTCCCCAGGCGATTTCAGGCATGATCCCCAGATTCCTTCTCGACCACTACTTGATGTAGGGTCGCTTGTTTCCTCTCCCCTGGATCCGGCAGCGGATCCTTCTGTTGTAGTGGACGAGGTTGGTGTACAGTCCAAGCACAGGGCCCGTCAGTTTGTCACAAAGCTGTGGGTCTCTGATCGCAAGGGAAATTTCCACCTCGCCACTTGTTTGTGTGACAATGGATCAGAGGTAAATCTCCAATCCAACTCCTTTTTGCCTGACGACTGCTTGTTTGATTCGCCTCATCCTGTTACCCTCGAGGGAGTTTCTGGACATTCTCTCGCAGGTGGGCAACGCGGTTGTTATATATCCACTCATTTGGTCGCTCAAGACCTTTGGGAAGAAGGTAATGTGGAGGAAGTTGTCCTTAAGGATGACCACTTCTATCGTGCCGACATAAAGTATGACCTTTACTTGGGCCATCCTTGGCTTAGCAAGAACAGGGTGGCGCCCGTAGGTCATCGGCGTTGGTTTTTGCTGGAGTCAGGTCCCTTGGAGCGTCCTGAATTTCGTTCTTTGCACGCAGGGTTTAAAAGTGCAGAAGAATTTTTGAAGCGAAAGGTTACACCAAAATTTGGCGAGGATGTCACCATTGCAGAGGTGAATGGGAGTGCCGATTACCCCCGAGAGTTAGAATGTCTTCGTAGGGACTCCCAGCCACGACGCCCTTCGCGCTGGCACTCTTCATCCTACAGAGTTGTCGACAAATGGCGCGATACAATTTGTGAATATTTTTATGAACACCATTCCTTTTGGCCACAGTATGATGCCTTTGCTAACCGCGAGAACAAGCGCTTTGACAAGCACTTTCGCGACGCTTGGACCCATAAATGGGACAAGAAGTTATGGATTAATCCTCCGTTTCACTTAATCCAGCAGGTCATCCACAAAATCAAGCAAGATAAAACCCAGGCGATTTTAGTTGTGCCCTTGTGGGACGACAAGCCTTGGTTTCAGGAATTGCAAGACATTTGTGTAGATTACATCGAACTTCCCAGGAAGATTAAGCTGTATGCCAGAGACGACACAGGTCCCCTGCCACAGCGGTCCTGGAATTCGCTTGCATTCCTGGTGGATGGAAAGCTTTCTGACTCTGATTCTGCTGATTCTGGTACTGATTCCTGTGTTGGGTCTGAATCTGAGGTTGAGCGTGGTACTGATGATGAATCTATTTTTTCTGATTTTTGTCCGTCAGATACCCAAGGTGATCCAACGTCAAATGGATCCGCCTCGTCTCCCTCTTCCCCAATACGATCGACATCCAAAAAAATCTTCAGTGCAGGAGCGAAGAAAAACTTTAAATCGCGCCGCAAATTCAGAGTTTTTTATGAAAAACCCCGTGTGGAAGCTTTCATAGATCCTTTCGAGGAGCTGGATCACGAAGAGAATCTCTGGAATGTCGACACTCGACCCACCTATCTTCAAGAGGCAGTTGATACGGACCTTTTTAGGGACATCCGTAAGAAGATTCTTCCTGCCAAGGCCGAAGAAGTCGCCAAAGTTTTTTCGACAGTAATTCCTGGCGATCAGGTGGACACTGAGTTGTGTTCCAACACAAGAGAAAAGATTTTTGAGGAACGGAAGGACACAACCCTTTCGGGGAAGTTGATCAAAGACCCCCCTGTCCGTGGGCAGTTCGGTGAAGCCTTCATCGAGCTTCGTGAAGGTTACAAGGCGAAGAAACAGCGTCCTTATGAGAACCATGGACACAAACATGAGATACTCAGAAAAATAATCGAGAGAAATCTCAGGGAATTTGGTTGGCTGGAGGGTTGTATGACCAGCGAATGGTGCTGTGCACCCTTCACAGTCCCGAAGCCGCCGCCTGCAGACCAGAACACTATTGATGGTTGGCGAATGGTTGTTGATATTCGCAATCTCAACGCCGAAACCAAGGCGGATTCGCACCCCCTGCCCCTCATTGAGGAGGAAATCGCCAAGAGGGCGAGAGGTCGTTTGTTTTCCGTGCTGGATCTCCGTCACGGCTTTCACCAAAGGCCGTTGAGGAAGGACAGCCGACCTCCCACCTGTATGTGCACGCCATGTGGCCCAGTCCAGTGGACGGTCATGCCCATGGGCCTGAAGAACGCACCTTCGTTTTTTCAAAGAATGATGGAGGATGTGCTTTTTACAGCCCATCCTGAGCTTCGTGCCTTCGTGAGTGTGTACATAGATGACATAATCATCGCGACGGAGGGGGAGGGACTGACCGAAGCCGAGCTGGTGGCCCTACATGAAAAGCAGCTGAACCAAGTTTTGGACATTCTTGATGCCAATCAGCTGATTTGTGGGCCAAAGAAGGGAAAACTATTTTTAAAATCAGTCGAATTTTGTGGTTCTCTCCTTGAGAATGGCACCCGACGACCCAGTCCAAGGAAGCTCGTCGCTATTCAGAAGTGGAAGCGCCCTGAGACGATCACGGAATTGAGAGGATTCCTGGGTTGTTGCAATTTTTACCACACTTTTGTGCCGAATTATGCCAAATTTGCTGCCCCCCTCACTGAATTATTGAAGGTAGGGAGAGATGCGGGCAAGGCAGGTTCAAAGGTTCGTGTCAAGTGGACTGACGAGTGCGAGGAGGCCTTCCATCACTTGAAGGCGGCCCTCTGCGAAGTCGCCACGTTGCATGTGCCGAAATTTGACCGACCCTTCTACATAACAACCGACGCTTCTAGGTACGCGATCGGAGCTGTTCTTGAACAGGTTGATGAAGCCACAGGTGATCATTACCCTCTTGCATTTTGGTCTCGGAAGCTAGCCCCACGCCAAATGCAATGGTCGCCGCGTGAGCAAGAAACATACGCCATAATCTGTGCTTTGAAAAAGTACCAATCGTGGGTTGGCACCAATCGAGTCGAGGTCCTGACGGATCATCGATCTCTGGAGTATTGGGCCACCGAACACATTGATACTGTCGCGAGCCCAGCTGGTCGACGGGCCAGATGGCACGAATTTCTCAGTCTGTTTGACCTCCATGTGTCGTATTTGCCTGGAAAACACAACACGGTAGCGGATGCTCTGAGCCGATGGGCTTACCCCGCTTCAGAGGGGCTGCAAAGTACCAACATCCATGGTACGGAGCAGGACCGCCATGTCATAATCGAGTGGGATCAAGAGGAAAAAAAGCTCATTCGACGTGCATGCATGCAATGCGCTGTTAAACAGCACGCATTACCGTGCCACGACATCACGGCCTTCTCAGATCCGGCGCATGCCCATGAGATCTGCACCAAATCACTGAAAGTCGTGGAGAAAGTCACCGATCCCTCCTCAGGGAGTGTGAAACGGTTTGACTACACCCGACGTGTAAGTGGATTTCGGTTGATTCAGGGCATTAAGCGTCGAGATCCGGCCAAAACTCCACCCCTGCCGAAAGATTCCCTGATCATCCGTGACTGGACGTCCGATTATCTGCATGATTCCATGTTTAAAGAGGTCTTTGAGAATCTCAAATCCAAAGATGCTCACAAGGATGGAATCTATGCGGAGTACTCGTTGGATGGGGGGAAGCTGTGGATGGAGGGTAAATTGTGCGTACCAGACGCCCTGGCCCCCCGAGTGTTAAACTGGTGGCACAAATGGGAGTCCCCCCACGCACATGGCCGTAGATTATGGTCGATGATTAAACATAGGTTGTTTGGCTCAAGGCTATATACTCATTGCATGAAAGTAGCCGCCGGATGTGCCCAATGTGCTGTCTCGACGCCCCCCAGCGCGAAGAAGCACGGCCATCTGAGGCCACACCCTAGTCCGGAGCGCCTCTTTAACAGAGTCACCAGTGATTTCTTCTATCTCGGTGAGCTCGATGACGAAGAGTGCCATTGGACTAATAAAAAGATCAATGGTGTGCTCCTTATTCAGTGCCGTCATTCTGGCTACATTCAGGTGTTGCCTTGCAACATCGAGTCAATGACTGGCAAGGCTGCCGCCAAATGGTGCGCGCAGACCTGGATGGGAGGTTGGGACGTCCCATCCGAGGTGGTTACGGACTCAGGCTAAGAGTACACCTCCGAATGGTGGAGAGAATTATGTGCTCGCCTTGGAATCCACCACCTGCGATGTGAAATCCACTCGCATCGAGCGCTGCCTGGTGAAAGAGCCGGCCGCTCTGTTATAAATATGCTTCGTAAGGAGCTCGCGAGTGAAAAGGATTTCCATTGGCTTGAAGTTCTCTTTGCATTGCTTCGCCGTTACCACAACACGCCTTTGTACCATGGCCTTTCTCCAAATGAAATTGTCTTTGGACGAAAGAAGTGTTGGTGGAACATGCCGTTGAATAATCCTCGCCCTTGTAAAGATGCTTCGTTGTTTTTGGACGACGTCCAACGAGCAGATAAAACTGTCTCGAAATTAATCGATAAGCATCAAGCTGACTGGCTTTGGGTCCAGAATCAAGGTCGAAAAAACCCCCACAATTTTGAAGTCGATGATCGAGTTTGGCTTCGAAAATCCGAAACCACCCTGGACGGAGATGACAAGCTTCTTCCCTTGTGGGAGGGGCCATTCGCTGTTACAGCGCGTCTAGGTGAGAACAGGCGGAGGATTCGTGTGGATGTCAGCAGGGAAATTGACGTTTCGGGCGATCGCCTCAAGAGAGAGATCCCCTCCCCCAAGGATCGGGTTAAACCCCTTTTTTGGACTTCGAAATTTTTGTCCGATCGGGTCATCGAAGGGGGGAAGTACGAACTCAAGAGGATTGTAGAGGCAAGACGTGATGCGAAGGGCGAATGGGAATTTCTATGTGAGTGGAGGGGCTTTGATTCCAGTCACAACAACTGGGAACGAGCCCATTCTTTTGTCCATGGGTACACCAAGGGGTTCATCGACTTCCTCAAGAAGCACCCCAAAATTGGCGTACTCCTGACAGACTGTCTCTCGAAACCAGAAAGACAGGTGGAGAGCGACGGAAAAAGACCTGTGGTGAATCGAGATCCAGCCTTTTACGGCCCTCAGCAGCCACATTCCAGGGCCGATCCGTCGATCCCCCCTCCAGCGGTCAGGCCAGCCCAGGAGCCAAATGAGGACCAAGCTTCGAGTTCGGCCGCTGATTTGCAGCGCCCAAGCCGTACGAGGGCCCGACCAGACAGGTTGGTGGTCACATGTATTCGTGCTTGGCCGAATTCAGGGAGATCGGTCGTGACTTGAGTCGCCGGCGCCCTAGATTGGCTAACAGTCGTCTAGTCCAGGGCGTCATGGCACTCGTCGCTAGGGCTCAAGGGTGTAGGTTCGAAACCCTTGCATGTCCAACTCCTACAAAAGCTCCAGCCTAGCCCCGTCGACCACTTATTCCAATGTGAGTGTTCTGACGACTTGAAAAAACCACATTCTGCTCAATCCGCTGTTCATTCTCCCTGATTTCGAAATGATGTGGAGAACTGCGAATGTTTGATAATTTGACGTCAATCAACTTTTCTTTGGTCTCCGTTCGGCAGACAAGGCGTAGATACGCTGCCGAAAGCCACGGAATGTGCTGCCGTGTTCAGAAAAAACCAAACTCAGGCTTAATTCAGGCAGATTCGGGGTAATCTTGTCTCTGTTGGTCTGTGCATTTTTGGAATTTGGCTACTCGTGCAGATGGAAGCAAATGTACATAGTAAAAACACCGGCCGGTGACATTCACCCCTACAGGCACCCCCTGTAGTACTGGCTGCACCAGTTGCGACGCCAGGAACTCAGATCTTACCTTCATTTGCCGTGATGCTGAAGCCAAAGTCCAGATTCAGATCCAGATTCCTTGAATTTACCTTGAATTCCTCAGGTTTGTCCATCATTCTGCCACTGTTGCACGAAACCCAGACGTCAATTGTTCAGACAACCTTCAGATAGGAGCTCTAGGGACTTCTAACAGCAACCTCTGAAGTCCGTAAGCTTCGTTGTATTTTTGGCACACGCCAATGTGAGCTCAATCCGACCTGAAACTGTCGAAAATGGTGAATCCAAGTGTCTTGTGGGACTCAATCGAAAGATTGGCCTTGTCCAAGTCGATTGACACCACCGCCACTGTAAATAAAGGACCATTTGGTGTCTCTCAGTTATATACTGTCAGTAAAGCGCCTTCAGCGAACCTTCGGCGCGTTACATGCCAAGGATCCAGGGCCAGCATGTCCCATCATGATGCATCATCACATGATCCACATTTTCATAGAATCTGTTAGATGCTCGCGAACCAACGTGCCGGAAAGCACAATTGAGCTGAATAAACGACAATATATATTAACTTTAGTCTAAACGAAGGTATTAGTAGTTTCAGTTTTAGACATTCCGCTTCATTTCACCTTCATCTTAGGGAATTTGCTGATTTTAAGACATTTTAGGTTGATCTCCTTGTCATCTCTTCTCATTCCTCGAAGATCTGTTTACGGCCTTGCCTAACTTTGTTGACGCTGATGTTTTTCTATTCACTTAGGGCCTGCAGACTTCATCTGTATTTGTTTTCCCTCTCTGTGATTGGTTCATCTCCTTCATCCCTGCCCAAATTGACTTTCAATCTTGCTGAATCTAGTGATCATCCACCAGATGCGCCAAATCTGAAGCACATGCTGCACTTTTCAGAACGAGAAAAGCGGGAGTAACACGATGTAGAGTTCGGCGAGGACACCGTAGCGTGCCCGCAACAGCGAAACTGTGCCAGAGCGCTGAGATGTCACTCCATTTCTTGATTCCCCCACTCAATCCACCAATAATCTACCTCATTCTCAACCAATGCATGGTTTGGTATCGATTCTCGATACGTTTACATGCTTTTTAGCCCTTAACCTAATGTTTTACTGCACGGAGGACTGTTCGTCACTCCTCATTCTGTCTCATTTCAGGTTCATCCATCCTGATTCAGTGCCAATTCAGCCCAAATCAGGTCAGATCAAGCAGATTTCGCCCCATCGAGGCTACATTTCTATTTTTTTCTGGGACTTACCCGCACTACGTTCTTCGTTGACGTAGCGACACACCCCAGTGTGTTTTTGGAGGGGGAGTGTAAGTGCGGCTAACCCCCATCTGCTCAGATTTTCACAGATCTGCCCCAGATTGACTACATTATGGTCATTTTCCTTGCTTCGGCGGAATCGCCGCCTCGCAGCTCAGTCTCAGGATCAGACCTATATATTTCTGATATGCCGGATCTGATTCCGCGGTCCATTCTCCGTAAATCCGCCGCGTTCCGATCATTTACCTGGAACCACCATTTGCCGCTGACGCGCGCTCGCGGGCCAGATCGGCCAAATATTTTTCACGATCGGATTTATATAAATCTTTTCAGACAGATATGGACACTCAGATGTACTTAGGATAACCCGCATCAATTTTCTTCATAGACTGGGATTTTCTGCCGGATAACAATCAGCATGGATCTTGCTTCAGTTGTTGCTGCTCTCGCCTCCGTTGGTGTCCGTGTATCCGGTTCTACCCCCAACAGCAGCGTTCAGGTCGACTCCTCGCGTGCCTGCCCCACTGGTCTTGCCGGCCCCGAGCCCTCCAGCACCTTCCACGACCCAGGGCAGCACTTTCAGTTATCCCCCACACGAACCGCATACACATCCTGCCCGACCTTCCGCAAGATTACCCCCGGCACATACCAAGACGCCTGCTGATGCCTGGACAGATGCCTGGACAGACGATATGCGGTCTTCATCGTCGTGGGGTGCACTTCCCACCGATAATCTTCGCAAATTTGCGGTGTCGGCCTTGTTCTTGTCGCTATCGGCCCCCATTCTTGGAAAATCCCACGTCGGCGGGTCCGACCCAATCGGACCATCGTATTGGTCTGCGATGTGATCCATGACCCTCCCCACGAACTCATCCTTCTCGTACTTGCCGGTGACCAACATCTTGTCATCCCACCAATGCGGAGATGTGACCATGGCCCGCCTCTTCTTGGCTGCCACACGGTCGTGCATCCCCATCTGCATGTAGTTGACGACGTCGTCGATCTCGGCGTGGGACAGGACGTCAATGCCATCCATTGGCTGATCCGTCCCCTCCTTGGGCTCAAATATGACCTTCATGGGCACCGCCTCAACCCTACGGATGAATGCTTCATCACCCGTGGGCTGGGCTTGCGCCCCATCCACCAGGAAAGCCTTGGTACCCCACGCTCGACCCGGGGAGGGCATCGATACACCCTTGGCGTCGATGAACAGCTCCTCCTCTGGCCCGAATGACATCTCGTTCAGGGTGATGGAGTCCAGCGTCGACTTGAGACCTTCCAGCGGACATAGGGTGGATCCTATGTTGGTTATGACCAGGATCCCCTTCGTCCTATCCGCAACGATCTTCTCCACCGTACGTCTGGTATTGTCCAGGGAGCCATGCCAATACATGGGCCCCCACTCCTTGAAACCCCAATGCCTTTGCCAGGCTGAGTCTCCTCGATGCCAATGCCTCCTACACTTCCGCAAAAGTGGGACATCCCGGGAAGCGAAGACGTCCGTCTCGGGCGCTTCGGCTCCCAGCGTCTGGATCATCCTGTCATACACCTGCGGCGCCATTCCATACTCCGTGAGCTGCACTCCGCGGTCTCCTCTGGACTTGGCACCCACAGCTTGCACCGCTTGGACGATCCGATCCTCTTCCTCAGCATTCCATTGGGATGATCCGCATGCATAATCCGTGGACAGCCATGTGAGGCATTCATCATCCTCCCGGACCAGCTTTGCGCGATGGGGAAGGGCCCCAATGGCATTTGCCACCATGAAGTCATACCCCAAGATCATATCCCAGTCTGTAATGTCGGGCACATAGAAGTTCCCGGATAGAGTGCTTCTCTTCGCCAAATCAGGGCGGTTCAAGCGCTCATGCTCCCAGAATTCCATACTGATAGTGGCCTCATGGGTGCCACCACCCATAATCTCTCCGTTGGCCACCTTCAGGCGTACCGGTCTACGGCTGGGCTGCAGGGATTCCTCTTTGAACAACCCTCTCCGGACCAGGCTCGGCTGGGCACCCGTATCCATCAAAACATCGACCACCAACTCCTCTCGTCCGCACCGTACACGCACCTTCAAGTGCAACTGCCGCTCGTCACCATGCGATGTATGGACGACTCTCACGGCATGCAACTCTAGCACATCTGGGTGCATCAGGACTTCGAGGATATGGTCAGGGATGGTGTAGATCTTGGGCCGGTCCTGCCCGTCCACGGGGCTCTCCGTGGTCGCTCCTTCCTTCTTGCCACGTCCCTTGCCCACATAAACTTCCCTTGGCAGGGCGCTCCAGGGGTTGGAAGTGGCGAAACTCAGTGGTTTTGGCTCTTCTGGAGCCTTCTTCAGCACCCGATGTGCCTTCGCTTCTCTGGGATTCCACTGATTTTCGGAGGAGAGACCTCTGAGGTCCCACTCCTGTGGGGGCTCCTCTAGACATGGCCTGCCGCAGCTCCCTCCTGCTGCGATCCGCTCAGACTTTGTCCACCACGTTGCTGGGCTTTGAGTTCCTCCAACGTCCTCAACATGTCCTCAGCAACCTCCTCGATCGACCTCACGCGTCGGTCTGGACCGGGTCCTCCACCATAGCCTTTTGCTCCGCCTTTCCCTTGGCCCTTTCCTTGGCCTTTTCCACCGTCTCCGCCCTTGGCCTTCCAATCGGCAATGCGTTGCTCCTTGGGCTTCCTGTCTGGATGGGCGGCGAAGTAGGTCTTCTTGTCCTCCTCATATACCTTGCAATGCCGGTGGTCATGTGCATGGTTGTTCCCCTTGCCGTAGCAGACCCAGCAACCGGTGTGCTGCGATCTGTACTCGCGGAACGAGAGCGGCGGGTTCCCGATCCTCCGCGGTTCCTTGTAGTTCTTGGTCCTTGGGTCCAGGCGGTTCCACCTGGACCTGTCCTGCCCATTCTCCTTCATGTTGTGCGCTACGAACGCGAAGGAGTGGGCTTCTTCATGATCCTCTCGGGTGGTCGCGGTCCAGAGATCTTGGCCGCTTCCATTCCCTTCCTCCGCGGTGCCGACCGTGTCCCACTTGACCTCTGGCTGGTAGCGATCTTCTCGATGACCTCGATGTCCTGGGCCTTGTTGATCCTGCACGTGGGCCTCGTTCTTGGCGTTGAGCTTCAGCTCCACCGTGATGTACTTCATGATCTCGTCCAGGCTCATGCGGGCGAAGATGACCTGCATCCTCAGCGGCTCTCCGCGCCTCCACTCCACGTTGTTGAGGCGCATCAGCCTTTGCCCCATGGTGTCGCCGAATACCTCCACGTAGACGGCGTTCTTCAACCCCAACATTTGGCTGGGCTCGCCGAGGCTTCGCCGGAAGAACTCCATTATTCTGGTGTGGGTGTCGTCCGATGCCATGATTGGTACGGCCACACGCTTCTTTGCTCTCTTCTTCTCCTCATCCTCCACTCTTCTCTTCCAGTGCCCAGGGAGGACGTCCTTCAGCAGGTGGTGGATCTTGCTGGCTTCATTCCAGTCCTCCACCAGCTTGAGGCTTCTTTGGTACTTGCGGATGTACAGATTCCATTCTCGGACCCTCAATTCCCCGCGCTCCAGCGGCAGCGGAATGGACCACAAGTCCTCCAACTTCTGGTTGGGGGCGTCCACTTGCTCCTCGTCCTCAAGCCACTGGAGGCAGGCCTGCTCCGTCTGGATCAATCCCTCGCGGATCTGATACCTGAGCTCCTCCTTCAGGTCCTGTGCCAGCCTATGTGGGAATGTCCGACGTACCCACTTGTCCCTTGGCGCTCCCCTCATCTCGCCGACGACCTCCTCGGCGAAGTCCTCCCAACCCAGGATGAAGTCGTCCAGGTTGGAGGGGTTGCCATCGTAGTAGGGGATTTTGATTCCCCTGAGGTCGTCAATCCTGATGACGTCTCCGACGTCCGCAGCCACCACTCCACCGAGACGGATACCACCTGTGGTCGGGGGGTGTGAGTACACTTCCCGTACATCCCTCTCCTCCATGGAGTGCGGTCCAGTTGGGCCTGAACCCATGGGGTTTGGAATGCGGGAAGGACTTGCTCCACCGGCTGTCCATATCCCCGTATTGGGGTCCTTCACCCACAGGTTTCCGCCTGGGTGTCCTCGACCATGTCCGTCGGCGCTTCCCATGGTTCGCCCCTGCATGGTCTGGCTCTGGATCTCCTCCTCCGCATAAACTGCATGGGCAGTCGTAGTGGTCGGTGGATCCTGGGCGGCATGGGACATCTGTACCGTCGGGCTCCTCGGGTCCGTGGTTGCGTGCCATTCCCGCATGGACCCAGCCGGTGCCGTTTGTTTCCCGAGCATTGTGGATTCGCTGAACATGGGAACAAAAGGCAGCGCACCCGGGTCAACACGCGGAGGCGCGTAAGGTGCCTCTGCAGGGCCACCCATGGGTTTCTCCATGGCGCTCCTGAGGGTCTTAACCCGCTCCACCAGCTCTGCCGCTACTGGCTTTGGCGGGAGCTCCGGACCCGAGGCGAGGGGTTGTGACTCCTCTAGCCTTTTCAGGCGTCCCGACATGTCCTCCACCAGGTGGAGGAGGCTGTCTACCACTCGCTGCTGCTTCTGCAGGGCCAGCTCCAGATTCTCCCGGTACCGGTCCTGTTCCGCTCGCAGCTCCGCCATGTCTCTCTCCGCTGCCGACTGGTCATCCAGGAACCCCGCAACGTCCTCCTCTAGACCGTCCTTCGCGTTGTCCAGGCGGTCGTGGTGCTGCACGATGGCGTCCATCCCCATCTTTGGATACTTGCCGATGAGGAAGGACACGTGCTCGCAGTGGCACTCAACGTGCTTTCCACCAGATGCGGCGCATCCCACGGTTCCCGGCGCCTCGGACTCCTCCGCCATGGGTGTGTCGCCCATGCTATCCCGCGTTGGCCCCGTGTGCCGGGCCACAGGCGCCGTTCTGGCTCTGGCAGGCCTCTCCAACGCCTCGGCGTCATGCTCCAAGCTGGGTTCTGGGGCCGTGTTCGCCCTTGTGGGCGGTCTGGCCATCTCCTCCGACTCCGAAGGGTGCTCATAAGCTGTCTGATAGCCCTCGGAGTGCCCCTGTGAATCTGCAGCTGACCACAGCCTGACCGGGCTGGGATCCGTCTCCATCGCCCTGGCTTCCGCCGCGGGTTTTGGGGACCCACGCTTCTGGTAGCGCCGAGCTCTGCCGTTGCTGCCAGTCTCCTCCAACTCCTCTGCAGCGGAGCGGAGATTGCAAGACTTGCGGCATTGCCTTTCACACATGGAGGCCAGGTCCTCCATGTCTAGCCCATGTCCTGCAAGGGCTCTCCGTTCTGAGCACCTTCCCTCTTCTCGGGCTTCCCAGTCCGGCCTCGACTCAACGGACTCCACGATCTGCACCCGGGGAGTCCTTGGGCAGGGCTCATGAGGGCCCAAGTCCCCGGTGCGGCGGTAGCGGGCAGGTACCCCTCTGCTACCATAAAGAAGGTCCCTACCAGGACCGGCCCCTGCTGTGCCCCTTCCGCCTGTCACTCCTGCTGACTTGCTCCTGATCAGCGATTGCATTTCTCAAAATCCAGGGTCCAAAATCCAAAAATATAGAAAGTACAATCCTCCTTCAACCCTGAACAGCTACCAGATCCCACAAATACAGCAATAACCCAATCAGCAATCCAATCTGCGGCTTCAAGGTCGTCCAAGGTCCCGCGTTGACCTCGTACGATCCTTCAACACGCCGGTCTCATGGCCACATGGAGAACCGGGCGTTGAGCATCTGCATAACTACCAAAAGAAGCCCTGAATTTGACACACGAACACAATCTGAACAAATATGAGGAAGGATAGTAACATACACAATCACTGACATGTACCCTTCGTTCCTTGGACTCAAGACCTCCCCTTGACTCACCACTGTGATGCCTTGAACCAGGTCCAATTGCATGGCTAAGTTACATGTGTCACCAGTCACTACATAACCCCTAAAAAGTGTTCACTCCCAAGCCTCTAAATCCTAGCCCAAAGGGGAAGGTGGCGTGTCATGGCCTAGAGTGGCACTCAGGACCATGCTGTACCCTGACATATACTTGGTTTGACTTGGAGTCAAATGGGCCTAGAGATATGCCCCATGAGTTTGAACTCATAACATGCCAAAAACTGCCAATTCACACCATATTGGCCGTATATCAAATATATGCTCCAAATTGAATTTACCACTTATCCGAAGGCTCAAAGTATGCATGGAATCGAAGTCTAGTATTCATGGAGGATAGAGACCAAATGTCAATGCCCATGAACATCCCCACTTTACCCTCGAAACCCCTTCAGATATGGGCGCCACGCACCGCCCAAGTCAGCCCATGATCTTGAGACCAATTCTTGTAATCCTTCGTGCGCCAAGCCAAATGGAGTACGCAATCCGGCATATGGTGGTGTTCAATCCCAAAGCATATGCCAACACATGAACAACATACCATGGTTCCACTCCCCATAGGCTTTTTGCTGTTCGCCGACCAGGTAAGTACACAAAACGCAAACATGAGCAAGAATTGAGGTCAAAAACATGAAAATATGTCCAAATAAAAAGTTGTCATGATAGTATATCTCTATGCTCACCTATGATATCCGCGCATGGTTCAATATACAAATGATTGGAACCATTTGCGAACAATTTCCCCACTTGGATCCCCAATCGGGCGCATCGAGATACCTTCGCCACTCATATCTACGTGCCCCATGAAAATGGGAGTGCACTCATGGATCTCTTTGCCAAACATACCATGAGCAATACATACGCGGTAGACTTAGTCTAGTGCTTTGAATTCCACAATTGGGACATGGGCAAAGCCCGTGTCACGTGTCGCTTACCATCTCTTCGGCCACACGAAGATATATAACATTGGCGTGAGCATATCAAGACATATACTACCAATATCACACATAGCCCTTAAAATTGGCTCCCACCATGGTATGCCATGCCCCTCCATGGTCATAACTTTGGGTTAAATGGACGTGGAAACCTAAGGAAAGTTGCTATGCAACCTCAACACTCATGCGGCACACTCGAAACTCGCATTCAAATATTCGGTTGCACGGTCCAAGAGTTCTATATCACTTTCTACCCTCTTGACCCTCATCCCTTGCTACAGCGGGCATGTGTACACATCAAAAGCGTTTGATGCTTCCTAAATTAAGTTGAGACCAAGGCGGTTCCAACCCAATTCTCACAATTGATATTCCCCGCCGTGAGCCGGAGATATGATTCTTCAAAGTGGCCCCACGAATCACTTTTGTTTCGACTATATCTCCAAGCAAAATGAAGGGCACAACAAAAGGAAGGTTGATTCGTGATCGGGGAAAAATGTATGACCACTCGAGATTCATCATATCAAGTGCGGCGGTGTCGAAGTCAAAAATCCGATTCTGAAAGTCTGAAAAAATCGGATTAATTTTGCGAGTGTATAATATGAAAATTGCGGAAGCAACGAACCCGTTACTGATGAAATCTGACCCTTCATCGGGGTTTCCGCCAAAAATATCTGTAGTTAACAGTTAACCAATCGGTTACCGCAAAAACGCGAGCCAACTGACAGTCGCCGATACATTGACAATCAGAACAGAAGGCGGAAAAATTACGGAAACATTATGATAAAAAAACCCTGTTGATTCCTGATATTCTGATATATAGATCTCCGCTGGCGGCGCCTCGGTACTGAATATGGCCGCTCATAGCTGGAATGGCCAAACCTATTAGGTCAGGTGGATGGGAGAGTATGATATCAGCCAATGGCGGCTTGCCGGCACATAGATACACACATCAAGTGACCCAAAGATGGCCACGGGGGTCCGAACCGGCTTCATCCGTCCCCTATTTTTGCCTTGGCAATTGGATTTTGCTTCACCGCGATCCCATTATTGCATGAATGTCACTGAATGTTTTGTCTTCCCCTCCCTTCTTTTGAGTTTGCAAATGGCTTTCGCTTCACCGCGATCCCATTATTGCACAAATTGCACTGTTTGGTTTGTATCCCCCTCCCCTTTTATGTGTTTGCAAATGGCTTTCGCTTCACCGCGATCCCATTCATTTTCGACTGCATGAGTTCCAACATTTGCTCTTGTGCGTGATAGGTAGATAGAGAAGTTAAAAAGACCGCCTTGTGTCATTGTGTGTTCAGTGCTCCCCTAACCACTAGATATCGGCTTCCGTGCGTCGGGTAGGTTAATGATGTTGCATGTATGTCATTGATTGACTGTTGGTTAATGATGGCGATTGAGGGTCTGCATGCATGTGGTTGTGTGTTCTGTATTCTCCTCCCCTCATTTTGCATTGGCGATTGGCTTTCGCTTCACCGTGATCCCATTATTGCATGAATGTCACTGAATGATTTGTCTTCCCTTCCTTCTTTTGAGTTTGCAAGCTTCTTGTTGACGTCTGCGCTCGGCTTTCGCTTCACCGCGATCCCGTTCCTCTTTCTCTTGTTATGAGCAAATCGATGCATATGTACAATGCATTGTACTTCCTGCCACATACCTGTACCAAAAAATTTATGTCTCTATCCGGCTATTGTGTGCCTGTCAAGTGTTGCATGTTCCCTGTTTCACGCATTACGGGGTGCCACGAGGCCCACTTTCAAGGCTTTTTGGACTTCTGAGGGGCCAAAATATCCCCAAAATGGGCTCAAAATGGGCCCATTTCACCCGTTTGTGCACCCCAAATGGTCTAGGATGAGGTCTGGAAAAATGCGTTTTTGACCCATTTTTGACCCAGTTTTGGTCCGAAAAACAGCCCACTTTCAAGGCATTTTGGGATTTTCGGAGTACCAAAATGGGCCACCACAAGCTCAAAACGGTCCAAAAACACTTTTTTTAGCGGCGCACATGGTCTAGGATCATCTTTGAGAAAAGTCATCTTTTTGCCCCTACTGGACCCTGTTGACCCATTTGGGCACCCACCTGTTTGGGCTTCAGCTTGCAGCTTGCCGCAGCCTAGTGGGCCTAGGCATTGGGGTCTAGGTGTCCATTTGGGCAATTCTGCGGGCTGGAAACCACAAAAAGTGGGGGGTTGCGGGTGGAATAGGTGCCCTCGGAATCGCATTTTGAGCCATGTAGCCAAAGATATGGCCTATTCTTGGTTTGTGGCTGTCGGCATTTGGAGCTTCTGAGGGCCTTTTTGGGCCGTTTCCTGGACATATCATGGAGTTAGAGGGCGGCAAAGATCTCGTTGACACAGGGAAGTCAAGCCGCACATGGAGTGTAGCCGCGGTTTCCCTTCAATTGGCCGTTTGGAATGGGTTTTAGGGCTTTTTTGGCCGAAAAATGGCTTTTTTGGCCCTAAACTGCAGTTTTTGAAACTGAGGTCCGCCACTTGCGAATCGCGTTCCTGGCCACCACTGTCAAGTGTTCTGCTCAAACGTTGTGTGATTGTACTTCACACCCATAGGTATCATCCACCAAAATTTCACTCAAATCCAAAGCACCACGACGGAGTTCTGATTTTGGCCCATTTCGCGCATGCTCCTTGCTTGCTGCTTGCTGCTTGCTTGCTGCTTGCTTGCTAAACCTGGTAGGTCCACCCTAGACACTAAAAAGGGTTATAAAACCAAGACTGGTTCCACCAGCTCGGTGACTCTAACCCTAACCCTAACCCTACTGGACACTGACCCAACCCTAACAATGGTGCCACTCTGTAGGGGGCTTGTCAGCGCTTGCTCGCGTGAAGCATTCTCTTGGCCCACCTGCCTGACACCTTTGATTTTACCGGGCACAAAGTGGCCAAAACCCGGATTCTATCCAAATGGTTGACAAAATTGACACATCTTTGTTGTGTATTAAGATTATTTTCAACATTTTGTAGTTTTTGCCTATCATTCATAATAAGAGTTGACGCATGGCTCATTTTGAGTGCCAAGATGTCATGCACATCCAATATTTCGGGCAAAACAAAAACTCAATTTGTGTGGAGAAATGAATTACTGACTTGTCCAACACAATACAAAATGGAAACCATTGCAATGTATGTAGACAACATAGATGGACCCTGATCTACACACGATTCACATTGTCCTTGTACTTTTTGTCTTGCACCATGCAGTTATAATGTGATATGCTCGTCAATACCCCAACTTTTCATAACAAACATTTCACTAAGAAAATCATACAAATGCCCAATCATTTGCTTCACCAGATGTCTAGCAACCGATCACTGCACCTACCAACTGTCGTCAACCTTGTACGCCGCCCTGAACTCTGACCAAAACTGATCTTCTTGCAGTCTCTGCCTCGCATGCGTTTTATTACTTCAAATGTTGCAAACTCAACACAACGTGCACAAACAACAGAGGCAATAGTGGACACAGTGTCTGTGCTATCCTACCACCTCCAATAGTGCAAACATTGGTTGACAAAACATACACCATTGGCAGCACAAAAGATATTCTGCACAGCTGCAGAGCTGCACAGCAATCTGCACAGCTGCACAATGCACATTCGAGCTTCAAATTATTGCTGTGTGCTGTACCTTCAGTTCAGGGTTCAAGAACAGCTGTAATCAGTTTACTGACATATGCAGAGCAGACAACTGCCTGCACCGTACCACCTACACAGCTGCAGAGCTGCACAGCAATCTGCACAGCTGCACGATGCACATTCGAACTTCAAATCATTGCTGTGTGCTGTACCTTCAGTTGAGGGTTCAAGAAAAGCAGCAATCAGTTTACTGACATATGCACAGCAGACAACTGGCTGCACCGTACCGCCTAACTACCATCAACGAATCGTAATATGCAAAATGAGTCTTGCACATGCAAAACCACTGCTTGTCATGGGCTGTTGCACTTCACAGGGTTGCGTAATCGTAATATGCAAAATGAGTCTCGCACATGCAAAATCGCTCGCTGTATGTCAGCATGGCAGCAACAAGAGTGAAATCCAAAAAGCAGGCCCAAAAGGACCTTCAGTGAAGCCTGTTGCGCAGCGCCAGAGTGCAGCCGCCCATTGCAGAGCACCACGGTGCAGAAGTGGAGGGCATCGCGAAGCAGGTGAAGAATGCCTGTAGGTGGAAGGTCATCGAAATCAGGCCCTTGCCCAAAGTCAACTCGAAGTATACTGTGCACGGAAGTGGAAAACCAGGAGTGACACAAAACAGGCAGCAGCAGCATTCCGTTCACCGGAGTTTGGCAACACAAAACACACTTGCTGCAAATCCACCACCAGCAGCACAGATCTCCACTTGCAGTTCAAGAATGACGAAGTCAACTGAAATCCACCAAAACCAGCAGCCCTAGGTCACGGAAATCAGAGTGAAGCCCAACCAGGATGCCCAAACCGACCTCGGAGGTCACGAAAACCGGAGTGAAATCCAAAAAGCAGGCCCAAAAGGACCTTCAGTGAAGCCTGTTGCGCAGCGCCAGAGTGCAGCAGCCCATTGCAGAGCAAGTGGAGGGCAACGCGAAGCAGGTGAAGAATGCCCGTAGGTGGAAGGTCATCGAAATCAGGCCCATGCCCAAACTCAACTCGAAGTATACTGTGCACGGAAGTGGAAAACCAGGAGTGACACAAAACAGGCAGCAGCAACATGCCGTTCCCCGGCAGTACACATCCAGTTCCTTACAGCAGTCCTCAACCATTCAAGACAGCTTGAACGACCACTGCACAACAAACCGAGTTCTCAGTTACCCACTCACCTCAATTCTCAACTCAATTTCAAAAACCTGGGCCAACCTTTGTGGCACGAAGTTCTTTAGCGCCTTGTACGCTGCGACCAGTTCAAACCGAGTTCTCAGTTAACCACACACCTTAGTTCTCAGTGTCATTTCAAAAACCTTTGTGACGCGAAGTTCTTTAGCGCCTCGTACGGTGCGACCAGTTCAAAACGAGTTCTCAGTTAACCACACACCTCAGTTCTCATCGTCATTTCAAAAGCCTGTGGCAACCTTTGTGAAGCGAAGTTCTTTGGAGCCTCGTACGCTGCAACCAGTTCAAGCCGAGTTCTGAGTTACCTGCACACCTCAGTTCTCAAAGTCAGTTCAAAAACCTGTGCCAACCTTTGTGAAGCAAAGTTCTTTTGAGCATCGTAGGGTGGGACCAGTTCAAACTGACTTCTCAGTTAACCACACACCTCACTTCTGAATGTCATTTCAAACACCTGCCAACCTTTGTGAAGCCTAGTTCTTTTGAGCATTGTGCGGTGCAAAGGGCCCGTGCCTGCAAGTTTGAGACTATTTGCCAAAGATGAGCTACAAATCCTGACCGTTGGAATGGGTACTTCTGCACCACAGGAGATCCATTTTCAGGGAGAGTCAAGGGTTGCAGAACAGGCTTTGCAACAAATCAGGCAAACAGTAAACCCACAGAGCCAAGACCGGGCAAAGAAGGCACAACACAAGCAAGTGCACAGCACGTCAACTGTCAACTGTTCCGACACCTTTACCAGCAACACAAATCAAGTCCCAGGGACTTCAGGTCTCAACAGTTCTCACCAGTTCAACGTTGTGTTTGCAAGCAAGGCAAAACAAAGGCAATTGCAAAGCATTAGTCAGAAATGTTGTGTCAAAAGTTAGCAGTCAATGGCCGGAAATGTCCGGAGCGATCTGCACTATAGCTGAGCAGCACAAAAACAGCAGAACAACAATATTAAAACGACTTTTGGCAGGCATCTTTAGATTCAACCACAGCATTGTAATGTTCTGACACATCCACACTTTTGTGCCAAGGAATCAAATGTATTCAAGCAATGGAATTTGCAAAAAATCATGTTTGAACGACAAATTTTTGGCACCGCGGCCGTTTCAGATCCAGTGCGGTAGCGTAAATGCGGTTTTGGCCGCAGAATGCCCCACAAAATCATACGTGACACACGCAAAGTCATATCAATGCCACAGTTTTCAGCACCAATCAAGTCAGAAGTCCCAGGCCTTTCAGCCCCCCCCCCCCCCTGCCCAGACGGTGCTACCAATTTCAGATGTAGGCATGTGGACTTTGCTTTGGGGCTGACCAGTACATTCATCCTGATTCTGGTGTTGTGGCAAAACATTTCGTGTGCCACTGGCTCCACAATGACCCACAGTTTTGGGTCCATCTGCGTCATTGATCTGTGGTCGTGTGAAGTCGGCCCACATCTGATCTGTTTGATGATCATTATATCCTTGTTGGCTGTCTTCCGCTTCTGCATGGAACAGCACAAAGCCTTTAGTGCAACACCATAGTGCTGTCCGTCATGTATGAGGGGATCGATGAGCGCTCCACGTGATGGCTCCGCAGTACGCAGGCATTCTCTGTGGTATTGTAGTCAACCGCTGGGTTGAAAGTTCTGTAGAGGGGTCTAATTTCTCAACCCATTTACTGGACAGTGCAGCCTGATTCTACATCTGATGAGGAACATTTACAGAATGCCATGAGACCCAACTGTTGTGTGGGAATACGGGCAGTCTACGTGATGGCCTCACAGTCTGCTTGCATCGTCTGTGGTGTTGTGGCCAACCACTGTTTGCAAAGCTCTGATTTCTTGACTCACTTACTGCACAGTGCAGTTTTTTTCCACATTTGGTGTCTCAATATCACATTTCCCTGAGTACCAATTATGCTAGCCAATTGTATTTGCCTGTGATGCATTGATTTTATTGATATTGACTGATGCTGGTGCTTAATGGTGTCCCCAAGCACCACTGGATATGGGGTTTGTGTTTTTGGCTTGAAACATTTTGGATCCATGATGGATGGCTCAGCGCCTGGCAGAGCTGCCAATTGTCAGCGGTAAATAGACAGGGAGTGGCGATAGGTCAGTATGCAGGGGAGAAATCACACGGCTTGCCAACACATTTACCTGTGTGCAGGGACCTGATGGCAAGGTAGAGGTATCCTATGTATGTAGCATGCAAGCCAGGGGTGACAAAACACGGCCATCTCAAGAACATGGAGCTACATTGGAGAGCTGTGCATTGAGTACAGCTGTGAAAACTGCCGAACATTGCTGCATATGCATATTAGGAGTGCATGTGTGGAGTGCTCTTTGACCCGCGTGCGGCCAACACATTTAAAACACATCATTTTTCTCATTTGATGGAGCAGTGTTGGATCAGTGCAGCACAACACAACCCTATAGAGCATGTGTAACCCTGTATTTCTCACAAAACAGTGATTGCAGGAATCAAATCAGCACATGCATCTACAAGCACATGCACATGTTTCATTAATATTTAATTTTTTGTTAATATTGAGAAAGACACCAAAGCACCCAGGGCAGCGTATTTTACACACCACCAAAGGGCAGCCGAGGACATAAATCTGAGGTTTTGATGCAAGAATGGGTGAAAAAACCATCATGGTCCAAGATAACCACAGTGGGTTTTTTGTGTCAAGCTGGATATTGGTTTGCACAAACAGCAAACAGTGCATTATTGTGATGCAACAAACGTATGTATGCATTTTCCATCTAATGGCATAACCCACAGTGATATGGCGAGGGAATTTAGGGCACATTCCAAAAAGATGTTTACCGAAAAAAAGTCGAGGAGGATGCTTTTGGTTTGTTAGGACGGGAGGTCAAGGGTTGAAGGGAGGAGGGGGCTTTACCGGGCAAAAGGCAGTTGCAGAGGTACAAAGCCACACAGAAAGAACTCAAGCATATCCACGCACTTTTCTCGGAAAACCATTTCAACAACCGTCAAGGAGCTAACCTTCTTCCTACGCACACAACAACTTACATCTCTGCTTTTGCACTGATTTGTGTTTATGCATTTCTTGGTTCTCTCATTTCCGTTTTCAATGGTCAAACCTTCCATTGTTGTGCAAGGTACCGGGCCACGGACAATGGTCGCAACATTTTCCACTACCCCAAATTCTTTCTACACTGTTCTCTGGACCCAATAACCAATGGTTTGCAATCTAACAATGCCGAACACCTCAGACAAATGCGATTGCATGTTTGGATTTTTTTCATCAAAACTGAGTCAGGCTTGAGGACCGTTGCATCACTAGGTGATAGAAGCAATTGCGTCCAAATCCTCGTTCGAAATGTTCTCGTTTGGCAACCTACTCCCGTGTTATCCCCAAATACTCTTTATTTGCAACACAAATACGTACTAAACTCTGCATTGAAACAACACAAACGATTGAAGACAACTTTACCAGATATCCCAAATTTGCTTCTCTTTTTGTTTTTTAAAACTTGATCTCTTGTTCACCTAGCACATACCCCATCAAAGTCATTCCATCCCAACCCTTTTGCCGCCACCATGTCCCTAAAAACTTTGGAACCTTTTATTTTCAGCACTCGATAAAACAAACCAATGGCAAGCCGATGGCATGACAACGTACACCACTCAGATATTGGTGCTATTTTGTAGGGTCTAATCCTTCGAGTTGCCATACATATGGCTGTTCTTCTTCGATGAAGTTCAGCTTACCATGACCACTTTTACGCCTCCGTTAGGTTGCTTTTGTGTTGTGCTCGCCAAGAAGTCACGCCTATGCATCGCAAATCGAAGAAATGGTGCATCCAAAAGTATACAACGTATATACAAAGAGGTAGGAAGAGTGCAGATGAGCCCCGTTGAGGTTGATCGAGCCAGCAATCATTCTTGCGGGTCCGATATTGGGCTCTTATCATGACATCCATAATCTTACCTCATTTCCAAACTAGTTGTCAACCTGCTCATCCTTTGGTCAAGGGGTGGGCTTTTTGACATTTCGTGGAAAGGCGGTTTTTGGAAGCACTTCATTACCCCTATTGGCTGAGTCACATCTTGTCAGTTGGAAGCTAGAGTAAGATCTCATAGATGCACCATGCTAAAAGCTTCGACCATTTTGGGTCTTTGGGAAACTTTGGAAAAAAAGGCGCCTTTGTCATTCTTTATTGCCACGCAGTTTCATTCCGATCTAACATCTCTATCAATATATGCGCCAAAGGCAAAGATGTTAGGCTTTGAGACATGCTCCGGGCTCCACGGGCCATCCGCCAAATTATGGACGAATGAACAGCCGAGCCACTAGCATTGCTTAGCACGAAATATTCAGACCGCATAGTTCGAAATGCCATACACAGGAGAGCAAAACTCCAAATGAAGCCAACATTAGAAACATGCGGTTTGAAACCACTTTTCAGTGCCAAAATTCGAAAAACCCGTGTGGTTTTCATGTCTAAATACAGAAAAGCACCTAACATTCACCAACATCCCCTTTGCTTTAGCACTTTCAGCAAAAAAATGTTTACCAACTACTAAAACTTTACACTTTTTGTAAATCTGAATTTTTCCTAACATTTCTGCTTCCATGCGTCAAGTTTTATTTGACAACATTTCCTTTTGTTTGTTTTGTTTTTTGATTCACTTCTGCTATGCTGTTATGGCTTCGAACAGCAGCAGTGCAGCAGCGCGCAAGTCGCAAGTCGCAGTCGCAATCGCACTGCAGTCTGTGAATAATAAAGAAGCATCGAATGCCAACTGTGAATGAGCGCTGTAAGATACTTCGATCTCTGAACAGGGCTTATGTCTTCGAGATTGTGTTATTATTGGTGCCCCGTCTAAAGATCCTGCGAGGTTTGTCGATTTGGGATTTTGGATTTTAGATGTTGAGAAACAAAGAGGCACAGGAGCACAAGTCGAGTTCCCAAGAAACAAACCACAACAAGTGGTAGCCAGCTAGGTGGCGGGGAGATCAATTCGAGATCAATCTTCGACGCCGTCAACTTGATTTGAATTTCGATCTACAATGGAGCCGTCCTTCGACAATGCAGCTATGCTGCACTTCATCAGAGACAGTCTGTTTCCAAGTGATTCACTCTTGCATCACGAATTTTCGATTTCCTTAGAAACGTTCATCGCAGAGCGCATCGCTAGTTGAGAAAGCGAGCGGTTTCTATGTCTCTCTTGTGATCTTCACAGCTGTTCGCAGAAGCTTGCAGATACTCAAGCCAAAGTTATCGAATTGGAACAACGCATCGATGCATTGCAGGCAACAGCAGCAAGTGCTACTGCAGGAACTAGTCAGCGCATCGATACTTTGCAGTCCTCGACAGAAAATGCAACTCAAGCTGCTGCAAATGAACTTCGACGCGTAGAGCATGAATTGTTGCAATGTTATGCCCTGCTCAACGAATTTGTACGAAGTTCGAGTCAACCACCTTCGAACAATATCCAGTTTCCACAACCACAACCGCAGCTCCATCCTCAACCACCGTCTTCTTCGAATCAACCGCTGTATGCACCGCCGAGCAGTTCACCCCACCCTCCTCAACAACCACTCCCACAACCGCCTGCCTTCGAACCACATTCAGCACATCAGTTTGCAGTCCAGCGTGCTCCTATGCAAGAGATTTTGGGACGCCGTGTCGAGCGCTTGAATAAACTGGTCAAGAGGTTCTCTGGAAGACCTAGATGTGGAGAGTTTCGAACATGGAAGGAGGATTCGTTACGAGCCTTCACCTTGTCGGATATCACCTCACCCGTTGATCAGGCGGCAACCATGTCATTCCTCCTCGATGGTGATGCTGCTGAGTATTATCATAGCTTGACGAAGGCTGTACAGGATGACTGGCTCGAGCTCATGCGTGTGTTAGGCCAACGTTTCGACTGCAGATCCCATGAACCAGTGTATTTGTTGAGGATGTTGAGCTTGAAAGAGAGCGAGTTCCCTCGACATGCAGATTACGTTCGAGAATTTCGTACTTGCGTTATCAAGTCGAAGGTTAACACCAGTGACCTCCAGATGGGTTACCTCGTCAACTCTCGATTTGTTGAAGGTTTGTCGAATGACGCTGTTCGTCGGCAGTACATCGTTGAAGTCCGTTCGAGATGGCGTTCTAATAGGCCATTTGGATTCGATACCTTGGAGGAGACCATCGCGGAAGCCTACATTGCGGCTGGGTATTAGCTCGAAGAGGTACAGAACACATCCAGAACGACATCACATCACACTCTGGGTCCTGCAGTGTTGAGACCCCTGCCTATGATGGTACCACCTACGTTGACTTCCACGTTCCCATCCAACCCTATGCCAACGCCACACGTCAATCTCATGCCGACTGCAGCTGCAGCGCCCACGGCTTCGAGCGCGGCAGAGCCGATGAACCTCGATGCAATTGCCAAGCTCCGAGAAGAGCTACATGCCTACATTGGTGAACGGTTCGGACGCCAACATGGTGGACGCCAAGATGGTCGAGAAAGCAGGCATTGCTACAATTGTGGTGAACAAGGCAACTTGGCCCGTGACTGTCAAAAAGGTCGACCGCCGTCCGGAGGACGGGAACGTGGGGAATCAAGGTCGAACACACCGAGACGAGATCAAAGTCGAGACAGCAAGGGACGGTTTCGATCCCGCTCCAAGAGCAGAGAAAGGCCCGCAACGGCCCAGAAAACAATTCCGAAGACCTGGTGGCGGACGTCCTCGAGAGGAGCTGAACACCACCATCAGCACCCATAAACCCGAAAAGAATTCGACACTTGGAGGTGTCAATGTCGAAGGAACCGAACCTGAGCATGCGTCTCTGTTCACGGTTCGAGGGCGCATTTGCGCATGTCGTGAAGAATCCTTTCACTCCGGCGTGGAACTGTTGGTCGACTGTGGAGCAACCAGCGACTTTATGTCGATGCAAACTGCAAAGAGGGCGCGACTTCCCCTGTATAAACTGAGAAACCCTGGACACGTCTTGACAGCCGGAGGTGTCCAAGTCGAAGTAGGGTACTACACGAGAGCTTATGTTCGAGTTGGAGAGCTTGTATTTGGTCATCACTTCAAGGTCTTGGAGATTTTGCCGGATGTAGTACTTGGACTACCATGGCTTCGAAGCTACAATCCAACTGTCAACTGGAGGGAACAGTACGCCAACATCCAAAATGGTTCCAATTCGTACCGGTTATCTTTTGGCGAATCAAGACATTCCACCCAGCTACAGTTTCAAGCAGCTTCAAAGCTGGACCTTCTTTCGGTACTTTCATCCAGTTCCTCGAAAGCGAGTCCGGTTGGGAATCCTACCCCACATGCCAAGGAACACGTTGACCTATGCTCGCCGACACACGTCCAGCGCGGTACTGACATGTACGATGAGTCCGAAACGGAAGATGGTACCACCGATGAAAAGTGCAGTGATATGGAGATTGAGTACATTTTGTTGCCGAAACTCAAAAGAGAGATCCGTCGATCTGATCTCACGCGAGATCAAGTATTTCTGTGCTGCATGCGTCGACCGGCAGTGCTGGTCGATCAGATGTAGAAGATGCAAGCCAGTGATGGCAATGATGACGGGCATGACCCCGTTCGACGCAAACTGCCGAATTGATTACACAAGTGGGCGGACCTCTACGACCGGGAGAAAGCGGAGTATGGAGACCTACCTCCGTATCGACCTGGAAGAGATCATCGAATACGCCTCGATTCAGAAGACATTCCACCGTGGGTACACCCTTACAAAATGGATCCGAGGCAACTAGATAAACTTCGACGACAATTGGACAAGTTGCATCGATCTGGTCGGATGAGACCATCCTCGAGTCCATACCGAGCGGGTTGCCTACTGGTGAAGAAAGCGAATGGTAAATGGCGTATGTGCGTCGACCACCGAGCGTTGAATACGCGAACTGTACGAGATTCGTATCATTTGCCATCGATCCAATCCATCTTGAGTACACTGGGGGGTTCCACCGTATTCTCAAAGATCGACGTTGTTAGTGGGTTCCACCAGATCTGAATCCAAGACGAAGATATCGACAAAACCGCCTTCAACACACAGTTTGGCGCCTTCGAGTGGGTTGTTATGCCCTTTGGCCTCTGTAATGCGCCATCGACGTTCCAACGCGTCGTGAATGATGTCCTTCGAGACCACTTGGGGATCTTTGTATGGGTGTACATCGACGACGTTCTCGTCTTCTCGAAGGATGCGGATGAACACCAACGACATCTCAATTTGGTACATGAACTACTCCGCAAACACCAGCTCTTTCCCTGCATCGATAAATCCAGATTCTTTCAGAGTCAATTACCCTTCTGTGGATACATCATCGACAAAGATTGAGTACACATGGACCCCGAAAAGATCAAGGTCATTCAAGGTTGGCCTCCGCCAACTACGGTTCATGAAGTTCGACAATTCATTGGATTGTGTGGATTTTACCAGCAGTTTGTCGAAGGGTTCCAAGCTGTCGCAGCCCCTCTGACTGCAATATTTAAGGCAGATTTTGAGTGGGAATGGACAGCTGTCCATCAGGCTTCCTTCGACAAGCTTAAGCAGGCGACGATCCATGCGACACATCTCAGTGCTATCGACCTTCGGCAGCCGTATCACCTGTACACGGATGCTTCGAAAGACTTCGTGGGTGCTACGCTGCCGCAACGATGTGCGCATGCAAAGTACAAGGGACATCTTCGACCTATTGCCTTCATGTCGCGGAAAGTGCAACCTGCCGAAACTCGATACCCGATTCGAGAACAGGAGCTGTTGGCCAACGTTTTAGCCTTGACACAATGGTTTCACCTACTTTGAGGACCGCAGCAGGTGCACGTGCACACTGACCACGAAAGCCTTCGATATCTCAAGACATGTCCTCGACCGCTGACACAACGGCAAGCACGATGGTCCCAATTCCTCGAAGAATACAACCTGACGTTGTGGTACGTACCGGGCCTCGAGAATCCTGCGGCAGACACCTGCTCCCGTCTGACTTCGCGACAGTTGATGGATATCGAAAATGCCACACGTACACGAGCTTTCGGAATTCCCCTGGTCGAAATTTGGGCTTCACTGGAAGGAGAACCTGTCGATGAGTTCCTACATGTACTCGAAGACTCATTCTCTCATGACGAGGTGTGGCCCCAGCTGTACGACCACCTGTACGTTTCGCTTCGAAGCCGACGCTCTGTGGGGAAGGATCCTGACGCTGATGAACTTGCGGAACCAGCCCCCCAACTCGACACTGAACTCGCCGTCGAACCGGAGGACCTGGAGCCGCTACCATCAGCGACGACTGTCGAGCCGGAGGACCTGGGACTCGAGCCAGTGCCATCCGACGAGATCATGGCTGAGGAATCATACCAACCAGACATGCATCTCGATGAGGCTGGCAATGAGCCAGACACACCTGCCGACACCGACGACCTTCCCGATGTGAGCATGGATCGCACTCTTCGAGTCACTTTTGGCAATGAATTTCGATATGCACCGACCATGGCGGAACTGATTCGCTGTCGACGTCACCGTGATGGCACATTACAATCAGTTCCCTTGCCGAAGGTTGGGTCGAACACGCCGTACCCTTCGAGTCCTAAAGGTACGCACCGCAGAGTACATCGACATTATCAGTGCAAGAACTTGACTTCGACAGCTGTGTGGGCAGCAGCCTATTGAGAAGACCAACGGACGAAGCACATCTACGAAGTCGCGGTTGGAAGCCCTGCGGCACGACTCCAGCTTCGAGATGCCAAGTTGTCCTTCGATGATGGCAAATTCTTCCATTTGTCGACGATGGGCAAACGCGTGCTTGTCCCTCGAACACTGGTTACATCGATTGTGGCTATGTATCACAAGTCGGAGTTCTATGGCCATTCAGGTGTCCTTCGAACCATGGCCCTGATTAAGCGCGACTACGTATGTTCGCACCTTCGACACTACGTCCAGCGATACATAGTAAGTTGCGATGTCTGTCAAGCGGCGAAATCAAGATGAGTCGACACCGCCAGAGTGCCAAGACCATTGCCGGTGCCCGACACCAATTGGCACAGTGTATCTATCGATTGGGTTTCAGGATTGCCGCCGACCACAAGGGGCCATGACGCCATCATGACTGTAGTCGACCGATTCTCCAAGCGTGGAATGTTCATCCCTTGTCGCAAGGATATGACAGCCGAAGACCGCATCTATGTGTTCCTGCGTGAAGTGATTCGACTGAAAGGATGCCCTCGACAAATTGTTTCTGACCGAGACAAGCTGTTCGAGTCTCAGGCGTGGAAGGAGTTGGCTCAGCGTTTCAAGATTGAGATGCATCAAACAGTGGCCAACCGCCCTCGAGGCAATGGCCTGGCGGAGCGCAGCAACCAGTCGATCCTCCAGCGCTTGCGTACACACGGCATCTTCGGCAACAAAGAGTGGGATGTCGACCTCCTGTTCGCTGAAATTCAGTTCAACAACCTGACATCCAATAGCCTTCGGCTATCCCCGTTCGAGATACATGAAGGATGAACACCCGATTTTCCATTGGATTTTCCCCGAATGACTTCTCATGCACATGAACAATCGACCGTGAATGATTACATGCAACGGGCGGAACGTACCTTCGATTCTGTGCGTCCAATGCTTGCCGAGGAACGTCGACGCCAGATGCATGTGGTCCTGCAAATGGACCGACACGTTCGAGTGCCTGAAGTCGGTGAACGATGGTGGGTGTTGGTACCGGAATATCGCAGGGTTGGTACAATACAGTACGTGTAATGTATCGTATCGTTCCGATACAGTACTGTAATGTAACGTATCGTATCGTTTCCTAACAAAGTATTGTTTGGTCACAGAAGTTATGTTCCTAGAACTTGCAGCTATTCTGTTTTAGTGTACAACCTGCAATTGCTTGTTAATTTTGTTTGGAAAATTAATGAACAAACGACCGCCGATGAAAATAAACGAACATGGTTTGTTAATTTTTTCCTTGTTCATGTTGTTTCGGTTTGCTTCTAATGGTTTACTTGCTTCTATTATGCCCCTTCCTAGTGCTTTTTCAAAAAAAGTAGACTCACAATGTTTTTTGTTGACAAAATAATGTTTCGGATTTTTTTAAAAACCATTGTGTTTCTTTTGAAAAAAGAATAATTCAGATATTTTTGAAAACCATCGCGTTCGAGATCAAGGCCCCAGGAATTCCAGCCTCACAAAGGCACCTGTCCCCAGGCTGACCAGCAAATGGCCAAAAAATGGCAAATGGCAAAAAGCGAGCAACCAGCAAAAAATAAAGCAAGCGCATGTATCTGTACAGCTGCTGCAGCACACATAACAGGTCCCTGGCGTCACTTGAAGCCTCTGTGCAGAAGTGAAATTTTGAGATTCAAATGACATCACTGAGATGCAGCAGCAAACTGACTGAGTCCACCATAAAGGGTCATATAAAGGACAACGAAGGCTCACTCAAAACTGTCGAGACAACAGAAGCGAGCGCGACGAACACTCAAACGACACTCACAGCACGCGCCGGCACTCAAATGACACTCACAGCACGCGCCGACACTCAAATGACACTCACAGCACGCGCCGACACTCAAATGACACTCACAGCACGCGCCGGCACTCAAAGGACACTCACAGCACGCGCCGGCACTCAAAGGACACTCACAGCACGCGCCGACACTCAAATGACACTCACGGCATGCGCGAACACTCAAAGGACACTCACAGCACGCGCCGACACTCAAATGACACTCACAGCACGCGCCGGCACTCAAATGACACTCACAGCATGCGCGAACACTCAAATGACACTCACAGCACGCGCGAACACTCAAGTGACACTGACAGCACCTTCTTCCTTTTGTGCTCCTTCTTCGTCTTCTTTGTCTTCACTCCGCAGTCTTCTTCGCTGGTGCAGCTTCTCGAGCTTCTTCTGTCTTCTTCTTAACGTCTCTTTGATCTCCTTCGCCTCTTCCGCTTCTTTCTTCTGTTCTTTCTCTCTTCATATTCTTCCCTCTTGTTCTTCTTCTCCTTCTTCTTCACTTGCTTCTTGTGTCGCCCTGCAAACGCAAGACAGGCAGAAAAATTCAACCACCAATGCTAATGAAACGAAATCCAACTTAAAATCATTGCAAATTCTATAAAGTGCCTCACATTTGCGCTGTTAATCCTTGGCCATGTTTGTTTGCTCAGCGGCGCCCGCGACTGGCGCCAGATGCTAGTCTAGGAACAAGACGCGTACTGTATTGTATTCTCGCGATACAGTACGCGTATATATACGTTACGCGTATATATACGCCGTCTTTTCCAACCCTGGAATATCGACATAAAGGGAAACTTGATGTTGTCTGGTGCGGCCCTTACAAAATTCTCGAGGTACTGAACAAGGGCGAGAATGTTAAACTGGACATCCCTGCCCCCTTTGATGGGTGGCGAGTTTACAATCGAGACAGCATAAAGCCCTACGTCCATCGAGGAGGACAGCCGGTGTGGGAGTTCCCGATGCCGCCGGTCAAAACTGGAGAATCCCCTCGACTGGTCAAGATTGTGGCTAGACGTCGAGTGGGATCTAAAAAGCGCCGCACATTCCTGTACTGTTGTGAATGGGATGACTACACATGGTCTTGGGAGTCCAGCAAGGTCCTAGAGGAGGCTCCTGTGTACCTTGAGTTCCTTCGACTCCACCCTGAGTAACCTTACTCTCTCTGCCGCGTGGTTCTTTGAAAAACTCATGCAGGGCTCTGGGTCGATCGCCAGAGCCTCCGCCTATGGTACTACATCCCGGACGCCCCGAACTTCCTCTCGACCTCCACCTTCTCGAGCATCACCGTCGAACGTCATCGATGTTGACGCGATCAATGACAACGTTGGGGCCAAACCCCCAGCGAGAACGACTTCAACCGGCCGCTGTTTGTCGGTAGCATCAGCGCCAACTCGTCCGAGTCGACCTCTCAATCCATTCGAACCGCCGAACTACAGCCAGTCGGCATATGCTGCGAGCTCGAAAGGAAAAGGAGGCCCGTCGAAAGGAGGCAAGGGAGGTGTGTTCCCTCGCGGAGAATTTGCAGAAATAGCGCCGAGTGGACGACCCGTCGTATCAGGAGACGCCACAGGCTTGGAAGTGCTCGGGATAGCCCTGGCCAACTGGCCTGTTCCAGAACCGACCAAAGGAGGGACCCCACCCGACATGCAGCCAGAATTCTGTAAGCTGTACGGGCCCCCGCCCCCGGTCGATGCAGAATATTTCTGAGAGCGGTGCTCAAGCCCTGATTGGTTCGATTCTGATGAAGATCTTGCTTGCTACACGGGATGCGACGACTGATCCCCCTCCCTCTGTTCAGCGCCTGGATGGGTCGACAGTTCATCGACATCGAGGCCGAACACCTCGACATCAAGGCCATCCAGAGACGGACCGTTGTGGCGACCGAATACCGGAGAGCCGAATGACTCCAGCTATAACAACAACGATAAAGCTGCCCCCAATGACTGGGTCGACCAATGTTGGCAGTCGAATGCCCCGAAGACCCAAGCTTCTACTCGAGCGAACCAATCCCAATCTGACTCTTATTACTACAACGACGACGATGAACCCTGGCTCGAGTCCGACGACGAAGAGGAATATCCGTACGAGCCCTCAGCGTTCGACGCCGAACAAAGTTTGTCGACACCACCGCCCAGCTACGATTCTGTGCTGGTGCCAGAACCGATGTGGCAGCCCTATAACATGCCACAGTACAACCATGAAATCGAGACCGTCGAACAACTCCGACACTTGGGTACCTTCGGATTGAAGCCACCCTATCGATTTGGGACACACGAGGATGACCCAATGAAATGATTACACCAAGCTCGAACCATCGGTACTCACTATTGCGTCGAGCGCCATGGCTGGCCAACGAGTAAGGCACATGTTCCTGAACGAACAACATGCCGCAGTCGTGACGAAGACGAATGCCACTATCTCCGAGTTGGGCAAGACCATCAACGTCGACAGTTGGGGACGAACCGCACCATTCCCTTACAAGCTGGCGCGAAGCGCTCCTGACACATCTTTCGATGAGCGTGGGAATGTCGGTGGCAAGCCGGGCTACCAGTGGTATACAAAAATTGAAATTGCTTGCCAGAATTTTCGAGCAGCCCTCCTCGAATGGCGACGATGCGACGAAGAGCTCGATTGGGAATTATGACAAAGCCTCTCCATATATGGCCTGCTGGGTCAAATTGCTCAACTCAACCTCATGCATCGAGAGATGTCAGGAATCGACGACCTGATCAACATTGCCGATGGAATCGACCTGATCTTCAGGTATCGACGCCTCTGGACCCGCAACAGGATGAAACGAGGAGCTCTCGTTGCCGTTTTGATCCTTGGAGTTATTCGCGATCTTCAGAAGGTTTGCCAGGAGAACGACTGGCTCTTCGAAGATCGAGCCCCCTTTCTCGCGTATAAAGTCGATTTGCTTCTTCGCCGACACAAACTGCGAGGCCTACGAGGCACCTCTCGACTTGGGTATAAGCGGTATGGGTGCGCTCCACATCGAACACAGGACCTTGCAGTCCAGCTCGAGGAGTACCTTCGACTCGGAGAACAGACCGAACCCTATGCGTACAACGCTGTCGCACCAGGTGCCCCCATGGACCTTGTCCAGTTGGCGACAATTTACCAGACTGGACCCGGACGGCTCGGATACCACGACTTCGATAAGGCAATCCGACGAGTTGCTGCCCTTCACTCGTCCAGTGAAGCGTATGTCAACCTCTTCCCTTTCGTGGACGCCGCCGATCTGGTTCGACGCCTGGGTACCTCGAAATACCTCATGTCTCCCTACGAGGCCGGATACGAAGGTGGACAACGTTGGCGTCGAGCGGTCGAGTTCCGATGGGATGTCTATGCTGATGAACGGGAGGAGATCGAGAAAACCGACTCGCCTGCGAGTGAACCGTTCCACCCGGACCCTGTCGACCACAGGTTTTTGTCGGCAGAGTCAAAAGCCTATCAGCACCACTTCGACATCCCGTTCTTCAAGTACCTCACGCCGATCCATGATGATTTCAAGACTGCACATCGACGCAAGGTCAGCTGCCGAGACCAAGTCCTCGAAGCGGTCATTGTTGACACGGCTTCGAGCCTTGTGACTGCAGAAGCGGTTCGATTCGCTCTGCAGAGCTCCCTCGCTGATGGTCAGTATGTACATCAACAACTCGGTCGACTCCAAGAAGAAGGTTCTCAAACCAACATGCTTGAGGTCATTGACCGATATGCCCTGGGTCCTGGAGTCGATGACGTCAGTGCCATCATTGTCGTGCGACGACTTTCGACTGCTGACACGCCATGGTGGCGAGTCGATACGCGAACTGGTCAGTTCTACCACAGCATGGCCGCTGGTACTGGTTTGAAGGAAACCTATCGATGGACTACTGGTCGACATGACGGGTACTCCTTCCAAGTCACCAATCGGACCGATCTGTGGAGAGAGGACGCTTGAAAACCGTCGAACCTTTGGGATTTCTATTCAACCAAGGCACAAACGTTGGGACCTGGACAATTTCGAGCGCTTGCCCGTGAACATGTCTTCGTATTCCAGTGCAAGTGCCCCGTCGACGGCCGACCTGGTGATCCCCACCTTCGATTGCTGAACCATCGATCTGGTATCCTGATTCAGAAGCGTGCCCTCGAAAGTGATATCTGTCGACACTACACGGGTCATGACACCTTCAAGTTCATGGCTGGGGTCGAGACACTGAAGGAAGTGCACGAAGTATGTCGACTCCAGGTGGATCGTTCATCCACGTTTACGTGGGGCACGGACTGCTGATTTGACATGTCTGGATGCCAACTAATGGCTGATTCGACATGTCTGGATGCCAAGTAATGGCTTATTTGACAGTCTGGATGCCATTAATGGTATCGACTGCCTTCACATGTCCTGTCGAGCTGACAGATGTATTGGTTGTTTGTCTGCTGGGCAAGCAGCTTCGATGGCTGTGCCCAATGTTATGGTATGTTATGGTTCGACGTACCCACAGCCTTGCTGTGGGTACAGCGCCCGTGCAGTGTGCCTGGCGAAGTTGTCTTCTGCAGCTTCCGCCAAGACACAGCCGTGGCAGAGTCGAACACGGCGTATGAATGAGGCGCTGACGACAGGTATACCATGACTGCACCTCAGTGTGTGAGTTTCGACCACCGTTATGCTTCTGTAGCCAACACATGTCGAGGTCCAAAAATTTGTTTTTCCTCAGCGCCTGCTCTGCAGATTCGACAGTGTTACGCCCACCCAGATGAGTGAGACCTCTTCGAGGTCTCAAGGGGGGGGTAGTGTTATGGTTTCGAACAGCAGCAGTGCAGCAGCGCGCAAGTCGCAAGTCGCAGTCGCAATCGCACTGCAGTCTGTGAATAATAAAGAAGCATCGAATGCCAACTGTGAATGAGCGCTGTAAGATACTTCGATCTCTGAACAGGGTTTATGTCTTCGAGATTGTGTTATCATTGGTGCCCCGTCTAAAGGTCCTGCGAGGTTTGTCGATTTTGGATTTTGGATTTTAGATTTTGAGAAACAAAGAGGCACAGGAGCACAAGTCGAGTTCCCAAGAAACAAACCACAACAATGCACACAATTTTTTTGAACATTTTTTTCTATAAATTTGTTTCCTTTATAAATCAAACCCTGCTTTTGCCACTGCCCAAACAATGAACCAGAATAAAGCACAACGTAGCAGGAAGGCATGTTGAATATAGAAAGAATTTATAACAGTGTTTGTGCCTTGATCCAAAGTATACTATGCTGCAGGGCAGCCTTCCCACCACTGACCCACCAGTATGTCACAAAAAAAAAGGAGCAGGGAGGCCACTCAATGTGAATAAATGGATCCTCAGACGCCTGTGTGCGTCTGCAGGTCAGAGAGTACATCAGCAGAGGCACTCTGCTATCCGGGGGGGAGGCATTGAGCCGTCCATAGTGGACAACCTTCGACAGACCCATACCTGCCTTGCACAGCCCTAAAGCAGCCTTCCACAGGCCCAAGGGAACCTGGCACAGGCGGAAAGGACACGCTGGTCAACTCCTGCTCGGTGGACTCCAGTCGATCGCTCGTGATGCATCTGACAAAATGGTGGAAGTGGCATCCGTGGCGGCGAGTACAACCACAGCGCAGTCGTCACACCTTCTCAGACCAAACCTGTGTCTCTTTTTGGTTTTGTTCGCCCAGTTTCGCGAGACGCTGAAGTGCTACGTCTCTGGTCCGTGTGCTCGCACCACCCCCTATGCCAGCGTTTGGATGACCCTGATGTCAAACACAATTCCTTCGGCTGGGATGGTTTTGATGTACTGAACAAGGCAGTGCTGGTTGGTCAGGACCCGTTCACTGCGGCCATTAGCGCCCACTGCATAACAGCATACTTCCAACATGTCATTCTCCTCGTCTGCCGTCAGTAACCCGGGAGCTCCTTGCCGGCGACAGCCCTCGCCATTCGTGAACTGCTGCAGCCAAGTGCAAAGAATGCTGAACGGCGGGCACCCGGAACGAAACTGGAAGACAAGAGGAGCAAAGCTTGACCGTTGTCGCGGCGCACTACGTTGCCCAGACGTGGACAGCTACGCGGAGGCACACACTCGCAAGACCAAAGCATTGGATGATGTTATGGCGAGGCTGTTGACAGCCTCTCAGCGCCGGGCTTCACTCCACTTCTGCCAAATCCTGTCGTCACGCTACGTTGAGGCGTCTCTTGGCAGGTGGTGCAGTGCACTGGGAACCTCTGGGACGCTTTTTGTTTCTCTGGGTCGTGGCTTCGTCGTACGCACTGCGGAGGCGTGGTTGCAGCGCACACGCAGTGGCATCTCGCTGCAGATATCTTAACATCCCTAATAAAAAAGGTTGGCCACGAGAGGCACAAAAACTTCATTAAATTACACTAAATTACACAACAACAACACCATTGCCTAGAAAGCATTCGACGTCTACTGCCGCCATGTAATACCAGTTGGTATGAAATACGAATCCGGTAAAATCCGAAGGACCTACGCGGAAAATGCTTTAGAAATACGACACAGACACTTACAAATTTCGACATTTTCGGAGTTTTTCCCCTTCGTCTTTTTGCAGTCCTCTATAGTCATCAGATTCCAAACTACATAGTCAGAGAAATTCTAAACTGCAAGATTGGCATGATGCTCGGCGACTAAAAAGGGTTGCATGTTGTTGGATGCCTGGCCGCATTAGTCAGAACAATGTGGAAGCTATGTTTGTGGTGCAGTTGATGATACACATCCCGTTGCGCTAAACTTGTCCTTTGGAAGGAGTGAGATGTCCACTCAGTAATACCCGCCCCCTGCACCACCAGAACTCAGTAGGAACATGCTGCATCCAGCGTGTGGCTCAGTAGGACCCTGCTCCATCTGATCATGTCTGAGCCGGCACACGCCAATGGCAAGTCTGGTGCGACCCACTTCCCCATCCGCCATGCCTCAATTACTGGGTGCATCCGGCGCAAGGGTCCTTCCATCGGTTGGGTTCAGGTGGCGGCGGCCCCGGCTCCATCCCCACCCCCACCACCACCCCTCGCGCCGCCCGCAGGTCATACGGACCATGGCTGGATTGTGTCCAGTCACCTTATCTGGCAGCCCACTTGGAAACCCCCTTCAGCCAGGGATGCACTTGAGGGAGTGGGGCTAAAGGGGTTTCCACAGCGGCTGCAACAGCGGTTGGGATGCGGTTTCTGGCGGGCACCATTTGGCTGGAGGGCCGACGGGGGGGCAGACAGAAGCGGTTGGCAGGGCTCACTGTCACGCCAAAAGGTCGGGGCCCCTCCTTTGAAGCGCAACCCCCCCCTTAGCTTCCTCACCACATGGCACTGCTCATTTTGGAAAGAATCTGTTTGCGTGAAGAGTTCGAACGAAATCTCCCGTCCCTAAAGCTCCTCAAAATATTTCCCTCTTTTGGTCCCGTTTTTTTCCTACTGTGCTCAATGCAGCATCAAAGCCTCGCCAGGGGCCAGGGTGGGGAGGGGGGGAGCTTGTTGCGCTTGACGGAAGGCAGACCTTTTTTGAGATGCTGTGTGCAATGCTGTTATGGCTCCGAACAGCAGCAGCGCAGCTAGCGCGCGAGTTGCAGTCTGTGAATACATAAGAAGCATCGAATGCCAGCTGCGGGAACAAAGTGTTGTATGATAATTCGATCTCTGGACAGGGGTTTTTTTTGTCTTCGAATTTGTGAAGTGTGTATGTATTGGTGCGCTGTTCAAAGATCCTGCGCAGAGGTTCGTCGATTCGGAATTTCGGATTTTCGAGAAACAAGAGGAACAAGAGTACAAGAGAGTTCCCAAGTCGTAAACCACAACAAGTGGTAGCCAGCTAGGTGGCGGGGAGATCAATGTTCTAGATCAATCTTCGACGCCATCAACTTGATTTGGATTTCAATTTACAATGGAGTGACCTTCCGACGACGCAGCTATGCTGCACTTTATCAGAGACAGTCTGTTTCGAACCGACTCACCGTTGCATCATGAGTTTTCGAATTCGTTAGAAAAGTTCATCGCAGAGCGCATCACAAGTCGAGAAAGTGAGTGGTTCCCATCACCTAGGCTTTTAAGGCAGGCATTTGTCCCAAAATGGTCCTCAAAAGCCGAAAGGTGCATCTGTTGGCCTCATACACCTTGATGCAATTGGTATGGTGCAACCATGGGATGTTTGAATGATGACATACGTATACACTGTGTTGTCCGCATGTCAGGTATATGTTATTCAACAAACACCCGGTGAGGCACCTTGTGATGCGCATATGCGCTTCACAATGTGTGTCACTACTGTTTCACCCTGTTACCCTCTATTGGCAGTCTTTTCGGGGGGGTATACATTGCAACATCCAAAGCTTATTGTGTGTTGAACATTTGTGGAAGCTTGTCTTCAATGGATCGGGGGCTGTGATAACACGGCCCTCTGTGTTACGTGTGATACACCTTGTGACACGTATATGCGGCTCGCAAGGTGTGTCGCAGGTCTACTCATGTTTTGCTTTCCTAGACTCACTTCCTAGATGCATTTCTCGTGATGTTCACCGCTTGTTTCAGAAGCTTGCAAATACTCAAGCCAAGGTCATCGAATTCGAACAACGCACTGATGCGTTGCAGACAACAGCAGCAAATGCTACTGCAGCAACTGATCACAAATTCGACACTTTGCAGTCCTCGACGGAGAATGCAACTCCAGCTGCTGTAAGCGAATTTCGACGCCTAGAGCATGAATCGTCGCAATGTTATGTCCTTCTCAACAAATTTACACCAGTTTGGAGTCAACAACCCTCGAATCACTTCCAGGTTCCACAACAACAACCACATTTACAACCACAACCACAACCACAACCACAGCCGTCTCCTTCGAGCTATCCGCCGTGTTCACCGCCGAGCAGTTCACCTTACCCTCCGCAACAACCACCTCCACAGCCACCTGTCTTCGGACCAAACTCAACGCACCAAGTCAATCCAGTGAATGCCGCAATTTCACGTGCTCCAACGCCCGAGATTCTAGGACGTCCTGTTGAACGCTTGAATAAGCTGGTTCGAAGATTCTCTGGGAGACCGGGATCTGGAGAATTTTGCACATTGAAGGAGGACTTATTACGAGCTTTCGCTTTGTCGGATATCACTTCAACCGTCGATCAGGTGACCACCATACCGTTCCTCCTTGAAGTTGATGCTGTCCAGTATTATCATAGTTTGACGAAAGTTGTACAGGATGACTGGTTCGAGCTCATGCGTGTGTTGGGCCAACGTTTCGACTGCATATCCCATGAGCCAGTGTACCTGTCGAGAATGTTGAGTAGGAAAGAAAGTGGGTTTCCTCAACATGCGGACTACGTCAAGGAGTTGCGCACTTGCATTATCAAGTCGAAGGTTAACACCAGTGACCTCCAGATGGGTTACCTCATCACCTCTCGATTTGTTGAAGGTTCGTCGAATGACGCTGTTCGTCGGCAGTACATCGTTGAGGTTCGTTCAAGATGGCGTTCTGGGAGACCATTTGGCTTCGATACCTTTGTAGAGACCATCGCAGAAGCCTACATGGCGGCCGGTTACCAGCTCAAGGAGGTACAGAACGCATCGAGAACGACATCTGATACCATGGGTCCTGTGGTCTCAAGACCCCTGCCTATGATGGTTCCACCAACTTCAACTCCAACGTTTCCTTCCAGCCCTATGCCAACACCGCACGTCAGCCCCATGCCGACTCCAGCTGCAGCTCCCATGGCCTCGACTTTGCCAGAGCCAATGAACCCTGATGCAATTGCCAAGCTCCGAGAAGAACTACATGCCTACATTGGTGAACGTCGTAATGGACGGTTCGGACGCCAAGATGGTCGAGAAAGTAGGCGCTGCTACAATTGTGGCGAACAAGGCCACTTGGCCCGCGACTGTCCAAAGCATCGACCGCCATCCCCAGGACAAGAACGTCGAGAATCAAGGTCGGGCACGCCGCGAAGGGATCAATGTCCAGACAGTAAGGGACGGTTTCGATCCCGCTCCAAAAGCAAAGAAAGGCCCACAACGGCCTAGGAGACATCTGCGAAGACCTGCTGGTGGACGACCTCGAGAAGAGCTGAACACCACCATCAGTACCAATAAACCCGAAAAGAATTCAACACTTGGGGATGTCAACGTCGAAGGAACCGAACCTGAGCATGCGTCTCTGTTCACAGTTCGAGGGCGCATTTGCGCACGTCGTGATGACTTCTTTGACTCCAGCGTGGAATTATTAGTCAACTGTGGAGCAACCAGTGACTTCATGTCAATGCAGACTGCAAAGAGGGCGCGACTTCGCCTGTATAAACTGAGAAACGCTGGACACGTCTTAACAGCCGGAGGTGTCCAAGTCGAAGTACGATACTACACGAGAGCCTATGCTCGAGTTGAAGAACTTGTATTTCGACATCACTTCAAGGTCTTGGAGATTCTGCCGGATGTGGTGCTTGGACTACCATGGCTTTGAAGCTATAATACAACTGTCAACTGGAAGGAACGGTACACAGACATCCAACATGGTTCTAGTTCGTACAGGTTGTCTTTTGATGAATCAAGACAATTGACCCAGCTGCAGTTGCAAGCCGCTTCGAAGTTGGACCTTCTTTCGATACTTTCATCCAGTGCCTCGGAAGCGAGTCCGGTTGGAAATCCTACCCCACATGCCAAGGAACGCTCCGACCTACACTCGTCGACACACGTCCAGCACGGTGCTGACATGTACGATGAGTCCGAAACGGAAGATGGTATCACCGATAAGGAGTGCAGCGATACCGAGATTGAGTACATTTCGTTGCCAAAACTCAAAAGAGAAATCCGTCGAGCTGATCTCATGGGGGATCAAGTATTTCTGTGCTGCATGCCTCGACCCGCAGTGCCGGTCGATCCGATGTATAAGATGCAAGCAAGCGATGACACTGACGGGCTTGACCCCGTTCGACGCAAACTGCCGATTCGACTAAACAATTGGGCGGACCTCTACGACCGGGAGAAGGCGGAGTATGGAGGCTTACCTCCGCATCGACCTGGTAGAGATCATCGAATACGCCTCGATTCGGAAGATAATCCACTGTGGCTGCACCCTTACAAAATGGACCCTAGTCAACTAGATGAACTTCGACGACAGTTTGACAAGTTGCATCGATCTGGTCGGATCAGACCATCCGCAAGTCCATACGGAGCGGGTTGCCTGCTGGTGAAGAAAGCGAATGGTAAATGGCGTATGTGCGTCGATTACCGAGCGTTGAATACGCGAACTGTTCGAGATCGGTATCCTTTACCATTGATCCAATCCATCTTGAGTACAATGGGGGGTTCCACCGTATTTTCGAAGATCGACCTTGTTAGTGGGTTTCACCAGATCCAAATCCACGACGAAGACATCAAGAAAACCGCCTTCAACACACAGTTTGGCGCCTTCGAGTGGGTTGTTATGCCCTTTGGCCTCTGTAACGCGCCATCGACGTTCCAACGCGTCGTGAATGATGTCCTTCGAGACCACTTGGGGATCTTTGTATGGGTGCACATCGACGACATTCTCGTTTTCTCGAAGGATGCGGATGAACACCAACGACATCTGGATTTGGTACATGAAGTACTCTGTCAACACCAGCTCTTTCCCTGCATCGATAAATCCATATTCTTTCAGAGTCGAGTACCCTTCTGCGGATACATCATCGACAAAGATTGAGTACACATGGACCCCGAAAAGATAAAGGTCATTTGAGGTTGGCCTGCGCCGACTAAGGTTCATGAAGTTCCACAATTCATCGGGTTGTGTGGATTTTACCAGCAGTTTGTCGAAGGGTTCCAAGCTGTCGCAGCCCCTCTGACCGGAATGCTTAAGGCAGACTTCGAGTGGGAGTGGACAGCCGTACATCAGGCTTCCTTCGACAAGCTGAAGCAAGCAACGATCAATTCGTCACATCTCAGTGCTATCGACCCCCGACAGCCGGATCACCTGTACACGGATGCTTCGAAAGACTGCGTGGGTGCCACGCTAGCGCTGCGATGCGCGCATGGGAAGTACAAGGAACATCTTCGACCTATTGCCTTCATGTCGCGGAAAATGCAACCTGCCGAAAGTCGATACCCGATTCGAGAACAGGAGCTGTTGGCCATCGTGTTAGCCTTGAAGCAGTGGTTTCATCTACTTCGAGGACCACAGCAGGTGCACGTGCACACTGACCACGAAAGCCTTCGTTATCTTAATACATGCCCTCAACCGCTGACACCACGACAAGCACGTTGGTCCCAGTTCCTCGAGGAATACAACCTCACGTCGTGGTATGTACCGGGCCTCGAGAATCCAGCAGCGGACGCCTGTTCCCGCCTGACTTCACGACAATTGATGGGCATGAAAAATGCCACACGTACACGGGCGTTTGTAATACCCTTGGTCGAGAACTGGGCTTCACCGTAAGGAGAACCTGTCGATGAGTTCCTGCATGTGCTCGAGGACTCGTTCTCACACGACGAAGTGTGGCCCCAGCCGTACGATCACCTGTACGTTTCGCTTCAAAGCGGAGGCTCCGTGGGGAAGGAACCTGATGTTGACGAACATGCGGAACCAGCCCTCCAATTCGACACCGAACCCGCCGTCGAGCCGGAGGACCTGAAGCCACTACCGTCACATGCAACAGCCGTCGAGCCGGAGGACCTTGAGCCAGTGCCATCAAACGAGATTCTGGCTGAGGATTTACACCAACCAGAGGTACATCTCGATGATGCTGGCAACGAGCCAGACATAGAAAGGTTTATAGTGGTTTCAACACTGTGTTTTTGCCTCTCCTGCTGCTTGCTGCTGGTGTAGGGTTTCCTGCTTCTTGTTTTTGGAGATGAAAAGCTTTTGTTTGCTGAAATACAATCAATCCAGGATAGCCCAAGCCAGAGATATGCAAGGAGAAGAGAATCAGGATCAAAGCATGAAGGGCTGCAGTGTAAACAGTGAAAGATGAAAGGATATTCACAGAAACTGCAACTCAGGTCAAATCGGATTGCATATTGACAAAGATAGCTGAAATGTTTTGGAAGAGAGTTGGAAAACTGCCCGATGGTCACTCTATCTCCATAGTGCCATCTTAGGAGATGTGCACTCTTTGTTTTGGGTCCCATATGTGCTGAGGTGGCAGGGCATGTGGCGATGTTGTCACTGCCATGTCACATGGGATCTTCCTACTTAGCTAGGCTGACCGGGAATTGAACGCAGGACCTCTCAAAAAGAGGTGCCCAGCCCCCTAGGGTGCATACCACTAGGACAGCTAAGAATTCATGGAAAAACATAGATAAATTCATAGGCTCTGCCCTGGATATGTCAGTTCTCAGTCAACGCAGGAAAAGATGATTTGCCTCACATTGAAAAGGGACTAAGGGGTCCACTCCATATCCTGATTGGGTGTTTGGTTCCATAGGTCAAAATGTGTTATCACCACTTTTGGTGGGACCAATACTAAGATAGAAATGCCTGGATGCTCAGTGCATCTCTAATACAACTAGAGTATGCCTCAAAGCATTGGAAAAGCACTTTTTCTTACTCCCCCCTTTTGCTGTGGTGGCCACCACTGTCGCATTTTAGGAAAAAGGGATTTTTTCTTGGCCTTTCCTTGGTTTCCACATCTACTTTAAAATACCTATAGTTTCCCTCACACAGAAAAATGGGCGCTCACCATGGCTGGCGCTCTTTTGCTGCTCTGTTTATAACATTTCCTACAGAAAACTCAGCGCTCATGGCGCTGCCGGGGCTCCTGTGGCTTGGTTGGGTTAGTTTGGGAGCATGCCAAAACATGTGCATGTGCATCCCTCCCTCCAAGACGCAGCGCGACACAAACCCAACGCAAGACACAATATACACACTCACATGGGTTCTCGTAAACCTGCTGGCGACCTGTGACCTGTCTTAGGGCGGAGGGAGTCGTAAAAAAAATTAATTGGCCCTTGGTGGGGTCTTGGGTTCTGCTCAGTCTCTCCAGGCTGCTGCGCTTCGGCCCGAACACGGCCTACTCAGCGAGGCTGCGCGTGGGTATCTGCAGAGGCAGCAATGGGAGAATTATGGACGATTCCACGCAAACGCGAAGCGACGACACCGAAATCCGTCAAATGACGGCCTAGAATTTTTCTAAGACAACACACCTGAGCAGAGTCCAATTGTGCATCACCAGCACATTTTTATAAAAATTATAGTCATCTCTAGATTTTTTAAATCAAGAAATTCCTACGCATAAAAAGGCGGCGCGCAGGAGCGGCTCCTAGCGAAGCGCCGGAAAATGCAGAAATAATGGAATTATAAACGTATGTCTCACGTAGTCTTGAAAATGACGAGACACACATTAATAAATAAACATGCAGATTCCACCCACACTAATAGAAGAATCAAAAATCCAAGAATTCGAAAATCAACGAAAAGACTTCAATGAATCAGGTATAAACTACAGGCATGCTCGTCTCGTATGCAGCATACACATTGCTCGTCTCGTGTCTTGTAGCAGCGCTAACAACGATAGGACGCGGTAGAGGGATTGATTAGAAAGGTTGCAGATGATTAGAGGTCAGATCAGGGTGATTAGACATACACACAAGTGCATAGTGACGTTCTTTGCTTGCTCCCCTCACGTGCCCACTTGCTCTCTCTCTCCAGCGGTAGGTAAGGTGAGTAAGCCCAGGTGGGGCCACCCCCTGGTGGAGTTCGTGATTGAGGTTCAGATGGGCAGGTTTGCCCAAGATACTCGTGCATGCTCGCGCATTCACACACGCATTAAAGGGTAGGCCGCGCGAAGTGCGCACGGTAAACCTTGTTTAGACTACCCAGGGGCTCCTTGGTACGTTCTTTAAAAGAACCTGAGGAGTCCCTTAACGCTTGCTTGCTTGACAGGGGAGCTGATCCTTCAGCGTGTTTGCGGACAGTGTATTATAGGTCGCACTGAGAAGCGTATAATACGTGGAGTGTGGCTTGCCTCCTCCGCAGCAAACACCCCTTCATTTGCCTTTGCTTTACAGGTGGGCAGGTAGGGTGATTGGTGCAGCAGCATACCATTTTTTTCATGCCCTGCTAAACAAGGGCGCAGATCACACAAACAAATAACTCCGCCTCTGCCTGTGGCAGAGCAGGGAGTCCGACTCCATCGACATCTGCGCCGTGCACGCAAAAAGAGCACCTCTTCCCTCCAAGCCCTAGCAGGGGAAACGCGTTGTGGCGTCCCCCGTTAGGCCACAGTTGCTTAGCAGCGCTGTGTTCTCTTGTCTTCTTCACAGGAGGGTCGCTAGGACCCACGACATGTTCTTCAACAGCACCCAGTAGAGTGTGCGTGTAGGAGTGGTAGTCCTGAGTGGGGGCTTGAGCCAGTTACAGCAGTGCTCGCCCACCAGAATGGTGCCACTGTAGGGTGTGTAGGACCTGTAGTGCGTGTGTCACTGTCCCACCCGTTTCTTGCAATTTTAGCAGTTGTGGCAGTGGTTAGGTCAGTGTTTTGGCCACTTAGCAAAACGGCGTTTTCATGCCTTCATAGCTTTTGGCCACCCCTCCCTGTAGTAGACAGATAGGTAGGGAAAACAATACCTGGGTTAGTACGCTGGGTATTCCCCAAAGGTTTTGCGCCAGCACAGAAATTGGGCGCTTAGGGGAGGGGAGACCCGGGGCGTACCCCGTGGCATCAATAAGCCAACCCTCCAGGTTTAGCAAGCGTGCACACTTGGGTATAATTAGGACACCACCTCTGCGGCTTGCTCTCAGGACCTTAGGAATAGCACACTCACACATACGCTTTGGCAGGTAAGGGTAAGGTTCAGTCCCTAGCTTTAGTCTTGGAGGCAAGCGTCTCAGCGAGCCTCAGCAACTCACCAAGGTTGTTCTGGGACAAGTAGTCAACCAGAACTGAGTTTAGGCGTCCCTCAGGTAGAACAAACGCAGAGAAGGGCTCCCAGGTGGCCTCTTCGACTGAAAACCCTTCCCAGAGGGTGAGGAAGCGCCAACCCTGGCGATAGCGGTGGCGTAGGACAGACTTCACCATGTAGAAGCCCTCCTTAGCCATCTCCTGGGCGTTCATGTCGGGGAGTTCACCCTCAACTTCCATAGGGCTGGCAGCCCCTTGTAGGTCCAGAGCGGCGATTTCCTCGTCGTTCAGCTCCCACTCCTCCCCACAGAGGTCTTGAGGATCATAGTAGCGCTTCAGGTGTTGAGCAGCGCACACCAGGGTCTCCCCTAGACAGGGAGAACACCGCACGGTGATACGGTGTTCATCCACTGATAGAATCTTGTACGGCCCGAAGTATGGGTCATCGCTGGTAGAGCGTGGCCAGGTGGATAGTCGACTGTGGTGCACCAGCACCCAGTCCCCCTCTTGGTAGGTGGCCGGTACTCGGTGCTTGTTCTTCTTGTTCCACTGACGCTCCCTCACTCTCTGGAGCATTGCCTTGGCCTTGTCCACCTTCGCTTGTTGCTCTTGGACCCATTCACCAACAGAAGAATGGGTGTCCTCTGGATAGGGGGCATGTAGGAACCATGCCGGGCGCCCTAGGAATAGCTCATGGGGCGAGTAGCCAGTAGCTGAACTCTCTTGGGAGTTCATCATCAAGGATATGACGGGGAGTAGTCTCACCCAGTCTCTGGTGCGTTCAGTTTTGCACCATATCCGTACATTCTCCTTCAGGACACGGATCTGTCGCTCACATAGGGGGTTGCTCGTGTGGGAGTAGGGAATCCCCGTAGACACCTGGACATTGAGGGATCTCAGGACCCTCTTGTACCAGCCAGTATCTGAGCGTACTCGTACGTCCTCATCGGAGTTGATCTCCTTGGGCGCCCCATAGATACAAAACCACTCCTCCAGGAGTATCTTGATAGTCTCCTCCCCGGTAATGTGCTTGGTACATGGGAACACCCTGGTAAACCTGGTCAACCCACAGGTTAACACGAGGGCGAAGTCATAGCCCCCGAACTTCGGCATCCCCGTGTAGTCCACGTATAGAACACTGTTAGCACAGTGAGGGATGGGCAGGGTCGAGTAGAGACCTCTGTCCCTGATATCTCCTGGTTTACAGGACCTGCACGGGCATTTGTCCACGATAGGCCCGAGGGTTTTCCGCAGTTGGTCGTCAGTCCACGTAGTGTGGAACCACTGCTTGAACAGCCCCAGGGTGCGCTCAGCACCCACATGACCGCTGGACTCATGGGTCCACTTCAGCAGCGCTGGGACTCTGTCACTAGGCACCACAATGCGGTCCTCGTGCCAGAGGTAGCTCCTGTCTCTCTTCCACTGGTCTTGGTTGACCAGGAGGGGTTCAAGGCGTTTCTCCAGGCGCTTGTAGATATCCCGGAACTCCTTCAGGTACTGCGATTGTTGGAGTCCATCCAGGGGGCGTATCATCGTCATGTTGAGGTCCAAGTGGACGTCCATACGGCTGATGGCCTCCTTAGCCAGCGCTTCAGACCGGGCACCAATCAGGGCGTCGAAGTTGTTGCGGCTGATGTAGTCGGCACACTCGTTCTTCACTCCCTGGATATGGTGTACCGTCAGCCGTAGTTGACTGAGGTAGGTCCACCAGCGCCGTAGCTTGGCCTTCTCAGGTGGGGGACCCTTCTGGAAACTGCGGACCGGTTCTTGGTCGCACAGCCAGACCACAGGGTTACTCCCCAACAGTCGTGCTTGTGAGGATAGCACCAGCATACCCGCGAGCAATTCCTGCTCATAGGTGGAGTAGTTTCCCCTGGCCTGGTTCCACTTCCAGTTCCAGTGGCCCAGAGGTACTAGGACCCACTTGTCGTCAGGGTAGCTGTGCTTGAGGGTTCCATCTCGGTTGAGACCTTCCGTCCCCCATTGGGAGATGGCCGAGTCGAACTCCTCCTTCTCTAGTGCTTGCCATTGGAACAACGTTCCACCACCGCCCACATTGCTGGCGTCGGTCACCAGGATAATCTCCCCTTGTGCCCTAGGAACGCCCAAGCACTTAGCGTTGGCTACCTTGTCTTTGAGCTCGTCAAACGCTTGTTGCTCTTGTAGGCCCCAGCGCCAAGTAGTACTCTTCTTGATCAAGTCCGTCAGAACGGCGCTGGTGTAGGTGAAGTTTTTGATGTGGCGGCGATAGAAGTTGCACGCCCCAATAAAACTGCGTACATCATGAAGTCCTTTCTTGGGGTCTTCGTGTCGTACCCTGGCATCCATCAGGGGTTTGGCCTTAGAGGCCGCTGGGGTCCACCACCCATAGCCAACATCAAACCCCAGGTACTGCATGGTCTCCTGCATGAACTCACACTTCTCCAGCTTGAGTCGTGTGTGGTTCTCCTGGCAGACCGCAAAGAACTCACCCAAGAGGATTAGGTGATCCTCCTGGGTATTGGTCCCGAGGCATACATCGTCGATGTGAGCCTCCATCTGGGCCCCACGGGATATAAGCTCCTGCACCTTAGGTCTCCTTCGTAGGTTGGACAAGATCTTGTTCATCAGCTCTTGGAATAGAGCGGGTGCGTTAGCCACGCCAAACGGCATGACCTTCCACTTGAACACCCTCCCCTGAGGGGTGATGAAGGCCAGTAGTTCCTGTGCGTTGGGCGTCAGGTCCACTTGCCAGAATCCGCTCCTCTTGTCCATCTTGGTCTTTTAGCGGCAGGAGGCTATCTTCTCCAGGGTAGACTCCATATTGGGAATGGACCCTGAGTGGTTCAGCGTCTTCTTGTTCAGCTCTCCGTAGTCCACTACCAGTGGTTTGGCTGTAGACCCAGGTTTAGCCACAAGGAAACAGGGGCTGCAGTGTAGGGGATAGTCCCCGTCCTTGTACTCCAGGACTAGGCCAGCGTCGATACATTCTTGTATCTGTCGCTCGATCTCATCGGCCTGCTCTTTAGGAGCTGGATGGGGTCTCCTCCGGATCTTGTGACCGACGAACTCGGGTTTCAGCTTGAGGTCCATCTGTACCAGCTTGTCACATGAGGCTGGAGGGGGTAGTTCGCCGAACACCTCCAGATAGGTCCTTATAAGCTTCTGTACCCGCGGGTCCAATACCTTGATCTTGTCCTCCATGTCCTCGTCAGAGTGTAAGTTGCTTGCCCCCTGAGTAATAGACGTCGGGAGGTGGTCCTCCACCGACTCTTTGCCTGTGATAGTATCCTTCAGCCCTTGGTGGGGCATATAGAAGGTCTTGTTCAACCATCTCCGGTGGACGATGGCAACATAGGCACGCTCGAGGGGGTTCACAAACACATTCCTCCGAGAGGTCGTCCTCCTCTGGGGTCCTCACATGGGCGCCCCACACGCTCTTCATGAGCTTAAGATCTACCTCCCTTTGCCAGGTGGTGATCTTCTGTTCGAGGTCCTCCTTCAATTGGGATAGGTCTCCCATACGTCCTTGCTTTAGTGGCCATGAGCTGCGGGTGGGCTTCGCGTAGCATAGCTTTATCGCCACCAACTTCCTCTTGGAATCCACATACTCCCTTAGCCTGGATCGAGGGTCCAGCTCCTCGTCCACGGGGTCTTCCACCCTCATGGAGAGTAGGGGTTTCAGTGGGGCGACGTACTCGGCGTTCTCCACTTCCTCCACACAGGTCTGCACGAAGAAGGCGTCGTGCTCAGTTTCGTCGCCTGAGTGGATAGAGCTAGGTAGCTCAGATAATACACACTCAGAGACTCCATCAGGAACAGGTACATGGCAGGGAGAGTTGGGGGCGTTGGTGTCAGTCACGACGTACTCATCTCCTCCAGGTGTAGTGTCAATAGCATCTTGAGGTCGTAGGCGATCCTTCAAGTCACCCAAGGCGAGTCCATCGCTTTCTCGTTGTATAGCCTGGACCAGAGTCGGGTCCAGATCCTTCCAGGGGATGGAGGTAAGACCTCCGTCCACCACGCTGAGCATACTCCCCCATCCGGGTTTCCCAATAGGCGTCTTGCGTCCCAGAGGCACGTAGATGGCCTCATCAGGCAAACAAACAGAGCTGATAGTCAGCCTGTCCAGGAGGTTTCGCCAGTAGTCGTTGCCCCCATGGGCTCCCCAATCGGGGGAACACAGGACCATACGGGAACGTTCCAAGGCCACCTTGGTCAGCACCTTGCCCAGTTCACTGAACCTGGGGTTCCCGTAGGCCATCCCGAAAGAGGGCCAGTAAAATTTGTAGCTGCAGTTCTTCCCCTTGCTGCAATAAAGGTCCAGTACATGCTGCTTGTCGCTGGCGAACAACTCGACACTCAGGTCTTCTCTAGAGTAACCTAACTCCTTCAGACCTTGGTCTAGGACTTCCCCCAATAGTTGATAGTCCTCATTTTTGGAGGCCGCCATCATGTTCGAGGGCTCCTCCTTCGATAGCCTCAGGTAACTCGAGGTATGTTCCGACTGCTCCAGTGGCACAGACTCTCTGCCACTGCCGTGGTCCACGTAGAGGAGGTAGGGCGCTTGCAGCGTCAGGGATTGTATCTGGGAGTGCTCTACGATGAAGTCAGTCCCCAGTACAAAGTCGAAGGCCTCAGTGTCCATCACATAGAACCGATGGGCGATAGTCCGGGATCCCATAGGTACCTCCACTTCACAGTCCCCGCAGCTGTGCGGCACATGTCCATCCCCCATGCGTATAGCAGCGGTGGTCATGGTGTTCTTCAGGCTCCCACAAGGTAAAATTTTCTTGGCCACTATAGATATGGTGGCGCCAGTGTCCAATACCCCCAGGTATTCGCGTCCCCCTAGTCGGATACGTACCCAAAACACCAGGTCTTCGGTGCCACCGGAGCGTCCCCGTCAGAACTCCGCGGGACAGGTCACCTCGAACCCCTTGTTCCGCAATTTGCGGGCCATCCTCATGAAACGGCTCCTCTTCTTAGCGTTGCCGTCATCACCACCTTCATGCTCACGCTTGGCTCCTTGTTCTTGCTGGGCCTGCGTTTGTGAGCGTGTGGTAGGACCAGACTGCCCTCCAGAGGGCTCGGAGTTCCCCCCTGGATTAGGGTTGGGGTTGCCTCCGTTCTTTTCCTTGTTCTTGTTGTCCTTGTCTGGCTCGCGGTTAGCGCCTCCTCCTCGTCCACCTTGACCCTTGTCTTGCCCTTGACCACGTCCTTTCGACTTGCCCTTGCCGGAGTCGTTGCCTTTGCCTTTGCCTCCACCTTTGCCTGAGCCTTTGCCAGGATCTTCACCCTTAAGCTTGGCCGATAGGCGTTGCTTATGGTAGCACTCATCCTCGTAGTGCTTCCGCTTCCCGCAGAATGCACACGTGATGGTGCACCTGTAATGATCCGGCAGCTTCGCTTTGGCGCGAGTGTTCTTCTCCTGCTGCTTCCCCTGGACTACAAAGCAGTCTCGCTGCTGGCAGTCAGGGGCGTGCTGCAGGTGGCCCTGCTCGTCCCTGGCATCACACCAGAATAGCTCCTTAACGTTCTCCATGATACGGGCGTGGGCGTTTTTTGGGGGTAGTCCCCTGCCCAGGTCGGGACCCTTGGTACCCTTTGCCATGGCTTCCAGAACCTCCACCACCAGGACGGTAGTTGTTCAAGTGCTGGTCGCTCTCCTTCTCCAGCGCCAGCTCCAGGAGTAGCACGCATAGATCCACGTAGCGGAGGGATCTAGCCTTGCGCTCCGCCGTCGAACGGCACTCGTCCCACAGCTCTCGAGGGAGCTTGGCCACCAACCAGAACAGCAGGTCGTCGCTGCTGTAGGAACCGGGCGTCAGTCGTCCAGCCCAGTGATCCAGATCAGCCAACAGCTCAGAGACCCTGCCAGGTTTGGGGTTGTTGGGCAGCACGGGCAGGTTCTGGATCTCGGCCCTGATGGAGAGGTCGGTTTCGTAGGTCGGGTACTGCCTCTCCAAGGCAACCAACACATCGGCAAAGGTGGCGGAGTTAGTCACGATCTGCCTGACCTGCTTCTCCAGGTACTGGTCTTGCAGCACTGCAGGAGCAGATCGCACTTGACTCGTCCACTAGCGTGGGTTTGGCCGGTCAATCGGAGAAACCGGCCAAAATTCCCAGCGAACTCGCTGAGGTCCTTGCCTTTGAACTCAGGCCTGTTCACCACGATCTTGGAGGTGGCAATAGCCTTCGCATCCTCAGACCTGCGTCCTCCAGGGCGTCGGGTCTCATTCTTCTTCTTCTTCTTCTTTCCCCTTGGGTTCTCGGGGTCCTCCGGGTCATCGTCCTCCGAGGGCGAAGCAGAAGTCATAGACGGCGGCTCATCATCGGAGGGGTCTCCGCCTAGATCACTAGAGCCATAAGGCTCCACGTCCACCATTGCCCTCAAGGCTGTCAGCCCCAGCCGGTCCAGCTCGGCCCTCGTAGAGTTCGTCACGTGGCTGTAGGGCTGGGCCGTTCCCGGTACGAAAGGACTTCTCAGTATAGCTGCAGGAGTCGGCATCGGTCGGCTCCTCAGGCTCCCCAGGGTGTTTGTCAGCCCTGCCGCCAGGTGATTGGCCTGTACTCGGTGGGGCGACATTCCCACCGTGGTAGGTGACGCTTGGGGCGGTATCATCAGGGGCTCCAGTTTCTCTCGGATCTCTTGAGTGAGGTCGCCCACGATTTTTGAAGTGGCTCCTCGGAGCACCTTGTTGATCTCCGACCGCGTCAGGGACCTGTTGGAGGATCTCCCCGATCCTCTACTCCTGCCTCCAAGAGACTCAGGTCCTCTCCTCAACCCACTCAAGGTCGCATACCCAGGTGCATACCCAGGAACATCCACATAGGTTCCAGTAGCGGGTAGTGGATGGTGATAGTCAGCCGCATACCATCGCGGCGCAGATCTGGAAGCCACCGGCTCACTGGCAGTAGTTGCCTCAGGGAACGCAGTGGTAGGTGGGCCCATACCATAGGCGGGGTAGGGAGGCATGCCAGTAAAGCCTGTGCCCTCTGCCATAGGCGGGTTGGTTATGGGAGTGGATGTTGCAGCGGCTGGGTCTGGAATTGGGAGTGTGGTGGTTATAGGAGAGGGTGATGCGTGGAGGCCAGAAGCGCTTGGTGCGCCTTCGAAGGTAGGGTCATTCGTCAGGTCTTGCCCTTGTTCCTCTCCTTCGTCTGCTTCGTCTCCAGCATCCTTCTCGCTCTCTCTCTTCCTCTTCACAGGCTGAGCGACCACCCGTTCGACTGAGAGGGCCCTGAAGGCCGTGTGGAGTCCATCCAACGAGTCCTCAGCCACTTCCACTGGCCCATGTAAGGGCTCCGAACGTACAGCGCTAGGTCCAGGTCGAGGTTCAGGCGCTGTCTTCACTTCGGCGTCCTCCTTCCTTGTGTCCATCTTCGTTCGCCCTTCTGCTTATATGTGACTGTACTCGGCGCACTGGATGTACGGCGCCGGGTTCCTGCCGGTGCGCAGAGACAGACTGCCTCTTGCTACCAGAAAAGTTTATAGTGGTTTCAACACTGTGTTTTTGCCTCTCCTGCTGCTTGCTGCTGGTGTAGGGTTTCCTGCTGCTTGTTTTTGGAGATGAAAAGCTTTTGTTTGCTGGAATACAATCAATCCAGGATAGCCAAAGCCAGAGATATGCAAGGAGAAGAGAATCAGGATCAAAGCATGAAGGGCTGCAGTGTAAACAGTGAAAGATGAAAGGATATTCACAGAAACTGCAACTCAGGTCGAATCGGATTGCATATTCACAAAGATAGCTGAAATGTTTTGGAAAAGAGTTGGAAAACTGCCCGATGGTCACTCTATCTCCATAGTGCCATCTCAGGAGATGTGCACTCTTTGTTTTGGGTCCGATATGTGCTGAGGTGGCAGGGCATGTGGCGATGAGGTCACTGCCATGTCACATGGGATCTTCCTACTTAGCTAGGCTGACCGGGAATTGAACCCAGGACCTCTCAAAAAGAGGTGCCCAGCCCCCTAGGGTGCATACCACTAGGACAGCTAAGAATTCATGGAAAAACATAGATAAATTCATAGGCTCTGCCCTGGATATGTCAGTTCTCAGTCAACTCAGGAAAAGATGATTTGCCTCACATCGAAAGGGGGTTAAGGGGTCCACTCCATATCCTGATTGGGTGTTTGGTTCCATAGGTCAAAATGTGTTATCACCACTTTTGGTAGGACCAATACTAAGATAGAAATGCCTGGATGCTCAGTGCATCTCTAATACAACTAGAGTATGCCTCAAAGCATTGGAAAAGCACTTTTTCTGAATGACATGCCTGGCGACACCGACGACCTTCCCGACATAGGCATGGACCGCCCCCTTCGAGTCACTTTTGGCAAAGAACTTCGACATGCTCCGGCCCTGGCGGAGTTGATCCGCTGTCGACGTCACTGAGACGGCACATTACAATCAGTTCCCTTGCCTAAGGTTGGGCCGAACGCGCCGTACCCGTCGAGTCTTAAAGGTACAGACCGCTGAGTGCACCGACACTATCAGTGCAAGGATTTGACTTCGACAGCTGTGTGGGCAGCAGCCTATCGGGAAGACCCACATACGAGACACATCTACGAAGTCGCGGTTCGAAGCCCTGCAGCATGACACCAACTCCATGAGGCCAAGTTGTCCTTCGATGATGGCAAATTCTTCCATTTGTCGATGATTGCTAAGCGTGTGGTTGTCCCTCGAACGCTCGTGACCTCGATTGTGGCTATGTATCACGAGTCGGAGTTCTATGGCCATTCGGGTGTACTTCGATCCATGGCACTGATCAAGCGCGACTACGTTTGTTCACATCTCCGACATTACGTCGAGCGGTACATCTTAAGTTGCGATGTGTGTCAAGCGGCTAAGTCACGGCGTGTGGACACCGCCAGAGTGCCTAGACCATTACCGGTGCCTGACACCAAATGGCATAGTGTGTCTATGGATTGGGTTTCAGGATTCCTGCCGACCACTAGGGGCCATGACGCCATCATGACTGTGGTCGACCGATTCTCCAAGCGTGGAATGTTCATCCCCTGCTGCAAAGATATGACAGCCGACAACCTTATCTATGTGTTCCTGCGTGAAGTAATTCGATTTAAAGGATGCCCTCGACAAATTGTTTCCGATCAAGACCAGCTGTTCGAGTCCCAAGCGTGGAAGGAGTTGGCTCAGCCTTTCAAGATCGAGATGCACCAAACAATAGCCAACCGTCCTTGAGGCAATGGCCTGGCAGAGCGCAGCAACTAGTCGATCCTCCAGCGCTTGCGTACACACCGTATCTTTGGTAACAACGAGTGGGATGTCGACCTTCTGTTCGCCGAGATTCAGTTTAACAACCTGACGTCCAATAGCCTTCGGTCATCCCCGTTCGAGATTGATCAGGGGCGTACACCCCATTTTTCATTGGATTTTCCACGAATGACTTCCCATGAACATGAGCCTTCGACCAGGAATGATTACATGCAACGAGCTGAGCGTACCTTCGATTCTGTGCGTGCAATGCTTGCTGAGGAACGTCGACGCCAAATGCATGTAGTCCTACAAATGGACCGACGCGTTCGAGTTCCTGAAGTGGGGGAACGATGGTGGGTGTTGGTGCCGGAATATCAACATCAAGGGAAACTCGATGTTGTCTGGTGCGGCCCTTACAAGGTTTTCGAGGTACTGAACAAGGGCGAGAACGTTAAACTGGACATCCCTGCCCCCTTCGATGGGTTGCGAGTTTTCAGTCCAGACAGCATAAAGCTCTACATCCATGGAGAGGGACAGCCAGTGTGGAAATTCCCAATGCCACCTGTCAAAACCGGAGGCTCCTCTCGACTTGTCAAGATCCTGGCTAGACGTCGAGTGGGCTCTAAAAAGCGCCGCACGTTCCTGTACCGTTGTGAATGGGATGACGACACATGGTCTTGGGAGTCGAGTAAAGCTCTAGAGGAGGATCCCCCCCTGCCCACCAAACAGTACAGCCCCAGGGGCTGCGCACGATGCCCGACCCCCCACCCGCACCAGGGGGACCAGAATATCCACAAGGGGTCCTAGGGCCATACCCGCAACACCAACCCCACCCTTACCAGCGCCACCACCACCAGCGGCCCCACCACCGCCACCACCAACACCACCCCCACCACTACCACTGCCCACCACCCTACCCCACCGGGCCACAACCTCCCGTGCACGAACAGCAGCAGCGTATGGGATTGCAGCCACCGAGCGCTCCACCCACATACCCCACCTACCACCAGGGGCCAGCCCCCCCGTACCAGCCACCGTATCCCCCCGGCCACCACGTCCACGCCGAGGGGGCCCCCCGGGCCCAACCCCGCCAGGGACAGTCACTCGACCCATACCACCAGCCGCTGCCGCCACCACACCCCTACGTGGCGGATCTATGGAGGACGGGGGACCCACTCCCCCCCCAATACCAGGCGGCACCACGCGGGGCCCCCTAGGACCCGCCGACACCTCCTGACTGGACCGACTCAAGCGATGGAGCCCGGTCCCGCAAACGGCGGCGCTCCTGCTCCCCCCCCGCACGGCACACTCAGCCCCGGCGCCCCCACTCCCCACACCGCCACCGCGCCTCAACCACCCACTCGCGCCGCTCCCTCTCCCCAAGGCGCCACCACGACCCCCCGGGGCCCCGCTCCAGCCGCTCCCGCTCCCCCGGGCGCCACCACGCGCGCCACCGCCGCCCCATGTCCACCTCTCCCTCCCCCCACGGGCCCCACCAGGCTTCTCGCTTCCCCCTCCGCCCGTACGGGACCCCCACCCCCAGCCCCCGCCACCACCGCTCCCGCTCCCCCCAGCGCCGCCAAGCACGCCACCGCCGCCCCTCGCGCGCGCTGATCCTCAGCCCCGGAATAAAATAAAAGGAAACGAAAAACACAACGAAAAAACTTCCTAAATAGCTGAAAATAAAGCAAAATAGCATAAAAAACGCTTGGGGCGAAAAGCGCGCGGCGAAACGCGTTAAAACACGACCTCGAAAATTTTGAACTTAAATAGACAAATAAATAGCGCCGTAAGCGCCGTAACGCTAACAGGAACATATTGCCGTCCCTGCTGTCGTCTAATACGCCGTCTACGTAAAGGAAACTGCGTCGCGAGCAACGCGTAAAACTCGAAAAAAAGAATTTTGCAGCACGCCGCGCCCCTGTACTCGTCCCTCACGCCTTCCTTTATTCACCATGTACCTTCCCCTCCCGCCCGTGTCCCACCCTCGACGCTTTCGCCTCCCTTTCGCTGCAGGTGGAACGTACGCGGCGCCAAGTCCAGGACACCGCAACCACCAAGGCAAGCCAGCCACGACACTGCCACCCATGCGGGGTGACATGTAAGATAATTGATGTTTTTTGTGCGTGCCGGCAGGGAGGGAAAGGGCACCACAGCACACAAACGCCACCACCGGGCAAAAAAAAGCACAAGGAACCAACAGCACAACACAGCACAGCACGGCGCCGCACGACAGGCCACAGGACGGCAAACCAAACAAAAACAGCACCGCAAAACAACAGCAGAGCACGACAGCGCAACACCACACGACAGCACAGCGCCACAGCACACGACACAGGGAAGCAGGGCACCAGAGCCAGCACGACAAGGCACCGCAGCGCACAGAGCGGAGAAGACAGGGAACGCACAGCACGAGGGGAAGAGCACCACAGCACGCAGACACCACCAACTGGCAAAAAACCGCACAGCCAACCAACAGCACAACACAGCACAGCACGACAGGCCACAGGAGGGCAAAACAAGCCCCAACAGCACCGCAACACGACAGCAGAACACAACAGCACAGCACCACGCGACAGCACAGCACCACAGCACACAACACAGGGAAGCAGGGCACCACAGCACACCACACCAACCACAGGGAAGCAGACCAGGCGGTCAGACAGGGACACCAACACCGCTACACGCCACCAGCAGACAACCACGGGCCACCAGACCCAGCACCGCACCACAGCACACCAAAGGAAACAGCACAACACACAGCAGCGCACCACAGCACCAGGCGCCAGCAACAGCACGCACCACACGAACAGCATAACGCAAGCGCACCAGCACAGCGAAGCACAGCACCGCACAGAGCGGAGAGGACAGGGAACGCACAGCACAGCACCCCGGGACACACAGCACAAAGCAGAGCGGCAAACAACAGCACGCACCACCACGCCACGACAAAACACACACAACACAGAGCACACAAGCACAGAGCACACAGCACGTGGGAACACCGCAAAACACAGCCGCGCAAAGCACAGGACCCCAGGGCGACGGGCAGCGCCAGAGGGCACGGCGCAACAAGCAGCGGCACCAAACAGGGCAACAAAGCAACACAACACACGAGAGCACAACACCGGGCGGCACAACGCGCAGCAGCGCGGCGCAACACCGCACCCAGGGACACACAGCACAGCACAGCACACGGCACACAGCACCGAGCGGCAGCGACGAAAACCACGAGACACACAGGGGGGCGGGGGGGGGGGGGGGGGAGCAACCACCACGGAGCAGCCAACGGCCAGGCGGAAAGCACGAAAGGGGCAAGAGCGCACGGAGTGCCGAGAAGCGGAAGGCC